>CM076184.1:0-690498 GCA_038277355.1 Encarsia formosa
TAACCCAATAACCCAATAACCCAATAACCCAATAACCCAATAACCCAATAACCCAATAACCCAATAACCCAATAACCCAATAACCCAATAACCCAATAACCCAATAACCCAATAACCCAATAACCCAATAACCCAATAACCCAATAACCCAATAACCCAATAACCCAATAACCCAATAACCCAATAACCCAATAACCCAATAACCCAATAACCCAATAACCCAATAACCCAATAACCCAATAACCCAATAACCCAATAACCCAATAACCCAATAACCCAATAACCCAATAACCCAATAACCCAATAACCCAATAACCCAATAACCCAATAACCCAATAACCCAATAACCCAATAACCCAATAACCCAATAACCCAATAACCCAATAACCCAATAACCCAATAACCCAATAACCCAATAACCCAATAACCCAATAACCCAATAACCCAATAACCCAATAACCCAATAACCCAATAACCCAATAACCCAATAACCCAATAACCCAATAACCCAATAACCCAATAACCCAATAACCCAATAACCCAATAACCCAATAACCCAATAACCCAATAACCCAATAACCCAATAACCCAATAACCCAATAACCCAATAACCCAATAACCCAATAACCCAATAACCCAATAACCCAATAACCCAATAACCCAATAACCCAATAACCCAATAACCCAATAACCCAATAACCCAATAACCCAATAACCCAATAACCCAATAACCCAATAACCCAATAACCCAATAACCCAATAACCCAATAACCCAATAACCCAATAACCCAATAACCCAATAACCCAATAACCCAATAACCCAATAACCCAATAACCCAATAACCCAATAACCCAATAACCCAATAACCCAATAACCCAATAACCCAATAACCCAATAACCCAATAACCCAATAACCCAATAACCCAATAACCCAATAACCCAATAACCCAATAACCCAATAACCCAATAACCCAATAACCCAATAACCCAATAACCCAATAACCCAATAACCCAATAACCCAATAACCCAATAACCCAATAACCCAATAACCCAATAACCCAATAACCCAATAACCCAATAACCCAATAACCCAATAACCCAATAACCCAATAACCCAATAACCCAATAACCCAATAACCCAATAACCCAATAACCCAATAACCCAATAACCCAATAACCCAATAACCCAATAACCCAATAACCCAATAACCCAATAACCCAATAACCCAATAACCCAATAACCCAATAACCCAATAACCCAATAACCCAATAACCCAATAACCCAATAACCCAATAACCCAATAACCCAATAACCCAATAACCCAATTTCTAAAAATTCGTATTTTCGCGTTTTAGGCCATTTCCAGCACTTTTCAAAATTTCGGGTTACAGAATCATTGGGTTATTGGGTTATACTTGGGTAATGAGTGTTTTTTCGACGTTTTAAGCCATTTCCAGCATTTTTGATTTTTTCAAAAATTTGAAGGTCATTGGGTCAAATAAAAATGACCCAATGACCCAGGAAAGCTGAAAAAATCAAAAAAAGAAAGATTTCCAAAAATTTATCCAAAATCAGCACAAATTCAATTAATTTTTCAAACAATTTGACGAAAAAACGGTCAAATTCCATCAAAAATAGAAATATTTTCAAAGAAATTGTTAAAAAATACCCTTTTTAAAGATTATTAAAATTTTCTGCAAATTTTTACTATAAATGACTAAAAATTTTAAAAAATTGAATAAAATTCTGAAAAATTGACGAAAATTTCACAAAATTACAAAAAAATGGAAAATTTCGTAAGAAAATTGACAAAAAATTGCCAAAATCCCACAGTATTTATAAAAATATTTAGATTTTAACAAACTTTTTTCGAAAATTCCAAAAAAAAATTAAAAATTATTCAGAAAAATTGACGAAAACAGTTCAACATCATCTTTATTCTTATATCGTTAATTGGGTTATGTGGTTATTGGGTTTTGGAACTCGGTTTTGACCCTGGGAATCGACTCATCATCGAAAAATAAGTCGAAAAGGCACGTTATTGGATCATTGGGTCATTGAGTTATGCTAGAATTTGAGAAATAGTAAAAATTTTTGTGAAAAAGTGAAAAAATTTGGGGATAAAGTCGAAAAAATAGTCCAACAGTGGTAAAACATTTGTTTTTTCGCCTTTTCTCGCGTTTTAGAAGTTTTTTGATTTTTTCGGATTTTGTTTTGAAATTTCTGCGTTATAAGGTGATCCAGATTCACTTTTACTTCTTTCCTGGGTTGTACCGGGTGATTTTTAACATTCATCTGAAAAATTTAGTGTAATTTTTCACATTGTACAAGGTTATCTTGACCCAATGACCCAGGAAATTTGGAAAATATCGAAAATTTTTTGAAAATATCTCTAAGAACCGCCTTAATTCAATGCATTTTTCTTAATATTTGACAAAATATCGCCAAAATTTCACGAAAAATTTATAAAGATTCGAATAAATTGTTGTAAAATCTCCAAAATTGAATAATTTTAAATTTTTCGCAAATTTTGACGAAATATTTCCAGTATGACAAAGAAATGAAAATTTATCCTGAAAATTTATCGCAAAATGGCTTAATTCCCACGAAAAAATGAAAACTTTTCAATGAAAGCGGCAAAATTTAGTGAATTTTACTAAAAAATGAATATTTATTCCAATTGCAAAGATTCAACAAAAAATTGTTGATTTTTGGTAATTTTTCTTTGTAAATTTTTTTTAATTACTAAAGAAATAGCCAAAAGTATAATAATTCTTCTAAAAAAATTGAAAAACAAAGAGAGCAAAAAATAAACGAAAAAATGATACTTTTTGATAGTTTCACGTAAAATTGCAACAATTACACGTAAAATTGTTGAAAAAACGAATAAATTTCATGAAAAGTTGTTGAACAATCGCCCAATATTATAAAATAAAATTGAAAATTTTTATGAAAAATTGTTGAATTATAGCCAAAATATAAATAAATTAAAAGTTTTCAGAAAAATTTGATGAGAAATTGTTTGAATTCACCGAAAAAATGAAAATTTGCCTAAAACTTTCCGAAAGTATTAAGAATAATTAAAAATTCTATAAAAAAATTGACGAATGATTCGGAAAAATCCACTAAAAATTTTAAATTTTTTTTTTAAAGTCGTTGAAATTCGCACATAATTTCAAGAAAAAATATAAATTTCAATAAAACTCCCTAAATGCAAAGAATTTACCTCATTATTGTTGAGAAATCGTCCTAATTTATATGAATAAATTGACATTTGTACGGTAATATTGACAAAAATTTGTCAAAATTCCTCCAAAACTTTAAAATTGTTCGGAAAATTTGATTTAAAATCGCTAATAAGTATACAAAATAATTACATATATATCAGAAAATTTTACTGAAGTTTACCAAAGTAAAAAAATAAAATTGACAACGGAAAATGTGACGAGAAATTTGTCAAAATTATAAAAGAAATTGAATTTTTTTCGAAAAAATTGATAAATAATTAACCAAATTTAAAAAGAAAAATTGAAATAAAAAATGTTTTTGGTAATTGGACACAAAATTGTCTAAATTATCTAAAAATATTAATGTATATTAATCTTCTTTTTTAACTTAGATTTGTACTTAAAAAAATAGAAAGAAAAAGTCAATGACGCATGTTTAAGACTTTCTCACATAACTAAACTTTTGTAATCAAGAAAAAGGCAAAAATTGAAAATTTTTCTTAAAATCTCATAAAAAATCAAAAAATTTTACAAATTTTTCTCAAAATTCGAAGAAAAATCGCGTTAAAAAACCCCAAAAATTCATCAAATTTATGAAAATTATTTATAAAAATTTCTTGAATAAAATTAAGATTTCTTCAAGAAGTTCCATTAAATTATGCGAGCAATAAATTAATTTAATTTTGTGTTAGTGAAATTGTCATAAGAGTTCCTGTTAATTTGCGAAATTTAGGATGTCTTATATTTTGTAAAAATTAAATCAGCGTCATCCTAACCAAATACCTATGACTGTGATTAAAAAAAAAAAAAAAAGAAAAAGGGCCCCTCCATCGCCCTTTTTCCGTGGTGCTCTCCACTTTATTCATATGCACCTCCGTTGTTTTTTTTTGTTTTTTTTTTTTTACATTTATAAAACATTGTACCAATGCTTGTGTTACAAATATTTATGACGAAGGTGACGGAGATGACGAAGATGACGAAGATGATGAAGATGACGAAGTTTCAGACGATGACGAAGAGGCAGCCGACGGTGGTTTTTCTATTCCACGTCTTCGTCTAAATTCATCGACATCGAATCGTCGTTTTTTGGATTCCCGTTCCGAGTTGATGGTAATTACTGCTGTTTCCTCAGCAGCAGCAGTAGCAGCAGTAGCAGCATGAGCAGAAGCAGCAGCAGCAGCAGAGATGGCAGGTGTAATTGGTTCTATGGCACTTTTGGTCTGATATTGTTTCAAATTTAACAATCGTTTATCCATTTTCTACAATTTAAAAAATTGTTACAATAATTAATTATCAAATTGATTCCTGTCGATAAGAGGCAACTTTTTAAAAAAATCGAAATACATTATTTTTGTGGCACTTGAAACTGACGTAGATTTAACAAACTACGGTTCACAGTAGTTTCTGGATTTACTGACATGTTAACTACTCGGTACCATCTGTATCTAATGTATTTATCGCATAGAAGAGCCATTGGGAATACCTCGACATGACGTACAATGTATCTCTTCACTCGCGCTGTCCATAAATCGATTTGATCTCCGAAATCGACTGTGCATCTGATGAAAACACCTGTCAACAGTTAAAGTGAGTGCGTTAAATATTTTTTGAATAAATTCAAATATAGTTTAGAATACCTTTCGGTAAACAGTACGTACCATTTGCTGTTTTTGGTTGAAGAATTCTCTTAGCGAGATCCGACACATTTACGAACCCATCAATCGACGCCATCGAATCTGGATGTCTGTGTATATACTTTTGCACCACCGACGCGTTGAATGCTGAGGAAACTTCGTAAAAAGAATGCTCCATTAGCCCATGGTTGAGGCAGGCCAATATTGCCAGTCGTAGAAATAAGAATTTCAGCAAAATGTAATCACCGGTGTCATCTGCGTCATCTACTTCCGACGAAACATCTTGTTCTTCCCGTGGGTAATACTGAGTTAAAATTTGAATCACAAATTTGTAGCCAGTACAGCCGAAAAACACTTTTGGCAACACGAGAGGGGGTTGCTTCATGCGCCGTAAAACATGGTAGGGAATTAGTTCCGTTGGTGGCTTTTTCATAACGTAAACGCCATCTGCACACGTAGCCTTGTTCAAGCCCTTATTAGGGTTATCTCGCAGTAGCCATTTCAAACGATTCCAGGGGTAAGTATGACCCGGGTCGTCGTAACCGTATAAAAACGAGTGGAGCCGAAGTTCCGCGTCGTAGCAGGCTTCCAGCCTCGACCTGCTCAACCGATTTCCCGCGTCAACTTCAACCATCACGTAAGTCTTTTCGATAAGTGCGAGGTCTCTTTCCGTACGTGACTCAAAGTACGTTTTCCAATTATACGCAATGTAAATTGCATTTTGTTCAAAAAATATTTTCGTATAAGTTGTTACGAAGGAATCCTCGGAAAAAGAGTTTTGCGCCATCGCAAAACAGTTTGGGCCTTTGAAGGAACGTACTACTTCTATGCGTAGCGACGCGTTGCTCGCGAGAGCGGAACGAGCTGCTCGTAGATCGGCCAAGTGTCCTTCTCCATCTGCTAGCAGGCGTTTCAGAATTTTATCACGTTTTCGCAAAGAAAATGGCACAAATCTACAAATGAAGAAAGGAACAGTTGCATAGTATTTTTAAAAAATAAGGACGGTTGATATTTGTAATTAAACAATGATACTAACCTATAGCCACCCGCGGCTAAGTACCCGGTTATATTTCCGATCCTTTTTTTTGTACGACACATAAACGCGTGGATTTCAGGAAGATAAGCTTGTAGATAAACAATGTTATTCTCCAACGCTGATTTTGATGTGTACATGCTGAAAGGTTTTGAAAACGTTAGTTACATTGATGTCGTTACTATTAAAAAAAGTTAAAAAAAATAGATTTTGTAAAGTGAAAAAAGGAACTCTACAATACCTTGCCGTTAAGTAGCCAAAATCCGATAGAAAAAATTGTCTGTAACGTGTCAATGTTTTGCTATCTTTCAAAACTTTCATTGAATTGTTATAATTCAGCAAGATAGCAGAATCTGGTCCCCCGTCAACGTATTTCCGATATGAATTTGACATATTATGCCTTTAGATGAATTTAAGTCAATGCCAATGGTTTTCATGGTAGTTATAAAATTTGGGCTGTTTTCTGAGTCGCTCAACTTTAAGCCGTGAAGGTACTTCGTGTAATAAACATGTGCTATACGAAATATTTTATGCATCTCGTCGAAGTTTTGTTGAACCGCTTCATCGAGTTTTTCGACGAAATTTGACCAATCGTTTGTATAAATGACGGGTGACTTGCAATAATCAAAGACTATAAAGTCCCCGACGTTGCTCAATTTTTTAGTTATACAGCTGTCCGGCAAATTTTTACACGCATCTCTCACGACAGTGCCGAAAAAATATTCGAGAATTTCGAGCGAGACCGTTTTTTCGAACTCAGTTCCCACTGCACTGGTTACTTTTCGACTCAAATCAGTACCAAAATACTCGTTTCCACGGAGTCACCGCCAAGCGAGAATTGATACCAAATGTTCTCGTCATTGGGATCAATGTGTTTTGTGGTTTTTTTCTGATCCGTGGGTCGTATTCTTCGGTTTTTGTGCGACGAGGCAATGGGAAACGAACGATTACAAAGAAAGATGCTTGGGCTGCTGCCAACGACGACAACAGAGTCCAGATCAGCCACAAATCTTTCGATGCGTATATCGCGATGGCCTTGAAGCGGCTCTAATTTTAATGGGTTCTGTGGAATGAAAAAATATTGTCAAATATTATGAAAGAGTTTAATATTTAACACTGTAATCTTCGCGAATAATATTTCCGAGCTTCAAAACTTATACAACCAAAACAAAATACTAACCGTGTCGAAATGCTCGAATTTATGCCTGAGTGGCTGCTGTCGTTGCGTGCTATTTATTTCGTCGTTATCCTTTTCCGAGGATGATGAAATCAATGAAGTAGGAGAACAAGAAGAATTCGATGACGGTGATGCCACTCTTATACGTTTAAAGTTCAATGCAGTAGCGGGCTGAATTTGTCAAGACATGATTTTTACTGTTATCATCATATAAATTTAAGAGTTTTTAAACTTCGTTTATCACAAAATATAACTTGATTTCCTCCAATTAAAGACAGAAGAAAGAAATATACTCCGCGGGCCGCAACATGGCGACCACGGCTGCGTGTCGGCCGCTGGCGCTTCGTAAATACTTTTCATTCTTTTGGCTTTAATTGAAGGAAAATAATTTTTTTTTGTGATCAACGGAATGTCCAGTACAGTTTTACTTTTTTTTTAAGCGCTCAATTTCATCGGTAACATTCGATATTGAAAAAATGTACATATCCTAAAGCCCAATCGGGCTTTAACGGCGATTTGGTTTTTTTTATTTAAACCGACTGCCGTGAAAGCCTGCAGGGCTTTATATACTTTGATTTTTGGTTTTAGGTTAGGACGCTTCAAAGAAAAACTATTTTAGCATGATTATTTCATTTATATTATACATCCCGCGCGTAGCTGATGATCCCCTGAGTAATTTAAAAAAAAAATTATCCCGAACAAAGCCCGCATTGAAAAGTTATGAACGTTTCATTTTTCGAAACGCTGATTTCCTTTGGCTCACGGTAGTCAGGGGACATTCGATTTCAGTTTCGAGCATCCGGTCTCTCTGCCTGCGCTCTCTGTAGACTTAACCGGACGTGACGTATGGGGTGGGCATGTCTATTTTTGCTGTCTCACTCTTACTGCTTACCTACAGCGGCAGACGGGGGCATGTAGGCCCGAGCCTGTAGCCATGAGGCGACTGGTGGCGCTGTATCAATTAGCAGCTCCCTACAGCTGACTCGTGAGCTGACTACAGCTGACTGTGGAGCCGCTGAGCACAGCAGCTTGTAATGTGTTATGAGCAATAACTTTTTTATAAATAATTGATTGTCATAGAATAACAACAGTACTGAAGACCCTTATTTTCATTATATATTAAATAAGTGGTCGAATTTATAATTATTAATTTGTTTAATTTCAATAAAAGAGTATGAAATAAATAATCTCTACAGTCTTTCTATGATCATCATCAAAGATTTTTCAATTATTGTGGTGTGCCCTGTGAATTGATAATAATTGTGCTGTGGTTGTGTTGGGGACCTGATGGCTGGAGGTGCATATTGGCAATATTAAAAATAAAGTTTTTTCTGCATGAGTGTGTTTGTGTGTGTGTGTGTGTCAGGTTGAACTTGAAAATTACTTTTTTATAATCCACCCAACTTGCAAATTGCAAAAGGTGCAATTGCAGCACATAATGTCATTGTCATACGCATTATCGCTTAATTTAATAGAATCATCATAGAAATGTATATGCTCTGAGCCAATACACTTGAACTGTTAAAGTTTTGTAATCCTACCCTTTTCAAAAATAAACTTGATGTCTGAAAGTTTTGTAATCCCACCTTTTTTCTAAAATAAACTTGATGTCTGACAATGAATTTTAATTTTGATTGTAACTGTTGCATTCACTCAGGGTATTAATGATAAGTATATTTAAGTCAACATGTATCAATTATTAAAATTTTTTATCTTTTTTGTTGTCTGTATGCAAGCTTAAGTTATGTGGCCAAAGTGATTTTACATTTTAAAATTGGTTAATTAAGAAGTACAAAAGAAATAGATAGTTTTGGGTCTAGGTATCCAGTAGTCCAGAAATTATGAATTCTATTTGGCATGGATTTTTAAAGTACGGATGAGCATTTGCTTCATTATTTTCAAAGTGGATTTAGTTTGTCCATCAATTATGTATGCAAAATGAATTCAAAAGTACTTCATAACAGTAAATTATGTCTATGATTTTTATGTGTTCTGACTAATGATAAAATTTATATAAAAGAAATTTAAACCTAAAGAACTAGATATATCCAAGTCAACATGAATCAATTATTAAAAATTTTTATCTTTTTTGTTTTCTGTAAGCAAGCTTAAGTTATGCGGCCAAAGTGATTTTACATTTTGAAATTGGTTAATTTTTTTTTACAAGAATTAAAAAGTACAATAGAAACAGATAGTTTTGGGTCTAGGTATCCAGTGGACCAAAAATTATGAATTCTATTTGGCATGGATTTTTAAAGTACGGATGAGCATTTGCTCCATTATTTTTAAAGTGGATTTAGTTTGTCCATCTATCATGTATGCAAAACGAATTCAAAAGTAGTTCATAACAATAAATTATGTCTATGATTTTTATGGGTTCTGGATAATGATAAAATTATATAAAAGTAATTTTTAACAGAAGAACTAGATATATCTAAGTTAACATGAACCAATCATTGAAAATTTTTATCTTTTTTTTAATCATTTTAAGGTTACAAATGAGTATTTGCTACATTTCAATGTAAATTTACATTAAAATAAAGTTATGCAATGTACATTTAAAAAATAGGTAAATACTAAATTGAATTTTTTTTTTACATATAAAATTGATTTCCCTTGGACTTTTATAGGTTCTGGTTTATGTCGTAGTTTTACATCAGAATAATTGGATATATCTTAGTTATTGTTAAATTATTTAGAATTTGTTAAGTTCGTGAAATAATTTATTAAGACATATTTCAACAATATTAATGATTTATTTATGGAGTTTGGTTTTTTGAACTTGTGGACAAAAAGGAAATACATTTAAACATTTACCGAATTTACGCAATAAAATCTTTAAAAAATACTTTTAAAAAAGTAATATTTACGGCGATTGGTTTTTTAAAAAGGAATCTAAATAAAAAATTATACGCTAAGTATGATCTTTAAAAAATACTTTTAAAAAAGTAATATTTACGGCGATTGGTTTTTTTAAAAGGAGTCTAAATAAAAAGTTTTACGCTAAATATAATAATCTTTTTTTGAAAATGAATTAATGAAAGAAGTGAAATCAAAAAATTTATTACGGACGACTTGAGGCCGAATTACTTATTATTTAAAAATAATTTCTCTTCTAAAAGATAATCATATTATGTTGAATCACCTTCAACATACGTAAAGTTAACAATTTTTCAATTATAGCACATACATGGGAAAACACATGCAAATTGCACACAATTCAAACACTTTTTGAAATTAAAATATGTTGTAATTAAGTTAGAAATCAACTAAATCACAATGTATGGCTATACTTGACCTGTAAAAATTTAATATTCTTTGAACTAAATTATCTTGAAAAAAATCATTGATACCTGTATTTTTTAAATTATATTTTGAATGCTCAGTGTGTTTCTTAACAACATATTTTAATTTTTAATTTTAAAAAGTGTTTGAGTTGTGTGCAATTTGCATGTGTTTTCCCATGTATGTGCTATAATTGAAAAATTGTTAACTTTACGTATGTTGAAGGTGATTCAACATAATATGATCATCTTTTAGAAGAGAAATTATTTTTAAATAATAAGTAATTCGGTTTCAAGTCGTCCGTAATAAATTTTTTGATTTCACTTCTTTCATTAATTCATTTTCAAAAAAAGATTATTATATTTAGCGTATAACTTTTTATTTAGACTCCTTTTAAAAAAACCAATCGCCGTAAATATTACTTTTTTAAAAGTATTTTTTAAAGATCATACTTAGCGTATAATTTTTTATTTAGATTCCTTTTTAAAAAACCAATCGCCGTAAATATTACTTTTTTAAAAGTATTTTTTAAAGATTTTATTGCGTAAATTCGGTAAATGTTTAAATGTATTTCCTTTTTGTCCACAAGTTCAAAAAACCAAACTCCATAAATAAATCATTAATATTGTTGAAATATGTCTTAATAAATTATTTCACGAACTTAACAAATTCTAAATAATTTATCGAATTATAGTATGTACATTTTTTTTTGTCAATATTAAAAACTAATTTAATTGAGTAGGTGATGTAACAAAAAGTCATAATCATTTGTACGATTTCTTTGTCTGTAAGTTCGCATCTAACCCAGCCACGGTATTGGAATCGATTACAATTCAAATTGTTCATGGATGCATACATTTTGATGCAACCGTTAACAACTTAAATTGCCAATTTCTCCAACTCCGCGCCGGTCAGCAGCCCGGATAAATGGGGACTGGACGGGGGGAAAAATAAAAATATCAGTTGAACGAGTGGTCTTTTTTATTTTTGAAACCTGTCACTTATTAACACTCTTAACGTTTCTTCTTTGCAGGAATTTTTTACTTTTACTCAACTGCTATTGGGTACTGGACGGTAGAGAGGGGATAAATAAAAATATCGGTAGAACGAGTGGTCTTTTTTATTTTTAAACCTTTCTGCCCTAAAACTAATCACCCACCTTTATTTTCAGAAACATTATTCTTTGTAAGTGTTCATGATGCTAAAAAGTAATAAAAGCTTGTTTGTTTTTTTTTTGTAAATGCATGTCATAACAAACAGTAGATATCGCACAGTAGTTAGTAACGAAATAATAACCAGTTTTTTTTCAGGTTTACATATTTAGTCCATTATGTAATGTATAAAAATTTTTATTTTCTTTTTCATCTTCCCATCAGATTCGCCATGTTCGACCCATGCCCGCATGGATACGTGCCTGCACCACCTGGTGAACAGCTTCTAGGAGGAGCCCCTGGAGATGATGACAGCAGCGACACTGACCATGAACTCCCGGTTGGGTACAGGAGACTTCATAAACGATGTCGTTTAGAAACGTCTGAATCCGAGGATTCAGATGTTTCCAATCTTCCAGATGACAAAAAATCAGTATGTTTAATTCTGTATTTATCCTTTAAACAAATAAAAAGATTTTGAGTTTTATAATTTAAAATAAGTGAAACACCGAAAGATGGTATCAGTCAAAAATGCATGCAATGCTTTGAAAAACCCGTGAACAAGCAGTAAAAAATCAGTGCAACGCATCAACTGCACACTGCATGCTGGCTATCGAAAACGTGACGTCTGCTTACCTCAAAAAGCTTAATTTATAATTTAATGGTTAAAGTTTTATAAAGACTTTTGTAAATTAAAATAATTTCAGTATTATTAGTTTTTGAATAGACAATTTGTAAAAAATATAAATTTAAGTAGAAAATCGTAGGTTTGGAAGTATTTCATGAAATAAAAAATTAACCTCAATAAACAAAACTTCCATACCGACATGTCGGTAAAAATCATAGCAGCGCTCTGGATCCGAAAATTTTTGTATCATGCACGGGAAAAATCGTGCAAGGCACCCAAGTTTTAGTGCATGGTATCAGTATTGTAGTTTCAATTCAGGTTTTTTCTGGTGCCAGCTGAAAGCACGGTTTTTCGACTGACTCTTTCTTTCGGTGAAGTTGGCACGGTAAAATTAATTTTTTTTAAGGGGAAGTCAGGCGAGGGTCCAATGGTAGTTAGTTAAAATTAAAAAAAAAAAAAAATTGAGGGGATCAATTCAAAAAAGGGCTCTGTAGCAGGGTAGCGACATTGAAAAGCTACATTTTAAAAAAAACTGCATCAAAATTCGTTGAAAATTGGCCGAGGAAAACGCGGAACGGTAATGTGGTATTTTTTTCGTCGGCCGCATCAGCCGTGACAGCAGACGCCACTGCTGCTACAGTGCGTTGCTGTGCGTGAGACCGCGCGTACGTAATTCTAACCAACAAATTTCTATGTCAAATGTCAATGTTCACAGGCATGGTTGACTTTACACAAAAACAATAATAGTTCAGCTTTATTGTCAGCCAAGTAAATCTTAAAGAATTTGTAGCAATAATAAACTTTGTGTGAGTGAAGCTTATAAAAATAAACCTGATTACAACTCTTTCAAGATTTGTTTAATTTTATGACTATGTCTTGTTGTTGTTGTTGTTTTTTTTTTTTTTTTTTTTTTTTTATGTACAGATATTGTTAAAACAATTATTTTATTGAAATATTACTTGTATTTGAAATTTTTATGAATCAAGAGACCTACTTTACATGAAGAAAATTATTGAAATTTTTACGATCTGAAGCAAATCAAGAGTAAATATTGAAGAAATAATTGAAGAAACATGAATTGTTTATAATGCAACTGAAGAGTTTTATTTAAGAAGAAAATTTTTTCATAAAACTAGTGATTTTGCTAATTTTATTTAAGAAATAATGTATGATTCTTTTTTTCAATTGACACATTTTCAGCCTTGTATTGAGTGTAATGAATAAGTAATTTTGAGTTTCAGCTTATTTCATTATTTTGATTTTTCATCACATATATATTTGATTTTGCAAGATAATTTTTACTACGAATTTGATTTATTGAGGAGAGGTAGCTGAGGAGTAAGCCGTAAGGCAGTCATAAAGTTTTACAAACTTATAGATTAGACGCGCATACCCACGCACAGCAACAGCGGCAGACGACGACATGGCTGCCGCGATTGACGAAAAAAAATCTTCAACTGCCGTTCTGCGTTTTACTCAGTGAATTTTTTATCAATTTTCATGATTTTTTTTTTAAATTATAGCTTTTTAATTTCTCTACCCTGCTACAGAGCCCTTTTTTAAAAATATTTTCTTAGTTAAAATCTATTCATCAAAAAAACTCGCCTGACTTCCCCTTAAGGTAAAAAACCGCGTTTTCGTAAAATTTGCCAATTGCAATTTAAAAAAATAAAAGAATAAAATTTAAAAAATCACTTTGTAGCGCGTTATTAGAATAGAATATAAATCTTCCTTTAAATAACCTTTAAAAAATTTTAGCTGATGTTTTAAGTATTCGTACTAGACCTTAAAGAGACTCGCATTTTTTTATAATGACTCTATCACATAGTATGCTGGCATCTTAATATGTTTATATATTTTTTCTTACAATTTCAACAGTCTGACGATGATAACAGCTTATTAAGTGAAGAGAATATTCCGATTAGTTTGAGGTCAAAAGATACAAATGTATATACTGAATCTGAAACTAGTGAAATTATGGAATTAAGTGTTAATGAACAATTAGAAAGTTCCGAATCCATTTCAAATGAAGTAACCTTTCATGACAAAGATGCTGCGAAAGCAAAGGTATTCTAATTTTCAATTTCGTACTTTAATTATCTTCTATATATTATTTATCGCTTTGTCTGTATGTTTGTATATTTCTCAGCTAATAACTGAAGAACAGATACATATTTTTTTATATCTTCTATATATTATTTATCGCTTTGTCTGCATGTTTGTATATTTGTTAGCTAATAACTGAAGAACATATACATATGTATTTATAGAGTATATGTTATTTACTCAATTTTTACTACATAATTAAAGTAGGTTACATGAGATTAGTCTAAAAAAAATTATCCTGAGAAAACTATAATTTTTTAAATTTCATGTGACTTCTCAAAGCGATAGAATATGCTAAGCTATGGCAACATGTAATTTTGGTAAATTATTTTTCAGAAAAATACAGAGCTGAAAGTGTATCCACTTGACCCGGCAGATAGTTTTAGTATAGAAGATGATATAGATTCCGTAGTTGTAGTCGCCTCATCATTGCTCGCTTTCAAAATAGCAGATAAATTTGGTATTGGAGTAAAGTCATCAAATGTATTACCAGAACAAAATATTAAGATGACGTCAGTGTTAGAGCAGATTAAAAACATTCCGGAAGACGATGGATACTGTTGGAAATATTTTAAGTTAGGTGGCAAAGCAGAAAAGAGCATTTATTTTCTTATGAGAATCGAAAGAAACACAAAAAACAAAACACTAAGAACCGATTTTTTATCGAAAATTGTTCGTGAAGCAGGAAAACAATTACTTGGAAAGAGTAAATTGACGAATATATCACATTTTTACAAACGTGATAGGTACAGAATACTAGATATTTTTGAACAAGACTGGAGTTTGTTTGCTCAATTGCTAGATCAGCATTTACAAAAGTCTTCATTCATTAAAGATTATGGTATTAATACTTACTTTTTTTACGGTATGTGTAAAAAGTATACATATTTGTTAATCTGACCCTTTTCCTCCATAAAAAGTAATTTTTTTCATGATTTCAAATCAAGTAATTTATAGTAACATTAAAAATTCAATAAATATGTTTATTTTTTTAATAATATATTATTAAATTTAACCACACTAAACTTTTTCTGTAAAGATCATTATACAAAATAATTTGAAACAAAATATGTTTCATTAGCTGCCTCCCATGGAAAAAAATCTATTAGACAAGACGCATTTGAAGACTTAGCTAGAGACATGAACATTCGATACGAGACAACCCATTTGACGTTAGTACAAGTTCACAAAGCATCAGTTATAGATAACCAAAAAGACGAAGCATTAATGCTAAACATAGGACAATCCAAAGAACTTTTTCGTAAATTTGGATGGATAGCAAACGAATTTTTTAACTACCCACAAATAATGCCTATACAGAGGTATTTCCTTAAAGACATCGGCCATTTATGGTAAGCTAATAGTCAAATAACTGAAGATAAAATTGGTACTCATACTTAAATTACATTTTAAACTTTATAGTTTGCGATCTGCCTTTAATCCTCTTGGAGGAATAACATACATCCAATTCTATAATATGGCAGACAGATTTACAAGTATCCAAAGAAATGGCACTTTAATTTTATTCTTATAATTCGGTGGTTATTATCATGAGTAAGTATGATATACACCGCTCAATAGCGCTTATCATTATAATCACGTCTAGATGTTCAGGAAAAAATTTTATCGGTTGCGTTAATATATAAACGTAGAAAATACTTTAAGAATGGAAGAAGTTTTTCAATAGGGAAGATAAACACTTTCTAATTATATTTTTTTCTGAAAGTTCTCGATTTTTAATGAATTTTAAGATTTTTTTCATAATTTTTCTATCAATATTACCAGAGACACAATGTTTTTAAAATTGGTACTAGTGACGTTATCAGTACCATTTTACATTGAAAGTATATCTATATATATGATTATTCCGGAAACTTTTAAAGTCTATAACTCCTTCAATTTTCATTTTTTTTTTAAAAGAAAAAATACGTGTCAATTATTTTCCGATACACTATCGAATAAAGTCAAACAAACTAAATAATTTTTTTTATGCACCATCCCTATTCTATTTAATTGAAAAAATGGTGAACAGCTCTCTGAGTGACACTGGTAATTTTCCTTAATTGCCGTGTGTCGAAATGAAAGTCGTAAGATCGTCTCGGGGGGGCCGTAGAGGTGCCGTGGATTCACGCTGCGACCTGTTTGAGCTTGCGGAGCCATGCGGCGAACTTTGCAAGTTCAAGCTCGATGACTTCCCAGCATAAGTCGCTCTATTCTGCGAACGCACTTCATCACAAATAACTTTTATTTCGACACACACACGCACGTACATATATTAAACGCAAACAAATTTAATATTAATCGCAAAAGCACAAGTTTTTTCGGGATACTTTATCCGGCGAGTTCGCAGAATAGAGAATAAATCTTCAAATTTACAAATAAACGTTTTTAAAAATAAAAAACTACCCACTGTTCATACATATTTATTCTCGTAATTACATCTCGTAGAGTTTTTCAATTGATTTTTTTTCTTCTCATTATATTAATGGGACATCAATATTTTATTTATATGTTACTAATATTTTTTAGAATAAGTCTCGGTTTAGGTAATTTTAAAATCAAGAATAATACTCAAAGTATTTAAATTCGAACTACTGATGTATTTTTTATACTTTAAGCCACGAACGATCGGAACATGAGAAAAAAAATTAAATCTTTCATTCTTTTCATTCATTTATAGAAAAAGTATTAATTATTTTTCTCGTGTTCCAGGAAGTAAACCATAAGTATAATTTTTATAGTTTTACTCATTAAACTATGATGAACTACGATGTTTATTTATATTATTTTAAAAGAATCTATAAACCTATTGAGTTATTTTAGTCAAGGAAGAACTCTGAAATACCAAAGGTTGGATCGAAATCACAGCTTTTCTTCTCCTATGGTAATGAAATACTTACCCAAATACCAACTGTAGAAAATGACTGAAATTCAGTTAAAAGTGGTTTTTTTTTCTCGTTTCAATTTAATTTATAATATTTGCATTATTTTATTATTAAAAACTTAATTTTATTATTTAAATTAAAATCGTCTCCTAGCAAGAAAATTTGAAACGTACTTACCGTACTTAAAATTAAGGCCCAAAAAATTAATACTTCCACACGAGAATAGATTAATCGAAGTTTGAAGTAAGGTAGTTTGTAATAATTAAATTCAATATCAAAGTTATCAAACAGTTCGGTGCAGTCGATTATTTATTTACCAGTTTTCCAGTTTATTCCCCAAATGACCAAAGTGTAAACCCGAAGCGGCATGCGGCCTGCAGTGCTTCGATTAAAAACCTTTGGATTAAACATTCCATTGGCTATTTCGAATATAGTCAACAGATTTTAAAAATTTCATTTAAAAGGACGAACAATGAATTAATCTCGAATTGAAGAATCTTTCCTTGTTATAATATTCAATAAAGTGTCCGAGAGTTGGATACGGTTGAAAGCTAATACAATGAGATGCCAAGCTGACCTGCAACTTTAGATGCACTTCTATTCGCAGGTTTTTTATTTTTTATTTTTCAATCTTTTTAAATTATTAGATTTACGGAAAAATTTAATCTAGAAGGAAGGTTTATTTTATTGAGTGTTACTTTTGAAAGCTTTAGTTTAAAACTTAAGTAACGCCTATTGAAAGTAGAGAAATTTAAATTCGCCTCCATGATGAATCAAGGGATTGGAAGAAAAGTTAATTCTTACTACTTCTAATGACAGGCTAAAATCTGCATAAATAAAAAAAGTGCAGCTTCGCGACAGATTTATTAGTTTGCAAATAAAATGAAAGTGCGTTTATCGTTGGTCCACAATTAGTTTAAGCTTTTAAGCTCTTCGAAAATAATGATAATTATGGATTTAAAAGGTTATTGAAAAAAAAATTGATGAATTCATTTGTCCGAAGACATTGATTACAGCTGATGACCGATAATAAGAGAGTAAATTGAGCCAAGACAATGCCGAGAATTGATTTTTTTGAAGGGAGTAAAAATGAAAGAAAATGAAAGAACAGCTTTAACAGTTGATCTCTCATAAAACACTTAGGCAAACTTACTCTATAACATCATCCTTTTATTCCTCTTTGGCTCATCGATCGAAATTCGTTCTTTTATTTCTCCACTTTTCTGCCCTCCGCACTCGACGAAAGCCGCTCACTTTCAGCTGGCTGCTAGATAAAAAGCCGATAAAATATTATATTTCTCGGCGCTTTTAATTTTTTTTTTTCTCACTTCAAAATTAAAATTGTGCTCGGTCACCTACAAGATATCGCGAAGTTTTTAGCTGATAAAAAATCGCAAAAAATCACTTTATTCCAATCTACAGATGTTTAAATAATAAATAAAGTTATTCAGTGGGAGCATCGATATGCGTATGCCAAGTGGACAACCATGGAGATAATATTTGGCAGAGAAAGCTGCATACATATCTCGTTTTATTTTTTTTAATTTTTTATTTAAATTAACCCAACTCAGTCAGGTATACATATAAAAGTTAGTGTGCTTAATAAAAAAGCGTACTTAACAGATTAATAAATTACTTATTTTTCACTTCTCACTTAAAAATTCGTAAAAATCTGATCGGCTCGGACTAAACAAGACTAGATTATGCTGGCTTAAAATCAATTCAATTTAACCAAGTATAACAACAACTAGAATTAAAATTAGTTTAACAGAATAAAAGCTTTAACTAGGACATTATGACTGTTTTATGTTTTTTGCTGTAGTTAAGTAAACAAGCAAGTCAATTTTGAGTATAACGAATTTCCGGTTAAAGGTGGAGTTGATAGTCAAGGTACATGTACTAAATAAACCTCGTGGATGCAGAGACGGAGAAAAAAAATCTTTTTCAGGCGAGGGAGAAGGCTCTTTCATCATCTTTCCCTTCTTTTAACGGATTTAAAACCCGCAAGCTGGGAGAAGGAAAAATTAAAAAACTCACCAATTATTGAATTATTTATTTAAATAATAACGTAATAAATAACGGGAGTGCAGGAGATTAAAGTCTTCGAGACTTGGGCTCAGAGTACCCAATTATAGATCAAGTATTTGAAAGCATCGCAGGCAGTGCTTGTTGGGTTTTTAAAATTAAGCCGAGACGAGTGTGCGGTGCTGATAAGTGATTGTGTAAGTCCAACTTAAAGTTAGCAGCCGAGCTACTTTGCCTTATCATACCTATAATTTTTTATTTTACATCTTTCAAAATATCAATTATTTTGATCGATAAATAATCATGAATATTCTCTCTCCAAAATGCACCCTCAATGATTTTTTTTTTAAATCAAAAATATAAAGATTTTAAATTGTTAAATTAAACAGCTTGTTCCTTAATATAATCGTGATTTCAACTTTATTAGATTGGAAGAAGCTTGGGAACTTTAGCAATGCTAGCTTTCGTTCAATCTACAAAAGTGCAAATAAATAAAAATACAGTTTGAGAACAATAATAGTAATTTTGTTGAGTTTTGGCAACCTCAAGTTTATATTTATTCAATTAAAATACTTATTGTCGATATCTTTTTCGTATATACAAAGCCGCGAATGATTCCATTTGAGGATTTTACAAATAATGAAACCAGCCACAGGGATGAAGGAGGATGAGGGAGGTCGAAGGAAAAGGGAAAAAGGGGGGTTGGGGGTTGGCGCATGCGCAGCGAGGTCGATCGCACGTGAGCTTGGGAGGGCAGGTGTAGCCGCGGCTGAGGTGAGCAGTATCCTGCGCGAACCAGCCCGGGAAACACTTAACTATCTCTACGTTTAATTTTTTACATTTTTTTAAGTCATGGATCACTTTTTTACGAGCTGACCGTACGTGAGACCGCACTTATTTATTCTCTCCTTTACTTTTATCATCATCTTTTTTGTCTTAATCCTCCTGTAAATTTCCGCATTACTTGAACGCTTAATTTACCTATTTTACATTCGTGTACATTTTAAATCTCTTACGTTTTATTGCCCTAGCTAGATCATACAAATCAACATCCTTAAAAACTATATGAATTATGTTTCTCTTTTTTTATTTTTCTTTTAAAAATCAATCCGATTAATTTTAATTTAACGCACGTTAAAACAACGAAAAAAGAGTTAATAGGATTAATATTATTTTTATTTCAAAAACTGTCAAGTCTTGGTAGATGAAATTGTTTTAAAAAAGTAAAATATTATTCGTAAATAAAAAAGATGAATGTGGTTGTTAAAGGTCGAAAGTGATATGGACTATGGCGCCGGGGCAGCAGCTTCAAGAACAACAGCAACTAATAATCAGGACAAGCTCGGTAGCATCAGACGAGACTGTTTCAAAGTAAGTTATTAATAAATAATTTCCAAGCGAGCGAATGAGCCTCTCAATGAAATTAAAAAGCAGCACGCTTGAAAAAAAATCTAGTGCTTTGTTCGTAATCCAAGCACCAATGTACGATGTACGACGTGAGTGTGCGAAAAAAGTAAAAAAACACGAATCTTTCGAATCTTCGGTTTACGATGATTTTTATTAGACAAGGTGCTAACGAGCCACTTTAAATTTACGACTTACGAGATAAGATTAAAGTTTCTTCGAATAATATTTTATCTTTCCGAAGAGTCATTTAAAACTCATTAACTTAACTTCATACCAGGTGCAGAGAAGACTCTAAGCTGGCTTTATATTTCATCAAAATCGCTCAACTTAATCAAATATCTGAATAGTTGATAAATCAAAGTCCCGAAGGAAAAAGGTTGCATACATATAATCGTTATATTCTCCTTCTACTAGGATGCGTAGGATAAGTTTGAAAATGTTAAAAGAATTCGAGCTGAAGCTGAAAGCCAAGTTTGCTAAGCAAGTCAAAGCAACTGAGCTAGTAATTCGTTATTCATTGTATTTCTTGGAGCGCGATAAGTCGAGACTACCTGCCAAAGCGGAGCATGCTTAAACTTACACTTTTCTCTCTTCTTTTCTCTTCTTTTCTCTTCGGCGTCACCCATGGGAAACTAAATTTATCTTCCGACAAGTATACTAACAAACCTGCTTTTCACCATATTACCTACTTTTTACTTATTTCATTTTTATCCTCTATTTTATACGAAAATTATTAAAAGAGGCGAAATTCAATAAGTCATTTCGTTGGCCCTTACGAAAAGAAACACCTGCCAAAAAATCCGGTTAAACAGTAACAGTACCAGTTTTTCAAGAAAAATGTAACAAGTTCTTTTTTTACGAGAAAACTGTAACAAGTTAACAATTTTCCGAGATAACTGTAACAACAAAATAATCGGCCAATGTATGAGCCAGTTTTTCAAGAAAAATTTAACAAGTTCTTTTTTTACAAGAAAACTGTAACAAGTTAACAATTTTCCGAGATAACTGTAACAACAAAATAATCGGCCAATATATGAGCCAGTTTTTCAAGAAAAATGTAACAAGTTCTTTTTTTACAAGAAAACTGTAACAAGTTAACAATTTTCCGAGATAACTGTAACAACAACAAAATCAGCCAATATATGAGCAACATTTTTCCGAGAAAAGAGTAATTAGTATATTTTTTCCGTGATAATAATAACGATCAATATAAAGGGCAAATTTCCGAGAGTAAAGTAACGGGTACACTTTTTACGGGTAAAATGTAACGTTGGGATAATTGACGATTAAGATATTGTTTTGGTAAAAAGTAACATGACCATTGCCAACTTATTTGAAACAGACTAAGGGAGCTTTTCCCGAGGAAAACGTAACGTTAAGAACTTTTTTCCGAGTGAAGTGTAACGTTGATTCAATCATCGGATATAAAAATATTTTTTAAAGGAAAATTGACAATATCCATGCCAACTTACTCAAATCTGAGAAGAGAGATTTTTCCGAGGAAATCGTAACGATGGGACTTTTTTCCGGGCGAATTGTAACGTTTAGGAAATCATCAAATACAAAGATATTTTTTAAAGGAAAATTAGCAATATCCATGCCAACTTACTTAAACCACATTTGGGAGCTTTTCCCGAGGAAAACGTAACGTTAAAACTTTTTTCCGGGTAAACTGTAATGTTGAAGTTGTCAACTTTACGATTACCTCGGAAAAAGCTCTTTAACCTGCTTCAAATGAATTGACATAGATATTGTAGATTCTAACTTGGAAAAATAATACCTTAATCGTTGACAACTTCAACATAACAGTTTACCCGGAAAAAAGTTTTAACGTTACGTTTTCCTCGGAAAAATCTCCTTTCTCTGGTTTAAGTAAGTTGGAATTGATATTGTAAGTTTTGACTTAAAAATATATAAATTTAATCGTCGATAACTTCAACATTACAGTTTACCCGAAAAAAAGTTTTAACGTTACGTTTCCCTCGGGAAAAGCTCCCTGGCCTGCTTAAAATAAGTTGTCATTGTTCTTATTGCTTTTTACCTGGAAAAATATTATTTTAATCGTTGATTACCAATACGTTACACTTTACCTGGAATAAGTTGTGCAGATTACTTTTTTCCCGGGATATATTTTCGTCTTGAGTGAATGTAATTGTTTTCCCGGATAAAAACACACTGGTTACACTTTCCTCGGGGAATGTTGTCTTCCGACCCTTTTTTTTACGTGACTCTCAGCATTTTTCGTGTCTGAAAAAGTAAAAAAAAATTAGCACGCGAAAAATTAATTTATTCTTTAGCCTTTTAAACACAAGTATAGTTTATCGTCTCATTGCAGCCAAGACGAGAAAAATAAAGATTTTGAAATGTCCCAGCTACCCGTGAAAATGATCAGGGACCCGGTAATAACTAAAGTTTTTTTATGTTACGTTATTTTTTAAAATACCATAACAAATTAGACTTTTGTTACGGTATAACAAAAGTAACAAAAGTTAAAAGTGCTGGTAAAAATTATTAAACTATTTTTTCCAATTCCAACTTCTTTTTTGCTCTAGATTACTGAATCGACTTTAGAAGTACGAAAAAGTAAAAAAACAAAAGTGACTTTTGTTATGTTATAAAAAAAATAACCAAATTCAAAATTGTTGGTAAAAAATAGCCAAAGGACTTTTAAACACAATAACTACAACAAAAAAAAAAAAAAAAAAAAAAAAAAATAACAGTAAAAAACAAAAAACTTTTTTCAACTCCTTTTTTGAATCAAATTTACTGATATTGATGTAGCCATGAAAAGTTTAAAAAATATCAAAATACTTTGATTTTTTTTTTAATATTATTGAAAAAATAACAATGCTAAAATTAAAATAAAAAATCATTTAAATAAATGGATAAATTTTTTTTAACTTAAAATTGAGAAAAAAAATTAAAAGTTAAAAATTGTTTTTAAATGAAGTTCAAAAAAGACATAATTATATATGATAAAAATTATCATTTCCCCGACAGTCATTCCCCCGAATCATCAATACCCCGAAAACTGAGTCGCAGGAACTGCATGAACGAAAAAAAAAATATTTTGAAATCAAGGGAGCGTACACAAAGTTCATAGCCTAATTTTAGGAGTATTTCGACCCCCCCTCCTACCCCCATGTGACTCAATGAAGATTTTTCGTCGACCCCCCCCCCCCCCCCCAGTAGAACGTAGATTTTTTTCTAAAAAAATTTTTACTGTTTCTTATAGAATTAAAAACTTTTGATAATGATACTTACATTATTTTATTTATAATATTATATCTAACATTTACTTACATTTTTTGAAGGACAAGCTTTTTTCAACTAATTATAAATAATTGTAATCAGATCACAAACTTTAATTCAGAAATAAGTTCAATCTAGTCTATGTCTTCCGTGAATATCACCATGACTCAGGGGCGTTATTTCCCATATAGTGGGTATGGATGCATCAAGAGCCGAAAAATTTCCGGTCTGGAAATCCAGAACCAAAAGTCGCGCTGGGATCCAAGAATAATCAATCAAGTATTCACCAAGCTTTAAGCCCCAAAAACACTGAGCGCTGAGTTCAACAAATGATTGATCAGCTATCCCTCAAGCTCTAAACCCCCAAACACCCTGGGCGTCGAGTTCAACAAAAAAACTTATCAGCTATCCCCCAAGCTCTAAGCCCCCAAAATCCTGGGCGCCCGAGTTCAATAAAAAAACTGATCAGCTATCCCCCAAGCTCTAAGCCCCCAAAATCCTGGGCGTCGAGTTCAATAAATAAACTTATCAGCCAACCCCCAAACTGTAAACCCCTAAATACCCTGGGCGCCCGAGTTCAACAAAAAAACTGATCAGCTATCCCCCAAGCTCTAAGCCCCCAAAACCCTAAGCTTTGAGTTCAACAAAAAAACTGATCAGCTATTCCTCAAGCTCTATACCCCCAAATACCCTGGGCGCCCGAGATCAACAAAAAAACTGATTAGCCATCCTCCAAGCTCTAGACCTCTGAAACCCTGGGCGCCCGAGTTCAACAAAAGAGCTGATGAGCTATCCCCCAAGCTCTAAACCCCCAAAAACCTTGGGAGCCCGAGTTGAATTATTCCAAAAATATGACTGCATTTTAGTTAACTTAAGCATGAAATGAATAATTTATAACAATACCTAATTACGACGCACTGGTGCTATTATATCATAAAGTTTTAAATCTGAAATTTTTAACTCCAAAATGGCGTGGTTCACTAGAAAACGCTATAAGTTTTTACTTATTGTTTAACTCTTTGTTTGCAACATTATTAACAAATTTTTTTTTTTTTTTTAACTATAAATTGAACGTTTCTACGAATGAGACACTTTTCGAGAAAAGCGCAAAAATTTTTGTTTGTTTAATGGTCATTTATTTTTTTTATTTTATATTGATTTTGTATCATTTTGTAATATTTTCACTCGGTAACCAGAGTTTTGGGAGGTTTAGAGCTTCAAGGGGAACTGATCAGTTTTTTTATTGAACTCTAGCTTCCATCGTTTTGGAAATTCAAGGCTTGGGGGATAATTAACCAGTCTATTTATTGACTTAACGCCCAGGGTTTTGAAGGCTTAGAGCTTGGGGGATAGCTGATAAGTTTTTTAGTTGAGCTCTGGCGCCCAGGGTTTTGGGGGCTTAGAGCTTGGGGGATAGCTAATCAGATTATTTATTGAACTCGATGCCCAGGGTTTTGGAGGCTTAGAGCTTGAGGGATAGCTGATTAGATTATTTATTGAACTCGTGGCGCGTCATTGAAATTTTATAGTAAACATTTTTTTTTTCCAACAGCAGCTCCCTAAAAAAAAGGCACGTGATATAAGCTCTGCCCCCCCCCCCCCCACGTGGCCCAGCGTAGACATTCATGAAACCCCCCCCCCCCCCTCCCCTAAATAAGGCAACGTAGTTTGTGTACGCTCCCCAATTAATAAAAAACCAAATTAAATTTTTTTTCATCCGCAAAGTTTTTTAAAAGTCAAATGTTTATCAACAGCTTTAAAAATATAAATTTAATCCTTTGCAGCTATTGGTTTTTTTTTTTTTTTTAAATGATCGAAACTCTACATAACACAACTAAATTATCTGAATACACATAGTTTTTCTCTTTAGCACTTTCTATTCTGTCGAACATGCAAGTTCCTTCATAAAAGTTCCCCTATTATAGTTTAACTGTCGAACATGTAAATTTATTTATTAATTGAAATTGTACTTCATTCTATTTCGGGCGCGCTAACCATGTTCAGGTCACTTGCAATCTTCCACTTGTTACAATGCACGTCGTCAGGCGCAAGGTGTCAGGTCAGGCGTACTGTAACTGACGGTCACGTGCGTTCGAACTTCGATTTAGTTCTAAAACCCGCCACTGCGTGGTGCTATATGAAAAATCCGACTTTTTTGAGAGTTCATTGTGTATTTCAAAAATTAATTTAATCATCGTAAATTTTCTTGTATCAAATTATTACAGATAAACATATTATTACGTTTGTAATATACATTTTTTAAATTGTTTATACATTCAGTAGTTTATATTAAAAACTATATTATTGACCTAGTATTTTGTTGTTGAAGTGAAAAGTGGGTAAAAGGTAAGTATTTTTACAGAGATAAATACATTTCTTTGGTTTACAATACTTACTTCGTAGAAAAATAAAACTTTCTGAATACATTTATTTAAGTTTCTTTAAGGAAATTTTGGACGATGTACAAAAGACGAGCTGCTACGATCGGGAGACCTCAAACAAACCCGGTGCACAATTTTTTTGATTATAACAGTCAGTTAGAAAGTTCAATTTGTAAAGATCCAAACTGTGGTAAAAAAGAAGTTTCCGTAAGTACATACATAAATGACAGCATTTTTGAAAACGCGAATGGGGCTGCTGCAGAGACTTCATCGGTGGATGCATCGAAGCTTCTGCGGTGGAACGACCGCGACCGGCCCGCGGTTCCCTCATCGCTAATATAGCGGTCTGCACATATCGACACTGGAGCCTAAACAAGGCAAAGGTTTTTTCACGCAGCGCATGCGCTATCACACTCGCTTCGCTCATCAGCGTTGGTATCGATATTCTGCTCAGGGTACTAAGCTATATGTTCAGGGCATACTTTTCGACCAAGCATTAGGTTCAGGTTGTTCGGGGGGCTAGTACAGGAATCCCACAAGTTTGACAATAACACTGGGTACAGCGATAAATAAATTACTTTTTATAAACAAATAACTAACCAGCAAGCTTCAAACCCCCGTAATGCTGAAAAAAAGGATAAATAAATATTTTTTTATAAATAAATAATTAACCGACGAGCTTTAAACCCCCATAACACTAGAAAAATAGATAAATAAATTATTTTTTATAAACAAATAAGTAACCAGCAAGTTTGAAACGCCTGTAACGCTGGAAAAATAGAAAAATAAATATTTTTTTATAAACAATTAAATAAACTGACAAGCTCTAAGCCCCAATGACGCTGGAAAAAGCGATTAATAAATTATTTTTTATAAACAATTAAATAAACCGACAAGCTCTAAAAATATTAATTTATCGAATATTATTATAAAAAATAATTAATTTATCGCTTTCCCCAGCGCTTTGGGGGTTTAGAGCTTGGTGGTTTCTTTAATTGTTTATAAAAAATAATTTATTTATCGCTCTCCCCAGCATTATTGGGGCTTAGAGCTTGGCGGTTTATTTAATTGTTTATAAAAAATAATTTATTTATCGCTTTCCCCAGCGTTATGGGGGTTTAGAGCTTGTCGGTTTATTTAAATGTTTATAAAAAATTATGTATTTATCGCTCTCCCCAGCGCTATGGGGGACTAGAGCTTAGCGGTTTAATTAATTGTTTATAAAAAATAATTAATTTATCGCTTTCCCCAGCGTTATCGGGGCTTACAGCTTGGTGGTTTCATTAATTGTTTATAAAAAATTATGTATTTATCTCTCGCCCCATTGTTTTGGGGCTTAGAGCTTGTCGGTTTATTTAATTGTTTATAAAAAATTATGTATTTATCCCTCTCCTCAGCATTTTATAGGTTTAGAGCTTGGCGGTTTATTTAATTGTTTATAAAAAATAATTTAGTTATCGCTCTCCTCAGCATTATGGGGGTTTATACCTTGGCGGTTTCATTAATTGTTTATGAAAAATAATTTATTCATCACTCTCCTCAGCGTTTTGGGGGTTTAGAGCTTGTCGGTTTATTTAATTGTTTATAAAAAATAATATATTTATCGCTCTCCCCAGCTATATGGGGGCTTAGAGCTTGTCGGTTTATTTAATTGTTTATAAAAAATAATACAATAATCGCTTTTTCCAGCGTCATTGGGGCTTAGAGCTTAGCGGTTTATTTAATTGTTTATAAAAAAATATTTATTTATGTATTTTTCCAGCGTTACAGGGATTTCAAGCTTGCTGGTTACTTATTTGTTTATAAAAAATAATTTATTTATCTATTTTTCTAGCGTTATGGTGCACTTGGTGATAATTACGCCTTGGATATTCACCCTGACTCTTCTGGAGTCAAAACTTCCTGGGGTAAATCTCCACGGCTTAACTGTCACCGAATGCACCAGATGTCCACCCTGACTCTTCCGGAGTCAAAACTTCCTGGGGAAATCATCTCCAAGGCGTAACTATCACCGACTGCACCAGGTGTCCACCCTGACTCTTCCGGAGTCAAAACTTCCTGAGGAAATCATCTCCAAGGCGTAACTATCACCGAGTGCACCCACCTTGACCCTTCCGGAGTCAAAACTTCCCGAGGAAATCGTCTCCAAGGCGTAACTATCACCGAGTGCACCAGGTGTCCACCTTGACCCTTCCGGAGTCAAAACTTCCCGAGGAAATAATCCCCAAGGCGTAACTATCACCAGGTGCTCGAGGTATCCACCCTAGCCCTTCTGGAGTCGAAACTTACTGGAGAAATCATCTTCGGGGATACTCACCACCAGGTGCTCAAGATGTTCACCCTCTTGAAGTCAAAACGTCCTGGGGAAGCTATTTCCTGGAGCACTATGTGTCCACCCTGACTACACTGGATTTCTAACCTCTTGTAGGAATCATCTTTATACCGCAAGTTCGGCCAGATGCACCAGTCCGCACGGAAAAAATAAAATCCTTGCAGCGTAGCTGAATTCAGCAATATGACGATGCGAACAGTTAACGACGCTCCAACGCAGACTTTTCATCGTGGCGAGGCAAAGTCTGCGTTGGAGCGACGTAAAGTTAGCTATAGCGTGCCTTCCTTACCAACAGCTGTAGCAGAGCTCGACTCACGCTTGACGCTTGTTTACTTGTGTACTTACTCTCTGCTATCGCGGGTTTACGGCAGCATAACTATAAAAAAATGTCTTTATTGATAGTTGTAATTAATTTAAGTATTTTTTATATCAGTATTTTTATCACCCGCGATAGCAGAGAGTAAGTACACAAGTAAACAAGCGTCAAGCGTGAGTCGAGCTCTGCTACAGCTGTTGGTAAGGAAGTCACGCTATAGCTAACTTTACGTCGCTCCAACGCAGACTTTGCCTCGCCACGATGAAAAGTCTGCGTTGGAGCGTCGTTAACTGTTCGCATCGTCATGTCGCTGAATTCAGCTACGCTGCAAGGATTTTATTTTTTCCGTGCGCGCTCGGGCCAAAACCCTAGCCGCGCCCCCGACCGAATTCGGCCCGACTTCGCGGCTACGGCAGCCGCATTACAGTGTTTGCTCGGGCTATTAAAGACTTTAATTAAACTAAGTAATAAAAATAAAATAAATCTAATATTATACTTAGAATTTCATCCTGAGAGCAATTAATTCATTATCCTAAAGCCCAATCGGGCTTTAAAGGCGATTTGGTTTTTTTTTAAACCGACTGCCGTGAAAGCCTGTAGGGCTTTATATACTTTGTTTTTGGTTTTAGGTTAGGACGCTTCAAAAAAAAACTATTTTAGGATGATTATTTCATTTATATTATACATCCCGCGCGTAGCTGATGATCCCCTGAGTAATTAAAAAAAAAAATTATCCCGAACAAAGCCCGCATTGAAAAGTTATGAACGTTTCATTTTTCGAAACGCTGATTCCCTTTGGTCAGGGGAATTCGATTTCAGTTTCGAGCATCCGGTCTCTCTGCCTGCGCTCTCTGTAGACTTAACCGGACGTGACGTATGCGGTGGGCGTGTCTATTTTTGCTGTCTCACTCATACGGCTTACCTACCGCGGCAGACGGGGGCATGTAGGCCCGAGCCTGTAGCCATGAGGCGACTGGTGGCGCTGTATCAATTAGCAGCTCCCTACAGCTGACTCGTGAGCTGACTACAGCTGACTGCGGAGCCGCTGAGCCGAGCAGCTTGTAATGTGTTATGAGCAATAACTTTTTTATAAATAATTGATTGTCATAGAAAAAACAGTACTGAAGACCCTTATTTTCATTATATATTAAATAAGTGGTAGAATTTACAATTATTAATTTGTTTAATTTCAATAAAAGAGTATGAAATAAATAATCTCTACAGTCTTTCTATGATCATCATCAAAGATTTTTCAATTATTGTGGTGTGCCCTGTGAATTGATAATAATTGTGCTGTGGTTGTGTTGGGGACCTGATGGCTGGAGGTGCATATTGGCAATATTAAAAATAAAGTTTTTTCTGCATGAGTGTGTTTGTGTGTGTGTGTGTGTCAGGTTGAACTTGCAAATTACTTTTTTATAATCCACCCAACTTGCAAATTGCAAAAGGTGCAATTGCAGCACATAATGTCATTGTCATACGCATTATCGCTTTATTTCATAGAATCATCATAGAAATGTATATGCTCTGAGCCAATACTCTTGAACTGTTAAAGTTTTGTAATCCTACCCTTTTTCAAAAATAAACTTGATGTCTGAAAGTTTTGTAATCCCACCTTTTTTCTAAAATAAACTTGATGTCTGACAATGAATTTTAATTTTAATTGTAACTGTTACATTCACTCAGGGTGTTAATGATAAATATATTTAAGTCAACATGAATCAATTATTAAAATTTTTTATCTTTTTTGTTGTCTGTCTGCAAGCTTAAGTTATGCGGCCAAAGTGATTTTACATTTTAAAATTGGTTAATTAAGAAGTACAAAAGAAATAGATAGTTTTGGGTCTAGGTATCCAGTGGACCAGAAATTATGAATTTTATTTGGCATGGATTTTTAAAGTACGGATGAGCATTTGCTCCATTATTTTTAGAGTGGATTTAGTTTGTCCATCAATTATGTATGCAAAATGAATTCAAAAGTACTTCATAACAGTAAATTATGTCTATGATTTTTATGTGTTCTGACTAATGATAAAATTTATGTAAAAGAAATTTAAACCTAAAGAACTAGATGTATCCAAGTTAACATGAATCAATTATTAAAAATTTTTATCTTTTTTGTTTTCTGTAAGCAAGCTTAAGTTATGCGGCCAAAGTGATTTTAAATTTTAAAATTGGTTAATTTTTTTTTTACAAGAATTAAAAAGTACAATAGAAATAGATAGTTTTGGGTCTAGGTATCCAGTGGACCAGAAATTATGAATTCTATTTGGCATGGATTTTTAAAGTACGGATGAGCATTTGCTCTATTATTTTCAAAGTGGATTTAGTTTGTTCATCAATTATGTATGCAAAATGAATTCAAAAGTACTTCATAACAGTAAATTATGTCTATGATTTTTATGTGTTCTGGCTAATGATAAAATTATATGAAAGAAATTTTAAACAGAAGAACTAGATTTATCTAAGTTAACATGAACCAATCATTGAAAATTTTAATCTTTTTTTTAATCATTTTATGGTTACAAATGAGTATTTGCTACATTTCAATGTAAATTTACATTAAAATAAAGTTATGCAATGTACATTTAAAAAATAGGTAAATACTAAATTGAATTTTTTTTTTTTACATATGACATTGATTTACCTAGGACTTTTATGGGTTCTGGTTTATGTCGTGGTTTTACATCAGAATAATTGAATATATCTTAGTTATTGTTAAATTATTTAGAATTTGTTAAGATCGTGAAATCATTTATTAAGACATATTTCAACAATATTAATGATGTATTTATGGAGTTTGGTTTTTTTGAACTTGTGGACAAAAAGGAAATACATTTAAATATTTACCGAATTTACGCAATAAAATCTTTAAAAAATACTTTTAAAAAAGTAATATTTACGGCGATTGGTTTTTTAAAAAGGAATCTAAATAAAAAATTATACGCTAAGTATGATCTTTAAAAAATACTTTTAAAAAAGTAATATTTACGGCGATTGGTTTTTTTAAAAGGAGTCTAAATAAAAAGTTATACGCTAAATATAATAATCTTTTTTTGAAAATGAATTAATGAAAGAAGTGAAATCAAAAAATTTATTACGGACGACTTGAGGCCGAATTACTGATTATTTAAAAATAATGTCTCTTCTAAAAGATGATCATATTATGTTGAATCACCTTCAACATACGTAAAGTTAACAATTTTTCAATTACAGCACATACATGGGAAAACACATGCAAATTGCACACAACTCAAACACTTCTTGAAATTAAAACATGTTGTAATTGAGTTAAAAATCAACTAAATCACAATGTATGGCTATACTTGACCTGTAAAAATTTAATATTCATTGAACTAAATTATCTCGAAAAAAAGCATTGATACCTGTGTTTTTTAAATTATATTTTGAATGCTCAGTGTGCTTCTTAACAACATATTTTAATTTTTAATTTTAAAAAGTGTTTGAGTTGTGTGCAATTTGCATGTGTTTTCCCATGTATGTGCTATAATTGAAAAATGTTAATTTTACGTATATTGAAGGTGATTCAACATAATATAATCATCTTTTAGAAGAGAAAATTATTTTTAAATAATAAGTAATTCGGCCTCAAGTCGTCCGTAATAAATTTTTTGATTTCACTTCTTTCATTAATTCATTTTCAAAAAAAGATTATTATATTTAGCGTAAAACTTTTTATTTAGACTCCTTTTAAAAAAACCAATCGCCGTAAATATTACTTTTTTAAAAGTATTTTTTAAAGATTCAATTTTACAATTGAAATGTTTTTAAATTTTTATACAATTTTACAGACAATTTATTTTATATTCTTTTCCATTTTCAAATTATTGTACTACAATTTAATTATAAGAATAATAATAGATGAATTCCTTTTAAAAGTCAATAAATAAAACGGTTTGATCCCTGTTAGAAGTTTTAGCAGATTTTCTGGGGTGCTCGCCAGAATTCGGGCAGCCACTTCTGGTAACCTTTTATTCCAAAAGTGTACCTATATATAATCGTATATATAGATATGTAAAGGTTATGACTAAAAGTTTTGAGTTTAAAATTCGTATTTTGGAGCTGCACGAACCTAACCTCTAACTATAAAAATTTGTTTTTATTTCTACAGCCAAATAATCTATGGACTTGTGGGTTTTGTGACGATTCCATAGTTGAAGAAAATAAAATTAACGCCCACTACTGCATAAAAAAATACCGCGAACGCTGTCCTAAAATAATAAAAATAACGCCGTGGAAAAAAATCTATCCTCAAACTCGTAAGAACTCAATATTTTTATTTTTTATGACATATTTTATAAGATTTAAGCAGCTTCCAAATAATGAATATTTTTTAATGTGCTGTACATCTAATAGAAAATTATTTGTCATTTGCAGTGGACAAAAAGGTTCTTACATCTGAATTTAAGGATGGGGAAGAAGTTTTGTTAGAGTTGCCCATACAAGATGTTCTTAGTGGTAAAATTGATAACCGTACGAGTAGTTCTGATTCAGCAGATAAAGATGAAGATTGTAATTCTCAGAAGATTCAGGCAACTGTAAAAAGTAAGAAAGACATGCCAAAGTCGAAACCTTCTAGTAACAAAAAAATGAGTCTTCAGTTGCTTGTGAACAAAATGAAACTTCTAAACATGATGATGAAGCAGGTGAGGATATTGAGAGTGATCAAAATAAGATGGATAAAGCCAAAATGACAAGCAAGTCTCTTTTCAATGAAAAATTTATCCAGTTAGTGTATGATTCACCAGCTATATGGGATCCTCGCATGCAACTTGATGAAAAGAGTACCCCATTGCAAGTATCCTCGGTGAAATCACCGATGAATTCATCGGTGAAATCCTCGGTGAAATCCTCGCTTTTTGCGGTGAAATCCTCGGTGAATTCCTCGCTTTTTGCGGTGAAATCCTCGGTGAATCTTAACAGTAAAATCCTCGGCAAAATCCTCGGCATTTTAACGGGATCGAAAACGAAGGGGTCAGGGCGGACACCTGGTGCAACTGGTGATACGTACTTTTGGAGATGACTTCCCCAGGAAGTTTCGACTCCGGATGGGTCAGGGCGAGCACCTGGTGCACCTGGCGATACTTACGCCTTCGAGATGATTTCCCCAGGAAGTTTCGACTCCGCATGGGTCAGGGCGGACATCTGGTGCCCCTGGTGATACTTACACCTTCGAGATGACTTCCCCAGGAAGTTTTGACTCCGGATGGGTCAGGGCGGACATCTGGTGCACCTGGTGATACTTACGCCTTGGAGATGACTTCCCCAGGAATTTTTGACTCCGGATGGGTGGGGGCGAACATCTGGTGCACCTGGTGATACTTACGCCTTGGAGATGACTTCCCCAGGAAGTTTCGACTCCTGAGGGATCAGGGCGAGCATCTGGTGAACCTGGTGATGCTTACGCCTTGGAGATGATTTCTCCAGGAAGTTCCGACTCCAGATGGGTCAGGGCGGACACCTGGTGCCCCTGGTGATACGTAAGGCTTGGGGATGAACTCCCCAGGAAGTTTTGACTCCGGATGAGTCAGAGCGGACACCTGGTGCTCATGATGATACTTACGCCTTGGAGATGATTTCCCCAGGAAGTTTCGACTCCGGATGGGTCAGGGCGGACACCTGGTGCCCCTGGTGATACTTACGCCTTCGAGATGATTTCCCCAGGAAGTTTCGACTCCGCATGGGTCAGGGCGGACATCTGGTGCACCTGGTGATACTTACACCTTCGAGATGACTTCCCCAGGAAGTTTTGACTCCGGATGGGTCAGGGCGGACATCTGGTGCACCTGGTGATACTTACGCCTTGGAGATGACTTCCCCAGGAATTTTTGACTCCGGATGGGTGGGGGCGAACATCTGGTGCACCTGGTGATACTTACGCCTTGGAGATGACTTCCCCAGGAAGTTTCGACTCCTGAGGGATCAGGGCGAGCATCTGGTGAACCTGGCGATACTTACACCTTGGAGATGATTTCCCCAGGAAGTTTCGACTCCGCATGGGTCGGGGTGGACATCTGGTGCACCTGGTGATGCTTACGCCTTGGAGATGATTTCCCCAGGAAGTTCCGACTCCAGATGGGTCAGGGCGGACACCTGGTGCCCCTGGTGATACGTAAGGCTTGGGGATGAACTCCCCAGGAAGTTTTGACTCCAGATGAGTCAGAGCGGACACCTGGTGCTCATGATGATACTTACGCCTTCGAGATGATTTCCCCAGGAAGTTTCGACTCCGGATGAGTCAGGGCGGACACCTGGTGCCCCTGGTGATACTTACGCCTTCGAGATGATTTCCCCAGGAAGTTTCGACTCCGCATGGGTCAGGGCGGACATCTGGTGCACCTGGTGATACTTACACCTTCGAGATGACTTCCCCAGGAAGTTTTGACTCCGGATGGGTCAGGGCGGACATCTGGTGCACCTGGTGATACTTACGCCTTGGAGATGACTTCCCCAGGAAGTTTTGACTCCGGATGGGTCAGGGCGGACATCTGGTGCACCTGGTGATACTTACACCTTGGAGATGATTTCCCCAGGAAGTTCCGACTCCAGATGGGTCAGGGCGGACACCTGGTGCCCCTGGTGATACTAACACCTTGGAGATGATTTCCCCAGGAAGTTCCGACTCCAGATGGGTCAGGGCGGACACCTGGTACCCCTGGTGATACGTAAGGCTTTGGGATGAACTCCCCAGGAAGTTTTGACTCCGGATGAGTCAGAGCGGGCACCTGGTGCTCATGATGATACTTACGCCTTGGAGATGATTTCCCCAGGAAGTTTCGACTCCGGATGGATCAGGGCGGACACCTGGTGCCCCTGGTGATACTTACGCCTTCGAGATGATTTCCCCAGGAAGTTTCGACTCCGCATGGGTCAGGGCGGACATCTGGTGCCCCTGGTGATACTTACACCTTCGAGATGACTTCCCCAGGAAGTTTTGACTCCGGATGGGTCAGGGCGGACATCTGGTGCACCTGGTGATACTTACGCCTTGGAGATGACTTCCCCAGGAATTTTTGACTCCGGATGGGTGGGGGCGAACATCTGGTGCACCTGGTGATACTTACGCCTTGGAGATGACTTCCCCATGAAGTTTCGACTCCTGAAGGATCAGGGCGAGCATCTGGTGAACCTGGCGATACTTAAACCTTGAAGATGATTTCCCCAGGAAGTTTCGACTCCGCATGGGTCGGGGTGGACATCTGGTGCACCTGGTGATGCTTACGCCTTGGAGATGATTTCCCCAGGAAGTTCCGACTCCAGATGGGTCAGGGCGGACACCTGGTGCCCCTGGTGATACGTAAGGCTTGGGGATGAACTCCCCAGGAAGTTTTGACTCCGGATGAGTCAGAGCGGACACCTGGTGCTCATGATGATACTTACGCCTTGGAGATGATTTCCCCAGGAAGTTTCGACTCCGGATGGGTCAGGGCGGACACCTGGTGCCCCTGGTGATACTTACGCCTTCGAGATGATTTCCCCAAGAAGTTTCGACTCCGCATGGGTCAGGGCGGACATCTGGTGCACCTGGTGATACTTACACCTTCGAGATGACTTCCCCAGGAAGTTTTGACTCCGGATGGGTCAGGGCGGACATCTGGTGCACCTGGTGATACTTACGCCTTGGAGATGACTTCCCCAGGAATTTTTGACTCCGGATGGGTGGGGGCGAACATCTGGTGCACCTGGTGATACTTACGCCTTGGAGATGACTTCCCCAGGAAGTTTCGACTCCTGAGGGATCAGGGCGAGCATCTGGTGAACCTGGCGATACTTACACCTTGGAGATGATTTCCCCAGGAAGTTTCGACTCCGCATGGGTCGGGGTGGACATCTGGTGCACCTGGGGATGCTTACGCCTTGGAGATGATTTCCCCAGGAAGTTCCGACTCCAGATGGGTCAGGGCGGACACCTGGTGCCCCTGGTGATACGTAAGGCTTGGGGATGAACTCCCCAGGAAGTTTTGACTCCAGATGAGTCAGAGCGGACACCTGGTGCTCATGATGATACTTACGCCTTGGAGATGATTTCCCCAGGAAGTTTCGACTCCGGATGGGTCAGGGCGGACACCTGGTGCCCCTGGTGATACTTACGCCTTCGAGATGATTTCCCCAGGAAGTTCCGACTCCAGATGGGTCAGGGCGGACATCTGGTGCACCTGGTGATACTAACACCTTGGAGATGATTTCCCCAGGAAGTTCCGACTCCAGATGGGTCAGGGCGGACACCTGGTACCCCTGGTGATACGTAAGGCTTTGGGATGAACTCCCCAGGAAGTTTTGACTCCGGATGAGTCAGAGCGGGCACCTGGTGCTCATGATGATACTTACGCCTTGGAGATGATTTCCCCAGGAAGTTTCGACTCCGGATGGATCAGGGCGGACACCTGGTGCCCTTGGTGATACTTACGCCTTCGAGATGATTTCCCCAGGAAGTTTCGACTCCGCATGGGTCAGGGCGGACATCTGGTGCACCTGGTGATACTTACACCTTCGAGATGACTTCCCCAGGAAGTTTTGACTCCGGATGGGTCAGGGCGGACATCTGGTGCACCTGGTGATACTTACGCCTTGGAGATGACTTCCCCAGGAAGTTTTGACTCCGGATGGGTCAGGGCGGACATCTGGTACACCTGGTGATACTTACACCTTGGAGATGATTTCCCCAGGAAGTGCGGTCTCCAAAGGGGCCAAGGTGGACACCTGGTGCAGCTGGTATTAATTACGCTTAGGAGATGATTTCCCCAGGAAGTTTGGACTTCAGAGGAGTCAGGGCGGACACCTGCTGCCCCTGGTGATATTAACGCCTTGGCGATGATTCCCCCAGGAAGTTTTCCAAAGAGGCCAGGGTGGGCACCTGGTGCAACTGGTATTAGTTAAGCCTTGGAAATGATTTCCCCAGAAACTAAGGACTCCGGAGGGGTCAGGGGAGGTACCCGGTGCACCTGGTGATACTTACGCCTTGGAGATGATTTCCCCAGGAAGTTTGGACTTCAGAGGAGTCAGGGCGGACACCTAGTGCACCTGGTGATATTACGCCTTGGAGATGATTTCGCCAGGAAGTTTTGACTTCGGAGGGTCAGGGCAAACACCTGGTGCACTTGGTGATACTTATGCCTTGAAGATGATTTCTCCAGGAAGTCTGAACTCCGGAGGGGCCAGGTTGGACACTCTGGGCACCTGGTGATACGCCTTGAAGATGATTTCGTAAGGAAGTTAGGAGTCTTGGGAGGGAGGGACGGGTCAGAGCGGACTCCAGGTGCACCTGGTGATACTTTTGCCTCAAAAATGATTTTCTCCGGACGTTTTGATCCCAGTGGGTTCACATCATCAAGTTGACGATTAAGATAGCATCTTCAGAGTGTAGTTATTACCGGGCACACCAAGTATTTTCCCTGACTCCTACGTAGTTAAAATTTCCTGAAAGAACATCTCAAAGTTGTAAGTATCACCAGGTACACCAGGTGTCCACCCTGACCCCTACAAAGTCCTATTTTCCTAGGGAAATCATCTCCAAGGCGTAAGAATCACCAGGTGCACCAGGTGTCCGTTCTGACCCCTCCGGAGTCCTTAGTTCTTGGGGAATTCATCTTCAAGGCGTCAATATCACCAAGTGCACCGAGTGTCCACCCTGACCCCTCCGGAGTCCAAACTTCCTGGGGAAATCATCTTCAAGGCGTATCACCAGATGCACCAGGTGTTTGCCCTGACCCTTCCGAAGTCCCAACTTCCTTGGGAAATCATCTCCAAGGCGTAATTAATACCAGTGGCACCAGGTGTCCACCCTGGTCTCTTTGGAGTCTAAACTTCCACGGGAAATCATCTCCAAGCCGTAAGTATCACCAGGGGCACCAGGTATCCACCCAGACCCATCCGGAGTCAAAACTTCCCGAGGAAATCATCCCCAAGCCTTACGTATCACCAGGTGTACCAGATGTCCGCCCTGATCCATCCGGAGTCGAAACTTCCTGGGGAAGTCATCTCCAAGGTGTAAGTATCACCAGGTGCACCAGATGTCCGCCCTGACCCATCCGGAGTCGAAAGTTCCTGGGGAAATCATCTCCAAGGCGTAAGTATCACCAGTTGCACCAGGTGTCCGCCCTGACCCATCTGGAGTCGAAACTTCCTGGGGAAATCATCTCCGAGGCGTAAGTATCACCAGTTGCACCAGGTGTCTGCCCTGACCCATCCGGAGTCGGAACTTCCTGGGGAAATCATCTCCAAGGTGTTAGTATCACCAGGTGCACCAGGTGTCCACCCTGACCCCTACAAAGTCCTATTTTTCTAGGGAAATCATCTCCAAGGCGTAAGAATCACCAGGGGCACCAGGTGTCCGTTCTGACCCCTCCGGAGTCCTTAGTTCTTGGGGAATTCATCTTCAAGGCGTCAATATCACCAAGTGCACCGAGTGTCCACCCTGACCCCTCCGGAGTCCAAACTTCCTGGGGAAATCATCTTCAAGGCGTATCACCAGATGCACCAGGTGTTTGCCCTGACCCTCCGAAGTCAAAACTTCCTGGGGAAAATCATCTCCAAGGCGTCAGTATCGCCAGGTGCACCAGGTGTCCGCCCTGACCCTTCCGAAGTCCCAACTTCCTTGAGAAATCATCTCCAAGGCGTAATTAATACCAGTGGCACCAGGTGTCCACCCTGGTCTCTTTGGAGTCTAAACTTCCACGGGAAATCATCTCCAAGCCGTAAGTATCACCAGGGGCACCAGGTATCCACCCAGACCCATCCGGAGTCAAAACTTCCTGAGGAAATCATCCCCAAGCCTTACGTATCACCAGGGGCACCAGGTGTCCGCCCTGACCCATCTGGAGTCGGAACTTCCTGGGGAAATCATCTCCAAGGTGTAAGTATCACCAGGTGCACCAGATGTCCGCCCTGACCCATCCGGAGTCGAAACTTCCTGGGGAAATCATCTCCAAGGCGTAAGTATCACCAGTTGCACCAGGTGTCCGCCCTGACCCATCTGGAGTCGAAACTTCCTGGGGAAGTCATCTCCAAGGTGTAAGTATCACCAGGTGCACCAGATGTCCGCCCTGACCCATCCGGAGTCGAAACTTCCTGGGGAAATCATCTCCAAGGCGTAAGTATCACCAGTTGCACCAGGTGTCCGCCCTGACCCATCTGGAGTCGAAACTTCCTGGGGAAATCATCTCCAAGGCGTAAGTATCATCATGAGCACCAGGTGTCCGCTCTGACTCATCCGGAGTCAAAACTTCCTGGGGAGTTCATCCCCAAGCCTTACGTATCACCAGGGGCACCAGGTGTCCGCCCTGACCCATCTGGAGTCGGAACTTCCTGGGGAAATCATCTCCAAGGTGTTAGTATCACCAGGGGCACCAGGTGTCCGCCCTGACCCATTCGGAGTCGAAACTTCCTGGGGCAGTCATCTCTAAGGCGTAAGTATCGCCAGGTGCACCAGTCGCTCGCCCTGATCCATCCGGAGTCGAAACTTCCTGGGGAAGTCATCTCCAAGGTGCAAGTATCACCAGGTGCACCAGGTGCTCGCCCTGATCCATCCGGAGTCAAAACTTCCTGGGGAAGTCATCTCCAAGGTGCAAGTATCACCAGGTGCACCAGATGTCCGCCCTGACCCATGCGGAGTCGAAACTTCCTGGGGAAATCATCTCGAAGGCGTAAGTATCGCCAGGTGCACCAGGTGCTCGCCCTGACCCATCCGGAGTCGAAACTTCCTGGGGAAGTCATCTCCAAGGCGTACGTATCACCAGTTGCACCAGGTGTCCGCCCTGACCCCTTCGTTTTCGATCCCGTTAAAATGCCGAGGATTTTGCCGAGGATTTTACTGTTAAGATTCACCGAGGATTTCACCGCAAAAAGCGAGGAATTCACCGAGGATTTCACCGCAAAAAGCGAGGATTTCATCGAGGATTTCACCGATGAATTCACCGATGAATTCATCGGTGATTTCACCGAGGATACTTGCAATGGGGTAAAGAAAGAAAAGAAGTAGCATGGCTAAATATTAGCAAAAATTCTGGCAGATCTGTTAAAGAGTGTAAGGACAAGTGGAAAAATCTTATTGATACTCGCAGATCTTACAAAAAAAGACAGCAAACTACAACAGGCCGGGCATTTAAAAAAAAAACAAAACTTGGGCTCATATGGAGTCAATGAGTTTTCTCGATGATGTGGACTTAAACGATCAAAAGACAGTTACAAATCTGGAAGATGAAAATGAGTGTTTCAATTCAGATTCTGAGAATATTGATTTTAATTCTAAAGTTAAAAGAAGAAGTCGAAACAAGGAAGAGGCTATTGATAACTTGGCTGAGGCAATTAAAAACTCTGCACCAGTAATAAATATGCCTGATGTGTCTGGTTTGATTCCCCAAATTCCATCTCTTCCACTTCAAACTGAAATTGATACTTTCTCAGCTCTAATTGGTTGTAAATTAAAGAAGTTAGATGAAGAAGAACAAGACGATATGATGGAAGACATTCTTCAGTTATTTAGGAAAAAAAAGGAAACAAGATTTAAAAAAAAGTAAACTAGTCTATAAAAATTGTTCAAAAACTTTAAATTAAATTTACAAATTAAAATAAATTTTAAATAATATGAGCAGTTACAGAGGTTCCTACTTGAAATGTGATTAATAATATTAATTAATGTAAGAGTATGTAACAAATTATTGCAGAACTTTAACTTGTACTTGCAAAAAAAAAAAAAATTTTTTTAAATATTGGTAATTACATACTGTTATTTCAAAACAGCTGACTTCAAGTCTGAATGTTTGCCAGTTTTTGATATAAGACTTGAATTTCTTTAACTCCATCTATGGCTTTGAAAAAAGTCATTTTCTCACCTAAATTCAATAAACGGGGCGCCATAGCGCAGTGAACAGTGTTTTCAACTCGCTCATAAATCTAAGCTTATTACAACAAATTGAATTGTTTTTTTAATAGAGTAATAGGGTTCTATCATAACAATAACACCTCAAAATTATTAAATTCATAAAAATACAACAATAAACACACTTGTCACTTATTCATCGTACATAACGTCCACATAACCTACAAAATGCCACGAGGAGGGAGTCGTGGTGGTGGCAACTCAACACAACGGATTACACAAAACAGAAGATGGTCCAGGACCTCTCAAGGTAATAATCCTGATTATTTTGAGACGTCCCAGCCATCATCCACACAAATATATTGCAATCGCTGTCCACCTGATCGTCCCCCTATGACGCAACAAACATTATCGCGCGCCTCTTACTGCACTGGATGTGGAGCTGCTTACCACCCAGGGTGCGTCTCAAGAAGTCACCCCAACGACGATGGAACTTTCCAGCTGTGCTGTGGATCTCCGAACCCCCAGGTCCAGCACTTTACAACATGTGACGACGTTCTCCATCAAAGCCACCTTGAAGACCTACAGCACCTCAACAATAATAACAACATGGAACACACAAACACAACACTAAATAACAACACAGAGGGTGACTTATAAAATTTTGAATTATATAAAATTCTCGGAGGTAAGATAGATAAACTAAACCAACATTTGATTGATTTTAACAAGAGAATTGAAAACAATAAAGTTGACATACATTACCTAAAAGGTAGAGTTTCCAACATTGAAAATACACTAAAAAAAATGTCAGATAAGAAAGAACTTTCACAAAATACTAATTTAATTATCTCTGAACAGCTTGAAAGACAAAGAAGGGCAAGAAATATTATAATCTACAATCTGCCAGAATTAAATAAGGACACACCTAAGAATGATACTGATAAAAAGACATTTTTCAAAGAGCTCACAGTTTATAATACCAACATTATCACCAAGTTGCTTAACTCACTGGATCCTACTATCTCTTCTAATGGTTTGTACTCTAAAAGACTTGGAAAATTTGAAGTAAACAAATCCCGTCCACTACTGATCTCACTGAAAGACTCTAATGAGGTAAGGAAAATATTCAAATCTATAAAAAATATAAAGTCTAATGAGGAATTTAGTCAGGTGAAAATTACATCTGATCTTACAAGCTCACAGAGAACTCATCTTAGAAACTTAAAAGTCAAATGCAATGACCTTAACCTCAAAAATGGTAACCTAGATTTTGAATGGCGTATCACCTACATGAACTCCATTCCTAAGATAGTTAAAGCTTCAAAAAACCAAGATCCTACCGGGAAGTCAAATCAAAGCACCAGCTAGTTGTGTACTACCAAAACGCTCGCAGTTTGGTTAACAAGATTGAACAATTTCAAAACAATATCTATACAGCATCACCCTCACCAGATGTAATAGTTATTACAGAAACTTGGCTTCAACCTAACCTCTCAGACTCCATGCTCTCCCTCCCTGGCTACATACTGTTTAGAAATGATAGAGGTCCACATAACAGCAATAAATCAAGAGCTGGTGGAGTTCTGATAGCTACCAAATCCTACCTTAAAGCCAGTATCTGTAACACACAAGAATCATCATGCGAACATATTTTCATAAAGTTAAACTATAACCATCAAAAACTCATCTTTGGTACAATCTATATTCCTTAGCATGTTCAAACTGATTGCAAAATTTATCTTGAGCACACAAGCATCGTTGAAGATATTAACACTCAATACCCAGACTATAATCTATGCCTATTTGGTGATTATAACCTCCCCAACATCAACTGGTTCAAGAAGCATACTCTGGATTTTACTAAAATTGGTTATCTCAACAGTACATTAACTCAATCTGCCAAAATTTTAAAAGAATCATTTTCACAATTTGGTCTATCTCAAGTCTATCCTATAAACCCTCATACTAACTACACACTTGATCTATTCTTCACGTCAATGAGCTTTGAAGTTATTAGCACTCCTGACTATCTAGTAAACATCGACCCACCACATCCACCATGTTTCTTTGGACTCAACCTTGACTCGGACATCACCCCTGCAACTACTCAATATTACTACAACTTCAAACAAGCAGATTTTACCACTATAAATAATAAATTAAATTCAGCCTTATCCTCAAGAAATATCAATAATTTTGACATCAACGACAATAGTAAATTTTTATATACCACCCTTCATGATATAATTAGCAAAAACGTACAAAAGATTCCATTTACCATAGTAATTTTCCCCGTTGGTTCACACACGAATTAAAATTTCTTATAGTTAAAAAGAAGACAATGCACAAAAAATGGAAAATAACAAGAGACCATAACCACTATATTGAATTTAAAAGATTACGGGCTTGCTGTGTGAGATTATCCAAATTGTGCAAAGATGAATTCAATGAGTCGGTTGAGAAGCATGTTAAACAGAACTCCAAGGTATTTTGGAACTATCTAAGCTCCCTCACCAAACCTCAAACATTACCAAATAATATGTATTTTAACGATCACACAGCTGAAAATCTGGACGAAACCACTAACCTTTTTGCCTCATTTTTTAAATCAGTATACCAAATCCACGAACATAACCCCATTGAATCCATCAACGATCATAACTCAACACTACCAGAAATCACGACTATAGAAGTTCAAACAGCAATCAAGGATCTAAAATCAAACTTCGATGACGGTATAGATGGTGTACCTGCAGTTCTTTTAAAAAGCTGCTCATGTCTCACTAACTTTCTAACATCACTGTCTAATCAATCTCTATCTACAGGGATTTTTCCGGATTCATGGAAAATATCGAATGTTTTACCTATTCATAAACAAGGTTCTAAAAACAACATTTCAAATTACCGTCCTATATCTCTCGTTCCACCTATTTCCAAAATCTTTGATGACATTATGTCTCAAAAAATCAGTAATCTAATCATACACAATATTGTCAAAGAACAACACGGATTTATGCCACGAAGATCTATTCTAACAAACCTTATTATTTTCAACGATTTCATTTCATCTACTCTCAATCAAAATTCATCCAACCAAGTAGATGCAGCCTATATAGATTTTTCTAAGGCATTCGACAGCATTGATCACTCCATTCTCATAGACAAATTAAGAAAATTATCATTAAATTCAAATTTAATTAATTGGATACAATCATACATTACTAACAGACAATATAGAGTGAGAATAAATCATACACTATCTGAACCGTACATTGCAACATCAGGTGTCCCACAAGGTAGCCACCTAGGTCCCATCTTATTTATTATTTTTATCAACGATATAACCACAGTATTAAAACACTCATACATTCTCCTATTTGCAGATGATCTAAAAATATACAGATCCATAAATAGTCCATACGATTGCTCACTACTCCAATCTGACATTAACGCTCTTTACACCTGGTCTATTGAAAACCACCTTCCCTTTAACTTATCAAAATGTAACGTTATATCTTTCAATTTATCTAACACTTATATCCACTTTGATTATACTATCACAAATGATCCGATTGCAAGACAGACAATAGTAAGAGATCTTGGTGTTATCTACAATAATAAATTTACCTTTGAAGACCATATTGATCAAACAATCACTAAAGCATCAAGAAAACTAGGGTTCATAAAGTTTGCCACTAAATCCTTCAAAAACCCTTGGAATATTGTACATCTATATAAAACATTAGTATTGCCACTCTTACTTTATGCCTCTGTTATTTGGTCGCCCACATATTCAAATGCAATTAATAGGCTTGAGTCTGTCCAACACAAAATTCTTAGATTCATCGCTTATAAAGCAAAAACCCCGATGCATCCGTATTCACATGATTATTCACATATTGCTAAGAAATTTAACCTTCCAAAAATTAAGGCACTGCATGACTACCATGACTTACTCTTTGCTCACAACAACATCCATAATAATATACTAGAATTCTCTCAATCATCAGTATTTACTCTAAAACCATGTAATTATACTCTAAGATCTAATTACATCCTAGAAAACTCAATCACCAAGTCAAACACAATAAAACACAGCTCATCGTTTAGAATCAAAGACAAGTGGAACCATCTTGATGATAGTTTAAGACAAATACAAGATACCAATATTTTCATAAATAGAATCAGGAATATTTATTACTCTACTTAAAACAAATTTGTATCAATTTAAATTAACCAAATTATTGTCATATAAGTACTTGCAGTACTGTAAAATTAGTAATTTAAGTTTACACTGTTCATACTACTGTTATTCAATTGATATTTTATCGTTTAACTTAAGTTTATTATAATTAACATTATAATATTTATTTTATAGATACCTATTGTTACTATTATTCTCCCAGAGAGAAATTTTGTAATGGGACTTGTACCCGTATATTTAAATAAAATAAAATAAAATAAAATAAAAATAAAATAAATTCTGCTAATTGAAAAATCTTGTATTCGTTCTTTTTTGGGACCATATTTTTAATTCTTGAACTATCATAGCTGGGCTTATCAAACTTTGGGCATTATTCTTTCTCAATTTTAGACAAATTTGAGTATTTTTTTCAAAGCCATAGATGGAGTTAAAGAGATCCAAGCCTTATATCAAAAACTGGCAAACATTCAGACTTGAAGATCTCTTTAACTCCATCTATGGCTTTGAAAATAATACTAAAATTTGTCTAAAATTGAGATAGAATAATGCCCAAAGTTTGATAAGCCCAGCTATGATAGTTCAAGAATTAAAAATAGGGTCCCAAAAAAGAACGAATACAGGATTTTTCGATTAGCAGAATTTAGGTGAGAAAATGACTACCAAAGGGTTTACAGTGAATGAGAATCATCTGTATTTGAGTAAATAGTCATTCTGAGGTAGAATTTTACATAATTTTACATCTGAGGTATAGTTATTATTTTTTTTAATGTGAGTTATTAAATAAAAATGAAAACACTCAATCAAACATCAGAACGAATAGAAATCACTTTTATTTTCTTGCTTCAAACTATTTAATCCAAGTTGCAAAAACAGTACTTTGAATTTGAATATTTTGTCTGATACATTTTTTTTATCAAAGTTTGGCTTTTCAATTTTATTTTTTTTATTTCTTAATTTATTAAGGACTGTTATGGGAAACTTAGGTATCTCAAGAATAATTGAAAGACTTAATAAACAAGTTTTAATTATAATCAGTTATTTTTATTTAAAAAGATTGATTTTTTTAAACCAACTTTAGAAATCTTTCTTACTACATTAGATAGATTTTTACAAATTTGATACAAAACATAATATTTAAAAAAAAAGGCACTGCTTACTTTTTCTAATTGAAGTTTATAAAGTATTTATTGTACAGAGCCACAAAGTAATAAGAGAAATTAACTATAAAGTATAAAAATAAATACCAAATAATACGCATTAAACATTATAATTAGAAAAAATCAATTCAATAATTTTGATTATCTAAATATAATTGTCTTGTAGTTTTTGAAATTTGATGACCCTAAACCGTTACATTAGAGGTGATAAAGTTTGTCATTAACATAGTCACTGAGGGTATGTTAAACTCAAGATCTTAAAATTTTTAAAGCAAGACAATTAAGTTTTCAATAGCTTTTATACATTTTTGAAAATTTAAATTTTACAAATGATGAAAAAATATTAGCTTTATACTTTTTTTAGTTGATTTATCTTCAAGAATCTTTTATGGTTTTAAAAATGACTTATAACTATTGAAAACTTGTGTTGCTCGCTTTGAAGATTCTAAACTTTTGATTCTTGTATATGACTCATAGAGACAAAATTAAACAGATCTTGAAAAAAAATTAATCTGGTTCATTTTTATGAGCTACATACAAAGTTTATTAATGTCATAAAATCTTAAGATTTTCTTGGCTGACAATAAAGGTGTACTATGATTTTTTTTGTGCAAGGCAACCATGCCTGTGAGCATTGACATTTGCTCTTGCTGGGAGACCTACAACTTACTTTACATTTGAACTGTTCCAAAGCATCAAGTCAATTCATTTGATAAAATCTCATTAGTTCAAGAAAGTTCTGATAGCATGAGTGATTGCAGCTACTGTTCCAATTTTTAGTTATCCAGTAGGCTAAAGTAAGTGGTCCCACAGCAAGAGCAAATGTCAATGTTCACAGGCATGGTTGACTTTACACAAAAACAATCATAGTTCAGCTTTATTGTCAGCCAAGTAAATCTTAAAGAATTTGTAGCAATAATAAACTTTGTGTGAGTGAAGTTTATAAAAATAAACCTGATTACAACTCTTTCAAGATTTGTTTAATTTTATGATTTTTTTTTTTTTTTTTATACAGATATTGATAAAACAACTATTTTATTGAAATATTACTTGTATTTGAAATTTTTATAATTCAAGAGACCTACTTTACATGAAGAAAATTATTGAAATTTTTACGTACTGAAGCAAATCAAGAGTAAATATTGAAGAAATAATTGAAGAAACATGAATTGTTTATAATGCAACGGAAGGGTTTTATTTAAGAAGAAAATTTTTTCATAATATTAGTGATTTTGCTGTATGATTCTTTTTTTCAATTGACACATGTTCGAAAAAAAATCTTCAACTGCCGTTCTGCGTTTTACTAAGTGAATTTTTAATCAATTTCCATGATTTTTTTTTAAATTACAGCTTTTTAATTTCTCTACCCTGCTACAGAGCCCTTTTTTTAAAAATTAAAATCTATTCATCAAAAAAACTCGCCTGACTTCCCCTTAAAAAGCTAGTTACAAAAAAGGTAGCTTACAATTACATAGCTTCCAGACTACCAAATCAGCAGAGTAATAAAAAAGATAAGACGAAAGAAGAAAGTGTCTTTTTTTAGGTAAAACTTGTCAACTGTGTCAACTTGTGAAATGTGACGTAGGTTCACGCTTAGGTAAATTCTTCATGGGCACGAACGTACAGTTTATAAAAGATGGCAAAATGAAATTAAGAACGTTAGCTGTAAAATTATTAGATGATCAACACACAGGAAATTATTTAGCGTCAGTCACTTCTGAAATACTTAACAAATACATTATCAACATCGAACGAACTCATACGTGCACTACCGATAATGCCGCCAACATGGTAAAGATGATGGATATCATGGCAGAAGATGAGGCGAAGTATTTATCAATGATAAATGGTTTAGAATTATCAAGTATGGGCGAAGGAGGTACATCGGAAGATCTCGATGACTGGGATTATAATCATGAATACGAAGAACCAGATAAAGATACATATTTTATTGATAATCGCGACTACAAATATGAAAATGATAATTTCATCAATGACGATGCTACAAACTTATTGACTAAAGGAGTCTTCAAAGCCATTCGATATGCTGCACACACATTACAACTCTGTGTATAGGACGTTTTGAATGAAAAAATGGGACCAATTATTGAAAAAGTAAGAACATACAAACTAAATTTTTTCAATCAAAAAATTATTAAATAATTTAAAATAAAACTATGTATTCATCATTTAAAATTTTTCATTATAATTTCATCATTAAAAAAAAGTTGATCATAGCAGTACAATTTAATTTTTTTAAAGAGTCTTTTATTTTCGTACAGTATTTTAAAATTTTTTTATTTCAACATACTTTTTCTCTATCCTAAGTTTCACGATTCGAGCCTCGGTGAAGGAATATTCAAGTAAAAAAAAAAAAAAAAAAGAATTATAACTTTGATACAAAAATTGTTTAGGTGGTTCTATTTTTACAAAACAAACACTAACATGATTAAATTGGCAGATTTTATTAGCGCTAAAATATAAAAATTATTTAATTGTTTCAGGCCCGGAGTGTAGTAAAATATTTGAGAACCGAGAGGATGACAAAAAAACTCCGACAAATGGGTATAAAAAAACCTAAAATGGACGTGACTACTCGTTGGAGCAGCACCGCCGTAATGTTGCAGTCGTTGATTGATGCCAAAATATTTTGTAAACAACACGCACCCCGTGAATCTAAACTAAGCTTGACATCATCTCAGTGGGATAAAATTGAACAGTGCCTTGCCGCTCTGGAATCAATGAGAATCACCACTTTATCTTTGCAAGAATCGAATTTATTACCAGGTGATTTTTTTGCGGCATGGCTACGATGTCAAGTTTCTGCTATGACAACAAGAGAACCAAAAGTAATAGAAAACGACGTGTTGCTGGCCGCGATTTATTTATATCCAAGGTATTTACCATTGATATTAACCGACGACGCTAAAGTTCCGGAACACAAAAAACTAAAATATCGAGCGAGACAGTATTTGATAGACTTGCACCAGAGATTTAATTCTGAAAAACCTGAGGAAACTTCGCGAACTATAGCGAACGATGTAAATAATTGGAATTTTCAGTCAATTTCGTGTATTTTGCAATTATTATAAAAAGTAAAATTAATTAAAGTAATAAAATTACTTTATAGTTTAATTTGAAATATATACTTTAAAATTAATTAAGATGTTAGCTAATTTATTCAATAGAGTGAGTGATTTCGACTTTCAAGTTTAAGATTTTTATATTTATTCCTATTTGTTAAGTATCTCGCCAATACTTTTAAAGGTTGTTATGTAATTTTGTCAAATTATGTGACGTGCGTACGCACTGTATTTTGATTTCTAATTAAAAAAAAAATAATAATAATAATAAATAAATAAAAAAAGGATAAATAAATAAAAGATTGATGCTTTCAATTCAAATCATGTAATTTTAATTTATTTTTGTAAATATAACAGCAGGACTTATTAATAATACTTATTATAATACGGCTTTTGCCATTGTTCAAGTTATTTATTGAAAAAATTTGAGCTTTATGAAAAAATAATTATAAAAAAATAGTACTTTATTACAGCTGGTCGAATCCAGAAAGCCAGCCCTTAGCAAACCGAAATTGATGCCCAAGCCAAAAGTTTGCTAAGGGTAAGCTCATTTTTTGACTCTCACTTGTGTAATGAATTTTTCAGCATCAGGCTAATTTTTCAAACATTTTTAAAAATAAAATAAAATAAATCATGAGTTTTATTTGAGCATTTTTTATTTTTACATATTTTTATATCATTTCAGAATAATAATTCGGTAAAATCGGAAGAGTATGTTTTGGACCAGTTGCTAAGGGAGCAAGACAAAAAAAGATTTATTGATCTGAAAAATAATAAGAATAACCAAAGTCTAGAACAAGCACTTTTAAATTTTAAAGGGGCTCCACTACTAGATAGAAAAACTGATATTCTACTATTTTGGGAATCCAAAAAAAATGAGCTGCCAGAGCTCTATGAATTATCAAAAATCGTACACGCAGTGCCTACCACCCAAGTTTCTGTTGAAAGATTGTTTTCTGCTTTAAAGTTTATCTATTCGGATCTCAGAGGAAATCTCTCACCAGACTTGATACAAGATATATTGATAATTAGATGCAACGAATTACTCGAGAAATCGAATCAAAAATCTACCCCACGATCTACGCGAAATAAACAAGTAAATTACATCGAAAATTCTGATGAAGAGTAAAAATAAGTTTTAATATTTTGTATTATTTATATAGTCTTCCTCTCTTATTCGGAGCTTGGTGTCTCACTCGCTCTCACTGTAATAACAATTTAATACTTACTTATTTCAACTTGTTTAATAAAAGTAAAAAAAAAAAAATTGATTTTTAGAAGTCTATACTAAAAAACCCAAAATCGAACTCCAATGCTGTTTTTTTCCCCCCTGGACAAAAAAAATCAGCTGCTTTGGCAGCTGCTAAATCAGTTGATTTGGCCAAAGAGTAACCAAAAACACGAATCAAAGATTCAATTTTGAGGTTAGAGTGACTAGCAGTACTATACAATTTTTTCAATGACAAGATTCCTGCTTTGAGATAAGAAAACGAGAAATTGTAAATTTATTAAAAATTTTAATTGATACTTAACACTAGTTACAAACATTATTTTTTTTTTCTTAAGAAAACAGCTGCTAGAAAGCACAAAAATTTACGTATAAATATTTCTGAAAAATAGTTTGTATACTACTAAACAGTTGAACAGTAAGCCCAAAATTAAGTAGAGTCAAAAGTTTTTGGACGTGCAGGGTCAGAATTGTTTTACAATTATCTTTCCCATACATACATGCTATGAAAAAGATGCATACTTATTGAAAATATCGTTCCTTGAAGAGAACAAATTTTTTCATGACTTATAAGTTCGTGTAAGACACCATTTTTTTTTTGCTAGACACCCAAATGTACAATAACCGCTCTTTCTGAATCGAGGGTCTAAACATAAGGGTCCCATTTAAAAAATTTGGGATTTGGGTCCATAGGGCCCAAAGTAAGGCCAAACAATATATTTTTAACAAAAACTTATAAAGCAGCTGATAAAGCAGCTGCTTTATAAATTACAATAACCGCTCTTTCTGAACCTAGGGTCAAACAATAAGGGTCCCACTTAAAAACCCAGGATTTGGTTCGATAGGGGCCAAAGTAAGGCCAAACAATATATTTTTAACAAAAACTTATAAAGCAGCTGCTTTAGCAGCTGATTTATGAAGCAGCTGCTAAAGCAGCTGATAAAGTGTTTCAAATCGGCAGCTGCTTTTTCAGCTGCTTTATCAGCTGATTTTTTTTGCCCGGGCCTATTAACTTTTGTATGAATTTTTAAATAACTAATCAGCTTGCGAAGTAGATAGTTCAGAAATAGCTACAAATAAAACAAACTGTTTCATTTTACTTTATCATCACCATTATTATTTAAACTCATCAAAAATCTATTAGTTTTGTTATTTTTAAGTATTATATTGTATATTTAAAGGGTTTGCTGTATACTATTTATATGTTTATTATGGTACACTCCAGATAAGACGATAATGTGCCAACTTAAAGGATTTTTCTGTTATGTTCATTTCTTAAAATTTATTCTAAGTTAAAAAAAATTTGTCAATTTGTTTAAATAATTTTTTTATTTTAATTATAGTTTTTTTATTTTTTTAACAATATTAAAAAAAATCAACGTATTTTGTTATTTTTTAAACTTCTCATGGCTACATCAAAATTTGAAGCAAAAAAGGTGTTGAAAAAAGGTATTTTTACATCTTTTTAAGCAATTTTTAATTTTGTTTTTTACTGTTAATTTTTTTTTTTTTTTTTTGTTACAATTATTGTGCTTAGAAAGTCCATTTGCTATTTATTGAAGCTATTAGTATTCATATCGTTATCTTGAAAAAAAAAAGGTTGAAAAAAATATTTTTATAATTTTTACCAACAATTTTGAATTTGGTTATTTTTTTATAACATAAAAAAAGTCAATTTTGTTATTTTACTTTTTCGTACTTCTAAAGTCGATTCAGTAATCTAGAGCAAAAAAGAAGTTGGAAAAAATATTGTAATAATTTTTACCAGCACTTTTGACTTTTGTTACTTTTGTTATACCGTAACAAAAGTCTGTTTTGTTATTTATCCAATAAAAAAATTAAAACATAACAAAAGTAACAAATAATTTTATTATTACCCGGTCCCTGAAAATGATGATTATAATAAATTAAGGTGGGCTTGATACAGATAAAGTTAGCCTGCTGATGTACGTACGTATTATACAACATATGTATGTCAGGCAGGTGAGGGGGAAGTCTGACAAGCGGAACAAATGGAATAATCTGAACCAGCCAGGCAGGCAACATCAGTCCTCCTCAATCCTCTGGTGACTGTCTACTTGCTCACCAACCTACGCATGCATATTATCTTACTATAAACAACTCTAAAATTATTTATTAAAATTTATCAATAATATAATGATGTGACAGGTAGATCGAAACTGATTTAGCATTCGAGACGTAGGTGTTACTTATTCAGGAGTCTTTCGAGAAGGTACCCGATTCTGTACTTTGTCTCTTATCTTTTCGAGAACCAATCGAATATTTTTCATTAGCATTATAACTATTTTAATAAAGCCTCTGTCGAATATCTAGTTTTTGGAAAATAATAAAAAAAGCAAAAAGAAGTAGAAATCGTCGGTGTCTGTAAGTTGATCGGGGAGAAAAGGGCTAACTCGTCAGAATAATTTTACTACCGGAGATGCTTCAACTTTTTTCGGGTAGCTAAAACATTGAATTAAACAAGTACCTAATTGGTATTCCGTGTGTGTCCTAGCGCATCTAATATTGTTTCCCAAATAATCAATTTTAAAAATAAAACAATAAAAACGCATTTATTATTAAAATAGTTAACTTTAAGTGATCTCTTGAATAATTGTAATAACAGTTAAATAGGGATCAGGGTTTGATGCCCTTGATCCCAAGTCCGAACGGTCTCTTGTCGTTGGTCCTCAGGTAGTACTTTCCCGGGTAAAACTTGCTCTTGGAGCTGACGAATCCCATGCTCAGAGTTTGGGTCTTCTTGCAGTCGTTCTTCAGGTAGCTCTCGTAGGAGCCGCACCTCACCCCGAGCACCGAGTCCGGGTGCTCTATCGCCTCGGCATAAAGCTCGTAGGCCCGCCAGTGGTCGCACCTCGGGTACTCGCGCTCGCACCCGGGCTGGTACTCCCCTCCGTTGGGGTAAAAGTCAACGTCCCCCACCGGCTCCTTCAGGCCGAAGAGGCTGCCGCAGGTGTGGACTACCTCGACCAAGCTCGCGTCGCCCTTGCTCAGCCTTATGCCCAGGGAGGACTCGATCAGCGGACCGGCCGGATCCAGACCTGTTTGGGAGCAACTGAGATGATAAATATATGATAAAGATATGTTAAAAAGAACATACCGACGATGCGTCCAATAGTACTCGAGGTTTGTTTAGCAGCGGAGGCCATGACGTGGGCGCCGAGGGAGTGACCAACGAGGCTGACGGAGCGAGGCTCGGAGCCCAAAGTTGAAAGCTTGTCGATCATCTTGGCCACCTTGGCAGCTACCTCCTTGACGTACATCACCGACACGGGGTAGAAGAGCGAGGCGACCTTGCTCCACTCGACGCCCACTACGTTGTAAGATCTGCTTCCGGTCCTCTCGTCCCTCCTCGACTCGTACGCTTTTTTTTTCATCATTTTTTAATATTTTCATACTGAAGAAAAAAAAAAAAACAAAAAAAATACCTCGACGGATGGTGGTGATGGCCAGGTCGTTAATGTTGCCTCCGTGTCCGTGGGTCACCATGATCGTCGGCCTGCTCGAGTTGTAGGCCCTCAACTTGCGTCTCGTGAGATCGAGGTCCATTCTCGCGTAAGACGAGGACGAATTATTGTTAACCAGCTCGGTCAAGAGCAGCCTTTGGGGCGGCTCCTCCTCGTCAGGAGAGTAAAAGTAAAAGGCCACCAATTCTGATTCGGTTTCGTTTATCATTGAACTCGACGACGCGGACGATTTTATTAAAATCACACAACTTATAAATTGAATAACTTTAATCGTCTCCATTTTGAGTGCGTGCTCGCTCGCTAAACGCGCGACTGATTGCTATCGCGAACTTGGCTTGTTTTTATTTAAATTTTACCACCTTATCGACATCACTGCTGCTGCTGCTGCTGCTGCTGCTGCTGCACAAACTCTACTGTACCTAGAGTTATTGGCGTTATTACGTTTACAGTTACCAGACCTCAACTCTCTCTCCTTTTTTTTTTATCTTTCGATGCGGGTCACACATGTTTGCTCGCTATTTTCAAATTTTAATTCATGCATCCAACGCTTTTTCATTTTTATTTATCGTCAGTTTTTTTTCCTTTAACTCTTTGATAATTTTATATTTTAAATATTTTAAATACTTGTGACTCGCGAGTTCGGTTACTGGTTATATGCTAACTCTTTTAAAAATTTATTTTTACTACTTAATACTTTTTAAAAAATTATAATTTCAACAACTGCAATTTGAATTTTTTTTAATATATCCAAACAGCAAAAGCATAAAAGTTGGCTTTTACGGTTTACTCCTTGAGAAAAGTTTTTTTTTTTTGTTTCATTCCCCTGTCTCGAATCCCGAATTGAAGCACGTGCGACTTTGCTTGCTGTGCAAGTCAAATCAAAATAAGTTTTTAATTGGAGATGAAGAAAATATGAAATGAAAATAGTTTGAATAAAAGTATTACATGGTTAATAGAGTAAATATTTGATCTCGAATATGTATTATAATATGAGTATAAAAGAAATATGGTTTAAAGTTAGAAGCAATGTTAAGTAAGTGTCACAGTAAGATCAGTAAGTCTTTGGATCGATAAATCGTTTAAGAAGAAGCCGGCTGGAAGATTGAATTTATTTATCCTCCCGTCTTGAGTTATTCCCAAGCGTGCAGGCATCAGGTACGAAAAAGGCAAAAAAGTCCAAAAATCCGATTTAAAGAGAAACTCGGCTGGTTAAATCGAGCTTGACGTTTTTCTCTTCTCCTAAGCCGCCGACGCGACGTCTGTCAAATCGATAAACTAATAACAACACCTTTCATTCTATTTGCTCTAATCACTTTTTCCTATCTCAATCTTTTTTTTTTTTTTTTTACAAAAGTAATTAGTTATTATCATAAATCATGATTATTAAAGCAGGAAGTACGTATTACACTGACCTCACCAGTTGGCTCGTAAATACAGCTGTTGAATCGATAAATCGAAAAACTCTTAAAAATTTAATAAATTACTAGAAATTTATAAATAAAGGCGAACATGTATTTAGATAAAAAAGATCCTTTTGATTATTGGATTAAAGAAAAAAAGCACTGCAAGCTTTACGGCCGCTCGCACAAGTAACGCATTAGTCAGTTGAGCTCGGAGCTATTAAAACGCAGATGCTTGGCTAAACTCTACTCTCCCTTCATTTTTCTTTCGGTCTGTTGCTTTCTATTCAACATAACCATTTATAACCATTTATTTTTAATTTCATATTTTTTTTTTTTTTTTTATATTCTTTAAATTGCGATAGTAAATATTTACAACCAAGATTAATTGAGTTGAGGGCTCGTTGAGCGCGTTCAATCTAGCTCTAAGTATAATTTTACATAAATCTTTTCTCAAAACGAGAGCTATCTTATTATAGCTGCTTTAATTAAAAAAAAAAAATGAAATAATTGCTGTCGAGTTAGCGTTTAAAATAGGTATAAGCAAAGCAATTAAATTTTAGCAGCTTACAGATTTTGATGAAAAGTAAGCCAACTTGATAGTTTCAAGTCTAATGATTGATATTAGTATTAACAGCGGCATCTAAAATTTATATCAACTAAACTGACTACTTATTATTTAAATTATTTAAATAAAAGTTTATTTAAAAAATAGAGGCTCCTTTCAATGCTGTTTTTTTTAATTCTCCCTCGTTCTTTCATTCTTTTGATGAGGAGGAGAACATTTTTTAGAGCTTTTCATCATGTAATACCACAGCAGCAGCAGCAAGGGGAGAAAAAAAAAAAAAACTTTGAACTTGTTGAATTTGAAGTGGCTCTGCTCCCTTTTTTGCAACTCCTTCAGCCAGTTTTAAGCGGAAATATTAAGCGCCCCCTTTTTTTTTTCTCTAGAGCCCATTATTACCGAGCTTTTAATTAACGTTCAATTTTACGCGCCTTTTTTACTATTTTATTCTCTGGTTTGAATTTTTTGTTACAATCACAGATGAACATTCACCATTCGACTGTTTGCTGCCATAGGACTAAGTTTATTCAATCGTAAACTTATGTTTTCTTCTTCGTAAACAACAATATCGTCGGCCTGGACGAAAAAAAATAGCTGCCAAAAAATCCGGTAAAACAGTAACAGTGCCATTTTTCCAGGAAAAACGTAACAAATTTTTTTTTACAATAAGACTGACAAGTTAACAATTTTCCAAGATAACCGTAACAACATAATAATCGGCCAACATATTCCCGAAACACGCAACTAAATTATTCAAAACAGTTAAAGGAGATTTTTACCAAGGGAAGCGTAACGTTGAGGTAATTGACGATTAAGGTATTATTTTTCCAGGTAAAAAGTAACAGACTAAGGGAGCTTTTCCCGAGTAAATCGTAACGTTGAGAATTTTTTTCCGGCTAAAGTATAACGTTGAGGTTATCGTCGAATATAAAAATATTGTATAAATGAAAGTTTACAATAGACTTATTCGATGGTCACAGCAAAGAAAAACCTTAGCCAAAAATCTTGAGATTTTAAATGACCAATAAGAGGCTGAAATGAATTAAAAAATCAGAAAAAATTAAGAATTTTAATAATTTAGCACAAAATGAATAAGATTTTTTATTTTTTCTAAATTTTCAATTCATTTCAGCCGTTTATCGATAATTTTAAATATGCAGACTTTCGGCTAAGATTTTTCTTCGCTGGGATCGTCGTATTGATCTTGTTACTTTTTACATGGAAAAAGAATTCCTCAATCGTTAATTATCTCAACTTTACACTTTACCCGGAATAAGTTGTGCAGAATACTTTTTCCCCTGGATATATTTCCGTCTTGAGTGAATGTAATTTTTTTTTCCGGATGCAAACATTCTGGTTACACTTTTCCCGGGAAATGTTGTCTTTCGATCTGCAGCAAGTTTAACATGACAGTTTTTTCGGAAAAATTATACACCATTTTTTGTTATTCTTTTCCCGGAAAATCACGTACTGGTACTTTTTTCATGGATTCTTGGTCTCAGGTGTTTTTTTTTTCTATTTTCCTTCTGTTCGTCTTAAGAATAATGAGTTTTTGACCGACTTTGAGATTATCGGACACAGTCCAGCGGCTAAAACCAGCTAAAACCGCGTCTTCATTTGTTAAGCTCACTAAAAAATTATATTATAAACCCAAAACTTCAAATTCGATAAACGTATTTAAAAATATTCAATTTTAAATAATTTTTTAAGCGAACTAGGAAAAGATAAAAGAATTCAAGCCAATCGAATAAATACAGATTTGGGGTGCGATTGATAAATATCCACTTTAGCTGTGTAACGGCTATGGTAAAAAAAAAAGAGTCATCTGGTTTAATTAAAAATTTGGTTGAATAAATGCCTAAGCCTGGGGCCACAAATTTATTTATCGAAACTCACGAGTAGTATTCCACTCCAGATTAATCGTCAACATGGCCAACATGGCCAACCGCACTCTCTCTCATTATGCTATGCCACTGCTCTTGTTTAATTATAGTGTGCTCAACCTTTTTGAAAGTTATAAAGCTACTATTGATTTTATATTAACTTAACTCTACTAATTGAATATTTTATTTAAAAATCTATCGCTGATAAAAAAAGTTCATTGACTCTTAGAAGAGATCAAACTGACATGATGCTATCGCGATAGCAAGAGAGAATAAAGATAATTGGCCGCTAATGATCCAATAAAACTAGTTTAAGGCCAAAAGTTAATTACCACAAAGATTGACTCGAGAAGAGCACCGAACTCTGTCACATTAGCATCTTATCGTTTGGGCTCGTTTGTGGTCGGTAATTAGTCGAGCTTCCAAGGGGTTATTGGCTTGTTGGGAACTAGGAAAAGATTTATAAATATCCACTTTAGCTGTGTAACGCCTATGTTAAAAAAAAAGTACCGAAAATAAAATACTTAGTCTAAACTATAACTTTAACGGACAGAGTTGTAAGGGTCAAAGTTATTATAAAATTTGAAGCCTAATGAAGCACGAGTTGAATTAAACAAGATAATATTTTATGAAATATGAATGGTCTAGTAGCTCTTATCGCTTTAATCGCTTTTATCGAGGCCCGTCTCGCTATAATCCTTTCCATTAGCCTCGGTAAACAACTGTGACAACCAAGTCTACCAAGACGAGGGGATCAATTTAAGGATAAACTAATAAAACAATAGAGTTTTTAGTCTTTAATTTTTTTTTATTGGAGGGAATAGGGATCTTGCCCCGGGCTAATAAACTCAGCCCTAATATTCCTTGAGACGATAAAAGAGAAGAGTGAGCTTGTTCGTATCTTCGTAGCATTGTCCTAGTTGTCATCGTTGGCTAAGCTCGCCCAGCAAGCCCGAAAACATTTCGTTGACCCGTACGAAAAGAAACACCTGAGACCGAGAATCCGAGAAAAAAGTACCATTACGTGATTTTCCGGGGAAATAATAACAAAAAAAAAATTTTACGCGATTAATGTAACGTTGCAATTTTTTCCAAGGAAATTGTCATGATGTAAAATTTATCCATGAAAAAAGTCCTATTACGTGATTTTCCGGGCAAAAAATAACAAAAAAAAAATTTTACGCGATTAATGTAACGTTGCAATTTTTTCCAAGGAAATTGTCATGATGTAAAATTTATCCATGAAAAAAGTCCCATTACGTGATTTTCCAGGCAAAAAATAACAAAAAAAAAATTTTACGCGATTAATGTAACGTTGCAATTTTTTTCAAGAAAACTGTCATGATGTATAATTTTTCCGAGAAAACTGTCTCGTTAAACTTGCTGTGGGTCGGAAGACAACATTCCCCGAGGAAAGTGTAACCAGTGTGTTTTTATCCGGGAAAACAATTACATTCACTCAAGACGAAAATATATCCCGGGAAAAAAGTAATCTGCACAACTTATTCCAGGTAAAGTGTAACGTATTGGTAATCAACGATTAAAATAATATTTTTCCAGGTAAAAAGCAATAAGAACAATGACAACTTATTTTAAGCAGGCCAGGGAGCTTTTCCCGAGGGAAACGTAACGTTAAAACTTTTTTTCGGCTAAACTGTAATGTTGAAGTTATCGACGATTAAATTTATATATTTTTAAGTCAAAACTTACAATATCAATTCCAACTTACTTAAACCAGAGAAAGGAGATTTTTCCGAGGAAAACGTAACATTAAAACTTTTTTCCGGGTAAAATGTAACGTTTAAGAAATCATCGAATATAAGGATATTTTTTTTAAAGAAAATTTACATTATCCATGCCAACTTACTTAAACCAGAGAAAGGAGATTTTTCCGAGGAAAACGTAACGTTAAAACTTTTTTCCGGGTAAACGGTAATGTTGAAGTTGTCAACGATTAAGGTATTATTTTTCCAAGTTAGAATTTACAATATCTATGCCAACTTATTCAAACCAGATTTCCCGAGGGAAACGTAACGTTAAAAATTTTTTTCCGGGTAAACTGTAATGTTGAAGTTACCAACGATTAAGGTATTATTTTTCCAAGTTAGAATTTACAATATCCATGCCAACTTACTCAAACCAGATTTGGGAGCTTTTCCCGAGGAAAACGTAACGTTAAAACTTTTTTCCGGGTAAACTGTAATGTTGAAGTTTTCAACGATTAAGGTATTATTTTTCCAAGTTAGAATTTACAATATCTATGCCAACTTATTCAAACCAGATTTCCCGAGGAAAACGTAACGTTAAAACTTTTTTCCGGGTAAACTGTAATGTTGAAGTTATCGACTATTAAGGTATTATTTTACCAAGTTAGAATTTACAATATCTATGCCAACTTATTCAAACCCGATTTGGGAGCTTTTCCCGAGGAAAACGTAACGTTAAAACTTTTTTCTGGGTAATCTGTAATGTTGAAGTTGTCAACGATTAAGGTATTATTTTTCCAAGTTAGAATCTACAATATCTATGTCAATTTATTTGAAGCAGGTTAAAGAGCTTTTTCCGAGGTAATCGTAAAGTTGACAACTTCAACATTACAGTTTACCCGGAAAAAAGTTTTAACGTTACGTTTTCCTCGGGAAAAGCTCCCAAATCTGGTTTAAGTAAGTTGGCATGGATATTGTAAATTCTAACTTGGAAAATAAATACCTTAATCGTTGATAACTTCAATATTACAGTTTACCCGGAAAAAAGTTTCAACGTTACGTTTTCCTTGGGAAAAGCTCCCAAATGCGGTTTAAGTAAGTTGGCATGGATATTGCTAATTTTCCTTTAAAAAATATCTTTTTATTTGATGATTTCCTAAACGTTACATTTCACCCGGAAAAAAGTCCCATCGTTACGATTTCCTCGGAAAAATCTCTCTTCTCAGATTTGAGTAAGTTGGCATGGATATTGTAAATTTTCCTTTAAAAAATATTTTTATATCCGATGATTGAATCAACATTACAGTTTACCCGGAAAAAAGTTATATCGTAACGTTTTCCTCGGGAACACCTCCCTTAGTCTGTTCCAAATAAGTTGTCAATGGTCTTGTTACTTTTTACCTGTAAAAACAATATCTTAATCGTCAATTATCCCAACGTTACACTTTACCCGTAAAAAGTGCTCCCGCTACTTTACTCTCGGAAATATCCCCTTTTTATAGATCGTTATTATTATCACGGAAAAAATATACTAATTACTCTTTTCTCGGAAAAATGTGGCTCATATATTGGCCGATTATTTTGTTGTTACAGTTATCTCGGAAAATTGTTAACTTGTTACAGTTTTCTTGTAAAAAAAGAAGTTGTTACATTTTTCTTGAAAAACTGGCTCATATATTGGCCGATTATTTTGTTGTTACAGTTATCCCGGAAAATTGTTAACTTGTTACAGTTTTCTAGTAAAAAAAAACTTGTTACGTTTTTCTTGAAAAACTGGTACTGTTACTGTTTTACCGGATTTTCTGGCAGGTGTTTTTTTTCGTAAGGGCCAACGATTTGATTCCGATGCTACTATTTTCATCTGACCCTTCCGGATGAAAAAAGTTTTAATTATTTATATTTTTCAGACCAATGAATACACATCATCCCAAGGATCGCAAGGGTTGGACGGCAGTAAAGTGAGGTGAGTTTCATTTTATTAAATCTCCTAGCTAGCAGACAAAAGCGACTTGGCTGTCTTACCGTACGATTCAATCAATATTTATAATAAGAGAAAAAAGGTGTATGCTTTAGCATTATTTGGTTTTTTCAAAATAAAAAAATTATTTTTCCATGAAGCGTTGGCTCGTATCTCTCACATAAGGCTTCTATTAAAGTTTGAGAAAAGGGTAAGGTATAATCAATATTGAGTACAGTAACATTTACAGCCAATCTAAAAAGCTATATCATCAAAGTATATTTGTTAGTTCGTCGGGTCATCCAATATAAAATCTAAAATCTTGTAATTTTAAATGGTCAAGTAAATCTTGAAAGTAAAAATTAGTGGAAAAAAGGACGTGAGCTCGTTAAAATGTTAATGTCACTACGTGACCCGCTAGACCAATGGCTTAAACCTCCTGCAAAAGCTAATTAACTGCTTTTACCTATTTGATTAAATTAAGCTTTTATTAATTATTAACTATTTTCATCCATGTAATTGCCGCTATCGATGCTCGAGCTGCGGCTTGATAAATATTATTTTGAATAAAGTGCTTCCAGACGGCTTTCAAGCTCAAATTTACTGTCCTTTTATTATTTTGCCAGAGCTTGAATTTAATATGATGCAGGACTTGGGTTATAAAACGTTGGCTCTTACGAAATGTGTTGTAAATAGCTAAAAAGGTACAATAATGATTTTGAGTGTAAGTAGAGGTAAGGAGTAAAAAAGCTCAAAGATAAAAGAAGCTGCAGAAGAGATTAAATCTTGGCCGCGGCTTGTTTGGTCGGCAAGTCGTCAAAGCAAAGGAAAGCAAAGGAAATGGATGCTCCTTTAGCTCCTCTGTCAGCGATTCCGGTGAATTTTATTAAATAAATCAGGATCCTCACCCCACTACTAACCTTATCTATCAATAAAGTGGGTCTCTAAAAAAAATAAATATTAACATAAGAAGAAGAAACAAAAGCCAAAGTTTTTCCCCTTTTTTTTCCGTGATAACAATAACAATCAATAAAATTTCTGATAATAAAATCACTTAAAAGTACCAATGTTAAAATTTCTTTCCTTGCTCTGCTTTAAATAAATTGACATGGGAAAATACTACCCTAATCGTTAATTATCTCAACGTTACACTTTACCCGGAATAAGTTGTGCAGATCACTTTTCCCGGGAAATGTTGTCTTTCAATCATCCGCAGCAAGTTTTCTTGGAAAATCCCGTAATGTTACTTTTTTTTTTTGTTCGTCCGGGCTGACGATATACACTATAAAATAGCGACGTCAATAATTAGGACCGAGTTGTGATCGTCCACGGGCCTCGATGTGTCAAATGTTTATTTACACTCTTGATATGAAAATAACTATTTAATCAATATCCATAATCTTAAGTTTGTACGAAAAAAAGATAAAATGGAAGTGTAATGGCAAGAGTTAAGCTGAATAAATGATAAAATTATTTCATTGATTGAATAAATGTAATTTATCTTTTAACTCGTTACCTCAGTCTTTTATTGATTTATTCCGACTTGAGTGATTGTTACTTTTTTATCGAAGGAAATTTGGCTTGTTACAATGCGCAACAATAAAGCGAAAAAATAAAATAGGCTTTAATTATTCTTATTAATGGACTTTCGAGCTTACGATCTATCCAAGCTTATTAAGGCTACTCTTTTTAGAAGAGTTAGTTAGTTGTTACAATATAAAAAAATGATTAAAATAATAAAAATATCTGACTGACATGAAAAAGATCAAGTAATTGGGTTTTTGGGGGTGATTTTTAAGCGCTAACGAATATTCGATTCACCTTTATGTAAATCAATATTCAATTTATGGTGCTTCGGTGACGCATTCCAAAAGTTCAGCTACTCTACCTCGAATTGAGCTTTTTTTTTCAAAACTTATGTAACTTATACAACTCTTACATAACTTAAACAGCTCTCTCGACAAACATTTATCATTATTTTTATTCCTCTTTTAAAACGACCTTGCTTTTATACGCAGCTGTTTTAATCGCTTCCAATAATTTATTGAATGCCTCTTTTTTTAATACATTTTTTCCTTACTTTTATTTACTGCTTACTACACACCTTTTTTTTTCATTATTACAACTAATCAATTTAGTGTTTTTTACTTTCTCATTTTGTGATCATGCTCAAGTTTGCACTTATCGTCGGCGCCCTGCTCGTTCGAGTTTTTAGTTATCACATCGACGACGTAAGTTTCAACAATAATAGTTCAACAAATATAGTTTAACTCACTAAATATTTTTTACGTTATTTTAGGAGCGAATCAGCCCGGATGAAGCCAGAATAATTTTCGGAAACGAAGCCAAAGATGGTAATAACAACAATATAAATAATAAACATTTAAAAAAGTAAAAAAACGTTATGAAAAACAGGAGTTCCCGAGCACGAGATAGTCCCCATAACCCAAATAATAAGGGCTGACACGAGAGTCGTCCACCTGACGAGTTTCGCCCAGAAGATGACTTTGTACTTGGAACCCAGTGGGTCCTACCTGGCGGGAGTGGAAACTCCGGTTTTCAAGGCCAGCTCGGACACCAATCACCAGTCGGGGGTGGATTTCGAAATATTACCGAACGCCATTAAATCTACTCGCAAGTTTTATCAAGACCTGGACAATTTGGCCGCCCTGGTAATCGAGGACGAGCCCGATGGACGAGTCGTCATGGTACGTATTACTCTTGGTAGTATACGATTATATATTTCATTGTTTGATCGATCATCAGAGAGGAGTGGTCGACAACTTCGGTATACAACCTCTGCCTTCGCGACTCAGGGCCAAGTACAAGAGAAGTAAACGCGAAACTCGGAACGACACCGACCACTACGTCGTCTTCAAGATCAAACCAGCGGACTATTACAACAAGGGTTCGTTTTATTTATTATTATTATTTTTTTTTTTTAACTATTTATCGACGTTGTAATCATTGACTCGACAAACAGAAGATCCAGTAACGTTAGCGTCGCAATCCGTCGGTCCAGATAGAAAACTGACTAAGCCAAGGAGCAGGAACAACGTACCGGATGACATTCATTTACAAGTCTTGGTTATCCTGGACTCTGAACTGTGCAAGTGGGTTTTTTTTTTTAATTATAACTGTAATAAAAACTACAAGTCTTTAAGTAGTAAAATTGCCTGTTTGCATATGATTTTTAAGAGTATTTAACAACGAGGTGGGTAGCATAGTCGACTACACGCTGTCGTACTGGAACGGAGTGGACCTGAGGTACCGAGTATTCAACAAGCCCAACATCCACGTGAACATCGCCGGTATCGTCCTCGCCGATACTCCGGAGGCGACTCCCTACATAAACGACAATCTTGTCCAAATCGGGAGCAGCCTAAGAGTGAGGAACGCCAAGAGTCTTAGGATTAAGTCGAGCTTCCTGTACGCTGAGACGTCCCACTACGAGAGCAAGAACTCGATGAGCATGTCCAGACTGGGAGTCGAGTACGACATGGCGGTTACCCTGACCGCCCGAGACGTTTGCACCTTCGACAAGTACTGCGACCAGAGATGCTACGACGATTCACGGGCAGTGGCGAGCGCCTGCGATTCTTTAGGTATTAACCAATTAGTTACAATTGGTTTATTTGAGCTGGTTTTAATGAATTTAAAAAAAAAAAAAAAAAAAAAGGTTTCGCGTACTACACCGGTGCATGCGCCTACGAGCTCGAGGGTAAGCCGGAGATGGAGTCGGTTGCGATAATCGAGGACACCGGAGCCTTCAGCGGCATCATACCGACCGCCCACGAGATCGGACACCTGTATGTATAATAAATAAATAATTGTAAAAAACATATTGAAAAGTTGAAAAAAGAAGAATAAAAATGTTAGTATGGGGGCCAGCCACAACAGCGGAAACGCAAACAAGTGTCCGGTAAACGACGGCTACCTCATGTCCCAGCGCCTGCTCGTAACTCGGGACAGCTTCGTATGGTCGAACTGCAGCGCCTACAGCGTATACAAATTCCTGCTGGAGGAGCAAAGGGCCAAGTGTCTGTTCAACGAGCCGAATGCTCACAAGTTCGGGCTTAAAGTGCCCTCGGTCAAGTTGCCCGGTAAGCTGTACTCGAGAGACGACCAGTGCAGGATTTTGATGGGCACCGAGTCCTGCGATAGCGCTTCGTGCGACAAGCTCTACTGCAATTTTAAAAAGCTTTGCGTTAATGCGCCCAACGTTGCGGTACCAGAGGGCGCTGTTTGCGCTCGAGGACACGTAAGCAACAGCTCGATTCTTTTAATTGATTTTTTTACGCTATACCCAGCTGAAAAAATCAGTACGGAAATCAGTACTGGGATCCGTACTGGAATCCGTACTGGACTCCAGAACTGATAATTGAGACCGATGTCCGCACTGATTTCAGTGCTGATTTTTTTTTTTTATTTGGGGGGGGGGGGGGTTAATTGTTGTACAAAAAAATATAATAAGTTTTATAGTGAAAATACCAAAATTTAATATTTCAATTAATATCAAAATCCAATATTATCATTTTTTTTAATTGGGGGTAACAGTATAAACAAAAAATTACCAAAATAAAAAAAATTTTGTATTTAAATAGTATTTGTTAGCATAATTATTATTATGCTTTTTTCCAAAATAATATTTGTATATATTTTTTATCTTTATCCAAATTTTTTTTTTTTTTAATTCAATTCAATTGTTTATAACTGTTACCTTGTTGTTTACTTTTTTTTAAATAATAAAGTTGTTGTTATTTTTAAAAAAAAAATTTCTGAACGTTAACACCATGTGTGTACGCATCAAATATTTTCACTAGGCGGAAGTGCTCTGCCAAGCATAAAAATTCGTAAAAATTTGAAGGTTATTTTTGATTTGCTTATTCAATTTTCATAGAATATTTTTTAAAAACAGGTTTTCTGATAGAGCAAGATGTTAGGAATCGTGAGGAACAAAGAAAAATATAGCAAGCGATATTAAGTTTTGAGATAACGAAACAAAAACAATGAAAAACGCGTGACTTCAAAAATTAAATTATATAAGTATCGATAACTATCAATAATCAAAATAAAATATGAAGTTTGTAAAATATTAATTTTTACCGATGAGAATAAAATCAAAATATAAAGAATTGAATTCAAAAAAAAAAAAAAAAAATTTGGATAAAGATGAAAGATATGTACAAATATTATTTTGGAAAATAATAATTAAAAAAAAAACAATTTTTTTTTATTATTATTAAATAATAAGAAACATTTGGAAAAAAAAATTATTTAAAAAAATAAATTCTTTGCTTTTGAAAATCCATATGGAAATCTGTTTCAATTTTCCATACGGAATTCCATATGGATTCTGTTATGGATTTCCGTATGGGGTCCTGCATGGATTTTCATATGGATTTTCAGCTGGGTAATTATAAAAATAAAGAGTACATACGTGAAGTACCAAATTTGTTAAGTTATTGAATAAAATTTTTTTTTCTTTAAATGCTATTTAATGAAACCTGGCATTGCCAAGCTATTTATTGTTGTAAAGTGTTCGAATTAAAACTAAATAATAAATAAAAGAATAGAGTAGCCAAAACGATATTTGTTAGATATCCACGTTCTGCTAGTATCGTCTGCTTATGAAAAAGCCTCATACTTTACTTTTATGTTTCATTAATGTAACTGAAATATTGGATTTTGATATTTTCACTATAAAACTTATTATATTTTTTTGTACAACAGTTAACTCCCACCCTCCCCCCAAAATAAAAATAAAAAAAAGGAAAAAAAAAAAAACAAAACAAAAACAAAAAAAATTAGCACTGAAATCAGTACGGAAATCAGTGATGATATCGGTCTCAATTATCATTATTATCCCAGTACTGATTTCCGTACTGATTTTTTCAGCTGGGTATTCTAATGACATATAATAATTTTTTCAGCACTGCATTAACGGTGAATGTACGAGATTTGACGCCGAAAGCGTCATTATCGAACTTGGTGGAACTACGACGAAGCGGCCCGCTGTGTATGAAAAAATATGGTCCAAACTCAAATCAAATCTCGGTCTCTGAACAATAAAGATATTCTTAACCTGTGTATAATACTCAAAGTTGTGTACATATGACGTTTTTTAAAAATAAAAAATATTATTTAAGTGTAATTGATTAATTTAAGTTAATTGAATAATTTAAGTTTATCCTCCCAAAGAAAAATCATATTTTTTCAAGACCCTTAGGGGTAGTTTACTTACAATTATTAGTTTTAATTTTTATCTTAAAATTTACAATACAGATAAAAAAAAAATCGTTGGTTAAACTGCAGCAACAAGTGACGTTTGAATAAATCAAGGGTTGAATAATGAACTTTGTTTACGTTTGTAGAGGTTTTTTACACGAGTCTGCTCTCAGAGGTAAAAAAGAGATTAATGGCTTTTAGCTGTCCAATAGATCAATCAATAAGTTAAAACAAAAGGTGTCGAGTACAGCTGACCAAGGAATTGTTTGAGAAACTTAGTTATTCTTATAATATAATTAAAATAACTGAATGATAAAAAGAAAAAACGTTGGTGTAAAAAAGTAAAAGGATGAAAAATAATAGATAAATGATTTAAAAGTCTAGATTAAAGCTGGGATTGTATAAGTTGTAGGCGACAAAGGTAAACAATATAGCTCTAAGTTGATAAGAGACTCAATATTTCCGGTGATTTACGGGGGATGAAGAAAATAGCTGCACCTTTTTTTGGACCTTACTTTTACTCTCTGCTCTAGACTCATCTTATTCATTTTTCATTGGGTTAGCCTCTCTTCACCACCAAATTATTCATTTTATTACCTGATTAATCTGACGCGAATAATCGCCCAATCAAATAAGTATTCACGAGAGTTCATTGCAATTTTAAAAATTATCTCCTACTAAAAGCTTGACTTAATTAATTATTCTAATCTAAAGAGCAACAGCTATTGGTAAAAATGCATTTTTTAAAAGAATATTTCGATAGTCCCAACTTAACCCTAATGGCTATGCGACTTTCGGACAATAAGATGTTTTTAAAATACTTTATTTATTATTTAAGCTTTTGCAGATTGGAAGAAAATAAGCTTTGCTACTGTACCGTTGATACATTCTCACTAAGTTTTGAGCTTATAACATTTTTTTTTTATCAATAGGGTACAGGGGTGGAGTTAACTGTATAAGATGTTTTTTTTGTTTTTTTCTTCAAGGTCCACAGTCAGCATGCCGGTCTCGACGGCCAACCAGGATAACCAACATACCGCTACCGTATACGGATGGAGGAAGCGATGTCTCTACCTCCTGGTTCTTGGACTCGGCATCGTGGTCGTCCTTAATTTCGGTCTCACCCTTTGGCTCCTCAGGGTCATGGACTTTAGTTTCGTAAGTTGTGGGATTAAAAGAGAGAGAAAAAAAATCTATGTCGGTTTATTTTGGTATCAGGCAGTGCAGGGGGAAGAAGGATTAAACTCTACTGTAAATTGGAGCTCGCTGCTCCCCGGCCGGATCGATATTCGTTCGCAGCGGCGACCACCAAAATAGATGCCCAAACTTCATTTCTATTTTCAATTAAATATTCGTTTCCTTCACCCGTCACAAGCGCCCGCCCCGGGAGTATATCAATTTTTCAATTTCTTTTCCTATTATCACCTGCATCCGCTTGGATTTAAAACACCTGACCAACAGTAACAATACCAGTTTTTTTTTTTTTTTTTTTTTTTTACAACAAGACTGTACTAACAAAATGATCGACCAATATATGAGCCACATTTATAATAAAAGGGAATATTTCCGAGAGTTAAGTAGCGGGTGCTTTTTTTCACGAGGTACCTAATAATCCAGAATCTTTTCCCGCAATAAAAGTAACTGTATAAACACAATATACTTACCGGTAATTTTTCCCGAGAAAATTGTAACATTTAAAAATTTTATCCGGGTTAAATTTAACGTTAAGACTATGAGAGCTTAAGGTTATATTTTTCCAGGAAAAAAGTTGAGAATACAGACTAAGTTATTGAAAATAGTCAAGAAGATATGGTTGATCACCAATACGTTACACTTTAACCGTATTAAGTTGTGTAAATCACTTTTTTCCGGGAATTTTTTCATCTTGAGTGAATTTAATTTTTTTCCCGGATACAAACACACTGTTACACTTTTCCCGAGAAACATTAGTCTTTCAGAAAAAATATGACATTGAAAAAAATTTTAACGCGTAAAAATTTAATATTGTTATTATTTCCCCGAAAAATCACTTCATGTTACTTTTTTCATGAATTTGTGGTCTCAGGGTTTTTTCCTCTCACGCTTGACAAAAAGACTTACTTTTAAGCGCTTAAAAACCCACAAAAATTTATTGAAATTCATTTAATAAGATAGTAAGCTAACTTTTAAAACATTTAAATTGGGTTCCATGATGAAATATCCGACGTAAAAATGTCCGGACGTAAAAATATCCGGAACAATAATATCCGCGTAAAAATATCCGAAAATTTTTTTTTTTTTTTTTATTGCAATTATAACAATTTAAAATTTCGAACTTGTTGGAACTAAATTTTATGGCGCGCCTCTGCGTTTTGTTTAAAAAAATAACCGTAGGTGTTTTATTAAAAATCAATTTCTTTTCTCACGTTTGTATTAATTCACTGTTCAAAATCAAAACGTCAGAACGACTAAACGTCAGATAATATACAATAATAACATAATACATTAATATCCCAAAAAATGTTCCGTTTCAAAATTTTATTTTTATTTTAAATAAATTATTTTTATAGTTTTATATTTAAAATTTTTATTTTTATTTGTATTTACTATTTACTATATATTTAACTACTGCTAAGTAATCTTATTTGATTAAAGAATAAAGAAAAAAGTGAATAAAGCATTGTGATCACCTCTGATCACATTTTTGAAAAAAAAAAAAAAAAATCCAACTGAAAAAATTAAAAAAAAAAAATGCAGCAAAAAATTGAGTTTTTTTTTTAAATTTGTTAATTAACAATTGAAAATGACATTTTTGATTTTTTTAAACTACACCATCGTGTAGAGCATACCCGAAAATAGTGGTATATGGTCTTTTTGAAAATATTTTTTATCGTTTTCATCAAAATTCCAGAGCTCAAAGTACAAGAAAAATTTAAAAAATCCTGGGACTTAATGGGTTAAATTGAAATGAAGTAAGTCTAGAAGTACAAGACGAGACGTGAGATTAATACAAGTCATAAGTTAACAGTGCTTCCATCCTCGAAAATTAACTGTGAAGTTGAACGTTAACATTAGTACGTCCAAATGAATATACGGAACAAGTCATATTCGCCTAAAGTCTCTCTGGCAACTTGACGCAACCGGAAGCTCTTCCCTCCTACACACTTGGCGTTAACTAGTTGCCGTCTCTGATAATTGATAAACTCTCGCCGCGCCACCTCAAAAAAATGGTAAAAATAAAAAAGCATAAATATTATTATTCTTATAAAAGAGTATTGAAAAAAAATCTCCGAGTGAATGTAAAAAACCAAGTTACGAAATATTTCCATAGGCATGGCTATAATGATGCCCTCTGGCAGTGTGGCAGCTTAGTTATCCGAGGAAGGATTATTATAATTGGCAGCCGACATTTCCGGCCTCTTTCAAAACTCCTCAGTCCTTTGATAAATATAGTATTTAAAAAAGTCATTATTCTTTAAACCTCTATAGCCAAGCCCATTATAACTATTATAATATTATACTTGACCTGCGGCTATTTTTCAAATAAAACACTTTTATTTACCTCGGTTTTTTTAATACAAAATTAGATAGAGCTTTAAGCTTTTATTATTAATCCTCATTGAATTTATTCTCTACTTAGCTACACTTTAATCAAGCCACGTTCTCACGTGACCTATTAGCTATCATCGTCTTTAAAAGTAACTCTTGTTACTTTTAAATTGATAACGCGTCAAACTCAGGGGTACGCTTGCGATTACCTTTTTAACAACGTGTCAACTAAACGGTTTTTTTTTTTTTTTTTTTTGCTGTAGATCCTCTCGATTCACTCGATTAAAGTTGTAAAATCCCGTTAATTGAGTATGCGGGTATTACAGGAGGGCATAGGATCGCTTAAAGTCGTGCCAGGCGGAGTCGAACTCAAGGGCCAGGCCGCGATCCTCGACGAGCTCGTAGCCTCGAGCTTAAGCTCCAGAAGGGGAAGCAACCTCGTACTCGACTCCTGGTACAACTTAACGGCCTCGGCGCGAGACGACCACGGACGACTTGTCGCCAAATTGACTCTCTGTAAGTGCTTTTTCTTAGAGCTTATAAATTTTAATTTATTTATTTGTTTGTTTATTGTTTAATTCCAAAACACAGCCGAGGATGAACTGGAGTGCGTGACGAGGTCCTTCAGGATACTCGACCCCAGAGGCGAGCTTTTGTTTTCGGCAAACAACGAACGAGTCACGATTGGCGCCAAGACCCTCAAGGTCAACGGCCTAGGTGGCGCTGTCTTCGACGGAAGCGTACAGACTCCGCGCGTCACCTCCGAGCCCGGACGAGATTTGAGGTTATGTCTCTTTGATCCCTTTAATATCAATTATTTATCTGACATCAAAATTAAAAACAGGTTGGAGTCGTCGACCAGGTCCCTCGAGATTCGGGCCCCCGAACGGGTGAGCGTGGAATCGTCGGCGGGCGGAATAAGCGCCACGAGTCTGCTGCACCTTAAACTCAGCAGCGAGCAGGGCTCGGTCAGCCTCGAGTCGAGAGCTATTTTTTTCAAGGGCCTTCCTCAAGCTTCTTCCTCGAGCGCACAAACGGCCAAACAGAGGCTAGAGGGCGTTGCGGTATACCAGCTGTGCGCCTGCGCGGACGGTGGGAAACTATTCTTTGCGCCGCCAGATGGCGTGTGCCAAGCGGACAGCACCGTCTGCTAGTTGCCTCCTTCAAAACCGCTGCTGCTTCTACATTTTTTATTTACTGCCTTTTTTTTAACAAACCTCTATAAACTTGAGGTTTTTTTTGGACCGTTCGCAATCTTTTCAAACTTTTCAAAGATTCCATTTTTAAATAAATTATGGAATTTTTTTCTAAATACCAACATTTCACCGCTAGGTCAATTACTTTCCCATAGTTTAGTTAAAATAAACATTTTTTATTTATTTCATTTTAAATAAATACAAGTATGATAATTTTTACTAAAAAAAAAAAAAAATTTTTTGAAAATTATTGATATTTTACTGAGCTTGAAAAAACAAAAATATGACCGTACCTTCAAAATCAATTGAAATTTGAATTAGAAATTTTTGGACGAAAACCTTGAAAAAAATAGTTAACGATCCAAAAACATAGAGTTTATTAAGGTTTGGTAAGGTTAGAAAACTTTTAAAGAATGAAAGAATAGAAAGTTTGGCACGATTTTTTATGAAAGTACATTTTTTTCGTAAATTAATTGTGTAATGAATAAATAAAAAGTGTGTCATGAGAGTAGTTACTAGGTATACATATAAGGGTCAATTAAAATTTCAAAGCTTACGTAAATGTGTCAGCAGAGGGTTTTTTTTTTTCTTGCTTTTGAATAATGAGCGAAGCAGCTTCAAGACTGAATAAATAACTTTTTGATTTTTATAAAAATTTATCGATGAAATTAATAAAAGCTTGCGATAAAGTAATAATAAAATGTAAATGTTACGACTTTGACGAGTGAGTGAGTTAGGAAAGTTAAAAAATCGTTAATATTATAGCGCTGCTGTTGTACTGTAGATGACGCTTATTTTCAGTTATTAATACGCAGTGACTTATTTATTAATAAAAGTAAAATTTTAATTTCAATTGTACATAGAATTTATTTTTTTCTCAATAATTTTTATGCGTGAGAATCGTAAAAAAAAAATTAAGGCCAAAGAAATTAAGTATCTAATTCTATTCCTTATGAACTGTATTTGTAAAAAAATCTACGTTCCTACCAAAAACTTGCACGAGTATTAATTTATAAAAAATGTAATTGATACATAACATGAAAATCGAATCCATCGAGAAGAAAAAGAAGTTTAAAAATAAGTTAAGACCGCCGAAATAAAAAAATGAAAATATATATTTTAATCGTCTGCTTGCTGTGTGTTAAATTGTAAGTAACTTTTCGTGTGTTGATAATGAAAGTGTACGTTTTCAGGATTAAAGTGGAGGAAGGAAAGAAAGCTTTTTGACGAAAATGAAGATTAATATTAAGTGTTTGTATACAGAGTAAAGTCGCGAAGCCAAATGTAAGATAATAGACTTGTACATCAATAATAATAAAAAAAATGCTTAATTTGTTAATTTCCCTAAAAATTAAGAGTGCAGAATGCAGCTGGGTTATTAAAAAAAAGATTTAGAAAATAATTGAAAATTGTAGAGTCCATTAAGAGGCAGAAGCTCCAAACAAGGCCGCCAAATTCTTACGGCTTTCAGGCTGGTTATGACCTTGGCTTTATGGGAAACCATCAAGGTAAGAGAGATAATTAAGACGGCTCCAAAGAGCTCGCTACATTTTTCAACTAAACTATTTAAATAGGCTTACGGGTTATTGGGCGCTTATACTTAAAATAAATCCAACATGCTAAAAAGCCAATAAAAGTCCAACGTTTCCGAAGCGTTAAATAGTCGTACAACTCCAATGATAATAGCTAGGATGATTAGAGTATTGGCAGAAGAAGAAAAAGGTAAGCAGTAGTACGAGTAAATAATAGTCAGACGGATCTCGGAACTGAATTTATGAAATTCTTTTAAATGATCTCATCTTGGATACATTAAATTGCATTGGATCTCAAGATCTTCCGAAAAGGGATTCCGAATCCATTAGAGCCAGTCGCTTATGAATAATAATATTATGCACAGTCACATTTCCAAAAGCACCAATAAAGAGAGAGGCGAAATGATAATATTTAAAAACAGCTTGGATTTTCGTTTATTTTCGTGCCTCCAGAAAAATGAAACTTTAATGACTGTCTCGGATCCTTATTTTTTATCTATTTACGCAACCTCTTTTTGCCTCCTCGAGTCGCATGCTCACTCCAAGTGTCTTGGAGTATGTATATACATATCTTATCAATAAATCTATTTATTATCGCCTTTATGCTTATCCCAATATTTTCCACAAATAAACTGTTATACAACTAACATGCATTTGAATAAAATAAGCTTTGCTACCTTACGGCGTTCATATATAATAGTTTTAAAAAAACATTAATATCAACTTGATGGTAGCAAGTGACTCATTTTCTCCATTGTAACAGTTTATTCGTGGTAAATTTCGGGCTAACACTTTTTTTTCGCATAAAGCCAGTTGTTTTGAAGATCATATAAATGATGGTAACCCTTAAATTAAAAATTATGAGTGCCGAGTGTAATAAAACGATAAATTGCTCTCTCATCTCATCGATTGCTCCAGCAGCATCCAAAGTTTTAATTCTTCTCCCTCTTTAAAGGAATGCAGACAATATGCAGAATTTCATTATCGTCTTGCGCCTGAACTCAAGATTTTTATTAATTATTCAAATTTTAATTTTTAATTTTAAAATTCCGTCAAACTTTCAATAAGAATATAGCCCGAAAATAACGACCAATTTTTCTTTTTAATTTTACCAACTTCGACGTCTCCTGCCTTCCGTAAGACTTTCATAAAGTAAGCTCGAGGGCCAAACTCGTTTATTCTCGAGCCAGCCTAGCTACGTGTTTGTTATCCTGCAGGCTGCAGGTCAAAAAAACCAAGAATCTTACGAGAATACCTCGACTTTTCAATTTTTTAAAACTTTTAACCTTACATTACGTTATCTTCTTTTCTTTCCCTATCTCGTTATAATCATATAATTTTCCAAGTGATTGATTAAAATTACATTCACATTTTATTTTAAACAAGAGCTTTTAATTTGTTACTAAAAATATGCCTCGGTGGAATTTTTTCAAAGACTTAAGAATATTGGTCTGTCAGGACATGCCAAAACCAGTCAAATTAATGCTAAAACAAGCAACGCCGCGCCGTTGGGGTGTTATGTAGAGTTGCTTGCTTTTATTGAGTTTAAATATTTAATAATATGTATGTGTGGATTAATCCCAATGTTAGTTACTTTATATTGTCCAATTTAAGTTAAAATTTTACAGTTTTTAAGGCTGTTATTGTTGATATAGAATATCGATTGAATTGTGTAACAACAAGTCCTCGATGAAAGATGCAGCCTGCTGACGATATGAAATTGATGAAATTCATTGTGTATTGATGATGATTATAAATAAATAAATAAAATGAATATTATTGAAAAATTAAAAACTTACTTTGCCGGGTGGTGACATAGCATGGTAGCTTTATTGAGGCTAACTTAGTTCCACATCAAGTTAGTTCAATAAATTTAACGGTCTTTGGGAACAGATAGCCATAATAGATAATTTAATTGAACACAGAATGACTAAAGTGGTGGCAATCGGGCTTCACTGTGGCCTGATACCTGAGTACTTGTAAAACTGCATTCGGACCTTTTCTTTTTTTTTTTCATTCATTTATCATTCAATCGTCATTTTAGCCTATTTTAGCCTATATCAACCTTCTAATACCGCATTTCGAAATTTTTTTGAGCTTTTAATGCGGAAAAATATCATTGGTTCATTGTCTCTCTAATAATAATTATTAATTAAAATCAATTAATAAGTTCGGACTTTACTATTTATCAAAAGTAGAAGTTAAAATTTCAGCACTGTTTGATTTATATCCAATAGAACTATATAAAGCCACTCACCGTTTAACCGCTAGTGCGGTTTAGGATCATAATTTTGCTTTTTGCTGGATAAGCTTTTTAAAAATAAGGTTCCAAAATTACCTGTTTTTTTTATTTATAATCTTTTTCAACCTTTTTTTATCATACTCAGGGAGCGCTCAACAAATAAAACAGTTTTAACAATATGTTTATTAATCTTACTTAAATAGGTAATGTAGATTTTATTCTTAAATTTAAGTTTACCCTTACAAAATAGAATTTTTATTTTTCATAATATTTTAATAGCCTGAAAAAATCATAATTTCTAATACTTGGAAATTTTTGATCAATAACTCAAGTGTGTTATTTGTTTGAAGGTGTTTTAAGCTCGTTTTTGAAGATATTTTGGTACCACTTAGGGCTGCTATTGTAGTTATCGATAAAATCTTTGGTGCGATCCTCAAAGATCGACAGACTGGACTTGACTTTGGCTGAAATTAGTTTAACCAAAGAAGTCCTTTGATCTTCCAGCGAGACGTAACCAGTGTAGTTGTTCAAAGCTCGGTTGGGTCCAAACAACCGAGCCGCAACCAGCTGGGCCATTACTAAATTGGCGTTGTCCAAACCAAAAGGTTCAATCTTAGATTCTCCGATGTCGTCGTTGGTATAATTAAACTCGTAATACAGTTCCCTATTCGGTGATCGATTGAGCATACCAATCTCCTCTGTGGAAAAGGCCTCGGCTCCCGGTATAATGCTGAAATTCGGGAGTTTCCAGGTGAACCAGCTTCCTTGACTATCGTTCTCATATCCACTGTCGCTCGCAACCTGGGTCCTCTCGTAGATGTCGCTGATCCTCGTCTTGGCCGCCTCCTCGAGGTTGTCGTCGCTGGCGTCCCCGTCGAAGTATCTGTAGTATTCGCTCAGTCTGAGATCTCCGGAGTCGTTTTCTCCTCTGACGACGAAGGACGCGTTGCCGGAGAGCTCGAGGTAGACCTCGTTCTTTTGGCTGAACGCTTTGAGGTTATCGAAGCTAACGTTACGAAAGTTGGGTAAATTATCGAGTTTAAGCCTCCATGTGCCGTAAGGACTCAGGGCGTAGTCGCCACGCCTAATGTCTTCGTACTCCTGGCTCTTGCTCTTGGGTTTACCGGTGGCGGGCTCAAAGTCCAGCTCGTACCAGATACCGTACTGCTTCGTGGGTATTGCGTATACATCCTTGCCGTACCTTTAAGTTTTTAAGTTTAACTTTAATCGTCAGTTTTATATACGACTAAATAATCTAATCAATTTTATAATGGCATCTTATTTTTTTATTTATTTTTTTATTATTATTTTTTTTTTTACAATTAATAAAAGGACCTCTTGCATAATCACCTAAATCTGATCCTCACCAAATTGGCGGAAATTTTGGATTTAGGTGCCTTTTGGGACCTACAAAAACACCTCACAGATAGTTTTTCGGTTGGCGGACTTACCACGCATGCGCAGAGAAAATTTTTGGCGCAAACCGCAGCTTCCTATTTCCTCTCTAGGGACCCTAGGGTCTAAAACAGTGATTTTTCAACTTTAATTCATATCTCAGAACCTATTAGAGCCAGAGACATGCGGTTTGCGGCAAAATTTTCTTTAAAAAAAATTAATCGACAATTAAGTAAAAATTGTTGATTAATCGGTCAGAAAAATGCCTTCCACTCTTTTTAAAATTCTAAAAAAAAGTAGAGTAGCTAATTTTTGTTAAAATACGTCCTATATTTATTTTTTCGGCGAGGCGTTTGTCTTAGATTTTGATTAATCGCAAATTTAAGGTTAAAAAATGATATAAAAACGGTTAAAATTTGGAGCCAAAAATTATATTACCGTATTGACCGGCGTATAAATGAAACATTTACAAAATTTACTGATTATTATTGTTTTTATTTGATTTTAGACTCAGCTCGAGATTTTATAAAACTGTATACTCGGCGTATAAGCCCCCCCTTAATTTTAAGGTGAAGACGTAACCGCGTTTTCATAAAATTTGTCGATTGCAATTTAAAAAAAAATAAAAGAGAAAATGTAAAAAAACGCTCTGTAGCGCGCTAGATAATATTTTTAGCTATTTTTTGAGCCTTATTTGATAAAAATCGGTTAACAAATAACTTCAGGAAACTTGGAAAATCGGTTTTCTTCTTATTCAGCAAAATTGTAGTAGTGTATGTCGTCTGCTAGTTGCTGCTAGTGAGCGAAGGATGCAGTACTGCCAAATATAACCAATAATTTTGTATGCATCAAGCAACAATTATTAGTGAAAACTAAAAACAAAAACTACTTTTTAATATAAAGTGTTAATTCATGACAATAGGATAAATAAAAATAGTAAAAAAATCAATCATTTTCTTGTGAGCTATCTAGTGTTCATAACTATAGTAGATGTAAATAAACTAATGCTTTGAAATAAATTTATCTTAAATATGTTTTTGTTGACTCCTCCATCCAATTTGACTGTTGCTGCGTTCTCTTTAATACTTGGGGTGCAATAAGAGAAATCAAACTAAATTTTAACAACCATTACAGTTTATCAAAACTAAAATTGTTCACTCACTTTTATTTAGTAAAAGACTTTTAATCAAACATTACTTTTAAATAAAAAGTGGAAATTCATAACTACCAGATATCTAAAAAAGAAAAAAACTCTCTTGTGTTCATGAATCATAGGTGTAAATGTATAACGGCTGTTTTTAAATAAATTTTGCTAATGTAAATTGTTGTTGTTTTCTCAAATTTGAGTGTGGCTTTTTGAATTTGATGAAGATTTGTGGAAACCAACGCTTAGATAAAATAATTGTGTACTTAAGGGCACAATAAGTATAATAAAATTAAATTTTAGTTGCCCACAACTTATAAACACTACAATTTTTTACTCTCTTTTCTCTAGTCAAAGGATTTTCTATTAATTAGGGTCCAGAGTTTCAAGTCAATAGGTCCATTGGTTTTTTCATAAAGTTTTTTCATAGTAGTTTTCATGCATTTTAGTCAAGTATTAATAAAAAGCAGAAGAATATATCAAAACTAAATGAACCAAAGTAATCACAGAACTTACAGTTTACACTTGGTTTACACCTGTGTGCAGTGCACCCGTCTGCACCAGAGTGACCGATCCCGGCCCAGGTGGTACCGCGAAATTTGAAAATCTTCCGGCACAGATCAGGCAAACAAAAAACTCAATAACGCTGGGCGCCCAGCTTTTTTTATGAACTAATAATTAAATAAATAAAATACCCCCTAATTTTACAACCCAATAACGCTGGGGGTACGAGTTTTTAATAAGTAAAAAAAATAATAATCAAATTAACCCCCAAGCTATACAACCCAATAACGCTGGGCGTCCGAGTTTTTTATAATTAAAAAAATTAATAAACAAATTATTCCCCCAGTAATACAACCCAATAACGCTGGGCGTCCTGGTTTTTTATGAATAAAAAAACTAATAAACAAATTATCCCCCAAGTTAAACAACCCAATATATCGGTGGGCGTCTGAGTTTTTTATAAACAAAAAAATTAATAAACAAATTATCCCCCAAACTATACAACCCAATAACGCTGGGCATCCTCGTTTTTTTATCGATAAAAAAACTAATTATAAGATTATCCCCCAAGCTATACAACCCAATAACGCTGGGCGTCCGAATTTTTTATGAAAAAAAAAATTAACTAACTATTGACCCATAAGTTAAACAACCCAATAACGCTGGGCATCTTAGTTATTTAAACAATAAAAAAATCTAATAAACAAATTATATCCAAGCTATACAACCATAACGCTGGGCGTCTGTTTTTTTGTTGTTGTCAACGGTATTTTAATCCTGGACATATCATCTGCAGTTTTCTGAATATCAAAGATAAGTGCCTCGTGATAGTCTATTAAATCATTTATTTGTTTATTAAGAGCCCCAAATTTTTCACTAGGTTTAACGATTAAGCCTGTTCATTTATTGAATTGTTAAAATAATTTTAAAAAGTCCCGTACTCCTCAAATTATTGGCTTCTAAAGCTTGAGGGATAATTTGTTATTTAGTATTTTTATTCATAAAATAACTAGGACGCCTAGCGTTATTGGGTTGTATAGTTTAGGGGATGATTTGTTTATTAGTTTTGTTATCTAGATAAAAAAGTTAGGATGCCCAGCGTTATTGAGTTTTACAGATAAGGAGTAACTTGTTTAATAATTTTTTATTTACAAAAAACTCGGACGCCTAGCATTTTTGGGTTGTACAGCTTGGAAGATAATTTGTTTACTAATTTATTTATTTATAAATAATTAGGATGCCCAGCGTTATTTAGTTTTACTGCAAAGGGGTTTATTGTTTATTAATTTTTTTGCTTATAAAAAACTCGGATGCCCAGCGTTATTAGGTTGTATAGCTTGGGGAATAATTTGTTTATTAATTTTTTTAATTATAGAAAACTCGGACGCCCAGCGTTATTGGGTTGTATAATTTAGGGGATAATTTGTTTATTAGTTTTTTTATTGATAGAAAAACCAGGACGCCCAGCGTTATTGGGTTGTAAAGCTTGGGGGATAATTTGTTTATAAATTTTTTTGCTTATAAAAAACTCGGATGCCTAGCGTTATTGGGTTGTATAGTTTGGGAGATAATTTTTTCATTGGTTTTTTTTATTGATAAAAAAACCAGGACGCCCAGATAAGGTCGAAACTTAAAATCTGATAAAACCATGTATTGTTGTTTTTTTGAGGGTATAATTTTTATGAAAAAACCAATGGACCTATTGACTTGAAACTCTGGACCCTGCTTTCTTGTTATTTTAAATAAATTTAGAATTTTTTTTTCACACTTCTAATCAATTACTAAAGCAGATAAGGTCAAAACTTAAAATCTGATAAAACCAAGTATCGTTGTTTTTTTGAGGGTATAATTTTTATGAAAAAACTCATGGACCTATTGACTTGAAACTCTGGACCCTGCTTTCTTGTTATTTTAAATAAATTTAGAAATTTTTGTTTACACTTCTAATCAATTACTAAAGCAGATAAGGTAAAAACTTAAAATCTGATAAAACCAAGTATCGTTGTTTTTTTGAGGGTATAATTTTTATGAAAAAACCAATGGACCTATTGACTTGAAACTCTGGACCCTGCTTTCTTGTTATTTTAAATAAATTTAGAAATTTTTTTTCACACTTCTAATCAATTACTAAAGTTGTTTAATAAACTTAATTACTAAAGCAGATAAGGTCAAAACTTAAAATCTGATAAAACCAAGTATCGTTCTTTTTTTGAGGGTATGATTTTTATGAAAAAACCAATGGACCTATTGACTTGAAACTCTGGACCCTAATTAATAGAAAATCCTTTGACTAGAGAAAAGAGAGTAAAAAATTGTAGTGTTTATAAGTTGTGGGCAACTAAAATTTAATTTTATTATACTTATTGTGCCCTTAAGTACACAATTATTTTATCTAAGCGTTGGTTTCCACAAATCTTCATCAAATTCAAAAAGCCACACTCAAATTTGAGAAAACAACAAAAATTTATATTAGCAAAATTTATTTAAAAACAGCCGTTATACATTTACACCTATGATTCATGAACACAAGTGAGTTTTTTTCTTTTTTAGATATCTGGTAGTTATGAATTTCCACTTTTTATTTAAAAGTAATGTTTGATTAAAAATCTTTTACTAAATAAAAGTGAGTGAACAATTTTAGTTTTGATAAACTGTAATGGTTGTTAAAATTTAGTTTGATTTCTCTTATTGCACCCCAAGTATTAAAGAGAACGCAGCAACAGTCAAATTGGATGGAGGAGTCAACAAAAACATATTTAAGATAAATTTATTTCAAAGCATTAGTTTATTTACATCTACTATAGTTATGAACACTAGATAGCTCACAAGAAAATGATTGATTTTTTTACTATTTTTATTTATCCTATTGTCATGAATTAACACTTTATATTAAAAAGTAGTTTTTGTTTTTAGTTTTCACTAATAATTGTTGCTTGATGCATACAAAATTATTGGTTATATTTGGCAGTACTGCATCCTTCGCTCACTAGCAGCAACTAGCAGACGACATACACTACTACAATTTTGCTGAATAAGAAGAAAACCGATTTTCCAAGTTTCCTGAAGTTATTTGTTAACCGATTTTTATCAAATAAGGCTCAAAAAATAGCTAAAAATATTATCTAGCGCGCTACAGAGCGTTTTTTTACATTTTCTCTTTTATTTTTTTTTAAATTGCAATCGACAAATTTTATGAAAACGCGGTTACGTCTTCACCTTCACGGAATCACCCTGAAAAGTTGAGTTTTTCATGCCTTCACAACATACTAAAATTTCAGACCTGGACCAAGTCGGATATTCCAGAAATAAACGAAAAACTACCTGAAATTGTGGTTTCCCATGTATTTTAAATGGGACCAAAATAGCATAATATTCTGAAAGGATAAATAAATGCTTTATATAAAAAAAAAAAATGGGACCAAAAAAGTCTCTGCGCATGCGCGGTAAGTCCGCCAACCGAAAAACTAACTGTGAGGTGTTTTTGTAGGCCCTAAAAGGCGCCTAAATCAAAAATTTCAGCCTATTTGGTGAGGATCAGATTTTGGCGATTATGCAAGAGGTCCTACTAATAGCCTGAAGTCAGTATTTATTAACTTTGCTAAAACGTAAATTTTTGCAGATTATCAACTTTTAAATATTAGCAGAGTTTTGATTTATTTAAAAAAAAAAAAAAAAAAAAAAAAAAAAAAAAATTGATATCCGTGTACCAACTGCGATATGTGGAAGGGTTAAAGTAATCGAAATAAAATTCTTTTTCCAAACTAATCTTTAAAATTTATGATGAAAAAAATCAAATTCTCGATGAGTTTGATTAATCATAATTAAATAATGTTAATAAAGAATTTTCACTTGATTCTTTTCACGTCATTTTTTATTAGTTCAGCTTCATCAGCTGTTTCGGCAATTACATTAAACTTATGTAAAATTTTTAACCATAAGCTTTACTAAATTTCCTTCCGTGTATCTATTACTTAAAATAAAATCTCTTTGTCATTTTTTTTTTTTGTGAAATTCGGTATAAATTAATAATAATCATAATTTTAACTAAAGTTAAATTTAAAGTTATAAACCGACTTATATCTCAAATTTTTTTTAACAATTGTATATATAAATTACAAAAATCAATGAGGCTTCATAGAATGTCATTAATTTTTTTATATTTTTTTACGATAAAGAACCTTGAATCAATACATACAAAATTAACTCAAGTTTATTTTGCCCCATCTAAAATTTTTTTTTCTTTTTTATCAATCTTAACTGAACCAATAAAAATTAATTTTTATTCGAATACCCGAACAAGCGCCGCCCCACCGGAGCCCCGATTGACTTGAGGGCCCTCGCTAGACACAAACGTCACGCCCGACGGGGGCCTCGCAGGGCTCAGCTTAAAATGTAATGCGGTGCTAGCGGGGGCCCGGCAGGGCGGATCTATTTTGCCAAGAAAAGGAAATTTAGGGCTATTAGGATAGGTTCGGGAAAAGTAATTTTTTTTACTTTCATATTAGTAATTTTTGATTTATAGTAATTTAAAAATTGACAATAGGGGAAATTTCCAGGATTCGACCCGGGACACCCGGTACCTTGTTCTAAATCTCGAGCACCGTTTACGAGGAAAAGTTCTAGGAGAAGTCGACCGGGTGCCCCAGGAGTCGACTCGGGGCACCCGGTTGGCTTTTCCTTGGACATATCTTGGGTTCGACCCAGGGCACCCGGTACCTTGTTCTAAATCTCAAGCACCGTTTATGAGGAAAAGTTCTAGGAGAAGTCGACCGGGTGCTCCAGGAGTCGACCCGGGGCACCCGGTTGGCTTTTCATGAGACATTTCCAGGATTCGACCCGGGACACCAGGTACCTTGTTCTAAATCTCGAGCACCGTTTACGAGGAAAAGTTCTAGGAGAAGTCGACCGGGTGCACCAGGAGTCGACCCGAGGCACCTGGTTGGCTTTTCCTGGGACATATCCTGGGTTCGACCCAGGGCACCCCATACCTTATTCTAAATCACGAGGAAAAGTTTCAGGAGAAGTTGACCGGATGCACCAGGAGTCGACCTGAAGCACCCGGTATTCTTGGTTCCAAGCACTTGGTTCCTAGCTACGAGAAAAAGTTCTAAGAGAAGTCGAGTGGGTGCACCAGCAGTTACTTTTAAGTACCTATGAGAAAACTATGGGTCAGTAGGTGAGTACATAAACTTTATTAAGAAGATAAGTAACTGCCGGCGAAGAGTACTATGAAAAAATAGGAGAAACTCGAGGAGAAACTCCTATTTATTTTTCTCCGTGTATATATTTATAAAAATTTTAATAAATATGAATATTTAATGGTTTTTTTTTTTTTTTCTATTGTCAATTTTTTAATTATTATAAATCAAAAATTACTAATATGAAAGTAAAAAAAATTACTTTTCCGAACCTAACCTAGCATCCCTAAATTTCCTTTTCTTGGCAAAATAAATCCACCCTGCCGGGCCCCCGCTAGCGCCGCATTACATTTACCGTTCAGCCCCGCCGGGGCCAACCTAGAATATCGCGGCAACTGGCGAGGCCCCTGCTAGCGCCCGGCTAAACTTTCTGTTCAGGTATAGTTATGAAATAATTGGTCAATTACACAAATACCACTACTGTAAGTAAGAAACTTGACAAGAAAAGTTAAGAATAAAAAAAATTAGAATATCAAGCGGAGATCGTTTAATTTTGGAACTGAAATTTTCAGGGAATGAAAAGAAATTCGAGATTGTAATGAAAATTTATTTGAAATTAAAAATCATCAACTATTGTAATATTATGAAAGTGATTAAAAGCCGATCGAGTTTAGTAATTTTGTTTAAAAAATAAAAATCCCCTCACCTGTAGTACGAGTCCCCGGTGTGGCGCATGTTTATCCTGAAGGCCCTGAGAATTTCGTTGAGCTCCGCCTGTCTCTCCGCGTTCCCGCTCTTGAACTCGAGGCTCAAATCCCTGAACTTGATCGCGTCCCTGTCCTCGATCCCCGAACTAGACACATCCGCCACCAAAGCCACCTCCTTTCCGGCCAACAGCTCCGACACGTCTTTCTGCTCTTTCCACACGTAGAAGGGCCTGCTCGACACCCCGGAGCTGTCGAACCTCCCGTCGCCCATGCTGTTACCGTCTATCCTTCTGAGGCTCCTGTACCTGTCCAGGTTCTCTATCATCGACTCTATCTGGTCCACTACCTCCCGAGCCTTGTCGTCCAGGTCGTCGGTCAGGACCAAGCCCCGGGGCAGCTTTATCTGCTTGAGGTACCTCTCGGCGAACGGAAATACCAGTCTCTTGAAGGCATCGTAGCTCGCCATGAACTGCTCCAATATCGAATTCGACCTTATCAGCATCTCCGACTCGTTGATGGCCTCCCCGACCTCCTGGTCCAGCACGCTCATCCTGTTGGCCTGGATCGTGCTAAACTCGGCGATGAGCTCGCTCACTCTCAACTGGTACTGGTAGTCCTGTACGTCCTTGTAAACCTGTATCAGGGTGCTCAAGGTCGAGTCAAGGTTCTCCACCGACTTCTTAAGCTCGTCGGCGAGCTCCGAGTTCTTGGTCAGGCCCTGCATCTCGAGCTGCATCTCCTTGAGCTTGTCCTGGACCCGCCACTTGGTAACGTCCAGGCCGACCTTTGATTTTGTGCCCATCTCGTCTCGCATTCTGTGGAAGTCGTCCTGGATCCCATTGATCACGGGCGTCATGGACTTTACGATGTTCCTCTGGTAAACCTTGAGGTTCTCTGTGCTCGCCTCGTTCATCGCCATGCTGGCGTCTATCGCCTTGAGTCTGCCCTGGTCGTTCCTGTACTTCTTGATCTGGTCCACCACTATTTGACCGAACTGGTGACCTCTTCGGAGCAGGCTGAGTAGGTTACCCGTGTTCGCCAGGTAGTCCTTGACCTTTTGAACCTCCCCGTCACCGGTCTTGAAGTCATCGTCGCTGACCTTCAGACGATTCTCGAGGTTCCGCAGGTCTTGGTTGAGCTCGCTCTGCAGAACCTGGATTTCACCGACGTTGAAGACGTTCACGTCTATCTTGGCGAGCCTCTCCTTGACGCTCGATACCTTGTGAAAGATCTCCTCTCCGTACAGCTCCTTCTTGGAGTTTAACTCCTGGGTAACGTCCGACAGGTAGGACTTGAAGTTACGGACCTTATCGTTCATTATCGAGGACACGGAGTTTCGGATCTTGTCGAGATGGTTCAATGCCAGGGACGAGGTCTTGAGAAACTCGTCCGAGTTTGTCAAGCTACTCTCGAGAAAAGAGTTGCTCCCATCGAGGATACCCCCGGCAATGGCCCCGGCTGGTCCCAGGAAGGCCAAGCTCTTGCTCGCGAACGAAACAACGTCCACTATGATCTTCCACTTGAGCTGCCTCTGCAACTCGGTCTTCTTCCTCTCCAAAACTTTTCCCTCGAGCTCCTGCCTCTTGATCATCCTGGATAAGTCCTCGATCGACTCGACGATCTTGGACTCTATGTCGGCGTTTATTTCCTCGATCTTGGGCTCGATCTCGTTATTTATGAGGTTTTTGGCCTCTTTTATCTGAGCGGCGATGTTTATCCGGTCCTCCTTGCGCTTGCGCTCAGCCAGGTCGGCCTTGTTCTTCTCAGCCCGGTATCGCTTGAGCTCGTCCACCTCCTTCTTCAGATCCAGCAGATCGTTCTGGACGCTGGTTATAAGAAAGGACTCGAGGTTCTCCCCGAGGTCGTCTATCCTCCGAGAAACCGCCTTGTACAGGTAGTTCAAGGCGTTCTTGTACTGGTTGAGCTCGTTCTCGCTCCTGGTCAACGTGGATATCCTCTTGGAGAAGTCGTCGATCTGGGCGAGTAGAGAGCGGTAGAAGGGAACGAAACCGACTCCCATCTTGAGCTCGTACGTCTGTCTCTCCAGGGTGGAGTGCTCTCCGAAAAGACCGAGAAGATGGTAAGTCCTCCTGACCTTGGGGTTCCCATCCAGCCGCTTCAGGAACGCCGTGAGCTCCGGGCCCTTGAAATCGGTCAGCAGGTTGTAGCGCAGGTAGGCCTTGTACTCGCCGACGACGTCCGAGGGGTTGTCCAGGGGCGCGACCTTGGGCCGGTCCTTGATGAATCGATCGTTCGCTCCGGGTGCCCCGTTAGACCCGGACGCGGCCCGGTCGGTTCTCTTCAACACGGTCGTGCTGAGTTTTCTGGAGTCGGTGCTGCAGATCATTTGCAGGTTGTCCCCGTTCTTGCCCCCGAGGCCTCCCCTGCCGCCCAGGCCGCTGTCGCCGTCTCGACCTGGCTCGGTCTGGGCGAGCACCTCGGACTTTTGGCCGTCTAGCTCGAGCAGGACGACGAAGCCCGGGTTTCCGCCCCAGCCTCCGCGTCCACCGTCCCCGCCCGGGGTGCCCTCGTCCCCCGGCTGGCCGATTATCTTGAAGCAGCAGTCGGACTTCTGGACGGGGTAGTTCCCGAAGAAGGGGTTCGAGTAGGATGCGCCGGTCTTGCAGGAGGACACGTTGCACCGGAACTTCCGGTTCAGCCTGGTCTGGCAGAAGTCCTCGCTGCAACCGGCGTTGGAGTCGACCTCGGCCGGGGCCCCGTCCGGGCCTTTTCTGCCCGGGCAGCCATCCTCGCCCGGGCCGCCCCTGCCCCCGTTCGCCAGGACTCTGAGGCCGCGTCCGTTTACGAATCGCTCCCCGATGCCCAAGAAGACCCCCCCGGATCCACCGGGTAGGCCGGGTTTGCCCTTCTTGCCGGGCAGCTCGCACCTCGAGTCCTCGACGATCGCGGCTCCGTCCGAACCGCTGAGGTCGATGGTGCGATTGACCCCCACGACTTCCCAGTTGGGGGCGATTAGAACGAGCCTCTGTTCGGGAAGAATGAGATCGGCGTCGATGAATATAGTGTCGAGAGCCAGGATGGCCGTGACAGGACTCGACTGGCGGTTTGAGCTGTACCGACAGTCGTTTGTCAGGTAACTCTTTTCCAGGAGATTTCGGACGCTTATGAATTTGGCCTCGACTATGCTGTACGAACCCACGCACTTCTTTTTGATTTCGGGGCTCTTGAGGGTCGAGCCCAAGACCTTGTTCAGCTCTTCCAACTCGGAATCCGACAGCGCTGATTTTTTACTCGCGACTGCATTGTGGTTTTGTAGCTTGAGGGAGGCTACTTTTTTGAAAAAAATCTCGGCGTTGGATTGGTTTACCGGGATACCTTCGAGCTTCGTGACGTTTCTTTGAATCTCGTATTTCGATAAGCTGTCGTGCAAGTTGTTCAGAAATTCAGTCCAGACTTTCTTCTCGGATTTAGGTTCACTCGTTATTGTCTCTGGGAAAAAAAAAGATAAAAATTAAATATTACTTCGTACCAAAGGCGAAAAATGCAACTGAAATTTATGTTTTTAAATATAATCAATATTCAAGACGTACCTTCGGTCATGATATCTTTGGTATCGTTGCTCAAACTGGATAATTTTGAAGCGCGGTCACTCGACATTGATCTAAGGAATAAAAAAATTGAATATGAATATTCTGTAGGTGCGATAAGTAAGGCCATATTCTTACCAAGTTGAGGAAAACTTGAAAAAAAAAAAAAAAACGATGTTGTACTTCCAGCAGTTAAAAGTAGTTTGAGAATAATTTGATAGAGCTTAAATTGACAATGAATAGTTTCTTCTAAGAATAATACACTTATCTAACTCAAACAATAATGAATAAACTAATGAAACTTCGAGAGACGGGCCATGAATGAAAGATAAACGAAGATTGATCATCTCTTATGAATATATAAATTTAAAAAAACGCCTTTATTAAATACTTTTCAGCAACGTGTCCAAATTAAAACATATAAATTTAACGACGTTGCTATAAACTGCTGTGCGAGAAATTTTTTTATCAAATAATTACGCACATCGTGAATAATAAGCTATGAATAAATTAACTTGACTTATTCATGGAATTTGACAGTTTTTTTTTTTTTTTTTTTTTTTTTCGACATGCCAATTTTCCATTATTATCTTTGTGTAAATTTTTCAGTTAGTTTTGTTTTTATTCTATTAAATTAATGTTAATCGGGATGAATATTATTATTATTATTATTATTAAAAATTTTTGGTTTCTTCTTCATATTTAAGGGAGGATCATGGTTTTTGTTTTTTATGAAGAAAAACGTTAGCCCAGAATGACTAGTTAAACAAGGTCGTTATATTCGTGGTTGGTAATGGTAGGTGCGAAGAAGAAATAAGATTTTGGTGTTTATAATTTTCGCAATTCTATTGCTAACTAAAAACTAAAATGTAAGCTTGAGGGTTTTACTTTTAATAATATAAGACTGACATTATATTATTAGTGTTAATTTTAACAAATTTTTTATATTTTGACATGCAAGTGAAAATTGCACTTACAATATTACAGCATAAAAAAAAGAAAACTCTTGACTATACGATTATAGGTGAAATAATAGTTAAATTTTTTATTTTCAGGTCCTGAGGAACAATAAATAATAAATAGGATAAATAAAGTAAAAAAATTTTCAAAGATTAGACTAATAAAAAGTAAAATATAAAAGATAAAAAATTATTCTTGACGGTTTTGAATTTGAAGCTAGATGTTGAGAGCGGAATTAGGCAAATTTTTGGATGATCACTTATTATTTATCGATAAATTACACTTCTCCACAATTAATACTCCTCTTACACTTTTTAATCGAGCCAGATATATTAGTTTTATTTTCCTAATTATCATGATTATCCAAGTCTTGAACTCATTCAAATTCACTCCAAGATCCAATTAAAACTTTAGATTTTTTTTATCAATTAAATCCTTCATATAAACTTTATTAATAAATACACGCGTGTATTTTCATATTTATTGGTAGAGAAGAGGTGCATTTTTATTTTTTGTTTTCAATAATTTTTTCTTCGGTTCTTATCTAGTACCAACAATGTTAATAACTTTTATTTATTCAATTCTTGATCTTTCCTCGAAACTACGTGATAATTTTGAAATATTTAAATTAAACTCATTAAACTCGATAATAGTTTTTTTTTCAATTCTATCAAATTTTAATTTTTTATCGCTATTTATCGATAAAACAGCAGTTTTTTTATTTTAATATAGATAAAATTTAAAATATTCATTTCAACGATTAATTTCTTAATTTTTACATAAAATAACAAATTTTGATTTTTTTTTTAAGCGTAGCTTCTATACTTACGTTATAACTCTGCACCTTACATATATAGCTGTACTAATTACTCATTACACCACTTACTCGAGGGCACGTCGACCTGGTAAATCCAAATGCACCAGGTCGAAAAATTTAGTCGTTGTTTTGCAATAAAATGAACTTACACGGGGGAGGGGGTGTCGACGATTACCCAATAGACCCGGGTGCACCAAGTCAAAAAAATTCATCAGCGACGACTTCCCCAGGAAGTTTGATTTAAAATCGATGTTTCGCAACCAAATGCACGTCTTCCGTAAAACACAGGTGCACCGGGTCTTTAAAATTAAACTCTTAAACTAGTAAAACAAATAATAGCATCATAATTAGAAATATTATTTAAATCTTCTAAGTTTTTTTAGCTTCAACTTTTTTTTTTTTTTAGAGTCATTAGAAAAAAACAAAAATATATATTTGATAATAAATTGATACCAGTTTAATAATTATTTTGAATTTGAGCTTGTATATAATAGGAATGTTTTTAATTTTTTTCGTAGAAACACTATGAACAAAATTCCAATAGGTTTACGGAATTGTCGATAATAAAGCAACTTTATGCCGATTAAAATGATAACATCTTCGAATATGACGAATTATTTTTTTTATTTAAACATTAAAAATTGTTTTTAATATTATTTTTCTATTTAGTTGGAGTGTTTAAGCTAACGGAAAAAAAAAAAAAATAATTATTTCGGTAAGACTTTTGTTAAAAACGCTGGCGTGACGGCAGCCTCGGGCCAAACATCCAATTTACCTTTGAACTTTGTGTTTTTGATAAAAATTTTAAATTTTAAATTTAAAAAAGAGCTTTGTTAAAAATCCGAAGCAGACTTTATCTTGTTATGATGAAAAACTCGAGTCTCAAAGTCGATGGGATGCAAGCTATAAGTTTACGACTCCTAAATTAAAAACTTTTAGCCGCAAACTCTTATGCGCGGTGCGGTGCTCTTTTTAAATGAAAAAATACACGCAGTTGGCGGCTGGGGCTAAATTTAAAATTTTCAAATACTTTCATCCTTTTTTTTACCAGCTCGCAGAAACACGCCAGCCAATAAATCTCGAAGAAAAATCAGCTACCATCAAACTCGGTCCCGCGAGCTGCTAACTAAATTTGATTCGTCAAGGGAGCGTCGCTGTAACTTACCCTTCTCTGAAAAGTTTTTCTTTAAAATGCTGCTCTCTCTCTCTCTCTCTTTTGAGATTTAAGACGACGAATTAAAATTAAAATTTTCACCAAAGTTTTGAAAACTCATTCCTCTTTTGGAAATTAACTGTGCGAAATCTGGCCTACCGACGCTAGACAATATAGTTTTTAAAAGTCGCGATCTACCTTACCGAGCGAGCCATATATATAGTTTTATATTTTTGCACAGCTTTCAGCGGTCGCTGCTGTTGGCGCGGGCGAAGTAGTGAAAATCAGTGAAAATCTGGCTGTATGTGAGTGTGGTGAGTGCACAACAGCACAAGTAACACTAATAGACCATTAATTGCGTGGGTAGTTTGCGCCGTGTGCGGCCAATTTAATAAAACCAATTTTTTTGTTTTCGCATCATCCCAGTGAACCTTCGGTCCTTCGTCAGTGCAAACAATTTTTTTTTACACACTTCGGACTTCCTGGCAGGAGTTGCAACTTCGGCGTGAGCGCGCGCGTCCTCGAAGTGCGTGTATGCGTGCTTTACCTACCCGTTTACCTAGTACTTACTACTTACCTTATAGTTTAACCATGTAGCTGGTACTTAATCAAACTTTTAATATATAATCGTTTGACCCCGATTATTTGAGAATAAATTAATCATTTGTGCACGAACCGAGAGGATTGCACCGGGCTTTAGGCTCGTTTTACAATGTGCAACTAAGTAAATTACCAATGTGAGCTGCTTTTAAGGATTCGAAAAAAACTTACCTTTTTTAAGTAACAACTACAAGTTTTAATAGTTTGTGCAAAGGTTATTATAATATTAATAATAATTCCTGCTGGTTGCAAGAGAGAAGGGCCGACATTCGACATAACAATGCATCAGTTACTATATATATGTAGTGGAGCATCAGTACCACCTGGTAGTGGCGACACGAACTTTGATTCTTCACATTGCACCCGAAAGCGGGACAAGTAACAACTAACAACTTAACTTTTAAAACCCGCAACAACTTCTGCAATTTCACACTGGATTTTATGTGAGGATGACACTCTTTTTTTTATAAATTCTTACAACAAACAACCTTGCTTTTGGTAAACTCAAACAACCAAAATGGACGATCACACGAGTGTCGAGGAAGATAATCAAACTTCAGCAGCACCAGCAGAAACAACAACAACAACAACAACAACAACGACGACACTTCAGACTGCCGATGTCGTCGAGGATGATAATCCTAATATCGCCGATTTGGAGTTTGCCGACTGTACTCAAAGTACCTGCATGGAAAACGCTGTGGTAATTTTTTCATTTTTTTTTATCATACTTTTTACTTTATTCATACTTTTTTTTATTTTATTTCATCTTGCGTGCTTTTTTTACATATCATAGACTACTGTTAATTTATTATCTCTTTAATTTTCATTCAAACATTTGATGTCAAAGTAGTGTGTTATTGTACACATAACCTCAACCTTATTTTGCACTATTGATTTTTCATTGTTTTTTTTTTTCTTTTCTTCTACTTCTTCTTCTTCTTTGTACTATGTTCATATGCATTATGATAAATAATGGGACCACTCTAAATGACAAATAAACATTGATTTTAACAGATTATTTATGACACCGGATCACAAGAGCAGCAGATAATAAAGTTTGTCTCAGATCCAGAGTCAGTCGCAGATCAAATGCAGGTCATGAGTTCTGAGGACCCGGACAACATAATAACACTTCACGCATCTTCTGAAGACAATCCTCAAAGTAATCAAAGCATTGGCAATGACGATCCATCTTTAACCGTGGTACAAAACCAGCAGCAGGAACAGGAACAGGAGCAGGTAAGCAAAATAAACTCCTTTCTATGACTAGAAAGATACTTTGAGGTTATTTATACTCAAATAATAAATAGCTACAGGCTTGTGTATTTTATGAGTGCAGTTCATTAGTTCAGTCCATCTCATTTAATTTCCTTCTTTCAACTCCTTTACTATGTATTCAATGATATAAGTATATATATAATGCAATAATTGTAATATCAACCGTGAAAGCTTGAATATTTATGGATTGGTCTAAATCTAAATTTTAAAAGTACAAATAAAAATTGGTGATAAACTAATAAATTGATGCTTGGTTAGCAGGAGGATAAAGAGACAGAGGATCCAGATACGGACGACGACGAGACCATAGCCACGTTTGTGACCAGCTCGGGTCAGCAGTTGGCACTGTACGCCGTTGAGGACTCGGAGGAAATATTTGCAGTGGCCGTTTACGATGAGACTGGTGCACCGCCTACCAATTTTCACTTTTTACTCAAGTAAGTATACAAGTTTTTAAGTATAAAATTAATTCTGTATTTTGGTTATTATTTGATTTAAATAATAACCAAATTGAGCCATTAACCACAGGCTACTTATGAATTAATCATGGTTTGATTATCAATAAACTCTGAACTTGGTCTCACAAAAAAATAAATAATATTACAGAGCCGACGTAGAGAGGTTGATAGGCGAGGGTGCGGTCAAGACGGTCAAGAAGCCCTCGGCCATGAAGAAACCAGCTCCAGAAGAACAGGAAAAAAAAAAAAAACAATTGGAAGAAGTAAAATTCCCCATTGAAGCTGTTACAAACAAAAGCACCACCACAATTGTTAAGAAGGAGGCACCGGAACCGCAAGCCGACATTCTCGAGACAATAGTAGAGACCATTGAAATTGGACCTACTCCAGGCAGCAACAACAACAAAGTACAACAAAGCATTGTCCAAAAAGTCGCTACCCCCAAGACTACTCAGATTAGCAAGGTCGCCTACGTGGCAAAAAGCACAAGTAGACAGCAGACGCCGCCGAAGATAACCCGGGTCGTGCCCACCATAAGGAAAATCTCTGACCCGAGTCCGACCAGGAGGCTCGTCAAGACCTTCGAGTACAATAAAAACGCTCAAAATGTCGCTACGCCCACCAGGATTCTACCCAAGAGCAACAGGTTCATGGCCAAGGACGACAGGAGCAACAAGATAACCTACCTGGTCACTCATCCCAACAAACCTTTCGCTATCGGTGAGTTTAATCATCTTTTAAATTCATATAGAAACATGGTTTTTTTAATACTTCAGCGTTACAGGATACCATCAATACTTTATTTTAACTATCGGAGTTTCATTTTATGCACTCCAGAATGAAATATCTTAAGACATAAATCCATAAATCTATTTTTTAGAAAACGTGGACGAGCTGGACAGTGACGTAGAGATCCTGGAGCAGTCAACGGTCCAGTACATACTCTGCGGCGACGACGGCCACTCGGACACCGAGCTGACCTTCGACGAGCTTCAGCGCTCCCTTCGCGGCTTCCACAAAGCCCCCCAAAAAAAAGTATACAAACCAAGTCCGGCAAAGTCCCTGCTCATAGACCGTAAAAAGGACAACATCCTAAAGTACACAAGCTCCTCATCTCCCACCAAGATTATAAAGTCGTCCCCCGTGGTGGTAATCCAGTCCTCCAGCCACAGCCCGAAAAAGTCCCGGAGCAAGAACAACATACTCCAGTCCCACAGGAAGATCAAGAAGGAGGTAGAGGACGAGTTTCCCTTCGATCCTCAACCAACGGTTATAGACTCAACTAAAGTCAAGCGGTGCAGGAAGCAGCAACTCACCGTGGTTAACCGCGCGGACTCTGAGATTATAATACAGCCGGCAGCTTTGATGTACTCCGAGAGCGAGGACGAGCCCAGGAGTTCGAGCGCCAAGAAGAGGGGCAGGAGAAAAAAAAGGGCCTCCCCGGACCCGGACTACAACCCAAACAGAGCAGCCAACCAGAGGAAGGCCAAGAAGAGGAGCGTCGAGCTTATAGAGATCGACGTCGACGAGAGGGACTCGCTCAACAAGGGCAAGGGCTCGAGCGACAAGGAGAACGACAACGACGAGGTGCAACTTTTGGGGGAGGACGAGGATACCGAGGATGAGGAGGACGACGAGCTTAGAGTGCACCAGAAGAAGAGTCATAAGATTGTTATGTCTTGCCACCACTGCGGCCGGAACTTCCGGAAACGAAAGGTCCTCGAGGGACACCTGCAGATTTGTTTGAAGGTTGGTTCGATTTATCCTAACCTTTTATTTAATAAAATTAACTTTAAATTTTTTAAATTCAAGGTACCAGGTAACGCTCAGAAGTTGGAGGAGAAGCGCCAGGCGATGCTGCTGTTAAATAAGGACAAGAGGTTCAAGTGCAAGAACTGCGAGGAACACTTCGACATGGCCGTCTCCCTCGCCAGACACGTAAGGGTCGTTCACTCCCCCAGAAAAAAGTCCAGGCTCTCTCTTAACCAGGATGCCAATAATAAGGATCGTAACGACAAGGACGACGACAAATCCTCTACCACGACGACCACCGAGCTCGAGGACGACGACGAGGACGACTACGAAGACGAGGACGAGTACGAACCCAAAAGACGGGGCAGACCCCCGGCCAATAAAAAAAGGTTTAACGCTTTTTTTTTTTTTAAGTTGTTTTAAAAACCCTTAAAAGAACAAACAAAGTGATAAATTGTTTTGTAACAGTGTTGTAGGGTCCGAGCCTCGGAGAAGAGGCAGACCGTCGCTCAAGGGCAAAGTCATACCCCCGCCGGCTAAGGATAGGTCGATCACTCCGGACGCCCCTGAATCCGTTGACAGAATAAGGTGAGATTATTATGATTATTAATGGTTCAAACGAGTATTAATTATTATTATCATTATGCAGTCCTTCGGTAAAGTTGGAGTCCCAGCCTGCCCGAAAAAGGGGCAGGCCGCCCTTCAAGAAGATCGTCGCGATTAGCCAGGACAACACACACAACAGTCCCACCAGGACCATCAAGGACGCCAGGTGAGTTAATTAAAACGAGATAATAAAATCAATTAATAAATGATATAAAAATTCGTTGATTACAGTCCGGCTGGTGCGACTAGGGCCGACAGAGGAGACGAGTCAAGCGAGCCCGAGGGCAAAGTCGTACAACAGGTACCCCGGAAAAGGGGCAGGCCGCCCTTCAAGAAAGTAGCCCCAATTGTAACGAAGGAAGCCTCCGAGGAAGAGGATGTTAAAGAACCCCTGGTGCAGCCCTTGAAGAAGAGGGGCAGGCCCAGCAAGAGACCGAGCGTTGACGCCTCCCCAGCTTCGCCCGTCTTCAATGTTGCAGAGTCGGAAAAAATTGTTGAAACGCAAATAACTCCGATTCAGATACCCAAAAAACGGGGCAGACCTAGCTTCAAGCCCGAAACTAATTTCGTTGTCGTCACAACTTCGACTGACGCTTCCACGTCTACCAACAGTTAGTTGCTTTTCATTTTTATTTTTATAATTCATGATTGCATTGATAATAATAATAAACAACTTGTAGGTGTAGCTGAAAGCGAAACGTCAGTGAGGGTACAAGCGGCGGAAGAGAAGGGAACGACGGACTCGTTGTTGGCCGATCTGGAGCGAGAAGACGACGACGATCAGCCACCCCAAGCAGCACCGCAAGTGGAAGTGCCAAAAAAACGCGGTAGACCACCGAAAGACACCGCGAGCAACGAACCGCCTTTGAAGATCCACAAACCGGAAGAGGAAGTGGAACAGGAGGACGATGATGAAGAGGAGGATCAGAATCGAGATCAATTGGAGAGGCTGCTCGAGTCTATAGTGGAGCCCAAGAAGCGCGGCAGACCACCAAAGGTTCAGACCACGGAGGAACTTCAGGAACAGGTCGCCGAGTTCATAGTCAAGAAAAAAACTCGACTCAGCTCGGCCTCCGAGGACAAACTCGAGGACAAAACCGAACCACCCACTATCGACCTCAACAAAAGAAGAGGTTTTTTTTTTTTTTCACATTTTTTGGCCTACAAATTATTGGAGGATAAATTAACTTTTTTATCTTGAGGTTGACTATATAAGTTTAAAACAACTAAAAATTGTTTTTATATTTCCAGGATCGACCGTCAGGAAATCAGTGGACGCTAAATGAATACACGGACTCTATTCAGAGTTTTAAAGTTCGTACTCTTACTTACTTTTGTTTGATATTAGTTTTTTATGAACGCACTTATTGATTTTTTTTTACAGATTTCTAAATTAAAGAAGTTTAAAGCGTGCGTTAATTCACGATTCAACATTGATTAACAGTAAGTCAAACTTGGACGAAACGAGATCATCGAGCTTGTTCGTACACCAGACCAAAGCGATGGTCGTTAAATAAAAATCTGATTAAAATCCATTCTAAATGATATTGTTGTAGTGTTTATCGATAGGAATAGTTATCCTTGTACCAAGATCTTTTTAGATAATATTACTACTACTATTATTATTATTATTATTATTATTATTATTATTATTATTACTATTGTTTTAAGTTTATTTCTGCATAATTTAAGGGTATGACCCTTAGCGTTACTCTTAGTTTTATAAAATAAATCATAGGACGATCGGATTTTCAAATGTATATTTCAAAAAAAAATATTAATAATAAATTCTTAGCGATCGTCAAATTAATGTCATTGAGTGGCTCGTGTACAAGTGAATTTATTTTGAAATAAAAGAACTTTACAAATCTACAGATCCAGATCGAATGATTCAAAATAGTTTTTAAATTAGGTATTTTTTAAGAGGTGTGAAAGGTGTGCAATGTTTAAAGATATCTTCGGTTGATAAACAATACAGCCGTGACGAATACAGAAAATTTATATATTTGATATATTGATGATTGATTAATAAATTTGTACGAATAAAGTAATGATTATTATTTGTAACTTTTTCGTCGTAATAATAAGATTCACAAGTCTAATGTTTTAATTTTTGTCGTTATATTTATAAACCCTTAATTCATCATAAAGAATGAGGAAAACCTCAAAAATAAAATATCTTTATTAAGATTTTTTTTTAATTTAAATTTTAAAAGTATCATTTAAATATTTGACTCGAACGATACTTTGAATTTGTAAATTGACAAAAAATTATTTAAGATTTCTCAAATATTAAAGAATCAGTTGTTTTCCTAATCTTAGATCTACTTAACTCTTGGAACGACTTTAAATTATTAAATTTAAGATAACACTTGTTTGTGAGGAAGATATCTTTAATTTTACTTTTTTTCACCTTCCTTGAGATATAAAACATGAAAAAATGACATTAAAGGAACGGGTGCAAATAAATTTTAAAGAGCGTTTAATATTCGTGCGAGTGTAAAGGTATGAATATTATGTAAAAACAAAGCACATAAAAGAAAAAAAAAATAGAGCTGTAAATAAGTGTTTATTGTTGAGTAAATTTAGATAAATAATAAAAATTAAAATTTCCACCACAAGGATAGTACATTGTATGTAAATGTGTGTGTAGCTGAGATTAAAATAATAATAATAATAATAATAATAATATTAAACCAGAATGCATGCATGTTGTAAAAGTTTGGGTAATACATTTAAAAAGATAAAATGTAAATTCAGGTCAACTTATTTTGATACAGCCTTATGTATATATTACTATTATTTAAAGAATATAGTTAGAATATTGAATAAATTAATAAACTCGACTCACTTAAATGTGTTAAAATAAAAAACCCCTTTCCCACAGCAGCTCCCATAGGTATTTAAAAAAATCATTTATAAACAATAGTGAGCAAACTCCGTCCCCGTTTATAATTTATAAACTTTTTCGAAAAATTTAAAATTTTATTACCCTCAAAATGAATGAAAATTTTCGTTCAAACAACGGTTAATTGAGACACGTGATTATTACTGCTGCGTTTTACATGTTAAACATCTTTTAAAAAGCAAGGTATCGATTGATCCATTACTACTTTAATTATCGATCGTTTTAAAATATTTTTTAAATTCTATTCTTAACAAAAAAAAAAAAATTTGTCATAGAAAAATCTTCTTTTATATTTTATGCCATTAAAACAGTGAAGTTGCAAGATTTTCACGACAGATTGATATTTTATGTCAAACTGCACCTGAATAAAAAAAAACAGCCAATTAAGCTGTTTACAGTTGAAGAAAAAACATTGAAACTTAATAGCCTCATGCATTCAGTTGGCCTCTAGTAATAAGGCACCAAAACCTCTGGGTACTTTAAACATAAATAAGCATGATAATCTTTAATATTTCTAGCTATCTTATAATCCTTAAGTTTATTTTCCTCTGCGGAATTGAATGCCAAAAATCATACTTCGTCATGGAAGATAAAAGTATAAAAGTCGAAAACTACTATCGAATAACAAAATTCGTGTCGCTTGATTTTGCAACTGGGATGGAAATAAAATCAGACACCGAAGTATCAACTGTTATTTATTCTTTTAATAAAACTTTTCCTGAACATACTGAAAATAATTTAAAAAATTCATACTTTTTGCAAGAGTCACTGGTAACTTTTTACACGAGTGATTTGAACCAAGTTTTAATGTTCATTGATTACTTGGTACCTCGACTAGCCGTAAGAAAAAGACCAAACTGTCTGATTGTCTATTCAAGGTCAAACAACAGTTTAACAGCTGATGACGATAAGACTGTGCTAACCAGGATTTTGAAGTACGCTTGGAGGAATAAATTTCTTGATTTTACTGTATTGGTCAAAAACTGTGAAGAGCACTCGTCAATCTACTACTTGAATCCATTTGTTGGCGTTGTTTATCGCAACAACTTGAAAGATGCACCAGCAGAAACAAAAATGAATATTTTTCCGGATAAACTTAAAAATGCTTATGGGTATCCACTCAACACCATTTTGTTAAGTGAGCAAAATAATAATTATCTTATAAGACATCCAAAACGTGGAGTATATTTAGATTTTCGCCCTTTGACAAAAATAAGTTTTGTAGCGAATATCGTGAACTTGAGCGTTGTTGCAAACATGGCAAACGTGCAGGCTTCTTTCTTGAACTTTGATGTATTATCATGGTACGAAGTAGACTCGAGTTATAGTGATTTATTAATTGTACCGGCAGATCACCCAAAAATAGACTTCGTCGCTTACGTACCCATTATAAAAACATCTAAAATCAATGCTATGTTTGGAGTATCTTACGATCTGATAATCGTATTGGTTGTTTTATCTGTTTTGGTTATCTCAATAAACCATTATAGATCTTCAGTTGGTATGCGCATTGGTGCTTTTGACTTTATACGGATACTTTTGGGTCAATCCATATCAGAAAAACTTCCACGTAAAACAGTACCCAGAATAATACTTCTTACATTTATTGTTGCTTCCGTCAAGATTGCCAACGATTTCCTCATGGACATGGTTAAAGTACAATTTGACGAGTCGGAAGTACCATTCGAGAGCTACGAGGACTTTTACAATTCCCAAATTCAGACATATACAGATATGTCTTGGTTGACGTCACAGACAAGCCAAGCATTTTTTGATCACGATCCTTATCTTTCAAAGATTGTGAATAAAACATTAGTAGTCCCTGCAGGGTACGATTGCTTCGGTAATTTGGTCAAGTGGAAAAATGTATCATGTATAGTACAATCCTCATTTGCATTTGAATATTTCGCTGCTTTATTTACAAATCCGGATGGCACAGCCGTGATTAAACAGGCCAAACCTCCGATGATGACACTATCATTACAATATTTTACATTTTCCCAAGGATCACCCTACGCTATGAAGTTTTTAGAAGTCATGAGAAGAGTCGCAGAAACCGATTTGATGCGCTGGCCGATTTTGGTTGATCATTCTAATATTATCGTTGATCTAATAAGTGTCGATAAAAAAACAGCTGATAATTCAGCTATTAACGAAAACCAGTTGATGACTCTTTTGTGCTTTGGATATTTCATTTCTGCCGTTGCCTTCACTATTGAGTGGATCACATTCAATATTGGCAGAGCTGATAATTTTATTGGGAAAATCAAATTTTCGAGCTTGCTCACGATTTAATTTCTTGTTCAATGCACTTGGACGTTAGTGAAGGGTTAAGATTCTGAATTACATTTTCCGCACTCCGGCTGGGAAGCGCTACTTCCCTGCCGCTGCCGCTACAGTCAGTAGCGCTTCCCGGCGCCGTCGTGCGGAAAAATAGCATACTCAACTAGGCACCTGAATGGGAAGGTCTCAGATCACATGTTTGTCACACTCGGCTACGCCTCGGACGACAATTTCATGCGATCTGAGACGTTTCCCATTCATACTGCCTAGTTAAGTAATATACTATTAACCTGTTTCGTAATATAGTTTAGAGTAACTAATTGAGACCTCGATTGGTCAGACACCGGCAATAGATAATAACGGAGTAACTCGGACGACCTTTCAAACTTGTTTTTATTTTTCATCCAACCCATTTTATATCAAATTTGGCAAGAAAAAATTTTTACTTTTAGATCAACTGTAGTATACCAAAAAGTCAATGCTTTATCTAATGATTGTATTGGACGTTTTGTCATTTTAATGATTCCAATCAATTATATTTTATTTCAGCTGTCATTATTGGTAGAACTTTGTGTTTTTGGGAAAAAATATATCAGTGTTACAAATTGATGAAAATTTTCGAGTTTTATTACGACTTTGTCCATTTACTTCTCTTGTTCAATGCAACTATATGTACTTTATATTTTACTTTAGTACAATTTATTTTAAAGGAGTTTCTAAAATTAAAAATTTAGCAGACAATGTATATTTATTTTATGGATTTTGAAGATACGGAATAAGTGCAGTAGAAAAAGCTCATTGAGCGGTTTACAATTAAAAAAAAAAATTGCTGATGTTTTTTTTCAAACAATCTTGAGTGTTGTAGATCGATTCTGTCTCACTAAGAAGAATGACGCGTGAAATTCCATTGTTGGACCTCATATACCAAAGTAGTAGAAAAGTCGTCCTCTAGTGCTTTTACAGATTTGAGCATGAAGTATCTTGAGTATTTATAGTTATTTGAAGTTTCTCGAGTTTATTTGTTTCTGCAGTGTTGATTGCCAAAAATCATACTTCGTCATGGAAGATAAAAGTATAAAAGTCGAAAATTACTATCGAATAGCATGGTTCGTCTCGGATAATTATGTGATTGGGAAGGAAAAAAAAAAAAGACTTTGAAATTCCCTTGAAAAAAATTATGTAAGAGATTTGAATAATTCCTTTGCCTTGCAAGAATATCTTGTCACTTTCCATGCTAGTGATATTTACAAAGTTGAGCTTAGTCGATGTTCATTGATTATTTGATACCTCGACTAACCGTAAGAAAAAGACCTCCAAGGTTGAATAATAGTTCAAAAGGTTACGATGAGATTGTACAGTAATGGTCAAAAACTTTGAGGACTACACTTAAATCTACTACTTGAATCCATTAGTCGTTATTGTTTATCGTAAAAACTTGAAAGATGCACCAGCAGAGTATCCGCTTTTCACAAGCAATAACGAAGCATATTACTGGATGCTGTTCTCGTACTGTATCTGACTTTCTGGACGATTGGAATTTGGATTTTAATCCAACTTACTTGATAGATTTGGACTATGATACCATCAGATGAACCGAGAAATGACGTACCTATGTTAGAAGCATCAAAAGTCAATGCTTTCAAGCATTATTTGATTACGATGATAATAAACGAGAAAATAAGTATGGTCAATTGGTTAAATGGAAAAACATATCGTGCATAGACGAATTGCTCTTTGATTTCGGCTAAAAACCAAAATTCAGACGACACAGCGGCTATAAAGGCGGCCAGACCTCTGGTAACGTCGTAATTGTCATTGTCTCGAAGTTCGCCTTACGCCTTTAAGTTTCTTGAAATTATTAGAAGAGCCGATGAAAGTGATTTGTTGCGTTGGCCTACTTTAGAAGAAATAAATAAAGTTTATGCTCACGATTATGCAGGTGTCAACCAAGACCAGTTGATGATCATCGTGAGCTCTGGATATTCAACTTCCACCATAGTTTTAATCCTCGAGTGGATTACATTCAAGATGAGAAGAACTAAAATTTAAATATTTTTAAAGGGGCTATGCACTCCAGAATCACTTATAATTTTTGTCATTCTTTCGTGATTATTTTGACAAATTATATGAATTTCAATTGATATTTTGTTAAAAAACAGTATTTTTTTGAAAATTTATGCTTGAAATGATATTGGTTTTTATGTGTGATTCTATTAGTGATTCTGAAGTGCATAGCCCGATCGCGCACTTATCTGCAGTGAATTGATGTAGATAAAAAGTTAAGTATAATTATAAAAAAAGCTAATTATATTAATGATTTGAGTAAAAAAAACACATCGGTTGACCCGACTCTCTGTACAAAGTCTAAATAATTTTTCTAATCAAATGAGTTTTATATGTTAAAATAGTATTTTTCATGAAGGTTCCATAAAAACAGTGTTTTTAAATGGAACCTTCATGAAGAATATTTTTTTTTGCAACTAACTGCTCAAAGGATCTTTTTACAGTTACGTCAACAATATCTCTAAAAGTATAAAAAGTGATTCACACACTTAACCAACGCACGCGCAGATAACGGTAGCGCGTTGTATACCTATATATTGTATACAAACTTTAAATATAGGTATACAACAGGCTGGCTCGAATGGCTGCGGTATCTGCTACCAAAGTCTATTGCTTAAACGAGTAGTTCCAAGTTTCACCACTTATGGGATTTACAAGTAAAAATTGGCGCTATTTAGTGGAAGTTCCGAAATAATTTTTAGTGGAACTTGCAGATAAAGAGACTCATACCCTGCAACCAGACGAGCTGTGAAAAGAGCCATTGAGCGGTTAGTTGCATGAAAAAGTATTTAATTTTTTGGAATAATATTTATTAACCTTTTACTCGTTCCCGGGTCTGGGGTTGGCACAATATTTTTTGATTTTTAAACTCGATAAAAACGCTATGATAAACAATTATATTGATAAAAGAGCTTGAGTATATATTAGCTACCACTTGGCAGTAATATTTAAATAAACACCGCGTGTTTGGCTGACGCTGAATTAAAAAAAAAGATGACCGATGGTAAACAAATCAAAAGTGCTCGACCTCCTTTTAAAATGATTATTTCATGGTCAAATAAGTAGGTATTTTAATAATTATTGTTTGAAGTTAAAAAGGTTTAGAAATGTGTAATGAAAAACAAAGAAGATGTAAATAATGACAATAGCAACTTGTAACTTTGTAAGTATAGTTGAACGTTTGGTGGGTGCTGCCACCTGGACTTAATCTTAGATGTTAGATGCGGTCAGTCGGTTCAGTTCGCAGTGATTCAGTCCAATTCAGTCGCTCGAGCGCCGCGGACGCGAACGGACATACTTTCCTTTCGTATAAATACGTTCCTTTTGAGTTATGTGTTGTGCAGTTGCGTTGAGTTTATGTGATTGATTATTGTTTTATATTAAAATGCCGATCGAGCCGGATTTGTATTATTAGTGGGATTGATCGTTAAACGACCGTTTCAAGTATGACCAACGTCAACAGGATCAGAGTTGTAGTTCTCGGGGGTCCGCGAGTCGGTAAATCAGGTAATTATAGTTTTTATCGTTTTTCAAATCAAAACTTACGTCACGAGTAACTAGTATTAAGGGCTTTCGCGTATTTTTAATAACAACCCGTTTTTTTTACAATTAATAAGGAGGCATAAACTCGTAACATTAATTAGGTGATTACCTGTAGCTTACGTAATTTTAATCAAACGTGCGTGACCATACACTCACATAAAGACACGTTTATTTTTGTTTATGTTTAATTTTTAAGTCCAAAACAAGCGAATCGATTTTTTTCCATCACCAGACTTTGAATTCTCTTTTCGCTCTCGGATTATTCAAGATTTTTAAATTTCGTATTCAAAGTATACGTTTGGACAATAAAAATAAGTTGGTCGTTTTAACCGTTCGGTTTAAAACTCTAACTACATACAATGCCGGTTACCGGTAGCTAACGGTTAACACACTAAACATACATTTTATTTTTAACTTTTAAATCAGCTCTTGACGATACGGTTAAACGTCACATACATATTGTGTTTGTAGTTGGAAGTGTTTAAATATGTAACTATAAAAATTCATTAATCTGATTATTGATTTTACTTTTGAGGAGGCTGCTTTAAAACAGTGTAATCAATGGGTTCATGAGTCAAGATTTAGTTTATTTGATGGAAAAATAAATTGAAAGTGAGAATAAAATCGTATGTACCTTGATTTTTACCAAAAAAACATTGACAATCACCTTTGAATACCGCACTTTTGGAGATTATTTTTTTAAAATATATAGTTAGATGAGGAGTTAGTCAAGTTAAAGTAAATACTGCTATAAATGCTTTTTTTAATAATTGTTGTTTCAGCGGTCGTAGTGAGATACCTGACGCGGAGGTACATCGGCGAGTACAGCTCCACCAGTGGTAAGTTTTTTTTTTTTTTTTTTTTTTTTTTTTTTGAGGTTATAAATCAAATTTAATCATAGTTGTAACATGTAGTTGTATCGCTAGCGTAGGCTTACATGAGCCTTTGAAAAAAAAAAAAAAAACAAAGCCGTGTTCCGCACTATAAGATCAAAACAATTATTTGATCGGGTTAATTAAGGCTTAATTAGTAATAAATCATTGATTTTGTTGCTTCGAATCTACAAGAAGCGGTAAGACCGGTACAAATCCAGTTAACTTTTTTTTAATTTTATTAACCAAACTACCATTCTAGCCACCTGAGCTACTTCATACAGTTATAATAATAAGCTTTTGATATAATATTGAATAAACACAGCTGATTTGAAACTTTGAATAAATTCACGAGTTTTCGCTTTTAAAAAGTAATACAATTATTTTAAATAAACTATTTACTCTTTATTATCGTTCTTCGAAAAATATCAAATTCATAATAAATAATCATTTTTTAAATTTACAGTTACACCATTAAAATTAACTTTGAAATTTAAAATGTTCGTTTATTCGCTTATCAATGTTGTATCGTTATCTCGTTGAGCTAACCAAAATTGCAACCGATAAATAAGCTGTATGTGTAGGCGTTTTTTTCCTCATTTATTACTCTTTGTTTGACGCTTCCGTTTTTTTTTCAATTTCCGAGCATTGCCTTCTTTTTTTTCGAAACTTTTTAAACAAGTAATCAAGCTTTGCTGTAAGATAATAATAGTTAGACTTTTGAACAAATTTATTAAAGTTTTAATTTGTAACTTTGAACTTGAAAATATTTTATATCAGGTAATATTGATTTGTTTATTTGTTTATTTGTTTATACAGATTTTCTATACCGGCACAGCGTAAGCATAGACAACGTAAGCACCGAGGTAGAAATCCTCGACACGTCCAGATGCGAGGTGAGTTTATGTCAACTTTTAAACCGCAAAGTAGCTTGCGTAAATGAGGTAAGAGAATTAGAACAGTTCGCGGTTGCGTTTTAAGCTAATTTCTCTTAACCAGCTGGCTTTCGATTAGTTATTGGGAAACTTATTTTTAAATTATTGATATAAATAAGCAGGCCATTTAATAAAAACAATGTTTGCCCGGATTCCCACACTTGCAGAAGAAGCGGAAGGAATTAAGAGTAAGGAGAAGGAGGAGAAAGAAAAAAAAAAAAAAAGGTAGCTGGCTGGCTGGTCCGAAACTGGTTTAAATCTTGCTTCGCGGTCGCTTTGGCAATTATCCACACCTGCTTCATTGGGGGTCCCGATTTTACCCGAATCACATTTTTAGTTGCTCTTTTAAGTCTTTTAATATTAACAATATACAGCGTGGCTATTAAGTAGCGGATGGGCTGAATAACTTGAAAAATATGCATTTTTTCTATAGCACATGTAACGTAACTGTTACTTGGGTCAGGCAGAATAGGGCCCGAGCCCTTACTGTGGGCCCTACGGACCCTAAACCCATACTTTTCACCCCAGATTCGAAAAATTTTCCTAGTCCATTCTGAGGTCCCGTAGAGAGCCCAAAGAGCCCTTCAACGCTACTACTCGAATAACTCGGGAAAAAATCACTTTTTCGACTACCCCTGCTCTAGCAAAATTTTTTTTACAAAATTTAGGATCAGATGGGCCCGACACACTATCGTCTGAAAACGCCTCTTTTTCGGCAAAAAACATTTCCGACAAATGTGCATACTTGATAAAAAAAAAAATATACTGTCATCATCGTTTTGTAATGTACTTTCATAAAATCTGGAACTTTTCGATCGATTGTATGTATTGACCTCACTTTGCGACGTATAAAAATGTAAAAAAACGAAAAAATGGGTACTTTTTTTATATATCACTCATGCAAACATGGATAATCACAATATTGCAACCTGAAATTATGCAGAATTATGTATATTGTGCCCCCCTTACTGAATGTGGCATCAGTTTTATTTTTTAAGTCTTTCTATGCACATGCACCCAAAATAGAAAGAGGCACAGTAAAAAAACAGTAAAAAACGAAGTTTTTCGAGCTTTTTCTCTCTCTCAGTCGCGTAAAATCGAAGTTTTAAAAATTTTAAGCGCACAAAATTCATCGAATTGAAAAAGTAAATCCAGTTTCGGATTTTGGATTGAATTACACATAATCCTGTGTTTTTAAAATTTTTAAAACTTCGATTTCACGCAACTAAGAGAGAGAAAAAGCTCGAAAAACTTCGTTTTTTACTGTTTTTTTACTGTGCCTCTTTCTATTTTGGGTGCATGTGCATAGAAAGACTTAAAAAATAAAACTGATGCCACATTCAGTAAGGGGGGCACAATATACATAATTCTGCATAATTTCAGGTTGCAATATTGTGATTATCCATGTTTGCATGAGTGATATATAAAAAAAGTACCCATTTTTTCGTTTTTTTACATTTTTATACGTCGCAAAGTGAGGTCAATACATACAATCGATCGAAAAGTTCCAGATTTTATGAAAGTACATTACAAAACGATGATGACAGTATATTTTTTTTTTTATCAAATATGCACATTTGTCGGAAATGTCAGACGATAGTGCGACAGAATAGGGCCTGGGCCCTTACTGTGGGCCCTACGGACCCACGTTATGGGTTTGAGGGATGAAGATTTTGTAGTTAGGGGCTTTGCAGGTAAGGGCTTCGAGGTTTTTGGGCCAGAAAAGCTTGGGAGTTGTAAGCTCGGGGGCTAAGGGCTTCGAGGTTATAGTCTGGTAAAATAAAGGTTTTGTAGATACGGACTTGATGAAGGTTGTAAGCTCAAGGGTTAGGTGCTCAGCGGTTATGGGCTTCGGGATTACAAGCTTGAGAGATAAAGGTTTTATAGTTATGGGCTTAAGGGATATTGGTTTAGAGGATAAATGTTATGATGTTTCGGGCACGAGACTTGAGAGCTTTAATGGGTAAGGGCTTTGAGGTTACCGGCTCGATGGTTGTGAGCTTAGCGTATGAAGCTTTCAGGTATGCAGGCTTAAAATTTTTTTTTTTTTTCTTTTAGAGTTTTTCTCAAATTTGAGTTGATAATCAGTTTGTACCAAAAAAGATAATTTTACATACTCATCGGGCTAACACCTAGTGAGCTACTGCGCCCTACTACAGGCTAAACTTTATAAAAAAATTATTTCAAATATCAGTTTAACGTGAGTGGTGTTTTTTCTGAGTTATTCAAATGTCATAATTAGTGGGGGCTTGTGGACCTCCACCAAGACTCAGGCAATTCCTTTAAAATATTGTAATTATTATTTTACTTGTAAGTTTCAGTAGTTTTTAATTTGATTCTTAATTTCAGTTTTATTTAAAGCGATTTTACTTAGCACTTTTTAGGCCCCAAAGTAAAGGCCCATCTGATCCTAAATTTTGTAAAAAAAAACTTTTCTAGAGCAAGGGTAGTCGAAAAAGTGATTTTTTCCCGAGTTATTCGAGTAGTACCGTTGAAGGGCTCTTTGGGCTCTCTACGGGACCTCAGAATGGACTAGGAAAATTTTTCAAAGTCCTACAGGAGTTTAGGGTCCGTAGGGCCCACAGTAAGGTCTCGGGCCCTATTCTGCCTGACCCAAGTAACACTTACGTTACATGTGCTATAGAAAAAAAGGATATTTTACAAGTTATTCAGTCCATCCGCTACTTAATAGCCACGCTAAAAACGTCCAACGTAACAACTCTCTTCTTTCGGTCGTTGACTCTGTTGTTGGTATGATGAAAAATATGAAAAATACACCGTTTAGAGTGAGCACGCAAATGATTTAAAAGTAAGTATGTTTAAGATAATGAAAAGCGAAAGTGTAAGGGAGGACGGGACTTAATAAATCACATAATTAAAGTTGAGCTAGTCTATCAATCATTCTACTGCACTGCAGTCGTGATCTACGACTTTCCCTTGGCGTATAATCCCGTAATCCACACTTGTAAATAATCCTACTCAATGCTTTTTTTTGGATGAGGAACCAAGTGAAAGTGGATTCGCGGCTATGTCACCTTATATCTCAAAATAGCTTTGTACTCGAGATTAATCCTTACTAATTGGATTTTTGTTGTTTAGGAAAATGGATGTCTGTACAGTCACATAAGGTGGGGCGAGGCCTTCGTAATTGTTTACAGCGTAACCTGCAAGAGAAGCTTCCAGGAGGCCCGAGGACTACTAAAACAGCTCGCCGACCTGAGGCTGCCCTCGTACTTCACCGCCCTGCTATTGGGCAACAAACGAGATCTCGAGCACGCACGGTTTGTATTTAGTACAATTCCATTATAAAAGATGATTTTAAATTTAAAAAATCGTCTCCTACAGCGAGGTGTGCGTCGACGAGGGCCAGCAGCTGTCCCTGGCTCACGGCTGTCAGTTCTACGAAGTGAGCGCCGCCGAGTCGGCCGCCGGGGCCGCCCTGGCCTTCCAGGGTCTCCTGCGGGAGGCCAGGTCGGTTCAGCTTTTGCGAGCGTTGCCGATTCGACGCAAGCTCGGAGTAAACTCGGTATCCCGAGTCCTCGGTACCATTTTCGGGAAGAACAACGCCGGGGGCGCCAACAACCCGAAGGAGAGAAAGAAGAGGCCTTCGTTGAGCATATGACGAATTTTTTGCGCCCTCCTACTTGGCAACTCCTCACGCATAACGCATAACCCCGACAACGTCGTCGTACTCACCAGCAGAGCTGTCGATCCAGTCAATCTATGACTCATCGGAAACAAGTGAGAGTGGCGCTAACGTTTATAAACTATTAAATAGTGCTTTTTTTTTTTTCTATCTTAAATCAAGTAGTTAAATCAAATAATTACTGCTTACTCGAATTTTTAAAAAACGCGTAATTGCAACTTCAAAAGTGTACTTAAAATATTTATAGGAACTTATTATTTTTTTTTTTTTATGCTTATTGTTGATCGAATGAGTTATGAATATGTAAATACTTGAAAGATAAGTTAAGTTTATGATAAATTTTTGATACTTTTAAATATAATTAGATACATATTTTTCTAAGCTTATTGCGATTATTCACGAGACTGTTGACTCGATAATTAAATTAATATTAAAATGTGATACAGAATGTGAAAAAATGAATAAATCTTGATTGCGAAAGTGTAAATTATATTGTATAAAATAATGAAAAAAGCACCACAAGTACTTTTAAAATGTAAAAAAACCATTCCACTTGTAAATTAAACACTGTATTTTAAGTGCTAGTCACTTGTTGATAGTTGATTAAAGAATAAAAATTCTTAGATACAATTAATTGAGCATTATTATTGAGCTTAAAAAAAAATGCAAGAAAAGAGAAGCAGAGCCAATTAAAAGAAGGAGAGAAAGCTTCGGAAGAATAAATAAGGCGGAACATGCGTTGATTCGCACTTTCAACACGCTTCGCTGCGTTAAACTGTTTATTTATTCTTCGTCTGCATTTCCTTACAAGAAACCAAAAACTCTTTCTGACACGTACCAGCTTTTATTTATTTTTTTAATTTTATAAGATTTATTTATTTAAAAAGCTTTACAGCACCTCTGCTGGCCACGAGATAATACCAATTCAAAATGACCTCCAAAAATCAATAAAAACCTTTTTTTTATTTACATCTAGTTTATTATTGCAAGCCTTTTTTACGTAGCTTCATACTTTTTATCGCTTTTAGCTTCGGACGCTTCAGAGAAAAACAACATTAGGATTATTTTTTCTTTCATATTTTCAATTAATCTGACACATTCTACTTTTATTCTAAAATCAAGATTATTTCAAATTTGAGTATGTTCTAAATTACTCAAACTTCAATATTTTTTATTTAACCTTTATTTACATGTAATGAGTAATAATAATAAGTAATTCTACCTCAAATTGTCCGCCATTTTTTTTTTTTTTTAATTATACGTTTAACAGTGCATAAAAAACGAACTTTGAACTAATTTAACATAATCATCGTCAATAACTGACACTGAGCCATTGACCCAATTCCTTGCACCAAAATTTCACTTTCTCTTATTTATTGTCAGCTTACAGTTTTTTTTTTTATAAACGACAAACTTTAATCTTTATAATGATGATTTTTATAATTTTTAAAATGATTTTAAAAACTCTAAAGTAGCCTGTTTTCCACATCAAATTTTTTTTACGAGAAATATATTTACGATAAAACTATTTAGAAGCAAAAATGGCGATTAAAATGTCTAAAAAGACAAAAAAAAAAAACTTTTTAATTTTTCAAAAATACGCAATTATAAGGACTTAAACTTTAAAAAGTAGAGCAAAAAACAAACAGTTAAAAAAAAATCGTTCAAAAAGGTTAAAACTGGTCCAAGTTATGATCATTTATAGATTTAAGTATGTCTTCTTTATTCGAAAAAGGCTTTTTTTTTAAATGAAAAACCTCCATATATAAATTTTAAAACTAGTCGTGAAAAAAAAAAAAAATCATAAAAAGAAATAAAATTTAAGGTGGCTTGTAAGTATTTAAAAAAAACACTAATAAGTTTCGAAAAAAATCAGGTAGTTTCCTTGAAGTGAGACCAACAACTTTCCTAGAGGACACTAGGAAAAATTTTTTTTTTTAACATGGACTCTTATGGGAAAAACATTTAAAAATTCCCCAAATTGTCTAAATACACTAGTTTGCTACGAGTCAGGTATCATTTTAAAGATCATTTTAAAATTATAACAATATGGGGTTATCGGACTAATTTTTAAGAAAAATAAAAAATTGCGGTACATAACCTCTAAAACATGAAATTTTTCACTGTTTTTTATGTTTTTTATCTAAAGTTTTGTTTTAAAATGAATAATAAATAGTAATAATGATTAAAAATAGGAAAAATTGATTTTTTTTGTTGTTTAAAATTTGTGTAAACTTATGCACCCGCAAGGGCCCCTGCTAGATACGGGGCAGCACTTACAAGCCACCTTAAATGTTCTGTCTGCATAAAAATCGGCCGTCCCATGGGTAAAACTTTTTAAAATATGCTTGTATGTTAAAAATTTTATCAAGGCGATAATAATATTATATATTTAAATTCATTCAATTATTTCCTGATTAAAGTTCAGACAATAGTTTATAATAAAAAATAATAAAGACTTTAATAAGTTAATATAATCAATAGATTTAAGTAGTATTTTGGACTCAAAATATATATAAATTTAAATAAGAGTGAACAATAGACTTATTGGGTTATCAATAAATTTAAAAGTTTCTTCAAATGGTTTATTCGTAGAATAAATAAAAAATATTTGATGTCACGCTGTGAAGATCCAATAGATTTGAGATTTGAGATAAAAAGATCCAGCTGTGCTTTGTACTTCGTGAATCATATTTTTTAAAAACAAACTGTCAAATTATTTAAAATCGTGCGTGCAGTGTGCATGCATTAATTCAATAAAGCCTTGTCAATAACTAGGAGGGAGATATGATTTTATAATTTTTTTTTTTTTATAAGTATAAGAAGCAGCTCCGCGGTTAGTCGGTTAGTCGGCGCCATATCAACACGATCATAGCAAGAAAAACTGGTATCATCATTTTAAATGAGGAGCCTTAGGCTGCTTAATAAAATGGCCCTAACTTAACAGTTTACTAGGGCCAACTAACGCGCGTCCAAATTCAGATCTTATCTTTCTATTTATATTTATAAATTTTTTTTTTACTTCAACTCTTAAATAATTTTTAAGTAAGACAAACTATATCTACTTTCACTTCATAAGAGTGAACAGATTAACTTGAAATATTTGAAATGAACTTTAATCAAAATTATTCAAGTATTAAGTTTTAATTGACTTCTATGTATTCATCAATTATTTTTGAAACATCAAAATTATTTTTATAGATGAGTACATCAAATTTTATAACAATATTAATTATTTTAAATAATAATACTAAGTAGCTTATATTATATCATTTTTCAGGTGCTTTTTACCAGTTCAAGACTAAAAAAAATTTTAATCTCAGAAAATTTAGATTGATTCTCTATTGCCTTGCATTTAGTAAAAAATCATCTTTTTAATTTATTTATCCTTCCCATTGATTCACTTTTCAAATAAAATTAATTATCATGTATGTTATATTAAAAAAAAAAAAAAACTATATTTTTACTTTTATTTACATTTATAGAAATAAAAATATAAATTTAAAAGTTACCGCGTGACATCGCGATCATAATGCGCATGCGATTCGAAAAAGAGGAAACAGATTAATAATTGTTGTTAATTAAGTCTAATAATATTATGTGATTTAGTGATAGATGTTTTAAAGAAGTACACAACTCATTAATGTAATAATTGAAAGACGCATTTAATTTTAATAATTAAAGTAAATAATTTATTTGAAAATAAAATTGCATTTACACTTGAGTGTATTTCTGCGGCTCACAACTCGTCCTCCTCTAACGGTGTTACCATAAAATTCGGAGCACTTATTTGAACAATCGTTTACTATTATTTCCACGTAATCGAGACTAGCCGGGTCGTAGATCCAACAAACTGTCAATATTATTTTAAACTTCATTTTTTTTTTTTTTTTTTTTTTTTTTTTATATTTTAAACTTACGTTGCAATGCCTCAGAGACTTGTAAAATCGCGCAGCAAGCCAATATCAATGCTAATAATTTCTTGTTCATCTTCGACATTGCCTTTTTTGTTTTTTTTTTTTAATTTTCTAGTGCCAATTTCCTTAAAAAACCTTTTTTTGACTGACTCGGGGATATAATGATACTATTTATACCGACATCATTACGATTAGCTTTATGAATATTCAAAAGTTTGAAAAAATGATCTTTTAGACAAACAATAAGGGGAAATGATGAAAGTTTGAGCATTTATTGCTCGTATTTCTACCGACCGCAATTGGGTTACGATATGTTTAAGTGCCGATGAGTATATATTATTAACTTAAAATGTGCGTGTAATACGATAATATAAAAAGCATAAATCAGGTGTTATCGGAGGAGCTGACCTTGAAACTTAAAAAGTGGAACATTTTATTTAAATTGGTGTCGTTGCGGATTCGAAGAATAAATTTTTTTTCTTTGTTTTAGTATTGTCTGCGTAAGTGTACTTAAAAAAATGGTTTTACAGGGGCTTTATTTGTTTATAAATAATTTATTTATACTGTGATCAAGGATTTATATAAATTTAATTTTCAAAAACTAAAACGTCATAAAAAGATATTAAAATTATATAATCCTGTAAAAAAAAAATTAAATTTTGAGTATAAATTAATTTTAATGCTTTTTTTTTTAAATTGAAAATTGAATTGATGAATTATGATTTAAAAATAGTTGCAGTATAATAGAAGAGTTTTAGTCGAGTTGAATAAAGTAACGAAACGAAACTGGACACCAAAGATAAGATAACTCGTAAGACGTAAGCTAACAGTAAACATCGAAATCGGTCAATTAATTAATCCTGCTTACTATTATTATTTAAAATTAATCAGCTGAGTGACGGAAATAAAATATCATAAGTTTGAATATTTAATATTTATTGAATAAGTCTCGTGATTTACAAGGTCCGTAGTTCAGGAGCTCAACTTCTGTAAAATGAATAATAAAAAATTTAAAAAAAAGAGAAGATAAATGATTATTACAATGGTAATTGGTAAACTTACTGGCTTGATCGCAAATGACAGCGCACTTAAGTTCGGATATGTTGTTGTAAGTTTGTCCATTTGTGCCGCAAACTGGTCTTATGTCATCGGTCGATGCGCACAAGCACGGAGCTGATCTCACCAATGGTGTCCAAATAATCCCAACTGTCATGATTTTATATTTTATTCAAGTTAAATGACTCTTAATTAAGTAATAATTACTCAGAGCGATCAATAAAACGCATGCTTTGGTCGTCATCTTCGATGCTGCGCAGTTAGTCCAAGGTGCTCCTGTCTCTTTTCGATTATATATACTCAAGTTTATCCAAAATGAAAATAATGAGTTTTGTAAGATTTCTTTTTTATTTTAAAAAGCATACGTCGCTACTTACATTATTGATAAATTAGCTAAAACTTATTTAAAATAATAGCTAGTGAATAACTTAAAATTAAATAGTATAGTAGGTGGGTATGAAGTCTCAGAGAGAGAGAGAGAGTCGAAGAAGCGAAGAAGCAACCAGTTTATCGGCGTCGGACGAATGCAGCATTCCAGTAACGAGTTAAACGTCTAGACACTTGCATTCTTATTTTTATCCCACTCTCTCCTCTTTACCTATTTTTCTCCAAATATTCTCTTCACTTATTTACACTTTCCTGGCTCTATGTAATTTTAATCATTATTCATTTTTTATTTAAAAAAAAGAGTCTGGCAAGAGTATGCACATGTTGGGATGTGCACAACAAGTTTAACCGGCTCTCGTAGTCTTTGTGACAAACCTACTCGCTTTTCATTTTTCATTTTAATCATCTTTTATTGACTTTAAATTAACTGTTTTTCCCAAAACTGATCAATGAATTAATTACGTCTTATCGATTAAAAGCATTTATATTATTGATAATCGATATTCGCTTTTTTTTCAAGCGGTTAACGCTTACCTTTTTTTTGGAGGTTCGCGCTTGCCTTATCGTATCGAGCTGTCAGGATAAGTAACCGGTCTATCTTCGTTCCTACATTATTTGAGCTCGGTAAATTAGAAAAAAAAAACAATGTTTGTTTTATCGAGGACCAGCGCGTTTTTGGTACTACTAAGTTGTACTTTTTTATTAAGTAGCATTTTCTCTGCGGGTGAGTCTTCTCTTACTACTGTATTCAAACAATGTGTTTAATTATTAGTTTCTCATTGCCATGCTTTTATTATAATTATCATTTATTTTACAATCTTCCTCATGCGTCCACTAATTATTTCCAAAAATCTCTGTCTTATCGACCGAAAGAATATTTATTCTCTCGTGCTAGCTCGGTCGGTAAGACAATTCATTTTATGCTCGATGAGTGTATTGGACAAACTTATTTATTAGATTATTGTCCCTTCAAATATCTGTAAAATCTTGCTTCTTTACATAATTATTAACTGTTTTACCGACGTTGAGTTAGTAACTTAATCAAACAACACTCGTCAATCATTATTCTCGTGCCCCAGTCCGTAAAACAATTACAGTTAGGACAAATAAGATTTTAATTTTTTTTATACTCAATAGTTAACATTATAAAAATGAGAAAAAATACCTTCAATACACCTTCGTCAAGGTGAGCACTGTTTTACCGACTGATGGTAAGAAAAAACTAGATATATTGGTAATTATAAAGATTGGGTAAATTAAAAGAGATATATAAAATGAGTGTTTAATTAATCGAATGAAACAAGAGGTGTGAAGATAAAAATCTTGACACCTCGGTCGGTAAAACAGTCGCTGCCTGTGATAAATATAGCCTTCTTATAAAGAATAAATTTAAATGTAATATTAGACGTCAAGAACGAGGAGGAAATGAATCCTCGGTACCACGTGTCAATACTGAAGCTGAAAGATAAGGAGGAAAGCAGGGTATTTTGCGGCGGTTCGATAATCCACCGGCGATTCGTCCTCACTGCTGCCCAGTGCGTGTTCGACCGAAAACCGAGCGACCTGATCGTTAGAACGACCGGAAATCGTCAGAGTCCTCTGATCCCGCTTGTCAACGACAACTGCTCCGAGGAATTTCGCGGTGTAGTCAGGATCATCTACCCTAAAGAGTATGCATCTGGCTCACGCGACAACAACATCGCCCTCGTAAAGGTTTGTAAGTAGTTGACCTTTTTATAAAGGTACCAAACGTATCAAACCATAATTTTAACTAATGATTTCATGATTAGGTTATCGGTAACTTCGAAACCGAGGACTACAAGCACTTTAAGGTGCTCCACATGCCACCTGTAAAGGCCAATTATACCGGTAAATTGGCAAGGGCCGTATCGAAGGTCGACGAACTCTCGCGTCTCGTAAGCACTAGCGCCAAAGTAATATCGAACGAGGATTGTCTTAAACTAGTCGAATTCAACGTTACCCACAAAATTCTCTGCTCCTCTAGTCTTTCTACCGTGAGTTTACCTGATTAAAAATATTTTATTATTAATTATCAAAGTACATTATCTTTTCAGAATGCACGGGGCGACCCTTTGGTATACAAGGATAAAGTCATTGGAGTTTTGCAAGACACGAGCTCAACGCCCCAGATTTACACGAGGGTCTCGGAGTACGTCGGCTTCATAGTCAAGACGATACGGGACCAAGGATTCAATTTCAACTTTTAATAAACACATTTCTTTTTCTACGTTTTTTTAAACTTGAAAATTATTTTTTAAATCAGTATAGCTCTAAAAAACTTTATGTGTTACTATGATTAAAAATGCATTTAAATGAATAACTGTAAGGCTCTCACCTCGAGTGTATTTCAATTAAAATATCAACTAGGATCAAAATCTAATATAACCCACGTGAAAGGCGCATCGTCGCTACGAGATAATTAACATTGTCTCAAAATAATGTTAACTCTTGATCGTCAAGATTTTAATTTAAAAATATGAATAATCTCCCTCTTGGATTTTTACAATCAATTAAATCGAATGAATACGATTATTTACAGGGAAACTCTTGAAAGTTATCAAAATGCTTTTAATTAAAAATCATTAATTTGCGTTTGCGTTTCCAATCGTCTGTGTTTTGTTATTTCAAAAAATCATGTTTGCTCATTGCGCGCGTTTCTCCTCCGAGGAAAGTTTTTCTCGGGTTCAAATTGGAAAATTCCTCTCTCCCTTCAGCATCAGTGAGCATCAAACTTTTATTTCGAAAATTAATGACGCGCTACTCTTCATCGGTAAAGCATATTTTTATATTTTAGAACTTTAATTGGTTCATTATTTTCGCATATAAGAGGCTTAGTCAAGCCAGACCCTTGATTTAATCATGAACCGTATCGTTCTTGCTTCCTGACTACGCTGGACTTAAAATCAATAGTTTCGATTTCGTAATGACTTACAACCAAGGTTATTTTTTATTTTCAATAAACTTTCTCTCCTCCGCTACGCATTGCGCGATTCGACAAGAAAGCATAAATAATAATCCATTCTTCATTTTAATGTTTCATTTTATTTAATATACATTTTTTTAACAATATATGTACAAGTTGTTATTAAAGTCTTGGTCGTCACTTGTCAACAAATAAATCTCTTTCTTGGTCGCCGCCTTAAACTTTTTTTAAATCATTCGTTATCTATCGATTCTAATGCATTTCTAAAGCGACGAACTGTAAATAAATAAAAAAAAAATATATCCAATGATAAATCATTAGCGAATTAATTGATTATTAAGAGCAAGTTTTAGTAGAGTATTTAAGTATGAAGAGTTTCACCGTATGTGGGTTGATGATAGGGATTTAAAATGGGAGTTTAAATGTTGTTTGGATTTAAAAATAAGAGATCCCATAAGAATATTCACGGTTGAGAACTTTCTGGATGAATCCCAACTGCGAGGAAACCCTGGTGAACAATTCAGGCTGGTTCTGTATGCACTCGCTGTGGTTGTTGCGAATTCCAATCACGACTCCGTCCACCAAAAGTGGGCTGCCGCTGTCTCCCTAAAAAATCATAATTATTCTACGTTACCAACCGTCGGTAAAACAGATCTAATTTTCTCATATAAAACTCTAAAACGCCCTCGAGAATCGGTATTGTTCATGATACAAGTAGGATCAACGAGACTCTGGGAAGCTGTAGTTTTTCTGTTTTACCAACAGTCGATAAAAGAGGCTAAATAACTAATTATCAGACGGGATAATCATAAAAGCCGATTTTCAAATGACCCAATTATGAGAATTATATAGTTTCCGCATCGTATTGGTCAAAATTTGTTCGAAAAAAAAAACACCAGTTGTCGGTAAAACAGTTTGTTTAATATAAAAACTCACCACGCAGGAGAATCCGTCGATGTTCTTGGGCTGGGTGCACAGGTTGTCGTTGGTGACGATGACGTTAACGTCGTTCTTGCACTCCTCGGCGGGCATGACGACGGTGTCGAAGTACTTGAGCTTAATGGGGTACTTGAATACGACCTTGCTGCTGTTGTCGTTCTCGGTGGTCTCCGGAAGCACCCCGAACTTCTCGGCTCCGAAGCCGACGAAGGTGGCGGGCTGGCTCTCGTAGTCGGCGTCGTACTCCGGGAGGTAGGCCTTCTGGAAGTTCCGGTCGTCTGCCAGGTCGAACTTTCTCATGACCTTGAGGACCGCGATGTCGTACTGGTGGCTTCGGCAGCCCGAGTCGTGGTAGTCCTTGGGGTACATTATCTTGACGACCTTGTGGTAGATCCTCTTCTCGAGGAGCGGGTGCTCCTCCTCCCTGAAGCCACTGCGCACCAGGAGCTCGTTCTTGTCGACGTTGTAGACGCAGTGAGCCGCGGTCAGGATGAACCGAGAGTCCACGATTACGCCGCCGCATACGTGGGCCGCCGAGTTGTCCTTGCCCAGTTTGAGGATCGAGACGAAGTACCTGTGCTCGTTGTCGGCGTCGTACTTTCCCTTGAATATCCTCGGCGAGCGAGGTCTCGCAGCTGGTTATAAATAATATTCAATTGTAATTTGAGGTATAGAAAAAAATGGTTAATAAAAGACTTACTTTGAGCAGAGCCGAGGGCGGCGCAGAGGCCGAGTAGAAGCAAAAGCGATTTCATCATTTTGAAGATTCAGACCCTCTCGAAGGTGTGGGCTTTCGGTATGTAAAAAGCTCGATTAAATACACCCACGATAATCGTCCCACCCTCCTTAATCTTATTCGTCTCAACAAGGTCACAGCAGCAGCTTTTTTATTTGAAAAATAAAAAAAATCGTTACGCAAATGAGACATGTGCGTTTGATTTTTTATTTCTGCGCTCAAAGACATTTGCACACTTCGGGGGGAGCACGTGTAACGATTTATCATTTTATATTTATTTACGAGTTAATTTTAGCTTCGTTTGTCAATAGAACATCTTTTTTTTTTTTTTGAATTGCATTTTTCTCAAAAAATTATATTTTCAATTAATAAGATTTATAAGGTGAGTTTGGAAAGTTTTTGAGATATATTTATCTAAAATCATACATAAATTTTTTTAAACTTTAATTAGTTGTGGCATTTTATAAAAAACCAAGGTGCTCGTAAATTTTATAACGTCACGGGAATAAAGTGTGCAACGTACTTGAGTTTAATGAACTTTACTAAATTATTAATAAAATTATTTATAAGTTGACGAAACTTATCGACGTGAGTGATCGGTGCTTGAAAATTATAATTTTTTAAATAAGAAGTTATATTCATTGGCGTTGCGCGTGATCACAAATAAAAAATAAATAAAAAAAAAGGTTTTTAAAAAACATGCTTTTCTCTCAAAAGTTTTGAGAAATTATTTAAAAAACGTACTAAAAAGTAGAAAATAAAATTTTAATACTGCTTAATTGTTTCAAAGTACTTCAAAAGATTAAATATAAATAGAATAAACAAAATTTCGTGATGACTCTAAAGAAAAGCATGGGGCACTCGATGAAACACAGCCATACGCCTTAAGATTAAGTGATCTATAGAGCCCAATGCTTTTGTTTAGAGTTATCACGAAATTTTGTTTCTTCTATTTATATTTAATCTTTTGAAGTACTTTGAAAAAATTAAGCAGTATTAAAATTTTATTTTCTACTTTTTAGTACGTTTTTTAAATAATTTCTCAAAACTTTATAGAAAAAAGCAAGTTTTTTAAAAACTTTTTTTTATTTATTTTTTATTTTCTACTTTTTAGTCTTAGCTTTATTTATGTAATTTATATAAATTGACAGAAAAATGGAAAGAATATTTTGAGCGTAAAATTTTAAATCTAATTGTTTAAAATTTGGTTATTATTGAAATTTTCATAATCATCCTTTTTACAATTATAATATTTAAAATGTTTTTTTTTTATTCAATATATTGATAACTACCAAATTAGAACCCCCGCAGAACTCTTATGTCATCCCAGCAGAATTTCGCCCAAAACTCTCGAAGATGACTTCCTGGTTCCTCAGGTACACCCGTCATCATATTATTGCTGTTGCTTTTTACATGTTAAACATTTTTAAAAAAGCAAGGTATCGATTGATCTATTACTACTTTAATTATCGATCGTTTTAAAATATTTTTTAAATTCTATTCTTAACAAAAAAAAAAAAATTTGTCATAGAAAAATCTTCTTTTATATTTTATGCCATTAAAACAGTGAAGTTGCAAGATTTTCACGACAGATTGATATTTTATGTCAAACTGCACCTGTATAAAAAAAAACAGCCAATTAAGCTGTTTACAGTTGAAGAAAAAACATTGAAACTTAATAGCCTCATGCATTCAGTTGGCCTCTAGTAATAAGGCACCAAAACCTCTGGGTACTTTAAACATAAATAAGCATGATAATCTTTAATATTTCTAGCTATCTTATAATCCTTAAGTTTATTTTCCTCTGCGGAATTGAATGCCAAAAATCATACTTCGTCATGGAAGATAAAAGTATAAAAGTCGAAAACTACTATCGAATAACATCGTTCGTCTCGGATGATTCTGTGATTGGGAAGGAAAAAAAAAAGACTTTGAAATTCCCTTGAACAACATTTTGTAAGAGATTTGAATAATTCCTTTGCCTTGCAAGAATCTCTTGTCACTTTCCATGCTAGTGATATTTACAAAGTTGAGCTTAGTCGATGTTCATTGATTATTTGATACCTAGGTACACCCGTCATCGGTGACCTGGCTGACTAGGTTCAAACTTCTTCCTCATAAACTCTAAAACACCCCCAAACTCTATCCAAAGTCATGCCCCAAGAATTCGACCCGAACTCTCGGAGATGACCCTCAGATACCCCCATCATCGGCGACCTGGGTACCTAGGTTCAAATCGCCTCGATAAATACTCTAGAACTTCCCTCAAAGTCATCCCCTAAGAATTTAGCCCAAATTCTCGAAGATGACCCCCAGGCACCCCCGTCATCGGCGACCTGGAGGTCCAGCTCGAGAACTGACTATGAATTCATGTATTGTCATCCGAACCTAGACCCTCTGAAATATTTCAGACCTCCAGGTCTTACAGGCTTCAAGTTCTAGAGCTTGGCAGTTTTGAACGTACATAGTGAGTTAAAGAAAAGCATTTAATTAATAATAAAAATTATCGAATTTCGAACAAACCGATTGCCTTTCTGCGAAGAAAACCCTTTGACTAAAATTTATTATTATTATTTTTTTTTTTAAATCTAAACTATGATAGTAAAGATCAATTTCTACTAATCTGCAAAAGCTAAAATAACAAATAAAGTCTTCTAGAGACATGCTTTTATTGGCCAAAAATACTTAAAAATTGTCACAGTTTATTCGTGGAAAATTTTGTTTAAGGGTTTTTTCGGTATATCGAAATATGAATAGGAAATTTGAAAAATTATTTCATTTTTCTGATTAAATCGATTAATTTTGTTTGATGAATTATTTAATATAATAATTTAGTGAAAAAGTAAAAACTGTTTGTAACGAAAAATCACGATCAAATATTAATAAATGAAAGTATTTAATTAATAATATGTAAATTTAAATTGTGTTGAAGAAAAAAATAAAAAAAAAGTGAAAATAATTAGAAAGTGTAGTATTTGAGTAAGGATTTGAAATGATGTTAGAGTTGATTAGAAGTTGATGGATATTGAAAATTGAAAAAAGGAGATAAGATAAAAGTATAACGTTATAAAAGCATTTAGTGATGTTAAACAAAACAATATTGATCGCACGTTGTAAAACGAATCAAGGACATATAGAAAGAGAGAAAAGTAAAAAAACGGTTTACGCAAATGAATAATATTTTTAACATTTGGGTCGCGTTTGTAACTCGACACGCTCTTAATCTGTCTCCTTACATTAAGTATTAACACTTCTCTTCCTTCTTTACCTCTTTACATGTGTTACTCTTTTAAGAAGAAAATTCCTTTAAAGTTTTATAACCAGAGCACTTGTTATTTTTATAAGGAAAAAAGCACATTATTTAAAAATAAGAGAATGAAATTGATGAATCATTAAGATGAGGCAGACGGTAGCTTTAGAGTAAGAGCGTCGTAGTCCGGCTCGTCGTTGATAACTTTGTAAAAGTAGACGTTCGTATAAACTCCGAGAGTCTTGCACCCGATCAATGTCTTTTTATCAACAACTGGACCACCCAAGTCACCCTGTCAAAGTGCCTCATTACATAGCCAACTCACCGTGCAGATTCTCGAATTGATGTTTGAAGCACAGAGTAGACCTTGGCCCAGTTGAGGATGGACCAAGTTGCACTCCTGCTTTCCGACGACCTTGACTTTGGCGCACCGCAATTTATCGAAGATCCCAGCTTACCGCTCCTCGAGTTTCTCGTCACTCTGAGCCAGCTCCAGTTGTAGCCCGAGACAACGACCTCGTCGCCTGCCGGCTCGCCCCAAGTGCTTGGGAGTTGGCCCAGAGCTTTCTTCAGCTTTTATTTATTTATTTTAACTTTAATTACCCTGTAACTAGCCATTCACTAGATTCAAAATTAAAATAAATAAAAGTTGAACCTCAGTCGACCTCCGACGACGACCTTTACCGGCAGATCGAACGAGCCCGCCGACCTGTAGGCCACGCAGCTGGCGGCGGTAACCACGTGGACGTCGTCCAGGATCCCGCCGCTGCAGGATGCTTTGCCCTCCACCTCGACCTTTACGTGGTACGCAAAGTTCGACCTCGCCTCTGGACGCGACCAAGCACATTGCAAGTATTAACAATCTTCGAGGACCCATTTTTTGTTTAGACGAGTCTTGAGACTACTTTTTAACCGTCTTATCTACTTAAGAATTGAGTAACTCAGAGATGTTGCCAAACAAATACGATAAATTCTTTTAAACTTCTTTTAAATGTTTGACCGTTAGTATTATAAACTTTTATGACAGCTTATACAAAGCAAAGTACTTACGTCACAAATGTTATTCTGTAGCTTTCTGAATGACCGTAGCATAGATTATTTAAATTTTATTCGATGGACAAACCTATTAATTATTGAGATTCAAATTTTGATTATTTGATCTAGTCAAATTATTAAAACTAAAGATTAAAATCGAAGAGGTATAAATTTATTGATAGTTATTTACAGTATAATTAACGATTAGCGGACTGACCTCCAGTATATCGATGTCCGAGCCTATACCCCACAAAACGCTGTTTATAAATCCAAGGTAGGACGTTACTCTGGTGTAGATGGCCGGTCTCAACTGCTCGGCGCAACCGAGCGGACTGCTGCTCACGATCCCGATCAGCATGTCACCGAACACCAGTGGACCACCCGAGTCACCCTTTAAAAGCAAGTTTATTAATGATTATTGAGCTGCTTTAAGTTGATTCCAATGCTTAAACTCTGGTAGCTTACCGAGCAGACGCCCTCGTTGCCCTCCTCCTGCAAGACTCTGGCGCACAAGTGGCTGTCGGTGATTTTCTTGGTGTACATACTTTGGCACTCCTCGTTACCGATCACTCGAGTTTGAGCGTACCTCAGCTTGTGGTAGGTTCCGCCCTTCTCTCTGGGAATCCCCGTCTTGTTGTCGACGATCAAGCTCACCCAGTTCCATCCGAAACCAGTAACGACCGCCTGCCTGTTTTCGTACGACGATCGCAGGGGCAGCTGTACGTGAGCCAGGTACGCGCTGGTGAATATGCTCAGTCGCTTCTGTACCTAATTGACCACCCATCATTTCACATTTTCATTAAAAAATCATCTTCGATCGTGCTTATTTTAAATCAATAAAAACCTTCAAAACGGCTATGTCGTAAGTTAAGTGTACGCTATAGTTTTCGCCGGTGAATTCCTTGGGTATGAAGATTTTCTCAACGTTGGTCTCGACTCTGCCGCTACTGGATCCTTCCAAGTCGTTGAGCCCTCCGACAACCCTAGTGGGAAATCGACTGAGTTTTCCCTTGGCGTCGGTTACGCAGTGGGCAGCTGTGATTACGAAGTAATCGTCGATTATGGCCCCACCGCACACGAACGAACCGAATACTTCGATTACCACGTGGTAGGGATACTTCCCCAGGGGCGCGTTTTCGCCCCCAATAATTTCTTCAACCTCCAGGCAACCAACTGTTTAAGAGCAAACAACTTTATTATGCTTTACGAGTTATCGTCCACGACCCTTTCTTTACAACCTTGTTACGAATAAAACTATTGTCTATGGGTGCGATTCAAATGAATTCAAACTTCATATACGTACGCGCCACCAGGGGCTCTCGGAGGAGCTGCATTTGAACGCACCGTTTTTTTTTAAATTATTGATTGAATTAAATTTACAATAATCACAACACATTTGATTGATGTTTTTGACGTCAGCGTTACGTAATTTATATCATATTTTCTTCTGATGTCTTCTTATTATTTTTAAAATTTAAAAGTTTAAAGCATTTATTGAACAGATCGTCTTAACAGATTTTAATAATCAAAATTTACTTTGGTTTTTAAATTCGATAAAGCATTACTTGAATTTTTATTCGCGTCGTAGGTAATAATTATAAATGAACGTTACTTACTGAATCTTATGAAAAACAAATTGCTAAACAAAGAGAGCGACGACAAGTTCATTGTTTTAAAGTCTCACTGCAGCTTAAACGACGACGTCAATCCCAAAACAGAAGGTTTAACTTTAAAAAACTGCATTTTTAAATACCCAATGAGTCGTAACGATTGTTTTTCAATAATCAATTCAATTCAACACCAAATATTTAATCATCTTCTCAATACTTTTTTAAGCACAAGTTCAAACAAAACATATTTTTATTAATTTTATTTAGTGACCAAAGAATAAAGTAATCAATCATTGATGAATCATAAGAATTTTTAAGTTCTTTCAATGACCTCTAATTGCAAGGCATTCCCAATTCATAATAAAAACTAAGTAAAGTACCTACTTTCATTCATCATACAAGTTTAAATGAACTGTTATTTGGATAAACTGTAAAATAAATGTAAAATTTTTGTTTTTTTATCTTCAATATTTTCAATGTAATTCACTTTTACAAATGGATTATTAACTTTTGACCTCAGATTGTTTATCTTTACAATAATTTCATACAACTCTTCAGAGAAGTATTTATTTTTGATTTAAACTATTTTGAGAATCAAATTGTATATAGGAAAACTAATTGAAAAAAAATGGTTACATGTTTCGACATACAATGTTATATTCAGCTGTTTAAAGTAAACAGGTTTAGTGTCCTCTTGGAGAGTCATTAAAGTCTAATTGATCATTAAACGGACAATTATTATTTCTTAGACGGTTTATTTCAAGAGTATCTAAAAAATTCATTGTTTAAATAATGCATTTCCTCCGATAAAATTCAAGTTTTCTCTTATGCTCTTTTATTCTAGTCTCGAATACTTAATCACAGTGAGATTTGCTTTTATTGTTCTCAATATGTCTACCTAACTTATTTTGAGTTTTTAAAAACTACATTGAATTTTGGAGTTTTCCAATTTTCTTAGGACTTTTTTAGTCTGTTCACCAAAATAAGTAATGGAATAGTATCTCAAATGACTAAGAGTTTTATTAATCTCTAGACAAGCTGTTTTTTCAGCTTATTGTATTTAGTTTATAAAATTAAAAAATATTAACATTTTGACAAAAAAATTACAATAATCCGGAGGTGGGAGTTTTTTTCATGATGACTGGACTGACCGAGAGTGTGTTACGAGTTGGCATGTCCATGATGACGCCGTGTATGAATCCCAGGTAGGAGGATACTCTCGTGTAAATGGCCGGTCTCAAGAGCTCGACGCAACCGACCGGACTGCTGCTCACGATCCCGATCAGAGTGTCCCCGTTGTAGACCAGTGGACCACCCGAGTCACCCTTTAAAATCAAGTTTATTAATGATTATTGAGCTGCTTTAAGTTGATTCCAATGCTTAAACTCTGGTAGCTTACCGAGCAGACGCCCTCGTTGCCCTCCTCCTGCAAGACTCTCGCGCATATGTGTCTGTCGGCGATCGTCTTGACGTACCTACTCTGACACTCTTCGTTCGTTACAACCTGAGCTCTGGCGTACCTCAATCTGTGGAAGGTTCCGCCCTTCTCGTCGGGAAAACCTGTCTTCTTGTCGATGCTTACGCTCACCCAGTTCCACCCGAAGCCAGTAATGACGCTTCGCTCACCGGCGTACGATTTCTGCAAAGGAAGCTTCAGCTTGCCAATGTTATTGTTTCTGCTCACTCCCAATGCTTGCCGAACCTGTTGGAACATGCAATTCAATAATTACCTTTTTTTCCCCTAATTTACCACCTCTTTAAGATAACCTAACCTTCAAAACGGCAATGTCGTAAGCCATGTGTACGCTATCGTTTTCTACGGTATATTCCTTGGGTATGTAGATCTTCTCAACGTCAGCCTCGACTCTGCTGCTACTGGATCCTTTCAAGTCGTTTATCCCTCCGACAACCCTAGTGGGAAATCGACTGAGTTTTCCCTTGGAATCGGTTACGCAGTGAGCAGCTGTTATCACGAAGTGATCAGCTACTATGCCACCACCGCATACGAACGAACCGAATACTTCGATTACCACGTGGTAGGGATACTTCCCCAGAGGCGCGTTCTCGCCCCCTATTATTTCTTCAACCTCCAAGCCTGTAACACTTTATCCATCTGTCTGCGAATCACTTTTATCTTATTTTTCACTTTTTAAACTCAATATTTTAATTTTATTTTAACTGTTTCTATGGAGAATCATAGGTTGAATACTTTTTATACCGATCAACTATCCCAAGAGGCCTTTTTCGTCGAGTTTTTCGTATATGGTATCAATGTACTAATTTTAAAAATGAAGTTTACTCACCGAAATTTATGGAGAACAAATTGCAAAACAGCAATAAAATATATAAAGAGAGTATCGACAAGTTCATTGTTGTAAAGTCTCACTGGAATGTCAAAACCAAAACAGAACGTTAAGCTTCAAAAAACTGCATTTTTAAATACCCAATGAGTCGTAATAATTGTTTTTTAATCATCAATGGGACTACTCCAAATATTTAATCATCTTCTCAAGATGTTTTGAAAAAGAAAACATTTTTTTTAATTTTATTTAGTAACTGAAGAAGAAGATTTTAAAATAATAATAAATCAGTAATGAATTAATGAGGTCGTTTCAATGACCTCTAACTGCAAGGCATTCTTAAAACATAATAAAGATACCATTTTCGGACACTGTATTGAAGTTTATTTATTTATTTTTTTTTAGTTTGAAATCGCTATATAGTTACATAAAAAAATATAGTCTATCCTGACTCATGACACCTTTGTTGGTGGTAAAATCTCTAAAGTAAAGATTTTATAAAATAATCTTAGTATGTACATAATTAGTTGTACAAGTGGCTGGGTATGACGATGGGTTCGGCGGTGAGTATTTCAGGGTCATCGAGGTCGTTTAGGGCTTTGTGGATGAAGTCCAGGAAGGAGGTGACCCGGGTGTATATCGCCGGTTTGGTTGCCTCGGTGCATCCGATTGGACTGCTGCTGAGTACTCCGATCAATACGTTTCTGCCGCCATTTTGGATAACCAAGGGACCGCCGCTGTCACCCTGTAACAACAATGCCGAATGTTTAAATATCACGATTATGATTGAATTTTAAAAAAAAATATCTCGTACCGTGCAAACACCCTCGGACTCGTAGCTTTTACGTTGGTCAACTCGGGCGCAGATGTGAGATTCCTTGACCGTCTTGAGGTAATTGCTCTGGCACTGGCTACGGCTATATACTTTGGCGTGGGCGTATCTGAGTTTTCCATAGGTGTCGCCTTCCTCCTCCTCTTCCCCGGAAAATGGATTCTCAACCATCTTAACCCAGTTCCAGCCGAAGCCGGAAATGGTAGCCTCTTCACCAATGTACTGGTTTACAGGTGTAGCCAGCTTCAAGCTGCTTATGTTCTCCGAGGAGCCCAGCTTCAACGAACTCTCCAACTGTCGAAATCATTTTCAAGTTTTTTTTAAATGCAAAAGTATCACAGGAGGATCACGGTCTTGAAGTAAAAAGCCAAACCTTAAGAACTGCAATGTCAGAGTGAGCAAAGACTTTCTTCTCTTGTCTGGTGTAATCCTTGGGTACGTAGATCTTCTTGACGTTTATCTTGAGCACCCCGGAGTCTGTAGTCTTTTTGACCTTCAAATCGGTTATTCCGACCAGGACGTTAAAAGAGAGTCGGTAGGGTCCGACTTTGGTGTCTCCAACGCAGTGAGCCGCGGTTATAATGTGGTAGTTGTCCACTATGGCGCCACCGCAAACCTCCTGGCTCATTATTCTTACCGATACTTGGTATGGAAACTCCTCGGGTAAAGCCTTGTCGCCCCCGATAATTCCCTCTTCCTCCAATCCGTCAACTTTGAGGGTTTAAATAAACCAATTTTAATCATGGTGTGCGTTAAGTTTATTTATAGATTGATATTAGGGCGTTAAGACTGCATGGAAAAAAGTTATGATAGTACATTCCGATACAGGTCGGAAAGATTTTCTCAAACTCCGGCAACATAAGCAATCAATAATACGCCATTCATGGAATGCTTGTTTATCGCACTTTTATCAAAAACTACTATTTTATTCTACTGGGCAGAAATGCGATACTTTGCTCCCTTGGAACGTAATGAGGCTTTTCAGTAAACACTGAGTACTCAACCAGGGTAACAAATAAATCAATTCAAGAAATAAATGATTTTAAACTGTTCTTGAATTTTTTTCAGTATTAGACAAATTTTTGGCTTTTTTTGTGAAGAAATTTTTGAAGATATCTTCGTTCATTAGAGCGTTTGATTGTAGATTAGTCAGACGGAAGAATAACACATTATCAAGGGTATAAATACTCTAAAAAAAAAAAAAAATTTAACATTGAAAAACATCTTTCTTTAAATTTTTTTTTTTTTTAAATTCATACAGTTAATACCGTTCGTTTGTTTTTGGATGATTCAATAAAATGCAAATTAGCGTATGCACTTACCATTTTTGAGCGATAAGTTGACCAACAGGCCAAAAAAAAGTACCAAAGCACTAGTGAAGCTCATGTTGGTCACAGATCAGCACTTAAATCTTGGAAATAAAAATACGGAAGTTTCTTCTTCTTCTCATTAAATAGATTTTTTTTAAATTTTTAAATAACATAACGTTACGTCACGCGTATCGATATCTTATCAATCTAATTGTTTATAATCGCGCACAATAAGTCGACTGTATAAATACCCACTCTTATTTTCACTTTCCTCTTTATTTAAGAGTTTTACTCTTGACTGAGCAGTATGTATGACCGATAAAATTTATCATCAGAATTTCATTATTATTTTTATCGAGCGTTTAATCACTTAAATTTATAAAAGAAACAACAATTTTTATGATTTTGCTTTTTTTTATACACGATTCTGAATTTAAATCTCGCGTGCCCATAAGACTTTGACAATAATCAAGGATAACTTGAATTTTCGAGAGCATTGCACTTTTGTTCCAAATTATTTTTGAATACCACAACGGCGAATAAATTTACCGTTGCACAATCATAATTTATTTGTTTATTTATTTATTTTTACTAACATTTTTGACTGGTCATCATTTATCTCGATTCGTTGAATTCAGTAAAAAATAAAAATTTCATCAAATATAATGATACAAAAGATACTTTTATTTGATTATCATTGAAATAACTGGATTTTTATCATTATTTATAAATTGACTTTAAAAGTAAAAAAAAATTCTTTAAAAATATATTTTAGTAGATAGAATTTTTTCAATGAATTAACACAACAATTAAAATTGTCCATAAGTTTAATGGTGAGAATTTTGTTAGTTTTATCGATCCATATAAAAATTAAAAAAATACTTTTCAAAGGAATAAATAGCTTTCGGAACGTCTTTTTTTTCTTGATTTTATTATATTGTGTATGAGTTATATATAGCTTATGATTCGTGATCACAATATACATAGATTTATTTTGAAATCTCAAGTGTATGTATACATACGGATGTTACTTTTTTATTTACTTACATAAGAGCCGAAACGTCAATAGAGGTATTGCTTTGTAAGGTAACCGATAAAGTGACACAATGAGAAGGAATTTTTTTCAATCGCTGTATAAACTGTTTAAATAATTATTATTATCATTATTAAAATTTTTAAATATTTCATTTTATTCAGCACATCGATGGATTAATTTCAACACACCCTGCACAAGCAATTAATATTGTTTTTAATAATCTTATGTAATACAATTTATAAAATGTGCTTTTCATCAAAATTTATTAGTAAACTGATAAAATTTATGAAAAATATGTATTTATAAAGAAAAAAGAAAAAAAAAAAATGTTATTTTATTCTATAATAACGTGATTTGTATTAAAATATTTAGAGAAAGCTTAGAGTGGCAACATAAATTAAAAGTTGCTCGTAAAGGTAATGGGTAATCATCATTCAGGCGACAAACATGTTGATACTTGAAAAAAAATTCTTTTTTATTCATTTTTATTCGTCCAATACAGCCACTTTGGTGCAAGTATAAAATAAACTACAAAATTTCGATTGTTACGTTGTATAATTTGAGTACGATGCAGGCTTACAGTTAAGTTAAATTAAATTAATCGTCTAATTTGGATAAATTTTCAAAAAAAAGTATCAAAATAAAAATTCTAACTCGTTTTTGAATGAAAAAATATTGTTTTGAATCTAATAAAACAAAGTCAAGGTTGATCTCTACGGGATGCGAATGCCAATGGTTTGGTGGTCGGTTTCACCGGCCAAGACGCCTTTGACGAAGTCGAGGTAGTGCGATACTCTGGTGTATATTCCGGGTCTTACGTGCTCCATGCATCCCAACGGACTCGTGCTTACCACACCGATAAGAGTTTTGCCCTCGTGAACGAGTGGACCGCCAGAGTCACCCTTTAATCATTACAATTTTATCATAAATTAGATATTAAAATGATTTATTAATATGAATTCTATAGGGTTCAAATCTGTCAGAGTTGAAGATTCAAATAAATTTCAAAATCAATAAATCTTACAACTTATGAAGATTCAAAAGGTACTCACGGAGCAAACTCCTTCGGGCTCGAGTCTCGACCTCTGCTCCACCTGGGCGCAAATCGAGCTCTGGGGTATGACGCTGAAGTACTTCCTGGTGCACTCCGCCTGGCTGATGACCTTGGCATTGGCGAACCTCAGTCTTCCGTTGGTACCGCCGTTCTCCCGGTCTATCTCTACGTCCACCCACTGCCAGCCGGGTGGGTGTTCTTCTTCAGATTGAAAGACTGCCTCAGCTTCAGCACCGCGATGTCTCCCACTACGTGTTTTCCCTTGACGTTGCTCAGGTACCTTCTGGGCAGGTAGGCCCTCGACTCGCTTTACGCTGTACCTCTTGAGGTCCCGGATGCCCGCGACCACCTTTACGGGGAACATCTTGCGCACGGTGAGCTCGTTGACGACGCAGTGGGCCGCGGTTATCACCCAGGTGTCGTCGATGATGCCACCCCCGCAGAAGCTGTGGCCCATTATTTCCAGAGACACCTGGTACCCGAAGTCGGAGGAGGCCAACTCCGATACGTACTCACCACCCCGGATGTCCTCGCTCTCCAGACCTAGATTTATGAGGATTGGATGATCAATCAATTGGTAAGGTGAAAGTTGGATATGGTCAAGACATTTAACAATAAAATCTATTTGTGTTTGAAATCCAGATGAATATTATTCCAGCTGGATAAAAACGCAAAATCAACCACTTTTTTTACGATAAATTTTTACGTGATACCAGCTGGATCGTAAAGTCAACTAACCGTTCATTGACAACATTGAAAAACTAAATTTGATTTTGTGAATGAAATCCAGCTGGATTTTAAATTACCAGCAAAAATTCAGTTAGTCTCATTATTTAAAACAAGTGTTGAATTGGTGAAACAAAATCAATGATATCTCGACTGTTAACAACAAATTGTCTTTTGAAATCCATTAAAATGGATAAATGATAGTTAAGTAATCCGATAAACAAAAACACCAAGCCGAGACGATTCATCTTAAGAAATGCTAAGAAATGCTGTCACATTAAAATCATCTCATTCACACGTGTCACTCGATCATGTTTGATTAAACACGGTAATTAATAACCGAGATCTTTATTTTCACTCAATTAGATCAAGGATTAATAAATCTCAACGCTATTGTCGCGCCAACTTTATTTATGAGATTTTAATCCGTTTGATCATCATAAAAATGCGATCAAAGGTCCAAAATATTCCGCATCGACAAAATTGTCTTTCGCTTGGGATTTTAATAAAAAGTTCCTCTTTCTTGGTATTATTATTTCAGAGAATTGGGGATTTGGTGCACCGAAAAATCATAAAAGAATCATCGTTGCGAAACTTTGTTTTATTATATTACAGAATATTTTAAGTCTTATCTTTGAGAATGGAGATATTTTAATGCGCAAAAAGTTTTTTATCAGATTGAGAAATCAGCTGTGCATAGAAGTATAAAATTTTAGTTCAGTTGTTGTTATTGTTTTAATGTTTTATTTTTAATAGGGGAATTCCGGATTCAAAAAATTCTATCAAGTTATTCACTTGACTATGACATCACATTATTAAATAGGTTTAAAAAATATAGGAAATAATTAAATTAAAAGGTCAAAGTAAATAATAATTAGTCAACGCTTACTTCCGAAATCATCATAATAATACACATATTATTCGAATAAAAACAGTTGTGCTCTTGTAAAAAATGGTTGTTATTTTTCAATTTTATGCAATTGATTATGCATGAATTTAGTTTAAAAAAATTTCATCTCAATGAGCTGTGAGGTTATTATTGTGTAAGTAATAATAAAGATAAGAAAAAAATTTCTTTTCTCTCCTAAGGTTATAAAATTCGTTATATTCTCGGCTAGTGTCGAGAAAATTTTTTTTTCGCCCCTATTATAGATGTCATTTTCACTAAAATAACCGCAGGTTTAAACAAAAAATAAAGTTCAGTTCTTATTCAAAGCTAAGCTGTTTTTCATTGAGGGGACCATAAATATATTATTATTACAAACCAATGTGTATAAATGAGCCGTGATTTATTCAAATAAATCGGTAGATCAAACTGCAGTTATTTAAAATCTAAGCCCTAGTTTGTATTGCAAACCAAGAGAAGCTATTTACAAAATCACAAGCTCATTTTTTTATTTTCTTTAAAATTTTTGATCTGGAAATCTTGAATGTGATCCACTCAATAGTGAAGACAACAGCAGAAATGAAATACCCAAAGCTCAAAACTATCATAAACTGATTTTCGTTAACACCTAAATGATCAGCTGTTTTTTTATCGACATCTTCTAAATCATAGATTATTTTAGAATGATCAAATCGGTTTCTGCGACTCTTCTCACGACTTTTAGAAACTTCATAGCGCAAGGCGATTATTGAGAGAACCAATAATTTAGTAATGGGATTTTTAATAGTGGAGGCTTGGCCTGCTTAATCGCGGCTGTACCGTCTGAATTCGTACCAAGTCAAACGCATCAATGTACATACCAACTGAAGATCTGTAATAATTCATTGAGATAACCAAAACAGATAAAACAACCAATACGATTATTAGATCGTAAGATACTCCAAATTTTAATAATCGGTACGTAAGCGACGATGTCTATTTCTGGCTCATCTGCCGGTACGAAAAAGTCTTATCTATTATTCATGTTTCCCAAAAGCAATGGAAATATATCAATGTTCTATTTGTCTAAGAAGACAGAATCAATTTTGGATTCATCATGAATGCTCAAACTTTTCTTAACCACGTTTAGATTCATTATACTAGCAATAAAGCTAATCTTCGTCTTTGGAGTCATAGAAAAGTATATTTTATGATTTGTGAGTCTTATTAGCATATAATTTTTTTCATTTTCATCCGTACAAGTATTTAATGGATGTTCGTAACAATTTTTAAGTTTATCAGGAAAAAATTCAGCTTTTCCTTTAATAGCTTCTGCTTCTACCAATTCTTTCCGATAAACAATCGGAGTGTCTATTCGGCGAGCAGTTACACGCATGAAAAAATTCATGTATGAAATTTTCAAATTTTGATTAATTTGGAAAATCTTTTTCACATGTGAAAAATTTCTGTTTAAAAAAATTCGTATATGAATAATTAATTGTCTAAATGGAAGATCCTATTATAAAAATATTTATTTCCCCTAGACAATGTTTCATGCATGAAAATTTGTAAATTACGATTCATGCAGATAAGCTAGTGTCCGTGCAGACCTAGTTGGGTTATTTGGGATGGGTTATAGAAGTTAAGGGAAAATCCAAGTGCCTGTACATTTTGTTCTGGAAGGTTTATTTGGGATGAGTTATTGGATATAAGCTTAAAATTAGTATATCCTCGTAAACCTAGGAGGATTATTTGGGATGGGTTATTGGATTTATGGTAGAAACGAGTGCCTGTGTCAAACTAGAAGGGTTATTCGTTGTCGGTCATTGGAATTACGGTTAAAACTTGTATCCACGTTAATCTGGGTAACTTCAAGTTATATTTTTCATATACGAATACTCACTAATAAATAAATTAGTCTTAACTATATTACCGTGTTTCTCCTATAATAAGACCGCTCCAAAAATAAGGCCGCTCAAAATTTTCCAAGAGCCCATTAAAATAAGGCCTCCCCCAAAAATAAGGCCGCCCCAAAAATAAGCCCTCTTTTGAAAATTCAAACTGTAAAGGCGTTGGTTGTCAAGCGTCAGTTTTGAACGAACGTTGATACCTAAGACTTGCATAGTTTGAAATAAAGATTGAAATGAGATTGATCAAAAATGAGTACAAGAAAGTCGTACACGATTGATTACAAAATCAAAGTTGTAGAAGAAGCGCGTGGCAAGAAACTCTCATCTTTTTGCAAAGAAAAAGGTCTCACATTACGAGCAAGCTATTTGGATAAAAAATTTGGTTTTGAAGAATCGTGTATTGCCAAACATGAGCGGTTGGGCCCTCTTATCTTAGAAAAGTTACAATCTGGAGATATAAATAATAATAATAATTTGAATATCTATGAGGATGTTATGGAAGAGGACGAGATTGCTGTATCCGAGTAAAACTTAAATTAAATTTGTGTTCGATTACTTTATTAATAAATTTTTGTGCTTTCAACTGAATGATTTTATTTTTTTTCTACAACTTTACCTAAAAAAAATAAGGCCTCCCCCGAAAATAAGGCCTTTTTCGAGAAAAAAAAGAAAATAAGACCGGTCTTATTATAGGAGAAATACGGTATTTGAGATATTCATGTAAGAAAAAATTCATATCGCCGAATATCCAGACGGATTCAAGTAGTTAATCAACGAGTGTTCTCCAAAGTTTTTGACCTGCATAACTGTAAAATCAAGAAATTTATTCTTCCAAGCGTACTTCAAAATCCTGGTAAAGCACAATCTCATCGTCAGCTGTTAAACTGTTGTTCGACCTTGAATAGACAATCAAACAGTTTGGCCTCTTCCTTACGGTTAGTTGAGGTACTAAGTAATCAATAAACATTAAAACTTTGTTCAAATAACTCGTGTAAAAATTTACAAGCGACTCTTGCAAAAAGTATGGATTTTTTAATTTATTTTCAGTATTATTTGTAGTTTGTTAAAGACAAGTTTTATTAAAAGAATACTTCATAACAGGGGATAATTCGTAGTATGATTTCTTATTGATTTTGGTCATGTAATCAACCGAGACGAATGACGTTACTTGATAGTAATTTACAACTTTAATGCTAAAGTAAAATTTTTGAGATTCAACACCGCAGAAACAAATGGTTATCAAATGGGTAGAGTTGATTAGGATTTTCATGCTTGGTTAAAAGACTTTGTTAAATATTTAATTGTTTGATTTTGTTGCTCTTTCGGTGAGTGCAGGTAGATTTAATCGAACTTAATGATATTTTTCTTGATTAATATTCTCGGATCTAAATATAAAGTGAAAAATTTTGCAATTTCATTGTTTTAAAGGCTTAAAATAAATCTGTGAGTCCTTGTGTTTAAAAAATCAAGTTCATATTGTACAGCTGCGATTTTGAATGAGGTTTTTCTGTAAATTCCAATAAGTTAACAAGTGATTAAAAATAAAATGAAATTGAAAATAGATGCAACATATGATGATGTAAAAGAAGTAAACTTATTATTAAATGATCAATATTTAAAAGTTAAACGTACATATACTCATTGACAACAAGGAGTGATGAAATTAATATTAATAAAACAAGAATAGATGAAGTGAAAAAGTGTCAGTTGAAAAGTTTGATCTGCATGTTATCGGTTTGATCCTTGAAGGCTCGCTTGATGAACTGGACGTAGGTCGAGACTCGGCTGTAAAGCCCGGGCTCCTTGTTCTCGTTGCACCCCAGGGATATGCCCTTGAGCACCCCGACTATGATTTTTCCCTTGTAAACCAACGGACTTCCACTGTCACCCTTAAATAAAGTTTTTTTTGTTTAAACAGTGGCTTTACTATTGAATGCATGAAATTAATGAAATTAAGAGCTTACTCTGCAAACGCCTTGCGTGACCTTGTCCATTTGAGTATGCTCAACGACTTTGGCGCACAGCTCGCTCTCCAGTATCGGATGCGGGTAGAGTTGACGGCACAGCTCGTTGCTCAATATCCAGGCTTTGGCCTTGTTGAGCCGTCCCGAAGAGGCGCCGCGCTCGTATCCGATTTGGTTGTTGTAAGTCTTTCTTATAGAGACCTTGTCCCACCCGAACCCGGACACGAGCGCTTCCTTGTCGACGTAGGACTTGAAGTCGGATTTCTGGACCCTCGGCAGACGCAGCTTCGTCAACTCTTTTAGGTCCAGGCTCTCGTTCAACTATTTATTTATATTTTCATAATTTGAGTTGTTTTGTTCGTAAGTTACTCGATTAATCACACATACCTTGAGAACGGCGATGTCCCCGAAGGGTGGAAAGATGGCCCACTTCGAGTCGGTGTAGTTAGCCGGCACGTAAATCTTTTCGACTTTGTAGTTGTTGAGCCTTTTATTGAAATCGTTGGTGCCAGCCACAACCGTAATGGTGTCGTTGTAGAACTCGTTCATCTCGCTCATGAAGCAGTGGGCGGCCGACAAAACGTACCTGCCGCCGATAATGCCGCCGCCGCAAAAGTGCTCGCCGTTGTTTATCTGGAGGGAAACCATGTACTTGGCCTCGGCATCCTGGACACTTACGTTCCTCCCGCCGATCAGCGAGGCCGACTCGAGAGCACCGAACAACCTGACACCTAAAGCTACTGAAGCTTTCTTTGAATAACAGTAGATAAACTTGTTATTACCGAGTCCCTGGCTCAAAAGGAGACAGATCAGAAGGTACCAAGACATTTTATTTGAGAAAAATTTTTAAAAAATATCAAGTAGTTTGCAGGACGATGTCCTACCAATAACTAAGGAGGCCAGGTGGCTGCAACAAACGCGGACTCGGGGATTAAGCTGATGCCGAAGATTTTTATCTACCAAGGAATTTCACCTAATCCTCTTTCTGCGTTTTTTTCGGGAAAACTGGAGCTACAGCTTTTAAACAGTTTCAATTTTTACATTTTTTACTCTTTTCAAATAAATCATATTATTTTTTTTTTTTTTTTTACCTATCTCAAGCTAGCTAATTTAGATCCTTCAATTTTATTCATCATTTTCAGTAGTTTTTAATTGTGTTTTTTTTTTCTTTTGAAAATATCTTTAAATACGAATTATATAATTAAAAACTGTATAATTTCATAAAGTTTGGGAGATTAAATTTAAGTGTCAGTGAGTAAACTTTGAAACTAAATAATCTATTACAGGCTTACTCAAAAAACTTGGAATTTTCCAATGAACTGTTATAATTGATTGATTAATTAATTAACCATTATTCAAATTGAACTTTTTCATCTTAATTCTGTCTGAATCAACAGCTATGACTAAAAAAGGTATAATTTTTTTTATGGAAAAAAAAAATTAATTGCAATAGTTTTTTAAAACGATATTAAAAATTCTTAATTACGAAAATTCTTTCACGTTCAAAAGATTATTCTAAATATTAAAAATTAAAGAAATTTTTTTTTCTTATAAATAATATTCTTTCCCTAAACATCAAGAAACAAACTAATCATAATAATATGAATTCTAAGTTAAAAAAAAACTAAACTTTTACATAAAGTTAATAAAAAAAAAATTGTAAACTCATTTATGGTGAGAAAGAAATGTTCAACAGTAATTTTAGTAGTGGCAAAATGTCTTTTAATTTTCTCGGTTGCCTGAGGATGCTGTATCTTTATGTGAAAAATGGCTATAACTTAACTGTGTTCGATGTAATTTTTTTGGCGGTAAAAAATGTTTAATAGTTATTCTCATAAAAAAAAAAAATGGATTAGTATCCCTACTAAAAGAATAATTAATTAAGCTCAAAGTAACATTATTCGAGTAAAAAAATTCCTTTGTCACCTTTTAAAAAGTTAAAACAACGGAGCCTGAAAAAAGAAAAGAAAAGAAGGACGTTTGGTCAATTATAACGGGTCGGGCGCGCGAAAAATGCACTGCCGTTACAATAAAAAAATACCTTACGCATTAATTTTAATTTAATACAATTATTGATGTTTACAGAAAAGTTAATATGTAAGATGATGGAAGTGTTAAGAAAAGCTCATCCCGATTCCCGTAAATAACGCGGGGCATTAGAAAGTCGAGAGTCTTTCAGGTTACAACTGACAACTAAATCGGTATTCGGTGCGTAGCTACATCTTCTTCTTGCCCTCCTCAGGTCTTCGCAAATTTACTTTACCAAGCTGATTTATAGCCTCACTATACTCTGAGAATACATCTTTCCTTCTCTTTCTTTATTTTCAAAATAAACTTGTACCTTTTCTATACCTTTAAATACATTTTTTACCCCTCAACCTTTTTTTTTAAATCTAATTTTTAAAAATTAAAATTCACACCTAATTTTTTAATTTATTCAAATAACGCTAGCGTTATCTTAACTCCAATAAAAAGATATACATATATTAATAGCATTTATTTTTCACTTAAAATTTTACCTTTTTCAAATATTTATTTTAAACATTAATAATTTACAATGTGCGAAAATTTATGAATTTTTCACAACTCATTTAATTTGATCAAGCACAAAGAGATCGTTAACCTATTTATATATTTAGTACTTTAGCTAAATTTTCAAAGTTAATACATTATTTAAAAAATGTTAAAACTATCGTATTTGATAGCAGTACTGTTTACAGGAGTTTTATACCAAACTCCTGCAGGTAATTATTTATATTTATATATTGTAACTCACAGCTAATAATTAGGTTTTTCCCTAGGACATGTTTGTTCCTTCATTGATATTTTGTTAAGACGGTCTAAATAAAAGGATTAAAATATTGTATTTATCGGCCTAGGCACATAATATAAAATAAAAAATGATTTTATCAGCGCTCCGTCGTCCGAGGATAGTGGGCGGCTCCGTAGCACCCCCGGACAAGTTAACCTACCAAATAGGCCTGAGCCGGGACGAGTCGACCATATGCAGCGGTAGTCTGATCAGGCCGGACATTGCCGTGACGGCGGCCCACTGCGTCGTCAATAATTTAACCGAATTTTATTTGCAACAAATGCAAGTCATAGCGAGGACGAACGACTTCAGCGGCGAGGACGCAGCGAGGATCAGGGTTACCAAAGTCTACGTGCCGAGGTCGTACTACGGGACTCAAAGGAGAGCTAGCTTCTACAATGCCGACATTGCTGTGCTCAGGCAAGCCTTTTTTTTCAACTTTTAAACACTTTTAATCAATTCAAACTTGGGTACAGGCTGGAAGAATCGATGAGTCTGGAGGACCTCAAGGTTAGTTTTCTGTCAGGGCCTGTCCAGGGCCGCAGTTACGAGGGTCAAGTCGGCCTGGTCAGTGGATCCGGACGGAAGTGGACGCTCGTGCCGGACAACGACGCGGTCAGAAAGCAGGACCGGAAGTTGAGATTCGCAAACGCTACGGTGTGGTCGAACCTGGACTGCGGCAGGGCCTACGGGATTCGCGTGACGGAAAATATTCTCTGTGCGCAGACGCACCAGCGAGACCCGAATCGTCCCGAGGGACTTTGCAAGGTTTTTTGTTTTTTTTTTAAACTCTCTTGAAGTTAATATCAGTAAAAAAGGCATTTCCTAATTTAAAAACAGGGTGACAGCGGTGGTCCACTGGTTTTGGAGGGGGACGTACTCGTCGGGGTGGCAAGCATGAGTCCACTAAGGTGCAACGAAACGGTCCGTCCAGCCATTTACACCAGAGTCTCCTACTACCTAGACTTTATTCAAAAGTCCATCGAGGATCTTACCGATCCTGACATTGTCTCTACTTATCTTCCCCTGTGAGCAGACCAGTTTCAGCCTTATTTACTTTAAATTCATTCAATTACACCCTTTAAGAATTTACTATATGTAGATCTTTATATTTAATCGCATTGGTTTTTTTAAGAATATATTAAACTTAATAGAAATTAATGTAAAAGCATCAGTCAAGGTTAAAACTTATACTTTTTTAAATCATTTAATTTGTATTTAACAGCTTGCTCCTGCAAATTATTAAAATTTCTCTGAATTTTATTGATTATTTTAGCTTTTGCACATTGAGAATGCGATCATCCTTGTAGAATAAAAATTCGTTCATAAGCAATTGTTTTTTTTGATTTTTTTCGCCCTAGGGCAATAAGAATAATCTCGAATTTATCAATAATTTTTTCGCGGATCATTTTTATTGTTTTGTTGATTTACAATAAAAGCACGTGCTGATTTATTTTTTCGGTGACTTTCCTTTGACATAATTATTATTATTATTAATATTAACAATAACTTCAACCTCATTTTAAATAAATCAAACTGCAAATAATGCATTAAGGTTAATAATACTGTCATCGTTAGGTGAGTATAAATATAAATTAAAATCCGATATCGACTTGTTATCGAGTTCAACTTAACGATTGCACAAAATTAATTTTGCATTGATTTGAAAAAAAAAATATCCTGCATCACACTTGTACTTAATCGACGATAATTTATAATTATTTTGCTAAATAAACGGGTGCGGTTAATGTTTTATTAATGGTTTTTTTAAATTTGGTTAAGAGAAAAACCAAATAATTGGATGTATAAAAGGTAATACAGTGCGACGATTGAAAATTTAGCCATCAAAATGAGTTCAAACTTTTTTGTTATAATACTCTTCTCGGTTATATCGCTTACTCTATCCAGAAACAGTGAGTAACTATTTTTATTTTTAAAGTCAATTATATTAAACTACCCCTCAAACTTTATTTATTTACCAGTTAATTGAAACCCCAAAAAACCTTTTAAAACATAAATTCGTGATATCAAAATGGTAGTTATATGATTTTAAAAATATGAAGTTTATCTGTTAATTCTACGAAACTCTACCATACCTTTAAACAGCCAAAACGGAATCTTGCATAAGGCTTTGGTAGAGTTTCGTATAACTAACAGATAAATTTCATATTTTTAAAATCATATAACTACCATTTTGATATCACGAATTTTTGTTTTAAAAAAAATTTTCTGGTACTTAAACTCTCCCCAAGTTCGTTTACCTTTTTGAGGTTTTTTGGGGGATATCACTATTTTTTTTTTTTATAAGATTTTATTTAAACCGTATTTATTGTCTCTCCTTTATTTAACTGATCAAAGTGAAGTATACATTTCGAACAACACTCTGATTTTTAAGAAAACTTTGTCATAAAATATCAATTTTCAATTAAGTTCATTCAAATTTAAAAACTATAATGTAGAAATTCGCAAAAATTTGTTGTTGCTATTGCTTTAAAAACTCAAATAAACACAGGTACTAATGAAATAAGGAAGTAGGCTCAATTTAAGACCAAGCTAACTACAAGTAAAAAAATTTAAAAACTATTGATCATGATAGCTTTTATATTTTTATCAATCTATCGGTAGGTTATATATTATTTTGCTTCATTATTTCAATATTTTATTTTATGTAATGAAAGAAAAAAATATTCAAATTAAATCAAAAATATATATATTTTTTATTCAATTATCTTTAAAAAGAAATTAGAAAACGAATTTAAAATTATTTTTTCATTTAAAATGCAACTGCGCTATCTGGTGAAAATTCTGTGAAGTGCCGATCGACGTTTGATAAATTTTCGAACGCTGTGGAAAGTCCAAATTCAAAAACGTGAGTTGATGAATGAGGAAATTAAAAAAAATACGAAGCGAAATAAATCCTTGTCTGTGTGTCGTGAAAAATAAGCGTATTCAAGTGATTTTATAAAGCAGTTAACGTGTATTCAATTTTGAATAATAAATTTAACATTGTCAGAAGAGTTAAGGTAGCTGTAAATAAAGCCCGGCAGCTGGCTACGATTTTGGCGCGAAAAACTCTCCCCAAGCCAGCTACCACTGGCTTTGATTCGTTTAGTTTAATTGTAAATGAGAATTGATTCAAATGGTTCAATAAAACTATGGTATTCGATGATTCAATCAAACAAACTTGAACAAGCCTTAAATGGAATTATTTAATTAAACTAGCTTTAATTGACAATTTGATTTATTAACAACCCTGGTTATTAAAAGTCCTTAACTTAAAAAAAATCCTCAGATGTGAGAAAGGCGCGAATGATAGGTGGCAAGGAGGCGGGTTTCGCTCAGTTCCCGTACCAAGTGGCCCTGGAGGTCGGTGGTCAGTTTTACTGCGGGGGCAGCATAATTCACCCCCAGTTCGTCCTGACCGCTGCCCACTGCTTCCTGGACAGAGGCGGAAGATTCAAGAGCTACTACGTTAACGTCATAGCCGGTATAACCGACCTCAACTCGTCCCCAGGGTCGAAGGTCGTAGTGAGGGCAGAAATCCTGTACGTACCCAAGGCTTACTCCTGGATGAACTGGTACATCGGTGGTGACATTGCCGTTCTCAAGGTTGGTTTATAAACTGTCAATTCGGACTTTACTGGAATGATATTGCTCATACTCAATCTTATCATCCTTAATACTTAATAACATTTGAATAAATCCCAGTTTAACTTGGTTTATCCAACTTCTCACCGGTGAGAGTAATGTTATAAACGTTGTTCCCTTGCAGTTGAGTAGATCTCTTAACGTGTACAACAACCCGTACATAAAGAAGGTGGAGCCACCGGAGGCCAGGAGCTACTGGGGCGAGACAGCTACGATTACCGGGTACGGCTACAACTGGGTCAGAGTGGACAAAGATCCGCGTACCGGACGCTGGGACCGAGGTCCAGGTTGGTCAAACGGTAAACTGAGGTTCTCCAAGGCTCACATTCCGACTAACAAGGATTGCGCGGCTGGTTACGGACGGAGCGATCTGCCCCACTCGCTCGTATGCGCCAAGGTCATACATCCTAGCAACAGCCCCAGCGGCATATGTGGAGTAAGTAGCTTAGCCCAAATTCTGCCATCACTATAAACACTCGTCGTGTCACATCATTTTAATTTTTTTCACCATAAACTAGATAAGATCGTCACCCCAATTCAGATACATGTTAACTCAGATTCCGTTTATAAGCTAGCACTTTTCTAAATGGAATCAAAGTTAGCAATGATTGAATTTTGAAAAGCTCCTATATCCTTCAAAATGGCTTAAAACGTCGACGAAAACTTAAATTAAGACTGAATGATAAAACTTGGGACCATAACCTGCCACGTCATTAAAAGCTATTAATAAAATAATCTAAAGTAACTGTTAAATTGAAATAAAAAGGGTGACAGCGGTGGTCCACTGGTCGTAAACGGTAACGTAGTCATTGGAGTGGTGAGCGTTAGTCCGATAGAGTGTAACGAAAACGTACAGTCGGCCATTTACACCAGAGTCTCCTACTGGCGGGATTTCATCGAGGACGCTATTGCAGACAGACGCAAATCCAACATGTACATTACTCAACTGGCAACCAAATAATATTCATCATTTTTATTGTTATTATTAAATTTTTTAATTTTTATACAACTTCTTCTTGTTTATTTATTTTTCCTGCAAACCCTTTAAAATTAAAAACATTTTTTAATGTTTCCCATTTAAGAAATTTGATGATTTTTATTTTAATAGATTTGAATGATCACAACTTTTATTTCTCGAAAATTCGACTTTTTATTCCGCGTAAATGCACGATTTTTCCACTTAATTATACGCAAGACTCCAAGGCCGACCGCGAATTAAAATCACATCTTTATTTTAATAATTAACTTTAAATGATGTATTTTATTCGTTTTCAATATCATCAGACTCTGCGTAATTTAAAATATTTTCAATTTCCTTTATTAAACACTCGATTGATTGAATTACCAATAAAACTTGTAAAGCGTCAAATCAAAAATTGACCATAGCTTACGACACCAAAACTTGATCTTGCAGATGAAAACCAAAATTAAATATGACAAAGTAATCTCATTGATTTATTTAGCAGATATGGGACATTAATCATGATAAACTTCTTTTTTGAATAAATAATCGTGCTTCGGTTTGTAAAAGAAGTTTTGACCCAAAAAATCAAACCGAAAAAACAATGATTAAATGAAAAAAAAAAGCTCAACCTTTAGAAACGTATGACAGTGGTGAAAATGAAAAATAATTCGGCAATAATTTGGACAACGTTTTTAATTATATTTAATACCGAGGCGGAAAAAGGTAACTCATAAAATACGGTTTAATAAAATCAACTAATAGAGAATTAGGCTATCCACAGTAAATGGATAACCTAATTCGCATTCGACAGACAGATTTAGATAAAGTTTAAATAAAGTTATGTAAGTTGTCAGGGTGAAAAAGATGACAGGTGGTTACGTGAGTTACCCAGGGGAATTAAGCTACCAAGTAGCTCTCGAGAGCACTTCCGGTCAGTACTTTTGCGGTGGCAGTCTGATACATCGTCAGTTCGTCCTGACAGCGGCTCACTGTTTACTGGACGAGAGCAACCAGCTCAAAATCGACAGAGTGGAAGTTGTGGCCGGGACCAACGATCTCTTCGTAACTCCCGCTACCAAAGTCTACGCCTCGGTAGATCAAGTCTACGTGCCCAAGGACTACGACTACTCGAAAGAGTGGTACCTCAAGGACAACATTGCCGTTCTTAAGGTTAAGTTCCTTTGAAACTTAATATTTAACATTATATTTAACATAATATTTAAAATATTGACAGTTGAAGAGTCCTCTGAAGATAGATCGTAGTAACGCTCTGGAGACGCTAAATCCTCCCGAAGTGGACATCTCCTACGCCAAGGAAGAAGCCATAGTCTCGGGATTTGGTTACGACGATGTGGTCGTGACTCAAGATTCGAGCACCGGAAAGTGGCTCAGCCTCGGCACTCTAACCGGAATTCTGCGCTTTGCAATAACTGGAATCTTGAGCAATTCGGCTTGCGGACAAATATTCCGCAGAGACGTACCGGAAACTCTGATATGCGCTAAAATTATAAAACCCGATCTGGGTAACGGACTCTGTGCGGTAATAAATTTTTATTTTTATTTTTACTTTTTAGGGAATAATTTGATTTTTTAAATTCTACAGGGAGACGGAGGCAGTCCATTGGTGTACAACCACAGTGTTATAATCGGAGTTGCTAATTTCAGTCCTTACAAGTGTCACGAGAACGTCAAACCGTCGGTCTACACCAGAGTTTCGTCCTACCTTGACTTCATTCTAAACGTCATCAACAACGTACCCAATTCCGATACCAAAACCTTTAAATTGCTTTAATTTTAATCGAGCACGTCATACACTTTGAATTTTATAATACCTCGTTATTTTGCATAATTATTATTGTGCTAGTTTTGAAAATTACTCTTTTATTGGCTACTTTATTTGAACATCCGTTGATGGAAAAGTCTGTAAAATACCAAATTATGTAATCTAAATTCACTATAAAATAAAGTTTTTCAAACTTTTGTCAGTTTACAAGTTTGATTTCACTGGATCATTAAAATGATCATATTTTTACTTTTTTCTATTGCTCCTTATGTTTTTTCACACGAGCCTGGTAAGATACTTAATTACTCTGTTAATTAAAATTATTTAAAATAATTTGCTGCATTTAAGTAATTAAAGTATTCAATAATATTCTAAATAAAAAAATAGATGAAACGAGCGACGGGTCCAGAAAGGTCCGACTGGTGGGCGGCGCTTACGCCCTGGACGGTCAGTTTCCCTACCATGCGTCTGTCATGGTGGACGGAGAATTCCGATGCGGGGCGGCTTTGATCGGAAAGTCTCACGCGTTGAGCGCGGCCCACTGTTTCAACTTAAACAACGATACTTTCGACGCGCGAGACATAAACATTTTGATCGGTCACACCTCGATAGAGCAACAGTGGTTCGCCAAAATAGTCATGGGTGTCGTTAATATATACGTACCCAAAATTTATTCGCAGCTGAGCGAACATTTCTACGTAACCGGTGACATTGCTGTCTTGAAGGTAGATCAATAAGTTTAAGATGTGGGGCTGTCTAAATTACACTTATTTAATAGTTATTTAATTATTTAAGTTGGGAGATAAGCTTGATGTACCGGACGATTGGATATTGGGACTTCCCAGTAACAAAAGCTACTTTGGTGAATTCGGAGTGGTTACCGGTCACGGATACAACTGGAAATTCGTTCTCAACCCGAGGGACCCGAAATCGCCTCAGAACGGGGGCAAGGACGGATATTTGCGATACCTCAACCTCCAAATATTACAAAACCAAGACTGCAGCGAAGCTTTTGACAATAACGGAAAGGTATTACCGGATAGTTTCGTGTGCGCTAAAGCAATACCTCCTTATATACCCGGTTCACTCTGCAACGTAAGTCCAATTTTCGTATTTAAACTCATGTTTTATTTTCAAAATTAATAAATTGATAAATAAATAAACAATATTTACAGGGCGACAGCGGTGGACCTTTGGTAGCGGATGACTACTCTATTGTTGGAATTGTTAGCGTTGGTTCCAAGACTTGCGAGCCTGGCATACCCGAAATATTCACTCGAGTCTCTTCCTACATCTACTTCGTAGACAAATCAATCAAAGATCTCGACGATCCTGACATTATTAAATACGACTTTACTTATTACACTTATCAATTTGATTGATACACTTATTCTTTTGGATTCATCGACTCTTTTTTAAAGCAATTTTTTCATTTTATTTTAGTAAAATAGTTGCTTATTTTTTTAATTAGTGTTGAGATTATGGGTAAATAAAATCATCCAAGAACAACAATTTCTAATTCTTGGAGTTTGAGTTTCAAGTTCAGTGACCCACAAGAGTCATAAACTACTAAAATTATAAATTAACTCATTGAAATTTAGATAATATACATTAATCTGTATTCGGAAATACCAATTTTAAAAAATTGACTGTCATCAATATCAAAACTATCATCTTTATCGTGTGAATGTCAAGTAATTAGAATACGATAAAATATGTTGTGAAAATTATATTCAAATGAAATTTTTATGTAACCTTAAATTATTGATAAATTAACAAACATTAATGCATTAAATATGCAGTTTATCGAGCGTAAAAATAAAATGATAGTCCATAAAAAAAGCCAGACACCTAAAATTATCAAACGAAAGGCAATTTTATCAGTACAATGGAGTTTTTATGTTAATATGAATTAAAAATAAATGAATATGTGTGCACGTTCTTAGAGTTTAGCTCCAACTCAACTTGGATTTGTTCGTTAAAATGAAGTTTTTTAATATTTTCGGTACTCTTCTGTTTATTCCCTGCATTATTGTTCAGTCAGATGGTATGAAAACTGTTAAATGCTAGTTTACATCATATTTTATTCATTAAGGCCGTGTTAAATATGGTACTTTGAGATTATGATTAATGTCACTCATAGCAGACCTATGTAGATTATTCCACACTGTGGCTGATGAAAAAAAAAAAATGATTTAAAAGTATAGCTTCTATTACGTTATTTACACGTCGAAAAGTACCGATTACAGGGTCAGTGTGAAAAGTTGTAAATTAACGTTCAGAGCACTATAAACTCTCGATATGAATGTATAACTTGGACAATAGGGTCATTAAAATGGTCCAGTTGATCCAACTTATAACTTCGAGTACCAATAACTTTTTATTCAATTTCAGTTGGTTCTCCGTCATTTCGAAAGCCTCGAATAATTAAGGGCAACCACGCTCACCACTACCAGTTTCCCTACCACGTATCGATAGTGGTTAACGGGATTTATCGTTGCGGTGGCAGTTTATTCGACAAGCAACACGTATTGACCGCGGCTCACTGTCTCTACGACAAGGGATTGATATTCGACGCCTACGATCTTACTATCAACATATATCACATATCCATTTTCGAGGAGGATCCAGCCAGAGTCGGCAGAAGGGTCGACAAGGTTTTCGTGCCTTCGGAGTTCTTGACTTTGGACAGTTGGTACGTCAACGGTGACATTGCCGTGCTCAAGGTTAAGACAAACGACCATTATCTAGTTACCTCATTGATCTCAATTTGTCCATGGGAATAATAAATTAACAATTGTCAATCAGCTGAACGAGACAGTGGACTATCCTCTAAAGTGGAACGTAACCCTCGGTGAAAAAAAAAGTTACGCCGGAAAAAATGGTATGGTCACCGGTCACGGACTCAACTGGAAGCTGACCAGAGCGAGCGGAATGAGGGACGGCTTATTGCGCTTCACGGGCGTTACGATTATTAGCAACGAGGACTGCAGCGCCGCCTGGGGTTACAAACTCGTACCGGAGAGCTTGGTGTGCGCTCAAACCGGAAGATACGCGTCTGGCTCGCTGTGCGACGTGAGTTGCATTTTTTTATTGAGTTCTTTGAGCGAGTTACCTAAAGTTGATGATTTATTTATAGGGAGACAGCGGCGGACCCTTGATGTACAACGGAAAATACATCGTTGGCGTTTTGAGCCTGGGAGCTTCGAAATGCGCGATTGGCGGCACTGAAATATTCACGCGGGTCTCTTACTACCATGATTTCATAAAAAAAGCTGCGGCCGATGCCGAATATCATCCCGATGTCTTGACCTACGACACGACCCAAGTGGATTATTCATGACAACCAAGTCATTTTTAAACTTATGAATTTTGATCTATCAATGTGCTAATAAACCTATAACTTTCATCACAAATTTTTTTTTTTTTATCTAAAGCATTTTAGGATGATATAAATCCATTAATTCAGTAGAACGAGTAATAATTCGAAAAAAGTGGCCCTTCGCTTACTAATGTTCAAAATAGTATTCAAGCATACACCATTAAGCAATACCCTACCATCCACATTAAACTAAATCGTTCGAAAGCAAACGTATGACTATTAATCATTTTAAGCGTTATACAACATACATATTGCTTAAGAATTAAAATTTTAAAAACATTATTATAAATCATAGTAAGATCATCTTATTTGAATAAATAATATAATCGGTTATTAAATTAATATTTCTTCTTTATATACCGGATGGTTTCAGTTGTCTATTATTCTTAGTTGCAACTTCGTTTTTAACCATAGAAGATGTACGGGGCATATTTTTTTTTACTTTCTTTAACTGCTCCGTTCGTTTTTTCACTGGAAGATGGTAAGTTAGTCAATCAAAATTTCTTCGTTTAATTAATATTGATCGTAAATCACGGGTATTAATTAATTTATTAACTCATTATAAATAATCACCAAATTTATTTATTTTTTTTTATCAGTTTATTTGAGTACGGTAATTTTATTTTTTTAAGTTTGACTGTGATGATAGAAACTTTTGAACCAGTAATCACGAGAAAAAAATTTCGATCACTCTAAAATATAATTAATAAATTAATAAATTTTCACATGTAAAACTGTTTTAAAAAAATGCGAATGTTATCAGAAGAAAATTATACATCAGTGGATAATTTTTAAGAAAAAAAATAATACTGGTGGTTGGGCCAGACTATAATAACCAATCAGCCAACCCGTATATCAGAATTTTATGCGCTTTCGAAGTCGAATACTGAGTAACATATTCATAAAACTAACTTGACTTTGAAAAACTTATAAAATCGACCTTAAGGTCAAATTTAAGGTTAGGTTATCCGAAAAACTTTTTCGTTCCGTGCTTAAATTTTAAGATATTTCTACTCATAGATTAAAATAACTTAGCCTCTATGTGTATATATACTCCACTGCAGGATTATAACTTTTATTTTAAATGCGTTGATGTACTTACACTAAAAATTAGGTTATGATAACCTCCATCTTCAAAATGACATTTTCAATTTTTAAAATATTCGTAGGTACAGATGATTCAGAACTCGATTTGCGCATTATTGGCGGATCTTACGCTCAGCAAGGACAGTTTCCTTATCACGTGTCGATGATGGTATTGTTTATTTATTTAAAAATTAACTCGTTAAATTATAACCAAGAGTTATTGGGTTGTAGGTAGATAAAAAATTTAGATGCGGAGGTGCTTTGATAAGTAAAATGTACGTATTGACGGCGGCCCACTGTCTTATCAACCGAGCTGGAAACTTTGATGCCCATGACATCAAAATTCTAATTGGACACAGTTCCATCAAAGAGAGTTTGAGTGCCAAAATCGTTATTGGAGCCGAAAAAGTCTTCATTCCGAAAACATACTCTACGACGGAAAAGTCTCACGTAATCGGTGACATTGCTGTTTTGAAGGTTTTTTTAAATTTATTTAATCTTTAATATTATCAAGGGAGAACAAAATAATTTAGACAAGTATTACTTAGAAGTCCCAAAGTTAGAAATATGAACTTTATCATTGGAGACTTCGAGAACTGTAATTCAACCTCACAATCTTACAACAATGAATACTTTCAGTTAAGTGGACTTCTGGATATTCCAGACAATTGGTTATTGACACTGCCACCGGAAGATAAGTTGTACACTGGTCAAATGGGAGTAGCGACTGGTCACGGTTTCAATTGGAAAGTCGTTTACAATCCAAGAGATCCAAATTCTGGTATGGATGGTTCCATGGACGGTAAAATGCGCTTACTCGACGTTAGCATTATAGATAACCAAGAATGCGCTCGGGCTTACGGACGAATGGACATGCCAATGTCTTTGGTCTGCGTTAAACCGGGAATGGAAGGCTCGCTCTGCGATGTAAGTTTATTTTTGACCCTTCAAGTTTTTATTTCAACGGACGAAAAATGACATTTCTTGCTCGGAAGACGATAAATGGTTAATTTCACCCGCTCTCGCTAAAAATTTTTTTTATAGTATCTTGAAGTTTTTAATTTCATCTAATTTCAACTAAGTTATCAATTTAACTGTTTATACTTGAGTGATTTTCATCACCTGCAATGGTGTCATTTGATACTTTTCGTTCTCGTCATGAAATAAACAATTTTGATTGTAAATTTTTTGAAAATCATTGTTTTTTGCACTTTATAGGGCGACAGTGGTGGACCTCTGGTTGCGGATGGTAACGTTATCGTTGGAGTTTTGAGCACTGGTGGCAGGGAATGCCAGGCTGAAGTACCGGAAGTATTTACTCGAGTTTCGTCCTACATCGACTTCATCTACAAATCAATCAATGAATCAAACGATCCTGATATTTTCATGATCGATATGAATTACAACACTTACCAAGTTTATTGAATTTACTTTTGACTGAGAATGGGATTCAAATATTATTTTGACATTTTTGAAGTCACCGAATAAATGTTGTAAAAATAAATTAAGCATAACAATAAATTTTTATTCTTTTTTGTTTTTTCTACTGCCACAGTAATTATAATCATTAGTAAAATAGTCTGATCGTAGTCAAACCAGTAGTGGTTATGAAGTCAATGATAATAAACATTTAAATTACTTTTAAAACATACTTAAGATAATTGAAAGTGTTTAAAAATTTTGGTTGTATTATTATATCTAGATACGCATGTTACCTACCATCAGTCGGTAAAGCAGATTTCCAAATATTTGATCAACTATACTCTGTTGATTCTAAAGGAGCCCTTACTCATTCTCCCTAAGAATCCTTGAGATTCCTAAATTTTTTTAATACCTTTTTTTGGGAACTCGGAAATATATTGATCAAACGTTAATTCATTCTTTTGGTTTTTTATTTTAATGTGCTTAATCTGCAATTATTCGTTGTAAGCAGCGAGTTTCAGTATAGATCTGACTGTCGGGAAGTATGGTATTAAATTATATAATTTATCTCACTGAAAAAGAAAATAACTGCTTCGAAGTTTATTTGTTTGTTTGATTGTTTTTTTTTTTTTTTTCAACATGCTACATTTACAACCTAGACATTCAAAATTTTTTTTAGCCGTTTTAAGTGGAGAAATAATTTAGGAACTTTAAACAAAATCATCCGAGCGTAAATGTCTGAATATTAATCTTTTAATTTTATCGATTATTATTTCAGAGAGTTTTCTTAAAATTTTAAAGAATTATACTGCTTAAAAATAAAAAAAAAAGAAAGAAATTACAACCTGCAAAGTAAAATATTCTTATTTAAATAAATTTAAAATTAATTATGAGCAATATATTAATCATGATTCACAATTTCTCCTTTATATACCGTTTGATTTCAATTTTCTAGTATATTTATCACTTTATTCAACCGCAGAAGAGATAAAGATTCCAAGATGATGAACGGAGCACTTTTTTTTCTACTTCTTATTACTGTTCCGACTGTTTTTTCACTTGAAATCGGTAAGTTTTTCATATGAATTTTTTTTTTTCTTTTACCTCAGCTATTTACTTAATTTTTTTACTTTTAAAAATATTATATGGTATAAATATTATATAGTAATAAGGGGATAGCTCAAAAATTTTGCTTGAAACTATGAGGGACTATTTGCTAAATGTATATTGTAAGTCAAACTGTAGATATGTAACGTCATTTCAACTAGAGTTAAGACTGACTTGGTTTTTTTCAAATTTTTTTTCCCCAAACATGCTCTTGCAACAAAATGAGTGGTTTGGTCGTTGGTTAAACTTTGTTCACATTCAATATCCTTTTAATTTTTATGCGAATGAGTAAAGAAGGAAGTGCGCTAGTAGTAAATAATCATTAACTTTTAAAATTATTAGTCATTTGCATTCAACTAAAAACTTATCTTTTCAAATCATTCATTTACTAATTTTAGTAATTCGGCAAAGGTGATCTCCAAATATATTTTCAAACTTTAGAAATTTAAAATTCATAGAGAATAAAATATATTTCTAGAGCCAAACGCAGCTTCTGTACCCGATTTGCGCATTATTGGTGGATCTTACGCTCAGAAAGATGATTTTCCCTATCACGTGTCAATAATGGTAAATAAAAATTTATAAAGAGTATTTTAGTGTCTATTCTGTATTGTAAGAATTGAATATATATTTAAAATTATGAATTTAAAGAATTCCTTGCTGCCTTCTTTAATAGGTCGACGGACATTTTAGATGCGGAGGTGCTTTGATAACCAAAATGCACGTATTAACGGCGGCCCACTGTTTTATCGACCAAGATGGATATTTCGATGCAACTGACATCAAAATTCTAATAGGCCACAGTTCTGTCAAAGAAAGTTGGAGTGCTAAAATTATAATTGGAGTTGACAAGGTCTCCATCCCGAAATCTTACAATAGGAGTCATGATTATTATGTAATTGGTGACATTGCTCTTTTAAAGGTTCGTTATCATCAAAGCGATGACCAGTTCAGATTTGGTTTTGAGGGAAAATTATTTTAATGAAATTTCTTTCATTCAGACTTTTAAAAGCTCTTCAATAAAACTGTACACTGTCAAAATCTAATAATTCAAATTTTTAAATATTTTTTCTTTTAAATGTCTGATTATCTTTTTAAGAATGACTTATAATCCAAGATTGAAAAATCAAATGATACAACTTGATATTTACCCTCTCAGCTGAGTGGACTTTTGGACATTCCAGACAATTGGTTACTGTTACTTCCTCAGCAAGACGACTCTTACGCTGGTCAAATGGGCATAGCGACTGGTCACGGTTACAATTGGAAAACCATTTACAACCCAAAAGATCCAAAATCTCGTATGGATGGTTCTATGGACGGTAAAATGCGATTGATCGACGTTAGCATTATCGATAACCAAGAGTGCGCTCGAGCTTACGGAAGCGACGATATGCCGATGACTTCGTTGTGTACTCAATCGGGAATGTACCTGAAAGGATCTCTGTGCGATGTAAGTTTACTTTCAAATCTCTCACAATAAAAAAATTTTCTTTACTCACAATGCCCAATATTGACGAGTGGAAAAAAGCGTTTTTTGAGCATCTCTCAAAAAAAAACTTCGCCCACTAAAGCGAGTTAAATAATCCATAAATATAATTTTTATTCTTATCGCACTATGTTCGATACACAAGTGATAAATAAGCAATTAAGAATGGCTCATCATCCATGATAAAACACTCCTTTCACAAGTTGGTTATCTATGACAGTGCGATAAATGCGGATTCATCGCACGCAGTGTCATAAAAATTATATTTATGGATTATTGCTAAACCACACCATTCACGGATTGCTTATTTATAACACTTGTATAGAAATCTACTATTGCAGTCTCTAAACTGAGTTTAATAATCCGTAAAATAATAATTTTTTGTTATCAATTTAACTATTTATACGCGTGCGGTTTTTATCACCAACGGGGCTAGAATGGGTACTTTTCGTACTAGTTACAAAATATACTATTTTAATTCAAAGTAAATTTTTTGAAAATCATTGTTTTTTAATCTTTGAAGGGTGACAGTGGTGGACCTCTGGTTGCGGATGGTAACGTTATCGTTGGAGTTTTGAGCACCGGTGGCAAGACATGCGAGGGTACCGTACCGGAAGTATTCACTCGAGTCTCGTCCTACGTCGATTTCGTCTACAGATCAGTCAGTGAAATAAAATATCCTGATATTTTCACGATCGACATGAGCTACAACAGCTATCAGGTTGATTGAATATGCTTTCAACTTACAATAGGATTTTTGGAAAATTTTTTACATTTTTGTATTCAGCTTTTGATTTAATCTGATTTAATGTTGAAAATAAAATGATGTATTACTATTTTTTTTACTGTAACAACCATTATTTATTGACTATCAATTGAAAAATACAAACTTTACGTACTTTATAACGAATAAGAATGATGAAAATTTAGTGATATTATTTCAATAGTCATTACATTAACGATTCCGAACAAATTAGTCGTAATAATGTTATGAAAATTATTTTTTAAAGCCGGAAACGACCAAATTTTAAATCATTCATAAAATTAAAAAAAATAAATTTATCAAAATGATAATGCAGTTAATGGGATCGTAAAAGTAACATTGTTAATATTCAAAAAACTTGCGGACATAATGAGATTTGAGTTTTCACAATTGGTTTTTTAAGTTATAATAATTAAAAAATAATAATAACTAGAGTTTTAAATCATTCTCAAAATCAGTAGGTACTATTAACTGACATTTTGCTCTTTTGATCAATTTAACGAAGAAAAGCTAAAATAATTTAAAATTTCATAAACTAAAGTATTTTTTTAGTTTTAACAATTGAAACGGATACATTTGGACATCCTAATTGAAATTTAATTAATTAAATATAATTATTGAAGCATGAATACACATCACACATCTATTAATGGTGGCCATTTAGTTATCTCTAGTACTATTATGGCCACTTAAAAGATTAATAAAAACCTAAAATGGGTAAAAATTCAAATAAAAGGAAAATAAAGGAGGTATTTCTTCTCGTTGACAGTAAACTAAAAAAGAAGGATTCAAAATGAATGTCAAACATATTCTCCTACTTTATTTGAGTGCCCCGTGTATATTTTCGCAAGAAAATGGTAAGATTTTGTGAAAATATTATTTTTTCAAACTCATAATTATGATCGTAAATAAATGCTTGCAGGCACTGCTGATTCAGAACCCGAGTTGCGTATAATTGGTGGATCTTACGCGCAAGATGGTCAATATCCCTACCACGTATCGATCATGGTATCATTCCTTTGGCTTACAGATAAGAGATTAAATTTCATCTAATTTCAAACGAAAATAACATTGATTAAGTACTGAGATTAGCTGATCAAAAAATTATTTGAAACTTTAAAACAGAGTTATTTAGTTGTTATTTATAAGTCAATAGTGTTTCGGGGGTAGTTAATTATTGGTTTTCAGGTTGACGGAGAATTTCGTTGCGGAGGAAGCTTGATAAGTAAAATGTACGTATTAACCGCTGGACACTGCTTTATCAGCAAAGATGGCTACTTCGACGCTAACGACATAAAAATTCTAATTGGTCACACCTCGATTAGAGACAAGTGGAATGCCAAAATAATCATTGGAGTTGACAAGGTCTTTATTCCAAGAACGTTCTCGCAAAGTAATGGATTTTACATAATAAATGACATCGCAGTTTTGAAGGTAAAATTATTTAAGTTGCATTTTGAAGAAGTTATAAATACTAAAAAGTATAATTGATTTAGCTGAGTATGCTTCTCGAAATCCCAAACAATTGGCTGCTTTCGGTTCCGGAGCACAGAGCCTACGACGGCGAATTGGCGGTGGTCACAGGTCACGGACTCAACTGGAAGATAAGTTACAACCCGTCGGACCCGAGATCTCCCCACGTTGGTGGCTCGGACGGTTTGTTGCGTCACATAGACGTTGGGATTATAACCAACGACGAGTGCAGAAGCGCCTGGGGCAGTAATTACGAGCTACCAAAGAGTTTGGTGTGCGTCCAAACCGGCGTTCGCCAACCGGGTTCACTTTGCAATGTAAACACATAATCTAAACAATCTTAGTCGTCTCAAGCTAACCTCCAAATATTTCAAGTATTATATTATTACTATTTGACAGTGGAAGTGTCTTAGCTTCCAGCTAAGGATAAACCTTAGAGTTTATGATTTTAGTTGTAACAGTTTATTCTTGGCAGATTTTGTTTTGGCTAAGCTGTTTTTCTTAGCTGGGACCATCTAATTTAATTTAATGTCTTCATGTAAAATATATTTAATTTATAATTGATTTGCAGCCTTGCATGAGAAAAAATGTTTCATAGATTTTGCATTCTCCTAGACTTTTAAAAAATGATTCTTTCGATGCTTATATAATATTAATTTTTATTTTCTTTAACTCGAATGAAATTATATGGATTTACAGGGTGACAGTGGTGGACCGTTAGTCGTTGGTAAGACTATAGTTGGAGTTTTGAGCTCGGGCGGTAAGTCGTGTCGGGATAAACTGCCCGAAGTTTTCACCCGAGTTTCGTCCCACATGGACTTCATCTACAAATCCATCAACGAGTCAAAAGATCCTAATATCGTCGTGTTTAACATGAACTACAACCGCTACCAAGTTTATTAATAACTGTTTTAATTCTCTAAAAGTATCAAATAAAGTTCATTTCACACAAAAAAAATAATTCTTTTTTTTTCGAGTTTATTTTTATTCGAGTGCAAATATAACAAACATCTGGTGCTCTTACACAAGACATAAATAAGCAATAAGCAAACACATTATACTCTTGAGTTACCCAAGATAAAATTTTTTCATCGAAATAATGAATTTTGATTTTTAATTTTTTTTCGACCACCAATTTTCGTGTTTTACTGTGTAAATCGAGCATGGAAAAAAGTTTTTTGTTTTTATTATTTGCTGTTTTCTCTACTGCCGAACTAATTGATTTTGGTAAGTAAAATAAAACTAATAAAATGAAAAATTACAATAAATTATTTTTAAATACAAAAAGTACCCAATTAAATTAAATGTAAAGTCAACTGGCAGTTTAGAGCAGGAAGTTTATTTTAAAATTATTCACAAAATTAAAAATCTAATATTTAAAAGTAATATCGTCTCATTGACGTAATCAATGAAACATATGGTGAAATAAATGTAATAAGGAAATTTTAATAATCATATTTTACGTCAATCGTAGAGTAATTAAACGGGGTAATAAAAAATTCTTACAGACCGATTAAAATATTATCGAAAATTAAAACTTAAAGCTGTGTTTTATTATTCTTTATTATTTAAACTGTTCGAAACCCATAGGATACAATAATGCATCAAACTATATAAATAATAAATATTGAATAAATCAAAACACTAAAATTAAAATTAATTAAGTAATTAGTTGTTTATTTCAATGTATCTTGAGATTTTATTACAAATTTTAGTAAAATTGACTATGTAAGAATGTTAAATGAGATCATACTGAATCATCTTATTTAAAATGAATTATTTCTTCCAAGTTCTCTAACAGGGTTATGAAAATTTATTGCACTATTTAGAATTTATAACTATTATTATTATTTTTGAAATTTCATCATCATGATCAATGTACAATCAATAATAAAAATAAAATATTCGTATTTAAAAACAAAAATTTTACCAGCAATATGTTATGAACAAAATTTATTTCAATTATTGAGTTGTACTTCAAATCTATTCGTAGAAACTGAAGGTTTTTAATTAAATAAAAAATATTAAAATTAACTACGACGATCAAGCTCGGGGCAGAGATGGCACCAGGATTCGAGGCGGCAGCGACGCATTGGCCGGGGAGTTCCCCTACCAGGTGTCCTTGGAAGTTGGCGGTCAGAGTTTCTGCGGTGGCGGTGTGGTGAGCGAGTGGTTCGTAGTCTCGGCGGCTCACTGCTTCGTCAGCAAAAACACATTTCAATTCTACCCCACAAAGGTAGTGGCGGGTATACACAAATTGCACTCCAACCACGTATCGAGGCAAGAAGTTGGCGTTTACGCGGTCTACATTCCGGAGGACTACTTTAAGAAACAACGCGGCAACCATCCACTCGCCGATATCTCTGTTATTAGGGTTCGTATAAGGGCATTTACATTCTCTATAGTTATCAGCGGTCGGTACGGTAGATTTATGAGGAATTTATCAAACTTTACATTTTTATCTCGATTCATTTCTTTTTTAGCCATGCATGGATGTTTAAAAAATACGTTTGGATGACATTATTGACTGTCGGTAAAGTTGTTTTAGATATAAATTCCACACATAAGGTGTCACATGAATAGTATATTACACACCGGGCCAGAATCGCCTTCGGCTCGGGAGTCAATTTGGGTTTGCTAGGGCCTAGGGCTGACCAATATTTTTCCTGCGTCGTGTGTAATGTTTTTTTCATTACGACGGGAGGAAAACCCAAAGTCCCGCTCCGACCCCGGGAAGGAATTTGGTGTTTTCGTTCCGGAGGTATGAAAAATTTTTTCCAAGGAAATGACTATACTTAGAAAATGTAAAAAGTAAAATTGTACTTATTTGAACATGTTTAAAAGTACTTTATCTATTTGAATCTATACTTAAACAAAGAAGAATTAATTTTTACTTTTTATCAAAATTCAATGTTAAAAATATTTGAAATCTTTGAAGACGCCAGCTTGATACAGTACTGCATGTATGCGCTATCTTGTGGCAATAACTAATATTGTTAGCGTATATCTTTGAATTCCTTCAAATTAAGTCATCAATAGCCGAAAATGTAGAGTTTTAAGATGAAATTTTGTAATCCACACATTACCGACCGTCGGTAAAACAGTTTTACATTAATTCTACCCCTGAAGCAAATACTTTTTGCCCTTAGCTGAAACAACCTCTGAAGTTCAACCGTTACGTAACGGCCCTGAAGCTACCAGACCCCGAGAGCACCTATACCGGGAAGAGAGCGACGATCTCCGGATTTGGCTGGAACCACGTGGACCTCGAGGTGGACAAATTCACCGGAAGAAAGGCCGAAACCGGGGGTCGAAGCGATGGAAAACTTCGATTCGCCCAGACGAAGGTCGTGGACCCGCGGGACTGCAGCCGAATGTACGGAAACGCCGTGGACGGATCCCTCGTTTGCGCCCAGGTCGTACAGCGCAGTCATAACAGTCCTGAAGGCGTCTGCTCGGTATATTTAATGAAAACATTCAATGGCCACGGAAACTCAGATTCTAAGTAATCTAATATATTATTTATTTAAAAAAAAATTAAATTGAATTCAGTTTGATCAGTAAAGCTATATTCAATTGACTTTTTTGATTAACCCATTTGGGACCAAGAGAAAACCAGAATAGATATTAAAAAACTTAAATGATGACGTAACGTAACCTTAATTTTTTAAAAATTACAGGTTTTCTGATAATTAGTTTTTTAATATCTATTCTGGTTTTCCGTTGGTCCAAAATGGCTTAATATATTAAATACGAGGGTGGCTCCGAAGAATTTTTGAATCTGAGTTTCCGTGGCTTTTAAATTTAATATGATAATAAAAGAATTAAAAATTGTCTGATATTAATTGAAGGGAGACAGCGGTGGTCCCCTGGCTTACAACCACTACACCCTGATCGGCGTGGTAAGCACGAGTCCGACCGGATGCATCGAGGACAAGTTGCCCGGGGTCTACACCAGAGTTTCGTCCTACCTAAATTTCATCAGAAGAGCCCTCAACGACCAGATTGACTCTACCATACGCCGATACATTATGTAAATATATCATTATTTATTTATTTATTTATTAATTTATTATGCACTCGAACTACCGTGTTTCCCCGAAAATTAAACCAAAAGTCCATGAAAATAAGTCCAGTAACATAAGCCATGGAAAATCATAATTTAGAGATAAGTGATCGCTACTGTTGCAAAACCATTGAAGAATCATCTAGAGCTTAAAAGCAGACTTAAATATTATTGAAGACGTTCCAGAAGATGATGAAATTGCTGTTGTAAATGAGTAAAAATGATTTTGAAATTGATACTGTAAAAAAAGATATAGCAAAAAATGAAAGTAAGACCGGTCTTGTTTTCGGGGAAATAATTGTAAGAGACGAAGCTGTAACTCGAATTATCGAGGTTTTACGTAAAAATTATAAAATTACAGGACGATACCGCAGCAGCAACAGCATCATCTGCAAGTAACTACAAGTACAAGTACACGGGCTCCGGTGCCAATAGCTGCGGTTAAGAAAAGTTGGCGGCCAGGCTCCTTTTATTTAGAATTTCCATCAAATCGCTACAACCGACGGCCTTGGTCTATTAACTTTTTATGAATTCGCATGATTTTTTAAAATCATCAAAAGTTTTTCTAAACATAAGATTAAAGTAATTTTATCGAAAAGTTTTTTTCTATAGTTTTAGTTAAATTTGGTATAAAAATCTAAAGTTATGTGCAATTGAGGAATCTTGTAACTAAAATAAGAGTGCATTACCGAGTAGAAATTCTTCTGTTATTATTTGTGATTGGCTTACGTAAAATTATTTGTTGAAAATGTAAGGCAGAGTTTAAAAAAGGACAATGGAATATCAAGATGATGCCTAGGCTAATGACATAACCAGTGAAAGTGTACCTTGTACTACCTACATCAAAACTCCAAAAATAGTCTAAGAACAACATTTTGACCAGATTCTTCCTAAATTTTAATATTTATTTGCTCTTGGGAATTTTTATCAAAAAGAAGCGTTAAAAAATAAGTATAATTCATAAAAAGTTTGAGTCTGCACGCTATTAAATCTTTTTTTTCTTTTTTTACATTTGATGACTTTGAACTTCTTGAACTTTCTTCTTTACACTAGAGAAAGTTTACTGTTTCAACTTTTAGCTCGCGGCTAACCCTTTTTTTTCTTTTTTTTTTACGTGAGAGATGCACCACCGAGGTTATTGCGTTACTTTTTTTTTATCTCTCGCCTAATATTTGAGGCTATTAAAAAAAAAAAAACATAATTGTTCAATTTGAATATTAAATATAGACTTATAATATTTAATCACAAGCCATAAGACTTCAATAAAATTCATGATTTTTCTGATTCGTAATGTGTCGAAAAAAATGAATGTCAGTGTAGTAAGAGACTTAGACTGACTCAATTAACTTGGTAAATAATAAATTTACGTATTGGTGTCCAATTATACGAATGCAAATAATCATTATTAGGCCACGATAAAAAAAAACTCTTACACAGAAGAAAACCTTTTCATCAAATTAGCACTAAACTAAAATAACAATAGAGTTGCATTATAATAATAATCCAGCTTTCAGGCACGTTCGGGTGTTTAAAAATTTTCATTAATTTTTTGGAGTACGATAAGTACTAAGATTATCTTAGCCAAAAATATAGAGAAATATTCCATGCAGGCAGTGGGATTATCGCCAATAATGCTACCGTCGCACTGGAATATTCCGTTGACCATCAAAGACACGTGGTAAGGAAATTTTAAATAACCCTTAAGCACGTGGCCAATTCTAGTTGCTTGCAAAACTGCTTTTTATTATTATCCAGTCAAGACTTTTTTTTTATTATTTTGCGATTCGTACTTCTCTAACATCCTCATTTTTATTCAATTTCTTTGACTTAGTATACTCAATTAAATATTATTAAAAGTTTATTTTGAAACTCTATTGATCTTGTGAGAGTAAGAATGTAATCTTAAATTAGCCTCCTTTAAAAAAAAAAGTAATGATTTTTGGAGAATAAATTTAAAAAATTCATAAATAATATTTAATTGTCAGCAGCACCAACTGAAAAGATAGAAAATAAATCTAAATGAAATTAAGACTTTGGTTTCTCAAAATATAGAGAAGATAACGAGTGTTTAAAAGTAATGTTTTGATGAAAAAGGTGTGATTTGGCTTTGGAAAATTTGGACATGTCTAGCGATGGAATATTTTCAGCTTGGTTTGTTAATCCCGTACCGCCCAAAGGGCTGACGCAGAGGTCTCGAGTCTGGCCTGAGTAGATTAAAAGATCAGTTGCCAGCCGAAATTGAGCGAGTTAAGAGCTAGCTGAAAAACTCGAAAATTTCTAAAATGTTGAAAATCCTGTCTTTGGCCTTCCTGACTATGGTGTTTGGCGTATTCGTAATAGACGCCACCTACAGCACCGCCGACCCGGAGATTGACTTTTACATCCACAATCCGAAACTCATAAGGAAGTACCTCGACTGCGTGGAGAAACGATCTACCAGCACCTGCGGCATCATCGCCAGACGCATATCACGTTTGTATCTTCTTCATTCTTTTTTTAAACGAGTGCTGACGCAGGATTATTTATTTTTATTTTTCTCCTTTGTTACAGGACTTATACCAGAAGCATTGTTCAACCAGTGCCGTGCGTGCACGCCCGACGAGGCTGCTAAAGCCCACAAGATTATACAGTTCGTGAGGACTTACTACCCGTACGACTTCAACCTTATCTGGCGGATGTACTACCCCGGTGCACCTTCAGGACAATACTAACTCTTTTTCAATATTCTACTACTCTGTATTTTTACTTTTTTTAACTAATTACGTCTTTTTAATAAAATCAATAACAATAACTATTGTTTTTTTTTATTTCATCAAAATATTTATATATTTTATAATAAAAGTTTCAGATTAAGTATTTGGGCGATGTAGGTTCCAGCTTACGGTTCTCAAAGCCTCATTTTTCATTTCTCTTACTTGTTGTTCTTCTTCTTTTGATTCCCCCCTGCATTTAAACGTACGAAAGTCTATTTCGCGGTGCAAAAATACCAATTTAAATCCTCTTCTCCTCCCTTACATTACAATTTACAAACACATTATCATTTTGCTTCATTTCCTCCTCAACTTGTGCAAATCCTCTGTTATTCGAACTTTTAAATACCTACACTTTTACAAATCTAAATAAAGTTTCCTCAGGCATATACTATGCTATTATAAAGCTGAGTTTAAATTTTCATTTTCAAAGCTCCAGATTCTACCTTTGATTTATCAAGGTTTTCATAATTTTTATCAATATAATATATCAACTTTTCCAAATTCATCAATAAAATTTAAGTTGTAAATCTAAAAATAATCATTTAACACAATATCTTATGGAAATTTAAAACTGTTTTACTATTTTTTACTTTCTTGTTAAATTCAAATCATTTAATTAAAAACAATTAATAGTTAACAATATCTTCATAACGTCAAAAGTTACAGTTTAAATGTCAAAATCGCTGTGGTTTTTAATAAATTGGTAAACATCCTCAAAAAGTGTTACTGAAAATCTTGAGTAACCAAATTAAATATCGTCGCCCCAATTCAGAAAGATACTAACTCAGAAAGCGCGCGTGAAAGGTGCTAACTCAGAGCCGGTTCAGAAAAGTGTGCTATCTCAGACTAAATTTCTTTTTTCAAGCTTAAGTCGGTGAAACATTTTTTTTTTTTTTTTATAAGTGTATAATTTATAAATTTGAACACTACTTTACATTAATTATTATTATTTTTTTTTTTTATTAAAAATTCATTTTTTATAAAAACTTTGATTTTTTACCGTGTTGCAACTTTAACGATTGGGAAAAAAGTTTATTCAGCTGTAAATTCGTCAGCTGTAAAATTAAAATCACAATTTTATTTTTTTGCAACACGGTAAAAAATCAAAGTTTTTATAAAAAATGAATTTTTAATAAAAAAAAAAAATAATAATAATTAATGTAAAGTAGTGTTCAAATTTATAAATTATACACTTATGAAAAAAAAAAAAAAAATGTTTCACCGACTTAAGCTTGAAAAAAGAAATTTAGTCTGAGATAGCACTTTTCTAAACGGAAGCTGAGTTAGCACTTTTCTGAACCGACTCTGAGTTAGCACTTTTCTGAACCGGCTCTGAGTTAGCACCTTTCACGCGCGCTTTCTGAGTTAGTATCTTTCTGAATTGGGGCGACGATATTATCTTCGTTCGTGTCGATAAAACTAAGACAGCTGCCGATAAGTACGAAAATTATATTAAAAAACCTTTTTTTTATGCAGTTTCCGAATAAATATTACGAAACTCACATTAGGTTTTGTTAGTAACCTGAGGTATTGATAGTTACGGTGATATCCGGTGCAATTTTAAAATTCAATAATTGGTTATTATAGGTCTAATCGCCAACTTAATGATACTTTTTCGAAAAATTCAAATACATTAAGTTTGCTTTACGACTGACAATTTTGATATAAAATAAGCCGTACGAAGCCGTTTCGAGTACACACTTGGGTCTTTAAAGTGACACAGCTTTAATTAATAAAATATAGCTAATCATGAAGCTCTCGATCGCACTGTTTTCCGTTTTGTGTATTAAATGCATTTTTTCTGCTGCGGTGAGATTTTTTTTTTTTTTAATTTTGTTGTACAATAAACTAAACATAAGAATCAATAAGCTCAATAAACGATAAATTTAAAATTTTAAATAATTTTATCGATAAATTTTCAATTACACGATTCTTTAATGACGTTCAAATTTTTAATTACTGATAAATGATTTTTTGCAATCAAGTCAAGCTTAAAATTAAAAAAAATGAAATTTGAAATAAAATTATTTTTTAGACATCAAACAAATTAGAAGCAGACAAGCTGACGACATTCGTAAAAGAGTGCATTGAAAAAACAGGCATTGAAATAAGTAAGCTACATTTTAATAATAATTTTCTTAACTGTTAATCAAAATTATTTTAATTTATTAAAACTATATAAATTATATTTGTATAAATTAACAGGAATGTTACAGTCTTTTATAAAATACGAAGACAAATACAACGAGTCGAAGCATTTGAAGTGCTTTTTCAAATGTCTATTCGTGAAAAACGGTGTTGTAAGTATTAATTTTACACAATATTATTATTAATATTAAAATTTGATGAGTCCATTTTCAAAAAAATCAACATAAAATTTCAAGGTTTTTTATACAAGCTATTTTATTTAATTATTAGTATTTAATGATCCAATAAAGTTTTTAATTTAAGTCTATGCTCTTCAAAATTGAACTAATATACTTTTTTGGTTTTTCAAAAATTTATTTGAAAAATTTAATAACCCAGCTGTGCAAAAAACTTAAAGTTTCTTCATTAATATTTGAGATTATATTTGCAGTACCAAATAAATCGTTGGGCCGGACGAAAAAAAAAACCTGAGATCAAAAATCCATGAAAAAAGTACCATTACGTCATTTTCCGGGAAAAGAATAACAAAAAAAACAATTTTACGCGATTAATGTAACGTTGCAATTTTATCCAAGAAAACTGTCGTGATCTATAATTTTTCCGAGAAAACTGTCGTGTTAAACTTGCTGCGGATCGGAAGACAACATTCCCCGAGAAAAGTGTAACCAGTGTGTTTTTATCCGGGAAAAAAATTACATTCACTCAAGACGAAAATATATCCCGGGGAAAAAGTAATCTGCACAACTTATTCCAGGTAAAGTGTAACATTGAGAAATTCTTTTTTCATGTAAAAAGTAACAAGACCTATGTCAACTTATTTGAAGCAGACTAAGGGAGCTTTTCCCGAAGAAATCGTAACGTTGAGAATATTTTCCAGGTAAAGTGTAACGTATAGGTGATTAACGATTAAAAAATATTTTTCTAAGTGAGAATCTGCAATATCAATGCTAAATTATTTGAAGTAGACTAAGGGAGCTTTTCCCGAGGAAATCGTAACGTTGAGAACTTTTTTCCGAGTAAAGTGTAACGTTGAGGGAATCATCGAATATAAAGATATTTTTTAAAGTAAAATTTACAATATCAATGCTAACTTGTTTAAAGCAAGACAGGGAGCTTTTCCTGAGGATATTGTAACGTTGAGAACTTTTTTCCGAGTAAAGTGTAACGTTGAGGAAATCATCGAATATACAGATATTTTTAAAATAAAAATTAGCAAAATCCATGCCGACTTACTTAAACCTGAGAAGAGGGTTTTTTCCGAGGAAATCGTAACGCTGGGACTTTTTTCCGAGTGAAAGTGACGTTAAGGTGATTAACGATAAAAATACGGTATTTTATGAAAGGAAAAATTTCAGTACTTCTATACAAGATCGAATTGATCTTATTGCTGGATTAGTAGAGTTGTCCGAGGTGGTTGTTACAATGTACCCGGGAAAAGATGCATGCGTTATGTTTTCCATGGAAAAAAACTCCAGTAACTTTTTTTTCACTACTTTTCTTTAATAATGTTAATGGTTTCTCGGATAAAGTAGTTCAAGGGAGTGAGGTTACATTTTACTTGGAAAAATTTAACTCGTTACTTTTTCTTTGGAAAAAAGCACCCTATTCTATTGTTAATAAGTTTACACAAAACTTTTAATTTTTTACCTGGAAAAATACTATCTCAATCGTTAGACGACTCAACGTTATGCTTTACCTGGAAAAAAGTTCTAAAGTTACGATTTCCTCGGGAAAAGCTCTGGCCTGCTTGAAACAAGTTAGCATTGATATTATAAATTTTTATTTAAAAAACATTTTCAAATTCGATGATTTCCTCAACGTTACACTTTACTCGGAAAAAAGTTCTCAACGTTACGATTACCTCGGAAAAAGCTCTTTAACCTGCTTCAAATAAATTGACATTGATATTGTAGATTCTCACATAGAAAAATATTATTTTAGTCGTTAATCACCTAAAAGTTACATTTCACCCGGAAAAAAGTCCTAACATTACGATTTCCTCGGAAAAATCTCCTTTCTCTGGTTTAAATAAGTTGGCATGGATATTGTAAATTTTCCTTTAAAAAATATCTATATATTCGATAATTTCCTCAACGTTGAAACCAAGACAAGACTAAAAAAAAATCTTAAATTTAATCAACTTATGAGAATCATTCAAACAAAATAATAAATGATTTAAATGAAGTAAACTCAATTAAATAATATTATTTAAATTACATTTTGCCCAAGAGTGTAAACAAATTAGGGCTTGGAAAGTATCGTCTTTGGCTATTTTTGAGAGACTGGGATAATTCCGGAATGTATCTTCCACCACTCTAAAATATTCACATCTTTTCGAGTTTTTTTTTGTTGAAAAATACTCATTTATTTCTATATCAAGACATCAAGACAAGACTAACTTAAGTCTTGGTATTGTCTTGGTCTTGAAAAATAATAAGAAGTTTTTTTGGTCTTGTCTTGATTTCAAGACAAGACCAAGAAAAAATCTTGAGTCTCGGCAAGCACTATCCCTGGCTTGCTTTAAACAAGTTAGCATTGATATTGTAAATTTTCCTTTAAAAAATATCTTTATATTCGATGATTTCCTCAACGTTACACTTTACCCGGAAAAAGTGCACCCGTTACTTTACTCTCGGAAATTTTCCCTTTTTATTGATCGTTATTGTTATCACGGAAAAAATATACTATTTACTCTTTTCTCGGAAAAATGTGGCTCATATGTTGGCCGATTTTTTTGTTGTTACTCTCTAAATCTCAATAAGTGAAATATTCACTTATTTCGTAAGTGAAGTAAGATATCACATTTAAAAAAGTGGAAAACCACTTATTTCATGAGTGAATCTAAAGGATCACTTTTGAAAAAGTGACTATCTGTGAACATAACCCTAAATTAAGTTGGATTACGAAAAAAATATTGCATTTTATTACAATTTAATTTTAACCGAAAAACATTAACAATAAGTGATTATTAACGAAATAAAAATTCAAAATTGGTATTTTTTTCTGCATTTTTTACAAGGGTAATTTCTAGTTAAAATTTCAATTATGTTACTAGGATATATAAAAATGCTTTTAAAATAAAGTAGTAATAAAATATAACTGAACAAATAGATAAAAATAACGTTTAAGTAATTGAAAATTGAAAATTTTATATTTTCTAGATTATAAACAATGAATAATCTGCAGTTAAATGTAAATTATAAAAATAATAATAGAGTTCAAAAACAAAATGAAAAAAATGTCATACAAATATTTAAAAAAAAAAAAATTTTGAACTAAAAAATAAATTAATAAATCGCTAAGTTTTACGAAAAAAATGAAGCTATTTTGTTTATTTTAAAAAGCAGTACATTGACGATTTTTGTGAAAATAATTATTAAACCTCTTTTTCTCGTGATAGAACGTAACAAAATTGGCTTTTAAAAAAAAAAAAAAAAAAACTACTAAATTTTTCATCCTTTACGTTTTTTAAAAAAAGTTATTTTTTTACTTTGTTTTTTGTTTTTTGTTTTTTGTTTTTTTTTTTTTTTTTCCTGAGCTGTATCAAAATAAAATAAATAAACCACTTGTGAATAATGTTAAAATACTTGGTAGTAATCAAGATTATTAGATGTAATAAAAACCTCCACTTTTATATTATTTTGAAACTTATTTATTTATTTATTTAAAAAATCGCTTAAATAATGATTAATGATTGAGTTATTTATTTGTTTAGAAAAAATTGGGAACGGAAATGATTATTCAATTAGTTAATTATTACCTAAATATAAATTTTTATAATCAAGCTTTCTTGGGGAAACAGTTTTTATAGGCGTTTAAACACTACTATTGACAAGAGAACAAATGGTCGAGAGGGTTAAATGTCATGACCTTCGTCGTACCTTTTATTTTGCAATTTTTTTCCACTTGAAGGATCCAGGTTCAAATCCTAGTCGATCATATTTTTTTTTTTTTTTTTTTTTTTTTATTCTAATTATTAAAAACTTAATTCTTTTATTGATAAAATAATAATTTTTCATGTGTAGAAGCATTAATAATTTAATTAATGAGAAATAAACATTTGGTTGCGTAATTCGATTTTTCACTTATTCATAAGTTATGTTTCACTAATTGAAAAAGGGAATAGTCACTTTTTCTACGTGGACGACAATTAACGCATTGAATAAGTGACTATTCACTTCCAATAAGTGAAATTTCACTTATTGAGATTTAGAGAGTACAGTTATCTCGGAAAATTGTTAACTTGTTACAGTTTTCTTGTAAAACAAAACTTGTTACGTTTTTCTTGAAAAACTGGTACGGTTACTGTTATACTGGATTTTTTGGGAGGTGTTTTTTTTCGTTCGGGCCAACGAAATATTTATATGATTTAAACCAAGATTAGCATAAAGAGTGACCCAGTTTCGATAATTACGATAAAAAAATTTTATATTTTTTGAAAATGGACTTATCGTAAGCCCCAGAATTAAAAAAAAAAAAAAAAAAAAAAAAAAAAAAAAAACTGTTCAGATGCACACGAATGGAAGCATAACCGACAGTTACCAGGATCTAAAGTCGTTCCTGACTTGCGACGACTGGAACGAGGAAGAATTCGGTAAGATTCTTCATTATTCTTTCATCTCAAAAAAAAAAATTGTTAATGTGTTATTAATTTAAAAAATAGAAAAAGAAAATTCGTGCGACAAAGCCGACAGACTGAGAAGCTGCTTGGGCTCCTGGGCCATGTCATTTTTCGGCTTCAATCAAGATCTCAATAACTTTTATATACTTGGAGAATAAATTTAAATAAACGTAAAACTTGGTGTTTATTTATTATTAAAAAACCTGTTTATTAAAAAAAAAAAAAAAAGTAGGTTAAAAGTTAATTATTACGTATTTGGAGGGGAATGGAATTTCGAGACGATTCGGAGGATTATGTCCCTGCCATACGCACTCTCGATTTAATTTGACCGAGTCATGCGATTATTTTACCGGTTGGCCACTCTTTTTTTTCGCTTATCCTCGCACATTTGTTCGCGGTTAACTCCTTATCAAAGTCATATTTTCTTCAATTTATTCGAGTTGGCTTTTTATTTTTCAAAGTGCTTCATCTTTTATAATAATAGTATCAACAATCAAACTAATTCACTTTTTTTCTTTTCTTAAGCTTTGAATTTTCTAATAATGAAAAAAATCTTCAGAGAATTTTTTTTTTTTTTCCAAATTAAGTCAAATGGTAAAATTGGTCTGCAGAAAGTCGCTCAAATATATTTTTTAAACTTTTTCGGAAATTTTAATATTTAAATAACTTTAAAAGTAACTAATTGAATGAATAAAAAAAAAAAAAAAAAAGATTTATTAGTGAACAACTGAGGCCCCGGGGGGATTCGAACCCCCGATCTCCTGTTTACTAGACAGGCGCTTTAACCAACTAAGCCACGGCGCCAGATAATTTTCGCGTCTCTATAAATCCCTACATAAGGCTGACTGCCTGCTTGCCTGCATACGAGTCCCCCCACTACTCTACCATATATATATACAGATATAGCCTGGAGTGGGGACTACCTGGCAGGCTAGCTCTGTTCCCTCTCGGTCTTTCTTTTTTTTTTCAAAAACGTTCTTAAATTTTCTGAGTGTTTATTCATAAATAAGCATTTAAAAGTAAAAAGCACTTATCATGCACGAATATTAAAAATTTTTTTTAAATCATCATTAGGTGGATGCTATAGATAAAACTATTGTACTACAAACTTTGAATTTTTAAAAAACATAATCATCCAAACAATTAAAAAATTTTAAAAAAATTTATAAAATCAAGTAAAAGAATTGATAACGTTAATAGGGGGTTTCGTTTGGGTGATGAGTCCATTTAAAAAAAAAGTTATTATTGGCTCATTTATTTAAAATTTGTGTCCAGAATCTACTGCACTTTAGAATTGATCATTATGATACTGCATAGCTCAAAAAAAGTAAGTATAAAGTACACATTTTTCATCTTGAGACGAACCTAAGACCCCCAAGTTAAAATTTTAGAAAATTTGAACTGGAATCGAATTACAAGTAGATAACTGAAAAACGCAAAAACTCAAATCGAAATAACAACTTTATTATCTCTGTTACTTGGTTACAATAATTACAATCCATATCATTTTTTCACACATTTATTAACAAATTAACAAAGCATGCAGCACATCGGTGGAACAGCATCAATATATTATGAATATATCTATAAATATATATAAATATGAGTACTGAAATACATCGCACACACTAGCACATCATGCTAACCTGTACTCAACGAAGATTAAATCTATAAATCAAGATTATCATGTTTAATTTAGTCAATATACACTAAAATATTCACTTGATTATCGATTTTTCACTCTTTTTTAAATTGAATAAAACAGCCGTGCGAATTTCTTTCATCTATTCTATCATCAATAAATGTTTTGGCCAATAAAATAATCGGTGAATCAAACGTGTAACTATAGAACGTAATTAAAAATATTATTTATAATGTTGTAAGCAAAATTGTTATTTTTATTTATGAATTGAAGGGATTAAACTGGTTATGAAAATAATATTTTTTCTGTCAATCTTGAATGTAATCCACTCAACGCAAAAGGTGACGGCAGAAACGAAGTACCCAAAGCTCAGAATGATCATCAACTGTTCCTCGCTCACACTTGAATAATCAACTGTTTTTTTATTGCTTCCTTTTAAATTGACAATTGCCCTATAAGGATAATAAAAAGCATGCCAACGCATCAAATCGGCTTCTTTGACTTTTCGCGTTATTTCGAGAAACTTGTTTGCGTAAGGTGAACCTCGAGAAAACAAAAAAAATTGGAACATCGTTACGAATATCGGAGGTTTGGCCATCTTCATAGCGGATGTACCATCCGGATTTGTATTTAAAGCAGCATGATATTCAAATTCAAATGGAGAGTCTATTATACATGATATATTTTTCCACTTGACCAAATCAACGAAGCATTTATTCATTGCAGGGTGTACTAATGTTTTGTTGACTATCTTTAAAAGATATGAATCGTGATCAAATAAATCTCGGTAACTCTTTAACGTCAACCAAGATATTCCTGTATAAGTCTGAATTTGGGAATTGTACAAATCCTCGTATGACTCGAATGGTACTTCCGACTTGTCAAATTGTACTTTAACAATGTCCATGAGGAAATCGTTGGCAATCTTGATAGAAGCAACAATAATTGTCATAAGTATTATTCTGGGTACTGTTTTACGAGGAAGTTTTTCTGATATAGATTGACCCAAAAGTATTCGTACCAAGTCAAACACATCAATGTACATACCAACTGAAGATCTATAATGGTTTATTGAGATAACCAAAACAGATAAGACAACCAATACGATTATCAGATCGTAAGATACTCCAAACAAAGCATTGACTTTTGATGCTTCTAATATAGGTACGTACGCGAGGATGTCACTTCTCGGTTCATCTGATGGTATCATAAAATCGGTATCATAGTCCAAATTTATCAAGTAAATTGGATAAAAATCCAAATTCCAATCGTCCAGAAAGTCAGAAACAGTACGAGATTCATAAGTATGCTCCGTTGTAACAGTTTTTAGATTCATTAAATATGCTGCAAAATTTATCTTTGTCAATGGTAAAATATGAACATAGAGTTTACGATTAGGACGTTTTATCAACAGCATCCAGGCATATGCTTCGTTATTGCTTTTGAAAAGCGGATACCCGTAACAATTTTTAAGTTTATCCGGAAAAATATTTATTTTTTCGTCTGCTGGTGCATCTTTCAAGTTTTTGCGATAAACAATACCGACAAATGGATTTAAGTAGTAAATTGAAGTGTAGTCCTCAAAGTTTTTGACCACTACAGTAAAATCAAGAAATTTGTTCCTCCAAGCGTACTTAAAAATCCTGATAAGGGCAATCTCACCGTGAGCTGTTAAACTGTTGTTCGACCTTGAATAGACAATCAGACAATTTGGTCTTTTTCTTACGGTTAGTCGAGGTATCAAATAATCAATAAACATTTCAACTTTGTAAATATCACTAGTATAGAAAGTGACAAGAGATTCTTGCAAGGCAAAGGAATTATTCAAATCTCTTACATAATGTTGTTCACGGGAATTTTCATTGAATGAATACATTACAGTACACAATTCAAAGTCTGATTTTTTTTCCTTCCCAATCACATAATCATCCGAGACGAACGAGGCTATTTGATAGTAATTTTCGACTCTTATACTTTTATCTTCCATGACGAAGTATGATTTTTGGCATTCAACACCGCAGAAACAAATGAACTCGAGAAACTTCAAATAACTGTAAATACTTAAAATCTTCATGCTTAATTCTGTAAAAGCACTAGAAGACGACTTTGCTACTACTTTGGTATATGAGGTTCAACAATGGAATTTCATGCGTCATTCTTCTTAGTGAGACAGAATCGATCTAAAACACTCAAGCTTGTTTGAAAAAAAACATCAGCAATTTTTTTTTTTTTAATTGTAAACCGCTCAATTAGCTTTTTCTACTGCACTGATTCCGTATCTTGAAAATCCATAAAATAAATATACATTGTTTGCTTTATTTTTCACAAATAAATAATGCATCTAACTAAATTCATTTTTTTACTTTTTATTGTTAAAAACTCTTTTAAAATAAATTATACTTAATTAAAATATAATGTATATACTGTAACAGGGCTGCGACTAATTGTTTATCTAAAACAACAAATCGTGTGAACTATTTGTTCCAACACGAGAACCCTCGTAGATCGACAGGCTCTGCTCGTCCAACAGCACTGAAAACTTGTGTACAGCTCGTACACTTCCGTCGTTATCTGAAATAATCAAAAATGGGGAGAACGCGTACGCGGTTTTATTTAATAATAATTAAATCCCTCAATTACTCAACCATTAAATAAAACCCAAAAAAATTACGCGGCGCGCTAGCTCTTGCGTCGGAGGTGGCGGTATCCACAGGAGACGTTCGGAGGAAATAACTGGTTTTTTAAATGAAAATAGGAATTTCTATAATTTTCCATTTATTACAAAAAAAAAAAACCTTAAAACTAACACAAAATTCAATAATAGCGTCGGTTCGCCTCTAATACAAACCGGCGAGGCTGAAACAAAGAATCCGTGTCTCGACTCACCCCGATGCTCGTTAGCATCACACACACGTGATCGAGAAATTCAAAATCGGATTCGAGAGAGAACAGAGAACAGAACATGCAGTTCTACACACGCACACACTCGCTCTTTATACTATTTCCGCTGACAAAGAAACAACTTACTAATAACCGCAACGCAGAAGGTGCACCTCGCAGATTTCCTATCCCAAGGGGAAAATCGTAGAGTTCGAATCATTTTGCTTCTCCGGTTTATTGCATACAACACACACACATGTTCATACGTATCCCGCAGTTAACGCGATGAACCAAGTAATGACAATTACTAACAATCGCGTGAATTTCACTGCTACGTTATAACAAATTAAACCACAAAAAGATCTTTAAAAATATAGCGTTTTTCTACAAAATCAGCTAGTATAAAATTACCGCGCCTTTACTTCACGAACGCGCGAAACCGAGTGTACTCCCAAATTCCCAAACTACCTGCGCTTGACTGCTCGAGTCCATCAGAGTGCGTTCACAACGGAGAATTAAGTGGGATATTTAATTCTCCATGACAATACAGTTGCATTGAACAAAAGAAGTAAATGGACAAAGTCGTAAGAAAACTCGAAAATTTTCATAAATTTGTAACACGCATATATTTTTTCCCAAAAACAAAATTTTAGTTCTCCCAATTATGATTAATATAACAGATAACTGAAATAAAATAAAGTGACTGATTGAAATCATTAAAGTGATAAAACGTCCAATACAATAACCAAATATAGCATTGGCTTTTACTACGGTTGATCTAAAAGTAAAAATTTTTTCTTGCCAAATTTGATAGAAAATGCGTTGGATGAAAATAAAAACAAGTTTGAAAGGTCGTTCGAGTTACCCCGCTTTTATCCATTGCCAGTGTCAGACCAAACGAGATTTCAATTAATTACTCAAAATTCTCGAAACTATATTAAAAGTATTGAATTAAAAAAATAAAATAAAATAAACTTTCAGATGAAACAGGTTAAATGAAATTCAGAATCTTAACCCTTCAGTAACGTCTAAGTGCATTGAACAAGAAATTAAATCGTGAGCAAGCTCGAAAATTTGATTTTCCCAATAAAATTATCAGCTCTGCCAATATTGAATGTGATCCACTCAATAGTGAAGACAATAGCAGAAATGAAATACCCAAAGCACAAAATAATTATCAACCGATTTTCGTTTACACCTGCATGATCAGCTGTTATTTTATCGACATTTTTTAGATCATCGATAATTTTAGAAGGATCAACCAAAGTCGGCCAGTGCATCAAATCGGTTTCTGCGACTCTTCTCATGACTTCTAAAAACTTCATAGCGTAGGGTGATCCTTGGGAAAATGAAAAATATGATGATGATAGTGTCATTATCGGAGGTTTGGCCTGTTTAATCGCGGCTGTGAAATCTGGATTTGTAAATAAAGCAGTGAAATATTCAAATTCGAATGGGGACTCCACTATACATCGACGCTTGAGTTCAAGAAGGTGTCAACTCAAAATTTTTTTTAATAACATGACAACTCAGAATTTTTTTTATTAACATGACAACTCAGAATTTTTCTTATTAACATGACAACTCAGAATTTTTTTTATTAACGTGATAACTCAAAATTTTTTTTATAAACATGACAACTCGAAGGAAATTTTCTTTTAGAAAATTTTTTTCCGAAAGTAATAGTTCAATGAGATCGCTTAACACTGATTTGAGATTATTTTTTTATTTTTTCCTCTACTGATTAAATCCTTTTAGTAAAACCATTAAAAAAACAAATTTTGTCTGTAAGCTGAAAAAATTTTTCGAGGAAAAAATAAAAAAATAATCTCAAATCAGTGTTAAGCGATCTCATTGAACTATTACTTTCGGAAAAAAATTTTCTAAAAGAAAATTTCCTTCGAGTTGTCATGTTTATAAAAAAAATTCTGAGTTGTCATGTTAATAAGAAAAATTCTGAGTTGTCATGTTAATAAAAAAAATTCTGAGTTGTCATGTTATTAAAAAAAATTTTGAGTTGACACCTTCTTGAACTCAAGCGTCGACATGATGTATTTTTCCACTCGACCAAATCAACAAAGCAATAATTTTTTGCAGGGACTAGTAATGTTTTATTGACAATCTTTGAAAGATAAGGATCGTGATCAAAAAATACTTGGCTTGTCTGTGACGTCAACCAAGACATATCTGTATATGTCTGAATTTGGGAATTGTACAAGTCCTCGTAGCTCTCGAATGGTACTTCTGACTCGTCAAATTGTACTTTAACCATGTCCATGAGGAAATCGTTGGCAATCTTGACAAAAGCAACAATAAATGTAAGAAGTATTATTCTGGGTACTGTTTTACGTGGAAGTTTTTCTGATATAGATTGACCCAGAAGTATTCGTACCAAGTCAAACATGCCAATGCGCATACCAACTGAAGATCTATAATGGTTTATTGAGATAACGAAAATAGATAAGACAACCAATACGATTATCAGATCGTAAGATACTCCAAACATAGCATTGATTTTAGATGTTTTTATAATTGGTACGTAAGCGACGATGTCTGTTTTTGGCTGATCTGCCGGTACAATAAATAAACGACTATAACTCGAGTCTACTTCGTACCATGATAATACATCAAAGTTCAAGTAAGAAGCCTGCGAGTTTTCCATCTCTGAAACAACGCTCAAGTTCACGATATTCGCTACAAAACTTATTTTTGTCAAATGGAAAATATAGAAATTTACTCCACGATTTGGACGTCTCATAAGATAATTATTATTTTGCTTGGATGCCAAAATGGTGTTGAGTGGATACCCATAAGCATTTTTAAGTTTATCCGGAAAAATATCTATTTTTGTTTCTGCTGGTGCATCTTTTAAGTTTTTGCGATAAACAACGCCAACAAATGAATTTAAGTAGTAGATTGACGAGTGCTCTTCAAAGTTTTGGACCAATACTGTAAAATCAAGAAATTTATTCCTCCAAGCGTAGTTAGAAATCCTGATAAGGGCAATCTCATCGTGACCTTTCGAACTATTATTCAACTTTGAACAGACAATCAGACAGTTTGGTATTTTTCTTACGGTTAGTCGAGGTACCAAGTAATCAATAAACATTAAAACTTGGTTCAAATCACTCGTGTAAAAAGTTACAAGCGACTCTTGCAAAAAGTATGAATTTTTTAAATTATTTTCAGTATGTTCAGGAAAAGTTTTATTAAAAGAATAAATAACAGTTGATACTTCGGTGTCCGATATGTTTTCCATCTCAACCAAATAATCATTCGAGACGAACGATGTTATTCGATAGTAATTTTCGACTTTTATACTTAAATCTTCCATGACGAAGTATGATTTTTGGCATTCAACACCGCAGAGGAGAATAAACTTAAGGGTTATCAAAGAGCTAGAAATATCTACGATTTTCATGCTTTGTTACGCAAAAGTGCTTTAAATACGTAAAATTATAATTTAAATGTCTTGCAAGCGTTGCTTTTTTGGTGGCCAAAGCTTAACTGAATCGAATTAGTGATATTTTCATAATTAGGCTGAACTAATTTCAGAAATAATTAGTTTCAATAAATAATAAATAGATGTTTTAACCATTTAAATGGCGCACAGTGTTTTTGAATTTTAAATTTTATCTAGTAGTATTATTTTATATTTTAAAAACATGATATTAAAAAAAAGCAATAGTTAAGTAAGAGCTTAAAAAAAAGTTATGAATGATTTATTTATGAGTTTTTCCACTCGATGGTAGCAACGAAACAACGAATCAGGGATTGTAGATGGACATTTCGTGATGCACCAAGTGAAAAAAAAACAAAGTAAATTATAACGATGTTACCGAGCCCCTGCATCATTGGACTAGACATTTCAAAAAACTCTGATTGAAAGCATCCGCAAAGTAAAAAAAATTGCGGCACGTAATTCAGGCGCACTCGAAGCAATAAAAAAGCGTATTTAATAAGCATAAACATCATAATCGCGCAAGATCTCGAAAAAGTGTAGGTACGGAAATTTATTAAGGGAAAGTCGTTGAAGTTTTACGAGGCTAAGTGCATAAGGGTGCTATTAAATTAAAGGGACCCGCCAAAGAGAAACACAATGTCCAAGTTTCACTCTTTAACTCTTTTAATCTGGGACGAGTTTAAGCATATACCCTCTTTATATTAATCCATATTTTCAGCTGCTGTTTATTCAAAAACTCTTTAAAATGTATACTTAGTTAATACTATAATTTGAGTATTCTTGGATTATTTAAGAGGTATAAAAAAAGTCAGAAAAACAAAGGCAGTTACAATAAAAATAACTTCGTCCGTCTTATCAAAATCCTTGCTAGCGGCAGCCTAGATTCAAAGAAAAACTCTTATCCAACCCTCCCTCCAACTCCGAACTAACTGCTAAAAGCTATACTTTTAAATGTACTTTTTTTGTTTTTTTTATTTATCTTTATTACCTTAAAAAGGTTATTCGATTATTAATGTGATTTGCTTATAATTCCCAGTGAACATTAATTCATTATTCGGTGGCCATCTCCTTTGTTCCTCAGAATAAATCAGTATTTGAGCGTCCCTCGGTTATAATAAAACATTTTTATACCAGAATTAAAATAAGCTAAGGTAAAGATGCCAATTATGATCACAAAAACCGCTACTTTTCAGCATTTTGAATTTTAATGAAAAAACAAAGCATGTTAGAGTAAATCTTTTTTTATATACTTAAATTTTAGGGTCTTAGGAACTTAAATAAATTTTTTTTATATGAAAATTGTATTTATTTATTGAATAATTAATGTTTAAAGACAAGACCTTTTGACCCCAGTTTATTAGACAACTTCAGCTTTGGCCCCAGTTTATGAAACACTTTTACACGTAAAATTCCGTCTGTGACTTACATACCCCAGTTGATGGAACGGTTTATCTAATTTTCATGTTAGATTTTTAATTTGTTCGTGTTTGGGAGTGATGAAACCCTCGAATTTTGACGATTCCGTTCCATCAACTGGGGCACTTAAGTCACAGACGGGATTTCACGTGTAAAAGTGTTCCATAAACTGGAGCCAAAGCTGAAGTTGTCTAATAAACTGGGGTCTTGACTTTAAACGGAGGCATAAAAGGTCTTGACTTTAAACATTAATTATTCAATAAATAAATACAATTATTATATAAAAAAAATTTATTTAAGTTCCTAAGAACCTAAAATTTAAGTATGTAAAAAAAGATTTAGTCTAATATGCTTTTTTTTTTCAATAAAATTCAAAATGCTGAAAAGTGGCGATTTTTGTAATCATAATTGGCATCTTTACCTTACACAAAATCAGGCGAAAAATTTGAATTTCATAGTGTGTCTTTTTTTTCCAAAATTTTTGTCATTTTTTTCCTATGACCTTTGAGAATAAAGAGTACTGAGTAAGAAATTTTTTTAATACTATTTTTTCATTTTTTTAAAATAAACCTGAATAAAAGAAGTATCAACAATGAAATAAAAAAATATTTTTCAACTAATTAAGAATTTTTAAACTTGAATAAGTTGACTGTTCAAGCGTTTAGTTATTGAAAAGTTAAAAAAAAAATAGGGTGATCCTCGATTCGTGAAGATAAACCGGAATAATAAAAGTTGTGAGAGGGAAGGGGGATTATCCCGTTGGTCTAAATACTTTCTCCTGCGCGCGTGTGCGTGCATCCGGTGTTGCCAATAGAGCAGAAAGAAAAAAAAGACGATAAATCCACAGCCTCGAACAATTAAACGCCAGTGAAAGGGATCGTAAATTTCGCTCCCATCATGCGTATTATTATATCTCTCTCTTTTTCATCTTCTTATCGAGCTATTAACAAAAACTCCGAGATTTTTCCGATATTTTTAAAATCACTCGATTTGGAGAAAGTTTTTTATTGCTTTCTTTTACTCTCTTGTTTCGATCACTCTTAAAATCACCTCGGACAAATGACCCTACGAGTTTTTGACATACACGATACACCTCCAGTTTTTTCCATTTTTTTTTTTTACAAATAATCATCATCATTAGTTCGAAATTAATTAATCAACAAAAACCAATAACAAATTAACTATTTTATACTTTAATAACGTTTAAAATTCGAATGGCTTATCTCAAAATAATAAATTCATCTTTTAACACACCTCACAAGTTGTCAACTAGCTAAAATCAACAGTTTAAGCGTATAAATGAATAAAAAAACTAATAAATGAAAAAAAAGAAAAAAAAAAAAAATAGGTCCCACCGAGATTCGAACTCGGATCGCCGGATTCAAAGTCCGAAGTGCTAACCGTTACACCATGGGACCCCTCGACTCAGCTCGCCATTAATCTCGGAGTGTAGCTGCGGCCGACGTTTTCATCGCGGAGCGTGTAGAGCCGGGTAAGATAGTCGAATCGGCCCCCACACTGAAAACAGTACCCATTGCTATACGGCTGGCGCTCGCCACTGTCATGCGCGTGGCATTTGCCACTCCGATTTCAGGTGGCGGCCACCTCGAATTCGGGTGGCAGCCTATCCGTATACTTATACTCAGCAAGACTATACCCAAATTTTAACCCGCCCACTAATTCATCGAAAAGATCAGGTAGAAAAGACTGAATCATAACGATCAAAGGGGTTATGCACTTGGTCCTTTTTAACACAGGTCTATGGCAGGACTATCAGATAAAAATATTATATCAAGCTCTCGTAGTCCTGTACCGTTTAAAATAGGCTGGCCAGGACTATTCAGGACTTTTATGACAGGACTAAGTGGGTAGCCCCTTGTAACGATCGTACTATAAGAATCAATAAATATGATTTTAAAAGTAACACAATAATAAATTGATTTTAAATTTTAGATTTAATATAACCTCAAAGCTTCGTAAGAAAAATAAAAGCAATAACAATTGTCATAAATTATTATTTAAAAAAAATTATATTGCTACTTCAAATTATTGTTCAGTTTGCATTTATGTACTAAAAAAGTGTTTTTTTAATTAATTAATTTAAAATAAAGTTAATGACTGAAAATGTTTTAAATTAATTACAACAACTACAAATTTTTATAATTTTATAATTCTTATAGTTTTTGTTGAAAAAAAAAAAATACATATCCTGATCCCTTGCTTCAATTGCAAAAGTAGCAAGAACTATATATAGTGTATTTACTATATAACGAAATCCCTTTTCATATTTTGCAAGTCAGAGATAGATAGGTTGCCACCCGAATTCGAGGTGGCCGCCACCTGAAATCGGAGTGGCAAATGCCACGCGCATGACAGTGGCGAGCGCCAGCCGTATAGCAATGGGTATTGTTTTCAGTGCAGCGCGAATCCCTACAATATACATATATATCATTCTAAAGGTCTTGAAAAAAGGAAGCTTTTGGCGCAAACAGCGTTGGTATCGATATTCTGCTCAGGGGACTAAGCTATAAGTTCAGGGCATACTTTTCGACCAAGCATTAGGTTCAGGTTGTTCGGGGGGCTAGTACAGGAATCCCACAAGTTTGACAACCCAATAACGCTGGGTACAGCGATAAATAAATTATTTTTTATAAACAAATAACTAACCAGCAAGCTTCAAACCTTCGTAACGATGGACAAAAGGATAAATGAACAATTTTTTATAAACAAATAATTAACCGACGAGCTTTAAACCCCCATAACGCTGGAAAAATAGATAAATAAATTATTTTTTATAAACAAATAACTAACCAGCAAGCTTTAAATCCCCGTAACGCTGGAAAAAAGGATAAATGAATAATTTTTTATAAACAAATAATTAACCGACGAGCTTTAAACCCCCATAACGCTGGAAAAATAGATAAATAAATTATTTTTTATAAACAAATAAATAACCAGCAAGCTTTAAACCCCCGTAACGCTGGAAAAAAGGATAAATGAATATTTTTTTATAAACAAATAATTAACCGACGAGCTTTAAACCCCCATAACGCTGGAAAAATGGATAAATAAATTATTTTTTATTAACAAATAACTAACCAGCAAGCTTTAAACCCCCATAACGCTGAAAAATAAGATAAATAAAATATATTTTATAAACAAATAACTAACCAGCAAGGTTGAAACCCCTGTAACGCTGGGATATAGATAAATAAATTATTTTTTATAAACAATTAAATAAGCCGACAAGCTCTAAACCCCCAAAACAATGGGGAGAGAGATAAATAGATAATTTTTTATAAACAATTAAATAAACTGACAAGCTCTAAAACCCCAAAACGCTGGGGAGAGCGATAAATAAATTATTTTTTATAAACAATTAAATAAACCGACAAGCTCTGAAACCCCAAAACGCTGGGGAGAGCGATAAATAAATTATTTTTTATAAACAATTAAATAAACCGACAAGCTCTAAAACCCCAAAACGCTGGGGAGAGCGATAAATAAATTATTTTTTATAAACAATTAAATAAACCACCAAGCTCTAAACCCCCAAAACGCTGGGGAAAGCTATAAATTAATTATTTTTTATAAACAATTAAATAAACCACCAAGCTCTAAACCCCCAAAACGCTGGGGAAAGCGATAAATTAATTATTTTTTATAATAATATTTGATAAATTAATATTTTTAGAGCTTGGCGGTTTATTTAATTGTTTATAAAAAATAATTTATTTATCGCTTTCCCCAGCGTTATGGGAGTTTAGAGCTTGTCGGTTTATTTAATTGTTTATAAAAAATAATTTATTTATCGCTTTCCCCAGCGTTATGGGAGGTTAGAGCTTGTCGGTTTATTTAATTGTTTATAAAAAATTATGTATTTATCGCTCTCCCCAGCGTTATGGGGGTTTAGAGCTTGGTGGTTTAATTAATTGTTTATAAAAAATTATGTATTTATTGCTCTCCGCAGCGTTATTGGGGCTTAAAGCTTGCCGGTTTATTTAATTGTTTATAAAAAATTATGTATTTATCGCTCTCCCCATTGTTTTGGGGGCTTAGAGCTTGGCGGTTTATTTAATTATTTAAAAAAAATAATTTATTTATCGCTCTCCCCAGCGTTATTCGGATTTAAAGCTTGGCGGTTTATTAAATTGTTTATAAAAAATTATGTATTTATCGCTCTCCCCATTGTTTTGGGGGCTTAGAGCTTGGTGGTTTATTTAATTATTTAAAAAAAATAATTCATTCATCGCTCTCCCCAGCGTTATTGGGGTTTAAAGCTTGGCGGTTTATTAAATTGTTTATAAAAATCTTTGTATTTATCTCTCTCCCCAGCGTTATTGGGGTTTAGAGCTTGTCAGTTTATTTAATTGTTTATAAAAAATTATGTATTTATCGCTCTCCCCAGCGTTATGGGGTTTAGAGCTTGTCGGTTTATTTAATTGTTTATAAAAAAATATTAATTTATCTATTTTTCCAGCGTTACAGGAGTTTCAAGCTTGCTGGTTACTTATTTGTTTATAAAAAATAATTTATTTATCTATATCCCAGCGTTACAGGGGTTTCAACCATGCTGGTTAGTTATTTGTTTATAAAAAATATTTTATTTATCTTATTTTTCAGCGTTATGGGGGTTTAAAGCTTGCTGGTTAGTTATTTGTTTATAAAAAATAATTTATTTATCTATTTTTCCAGCGTTATGGGGGTTTAAAGCTCGTCGGTTAATTATTTGTTTATAAAAAATTATTCATTTATCCTTTTTTCCAGCGTTACGGGGGTTTGAAGCTTGCTGGTTAGTTATTTGTTTATAAAAAATAATTTATTTATCGCTGTACCCAGCGTTATTGGGTCGTCAAACTTGTGGGATTCCTATTCTAGCCCACCGAACAACCTGAACCTAATGCTTGGTCGAAAAGTATGCCCTGAACTTATAGCTTAGTCTCCTGAGCAGAATATCGATACCAACGCTGGGCGCAAACCGCAATTTTTTATTCTCTAAACTGCGCATGCGCGGGGCGAAATAGTGATTTTTCAACTTTTATTTTTATCTCGAAATCTAAGAGGGCTAGAAAAATGCGTTTTGCGGCCAAATTAAAAAAAAAAAATATAGATCATCGATTTAAACGCAGTATGCAGCCGCTAGGTGGCGATTAGGATACAAAATTTTAATAATTTGGCCTAAAAAATTTTTTCCACCACTTGTAAGGTAAAGGACCCAATTGTGGACCCCAAAAATCACAACTTTCGGGGTTTTTGAATTTTATAGAAAAAACCAAGCAAGTGAGGTTAATTTTTTTTGTACATACTTAATTTTAGTGGTCTTAAGAATCAAAATAAATTTTTTTTATTAAAAAATTTTATTTATTTACAGAGTAATTAATGTTTAAAGTAGAGACCTTTTGGACCGTATTTTTAAACTGTGTGTCAAAGTACCCCGATTAATGGACCTTTTTTACATGCGATATCCCCTTAACATTTTTCTTACCCCAATTAATGGACCCTGTGATTTTATTCCTAACTATTGACTTTTGAGGTTACGATTTTTGTTGACATTGAAGTTAAAAGTAGTTACAGTTTTCATTGACAAAAGTAATTTAACCACATTAGAAGATTTATAAAGCTGATATTTTAGTGTATAAAACTCGGTATGAAAGCCAAAACTAACGTCCCATTAATTGGGGTACTCGGGGTTTCATTTAAAGGTTCGTATTAATGGACCGCTGTTCTTCAGGACCATTAATTGGGGTACCTTGAGACAAGGGCCCAATTATGAGAACTGCATTATTTATTTAAAAATTTATATTTCTAACTTACAAAATTGATACTATACTAATTTTTGAAGTCTAAGCTTTTCATTGATGAGTGATACATTGCGTAAATAAATAAAGTATGCCTAGAAATTCAAGTTTGAAAGTTGCTTGATTCGCTGCAACGAGAACACTGTAGTATTTTAGGGTTCAGGCACGTCAAGTTACCAGCTTGACGGGCGGTTGAATTTGACTTAGGCGTGTCCTATATCAGTGAGTGAGAAAAGGGATTGATAAATAATAAAAGCACTTGTATGGTTAACTGTATTTTAATTATAAATAAAAATCACTATTGACAATGTTAAGAAAGAATTTAGTTTAAATGAATATAATAATTATGTTGACAAAGCTACTCGGTTGAGTGTGGCTTGAGATGTGCACGGTGTGGTTGACGGTGCAAGACTGACTAGGGGGGCCCCCTGCGAACAGGGACGCTCAGGCCCAAAAGGGCCGCCTTGCTGCATCGGTGTTGGTGTGTGCGCTGTCCATGAGCGCCGCACAGTACACAGCGCGCGGTGCCAGGTTCTGCTTGCGCGGTTGCCGCTGTGCTTGTTGTGGCGGGTTTCCACGGGTCGCCACAGCTACCCCCTCTCCAGAGAGCTTCGCAGGACGAAGGAGCGAAGGGAGCGAAAAATGAACTTTCCGTGGTGGCTTTTGCTGTTGCTGAGGAGCTTGTTGTTGTTGCTGTTGCTGCTGAGGAACTGAAAAGAGTTGTTGAAGTTCGTGGCCAAGGTTCCACTGGAAAGGTTCTTGCTGAGATGACGAAGGAGTAGATGTTTGTTGTGGCTCAGACTCCGCGCTTGGTTGTTGTTGTCGATGAGGGGTAGTTTGATGCTGTGTCTTAGATTGTTTTGTTTGTTTTTGTTGAGGAGCAGCTTGTTGCCGTGGCTCAGACTCGTTGTTGCCCTGGGTTGAGGTTGAGGGCTGAGGTTCAGGATTTTGGCTGTGCTCCACCTGTGGTAACCTGACATGATCCAGACGTTCCAGGTATGCAGGCTTAAGTTGGTCAGTGGAGACAGTTTTTTCTGCACCATCCTGGTCGATGACGTAGCGTTTTTCGTCTAACCTCCGAATGACCTTATGTGGTCCTGTGTACGGAGGTGTCAGCATGGGCTTGACTCCGTCGACACGACGAAAAACGTGTGTGCTGGTGGCCAAGTCCTTGAAGACGAACTGCTTGTCCGGCTTTATGTGATGTGCCGAGGGTACAGGCTGCAAGGCTTGGAAATGTGCACGGATTTTCTGCAAGAAAGTGACTGGGTTTACTGGTAAGTCACGAGTGATAAAAAACTCACCAGGAATGCGGATGGTTGCTCCATATAGCATTTCAGCTGGTGACGCGCCGAGGTCCGGCTTGTAAGATGTTCGTAGACCAAGCAGAACTGTCGGAAGGATCTGGGTCCACGGGAATTTGTCAGAGTGACACATGAGGGCGGCTTTCAGTGTCCTGTGCATCCGCTCACACATGCCATTTGATTGTGGGTGCCAAGAAGTCGTTCTGATTTTGTTGGAAAGTCCCACTAGACGGCCAAGGGACTTGAAAAGATCTGACTCGAACTGACTTCCTTGATCTGATGTTATGGTGATGGGGGTACCGTATTGACAGATCCAGTGTCGGTACAGCTCCCAGGCGACTGTTTCGGCCAGCATGTCCTTCATGGGTACTGCTTGTGGCCATCTGGTGAAGCGATCCACGATGGTGAGACAGTATTTGTAACCGTCGGCGGGTGGTTGCAGAATAATGTCGATGTGGATGTGGTTGAATCTCGTGCCAGGAACAAGGATGTGTTGTGGTGTTGTCCTGTTGTGCCGAGATATTTTTGATTTTTGGCATGGAACGCATTCGCGCGACCATCGGATGGCGTCTTTGCGAATACCAGGCCAGACGAATTTTTGTGTCAGCGCTCGAGCTGTCACTCGACCGCTGGGATGAGCTTGACCGTGGATGACGTCGAATGCAACCCTGCGCAAAGATGCGGGCAGGTAGGGTCGCACGACGCCAGTGGAGACGTCACAAATGACGGGGTTGTCCTCCAGGTCCAGTAGTTGCAGGTTCAGCGAAGTTTGTCCGATCACTTGCTCCAACTCGTTGTCCAGTTGCTGTGCTGCACGGATGGTGGCGGCGTCGAGTAAGGTGGGCATCGTGATTGCATTGATGCGGGAGAGAGTATCCGCTGGAACGTTGTCCTCACCTTTGATGTGTTCAAGCTTGGTGTTGAACTGCGATATGAAGTCGAGCTGGTGCAGGACTCTTGGTGACAAGTCTTCGCTGGGTCGTCTGTGGCTGTTTTGTACCAGTGGTTTGTGGTCGGTCCGGGTTCGGAACTCACGACCGTCAAGTATGTGTCTAAAGAACTTGATGGCAGCGAAAACTGCAAGTAGTTCTCTATCGTAAGGGCTGTACTTCTTCTCTGTGCTCGTGAGTTTGCGAGAGAAGAAACCCAACGGCTGGATGATGTTGCCTTCGTGTTGCTCAAGTGTTCCACCGATGGCGACGTCTGAAGCATCTGTTGTTAGCACCAGCTGTCCAGTTGGTGAAATATAAGCGAGTTTTGTGGCTGTGATGAGTGCTTGCTTGCACTGTTCAAAGGCTTCAAGTGTTTGCGGAGTGTGAATGATGCGTTTCATGTCACGTTTCTTGGTGGAGCCTTTGAGACAGTCATTGAGGACGGCTTGGTGCTGTGCTGCATGCGGCATGCTCGATCTGAAATAATTTATGGTGCCTAGGAAGGCGCGCATGGCATGACAAGTTTCAGGCAAGGGAAAATTTTTTATTATTTCAACCTTGGCATCTGGGGCTGAGTAGCCAGTGCTAGTGATCTTATGACCTAGGAATATTACCTCTTCTTGACCGAAAGAGCACTTACTGGCGTTCATTGTCAGACCGTATTTTGCTAGTCTCTCGAAGATGATTCGCAGGTGTTCGAGGTGTTCTTCGTGCGTCTTTGACATTACCATAATGTCATCTATATACCAGACGACGAAGTCCAGGTCTTGAAAAATTAAGTCTGCGAAACGTTGAAAGGTCTGGGTGGCGTTTTTGAGACCTGGTGGCATTCTCAAGAAGACCCAGTTCCCGAAGGGCGTCGAGACGGCTGTCTTTGGTACGTCCTCTGGCGCCACAGGGATCTGGTAGAAGGCTTTCTCGAGATCGATGACGCTGAAAATTTTGTTACCGTGAACTTTAGTGGCAAGCAGGTCTTCGATCCGAGGAATGCTGTATTTGTCCGGTATGGTCTGGTTGTTGAGCCATCGGTAGTCTCCGGTTATGCGCCAAGAACCATTTTTTTTCTGCACCAGGTGGATGGGGCTGGCGTATGGACTGTTGCAGCGCCTGATGATGCCGTGGTGTTCAAGTAGCTTGAACTCTCGCTTCGCAGCTTCCAGTTTTTCGCCAGTCAGTCGCCGGGCTCGTTGAAAAACTGGTGGTCCCTTAGTTTCAATGTGGTGCATGGTGTCCGAGTTGAAAGCCATGTTGGGTGCTGCTCTGGGAAGAGAAAGGTGTTCGAATTCCCTGAGAAGGCTGTGGTACTGCTTGGGTGCGTCCGTAACGTAGGAAGCTGCAACCACTGAGAATCCGTGGAGGTTAGTTGGTTTTGTGAAGCCTCCAGACGAAACCGTGGTTTCTGGGTCCTGTAGTCGTTGTTGTTTCAGATCTATGACCAGACCGTAGTGGGTCAGTAGATCTGCGCCAATGATGGGTCTGTCAACGTCAGCAACGGTGAAGGCCCACCTGATCGGCCTTCGGATGCCCAGGTTAAGCTCCAGGTACTGCTGACCGTAGGTGTTGATGGTGGTCCCGTTTGCGGCGTGCAGCTTGAGACCAGCGGGCTGTGGAGTGTTTTTTAGAGCTGTAACAGGTAATATAGATAAAACTGAGCCGGAATCCACTAAGAAGGTGTTGTTTGAGTTCCGGTCCCAGATGAAGAGGCGGCTTTCTTGAGGTGTTTTAACTGGTTGCCTGTCGTCTACCGCCGAAACAGACGACAGTGGCCTTAGTTTTCCCTCTGCTGCAGAGGCTGGCCGTTATTGAAGTTGCAGGGCTGCAGGCATCTGTTGGCAGCCGAGCCAAATTTTGAATGGTAAAAGCATACTCCCGGTATGCCAGGTCCAGGGCTGTGAGGACGGCTGCGGCTGCGGCTGCGGCCACGTGGTGCACCACCGTTGTTGTTGAAGTTGTTGTTGTGGCGCTGCTGACCTGCAACCAGCGCGCGTACCTCAGCTAAAAGTTGAAGATTTGCAGCAAGCATTTGACCCATTGTATTGGCGATGGCGTTAAGCTGGCTGTTGTCCTGGTGACTTGCTGCAGCTACAGAAGAGCCTCGAGGAAGTTGTGGCTCAGGCTGGACGGCGAAAACTCCCGCTGAGGGGCTGCTGCGGATGAGTACCAGTAGTTCATCGGCCGCCTCGGTGAGCTCGTCTATGCTGCTTTTTTTAAGTGGCTGAAGTATCATCTGAGCCTTGCTTGGGAGGGCCTTGAACCACTTCACTCGTAGCGCCTTGTCGTCCAATGTACCCTGAGCTAATTCCCTCATACGTTTCATCAGAGTGGACGGTTTGTCATCTCCAAGGGTGAGGTCACCAAAAAGTTTTTCCAGTTTTTGGTCAGGAGGATTGGTTGTTTGTACGGCAAGCTCTTCCTCTGGAGCAGGTGGAGGCGTACCGGCTGGTTGTTCTCCCTGCAGCTCGCTGGTGTCACGGTGTTCCTCTTCCACTTGGCGCTTAGCAGCAGCACGTGTTTGTCGGGGTGTATGGTACATGACACATCATGTGCCACATTTATGCAACCAAAACCCAAAGTTATTTTTAAAAAATGTACAGCACAGTTAAAATTTTGCACTGTTTGTTAAATGTTCACGCGCGTACTTCAGTAAGCGTAGCCAAGCCACTTTGAGCGCGTCGGTGCAGTGGCGGGAAACTGAAGTGGGGGCGGTAGCGTCTTGTGGGGGAGGGAGAGAGACGCTCTAATGGCGTGGAAAATTCCAGAAAACCGACGCCGTAATGGCGGCAACTGACGCGGCGTCACTTTCACTTTCGAATTTTCACAAAGTTTATTGTTTTTTAAAAATCACGCTTTTTTCACTCACAAAATGTTTCAAAACTCGGGGTCACCAATGTAGTATTTTAGGGTTCAGGCACGTCAAGTTACCAGCTTGACGGGCGGTTGAATTTGACTTAGGCGTGTCCTATATCAGTGAGTGAGAAAAGGGATTGATAAATAATAAAAGCACTTGTATGGTTAACTGTATTTTAATTATAAATAAAAATCACTATTGACAATGTTAAGAAAGAATTTAGTTTAAATGAATATAATAATTATGTTGACAAAGCTACTCGGTTGAGTGTGGCTTGAGATGTGCACGGTGTGGTTGACGGTGCAAGACTGACTAGGGGGGCCCCCTGCGAACAGGGACGCTCAGGCCCAAAAGGGCCGCCTTGCTGCATCGGTGTTGGTGTGTGCGCTGTCCATGAGCGCCGCACAGTACACAGCGCGCGGTGCCAGGTTCTGCTTGCGCGGTTGCCGCTGTGCTTGTTGTGGCGGGTTTCCACGGGTCGCCACAACACCAACCTAACCCTCGAGTCAACCAACACTGTGACTTTCAAAATAAAACGGAATTATTAACGTAAACTTGAAAAAAAAATTTTGAAATATTCTTTGATAACATAAGTTTATTTTAAAATAGTTTTATGCCGATATTTGCATTAAAAAAATATTTAAAAATGATTTTTTCTGAAGGGGACCATTAATTGGGGTAAGGGGTCCACAATTGGGTCCTTTACCTTAAAGCTATTTTTTCTCAGAGAGGGATGAATCACCGTTTTTTTAAAAACGCATTTTTGAAGGAAAAAAATTTGGAGCGCGCATGCGCAGTGGTGGGTATAAAAAATTATGGTTGGCTTTTGGGGGCCGATTCGACTATCTTACCTCACTGGCCAACAATTTCTAGTCATTCGTGAAACTATTCTAATCCCACTGGACAACTTTTTTTGGACCCTCGAGGGTGTTTATCTTGTGAAGCTCTCTTATTCTGTCTCTCTCGCTCTGCTTAGGTTCGCATGGGAGAGAGTAGAGACGATTGACGAAGACAATCAATACGTTCACCTAGACTTAATTTCTACCTTACCGACGTCTTTTTTTTTTAATTAAAAAATGAAATTTTTAGTTTTTTAATTAATACAGTTTCATAAGTTGAAATTGGGTACGACATAATAACAGTAATTCAAAAGATTGTACTGTATTCGCGTCACGTAATAATAAAACGTTCGCTGGCATAGTTCACTGATCGAGAAGCGTTCGTAGTAACTCGTTGATTTTAAATGACCCAACTAATTTCAACTTCATAAATAGGACATAAATTTTAAAATTCATAATAATAATAATGATGACGGTAATAAAAATAGTGTTGAATAATTAAATAAAAGGCATAGTGTAAGTCGAGACAACTCGAGTAAGTATAAACAGATAAATTCCGAAGCGCGCGTTTATCTGCAGTCGCACTCGTCGCTTCGTCGTACAACTTAATCGTCCCAAATTACAGTTATCAATAGACTCTCCCATCCATTTATTTTTAGTTTCAAACCTTCATGTTAATTCAATTATTTTATTTTTAATGTTAAATTCAAATTAAACTAATAATTTTAGTTTTCTATTAATTTCTAGTTCTATTAAATTCTAAAAAACAGTAGAATTAAATGGTAAATGATGTTTAAAATTCAAAAATTTAGTACTATAGCAATACAGCTGTAATCTAAGTATAATTTTTAATTTTCACGTGTTTTAAAGTTGTTTATTTTGAAGAAGAAAATGAAAGCTTTTTGAATAAAAGAAAAAAGGGCGTAAAACTAATGGTTAAAAAAAAAAAAAAAGAAAAAGAAAAGCTAGCTGTTGATGGAGACGCGCTTTGGAATACGAAATGGGAAGCAGCGACGACATCCGGACTAAAACTAGCTCATAACTACTAAATAAAGAAATCATGTACCTAGCGGGCCACGATGGACGACGATAATCAAAACTACCCAAAGCGCATGCGCACCGAAAAAAAAAAAAAAATCACAGTGCCGCGAGCCGACGACTTGAGTAATAAGCCGGCACAGTCAACTCGTAAACTCCGCTAATGCTTCATCGGCTAACTTTTAATTGTATGTGCTTTGCGGAACTTATGAATACTTATGAATTCAAGGAAAGGCAAGTACGAAATTATTATATTTTCATAACTTTTAATTTATAATGATGATTTTTCAAATTAGTCGTCTCGTATCTCTTTGGTCTTTCATTGACTATTAGTCACTCGTCTTTCGCCGAAGTCTTTTTAAATTTAAAAATAATAAAGTTGGATCGAGGCTGCACCCCCAAAATGGTTTAGTTAATTGTGTTTGCTCAAGCCTTTTTTCAGAATCTTCTTTGGATCATTTTCACTTTAAATCTATTTTCAGTTTCTTTTTTCCTAGAAGTTTAAAAAATAAAATTTCAGTTTGTTGAGGAAGATCAAGTTCCTCTGAAACAAATTTGAATCACCATTTATTTTTTTATTTTTTTGAATAGTTTCAAACTACCAAGATTATATCGCTTTGAAATTATGATTCACGGACAATAATAATTATAAAGCGGCTTTTACTTTTTTTTTATATAAAGTGGGTAAAGCCAAATAATCTGATACAGTATCAGAGAATAACTAAAAAATCGTATTTGAAAAAAAAAAAGAAAAAAAGATATAATAGCCATTTTGAGGGTATTAGATTGAATATGGAAGCCCTTGCGTCAAAAGATAAAAGATAAACAAAAAGCTTTGTACTTACTTTGGGAGTATTTACGGGGCGCCAGGTAGTATCAAAGAGATAAACCGCAGCAGCAGCACTTATACAAAGTTCCAACTTCCAAGTCGGCTTATTCTCAATTTACCTACTCATTCACCCGACGCGCCTTTTTTTCTTCTTATTTTTATTGTGCTTTTAGGGCTGCGATTAACATGAGTGACGAATTGCAAACTCGATTTTATTATTTATTTTGAAAAAAAGTCTGATTTTAAAGAATTTAAACAACGGCCAGATTTTAATGATAAATTGAATAAAAATAATGAAGAATTATGAAGTCTAAGACGTTAGTTGAGCTTGGGGGGATTGATAAGCGCAGCTCTTCTTATCTGCTCCGGTCGACCCCAACTCCCGAGGAAGTCGCTCTTCCTGTATGACTAACTCTCTCTCTCTCTCTGCTCCAGCATCCACAACTCTTGTTTCAACCTTTTCAGGGAAATTTATTTAAGGTCCAAAGATGAGCCGGTGTTTTTTTATAATATTAACTCTAATGCTGGCAAGATGGACGAGAGCCGAAGAGTTTTTCATACTTTCGGGTCCCGAGGGAAAAAAGGGAGACACTTGGCACCGAAATCAACGGGCTCGGGACATGTTCTGTATCACGGACGACGTAGCGAGCTCCCTGGTTTGGAACACCAACTTCGATTGGACAAACTCGGATTTTAATAACTTGAACCAAGTTGGAAAACCGTACCGTAAGTTTAGACCCACAGTAGACATATACTTATCCAATTAAGAGCTCATTAATAAGATACTTTTTTTAGTAATGCCTTGGGACGTTAACTACGTGTACCCATCAAAGGACAATTTGAACTGCCAGATGGACCAGAAGAGCAATTGCTCGCGTCTATGGTCGACCGGAAACTGGAGCTTCGTCGACACTTCGACCAAGCCGATGTCACCGATCTCCGACAATCGATGGGAAGGTTTGTACATCATCAATCATAACTTCATAATCACCATTCAAATATAAACTTTTTATTATTTCCACTCAGAAGCTCAAACCAATATTTTTGGACGCGTACCTTATAACCGTTAGATTTTGATCAATCAGCTTTTAATGCCAGAACATTTTTTTTTTTCTTAAATATGGCCCCCCTTGAACTTATTTATTCATTACAATTTTTTCCTATTTTTTAAATCAATCTTTTTTACAATTTTTTTGAAAGCTTTGCAACCAGTAGAAAAATTACAACTTTAAATTTTTATCAAACTTTGTTTTTTTAGTTATAAAATGTTATTTTTCTTCAATAACATTAGGATAGGATTTTATAAAAAGTCAATATGAAACTACACTTTGAAATATCGGTATTTATACTAATTCGCGGGGGGCCATAAAAAGCTTAAACAATGACGAATCGAAGTTACTTATGGAAATTTTGGTCAGGTGTGTCTAAATCTTTTGGCAGACCATTTAATTACAACGTTTAATAATAACGTGCGCAAAAATAATTTTCAAATGTTCTAAACAACTCAAAACTTCAAAATTCAGTGTTTTTGACTTCTTCCTACCTTGTAGAGATGCTACATATCGAGCATATTCAAAATAACAAAGGGACATATTAGGTACACTCACCTTAGATAAAAAAATCTCATTTTATTAAAGTTATTAAAATAACCCATAAAATCGTTGTAGAAACCCTGAACTTGACTTGAAACGGTATAGGAAACTTTAATTTAATAATTATTGAAAAATAACCAGTTTTGGAGGAAAAACAAATATCGCTAAGCTCGGATTACGCATCACCCACGCTATTGTCGAAGGGGAGCTTGGCCGTGTCCATTCGGGGCAAGGGAGAAGCCAACTTTAGCCTCTGTCCCGACGCGTCCAACACTTATTTCTGCTACCACGTAAGCTTCGGCGAGCCTTCGAGCATGAAAAAATGGTGCAACAGTCGATATCCGGAAGGAAACTGCGTACTGTCTCAAGCTGCCAACAACCAGGTTATTTTTTAATTAAAATCCCTGGATTTTTAAATAGATTTAAATTAAATTTTACGTTTACTGTTTTCAGAAAGCAGGAGTATTGTCGTCTACAGAGTGGAAAACTTTCTTGATTCAGTGGGACTTGATAGACAAGACCGAAATCACGGTTTTCGAGGGGAACGTCCAAATTTTGAGATTGTTTAGCATTAACCCCAATCGCGTTCTTGATAAGGATCGAGTCATTTTGTACTCGCGGAGTTCACAAAAAATGCTCATGAAGTTTCATACCTGTAAGTTCATCGGACAATCTCTGAATTAATTTTTTATCGAAATAGCTGCACTTTTTTGCTTATATACTTAAATACCATTATAAATACAGAGATTACTTAAATTTTCATTATCATTTGAATCTTGAAAAAAGTCCTAATTCGTGTAGTAGTAAACAGCAATGTAACAATCCCCAAACTCTTTAAGAAATGAGAATCATCTTACCCATTTAATGACTAGATGCTAGCAAAATATAATATTGAGTCTATAAAATGGCCAGTAAATGGCTAATGTTAAGAAAATCTATTAGACTTCACCAAAACTGAGTGATTTTCAGACGGTTACCTGATGACGACGTCAACTCAATCGAAACTTCTGAGTCCGGAGATAATGACAACATCTCCGGACGGCAGCATATGCATCGAGATGTCTTTGAGCATGTGCGAAAACTGCCAGATATTCGTGGACTTTGTTGACAGTCAGGATCAAATAAGTACCGGAAGGGTCTTCAAGGGCGAGCCCGGTACGAATCCGTTAAACTTGCCCACTTGGAAAACCGTCAGGGTGCACAAGATGCTGCCCGGGAGGGTCAAACAGCCCATCAGGCTGACCATGAACACCTTGCCGACCAAGAACCTCAGCGGTAATCCGTACTGGGCCGTGTCCAACGTGCGTCGATGCTACGATGGTCTGTACGTACTTTTATTAGAGACTCCATGTTAACGGGCTTTGTACCAACACTTTTGATTAAAAGTACCTTTTTTTTTCTTGAAGACAATCCTCAAACCCTTTTTCTGAATTTAAAGTACGTTGTAGGTGATCATTCAAAGTAAATAACTTAATTTTTTTTGTTAAGTTGGTACAAACCCTGAAACAATAATTTTCTTACATTTTTACTAACATGTGTACGGTATTGTATTTAAAAGGTGAGATGAAGGTGGTGAAAATAACAGCGTATCAGGACGACAGAAAAGAGGGTATTTTATCGGCGGTATCCTCGGAATACTTCTGGCCTAAAGTGACGTGTCAGAAAATCTCAACCACCGGAAGCTCCATCATCGACTCCACCAATCGCAAGTTCACCACCTCGAGCTTGGGTAAGAATATACTCATCATCTTATCATCGAGTTTTTTTGTATAATTATTTCGACCATGTTCAATCGGGATTTTCAATAGCTCTGTTTAACGTACGACCTTTTAAATTTTGAAATCATCATTAATAATTGAATGATTTTATGTACAGTAGAACCTTGATAAATCGAACTTCGATAATTCGAAGTTACAGCCCGCTCCCTTCAATTTCCAATACAAACCAATGTTAAATTACCTTGATAATTCAAAATTTGAAATTTCGAAACCTCGATAATTCGAAATATTTTTTGGTCCCATGATACATATTTTCATACAATTTTACCTTGATAAATCGAAGTTGTTTCGAAGGTAAACAAAGAAAACTTAATGACTCGCCTCCTAATACCTCATTTAGTGTTATCTTGAACCCCAAATAGACAACATGTTGAGCCGTAAATATAAGTCTCTCTCAATAAAAGATAAAGTGGATGTTATTCGTGAAGTCAAGTTGGGTCAAAAATCTAAAACAAAAATTGCATTAGAGTGGGAGATTCCTCTCAGCATGCTGTCAACATACTTAAAAAATAAAGGTAAAATTCTACAAAGCTACGCAGAGTTGAATGTTGAAGAAAAACGAGGTGAAAAACGAAAACGTAAAAGACCCAGGATTTCCCCAAGTAGATGAAGCTGTTACTCGTTGGTTTTTTGAGGTAGTAAAAGAAAATGAAAAGAATGTAAGTGTCGATGGAGTTATTCTAAAAGCCAGAGCCAAAGAGTTTGCAAAGCTGCTTGGCGAAAATGATTTTACAGCTAGCTACAATGGATGGTTCGACAAATGGAAAACAAGAAATAATATTGTTTTTACAAGTTTATCAGGTGAAAAAGCTAGTGTTGATCTAAAATCGGCAGCTGAATGGATGTTATCTCTGGAGCCAATATTAAAAGAATATGAACCGAAAATATTTTTAATGTGGACGAAACGGGCTTATTTTACAAATATATGCCTTCTAAAACCTACAAATTTAAAGGAGATCCATGTTCTGGCGGTAAAAACAGCAAAGACAGAGTGACTGTTTTGGTGGGCGCAAACATGGATGGATCCGAAAAACAGTCAAAAATAACTTCTTTCTTTAAAAAAAGTTGAAAAGACAATAGCTTTTGTGTTTTAATTAAAGGTCACTGACTCTGTTATCATTACCCAGCTGAAAAAATCAGTACGGAAATCAGTACTGGGATCCGTACTGGAATCCGTACTGAACTCCAGAACTGATAATTGAGACTGATATCCGCACTGATTTCCGTACTGATTTCAGTGCTGATTTTTTTTTTTTTTTTTTGGGGGGGGGGGGAGGGGAGTTAACTGTTGTACAAAAAATATAATAAATTTTATAGTGAAAATATCAAAATCCAATATTATCATTTTTTTGAGTGGGGGTAACAGTATAAACAAAATATTACCAAAATAAAAAAAATTTTGTATTTAAATAGTATTTTTAAGCATTTTTCTTCCAAAAGAATATTTGTATATATTTTTTCTCTTTATCAAATTTTTTTTTTTTTTTTTTTAATTCAATTCTTTTCATTTGATTTTATTAATATTTTAAAAATTAATATTATACAATCTTCATATTTTATTTTGATTATTGATAGTTATATAATTCAATGTAACCAAACAGTATAATTAGTTGTGATTTTTTTAAATTTGATTAATTATTTTTTTTAAGGTATGAAAAGATTAAAAAATGTAGCCTTAAGGTGGCTCCCTATAGTTTTCGTGTTTCTTACAAAATTTTTCTAATTTTGCACAGAGCTAGTTTTTTGTGTCCCCTACACGCTAATTTTTGAGATATTTAGCTCGGAAGTTTCAACTCATTGCATGGCCCTAGTGAAAATATATGATGCGTACTCACATGCGTACGCACGTGCTGTTAACGTTCAGTAATTTTTTTTTTTTAAATAACAACTTTATTATTTTTAAAACAGTAAACAACAAGGTAACAGTTATAAACAATAAGTTCAACAATAAAGAATTTATTTTTCAATTTATGGCGAACTGAACCAAATATCCGTGTACCTGAAATTTTTCGAGTAAGAAAAAAACATGTTACCACTAGTTTGCTATTATCTTAAAATTTTATATATTTTTAATGAAAAAGTTTTTATAATTTTTTCTTTTAATGTTAATATTAAAACTCAACTAAAAAATTTGAAATCCATTTTTGGAATGTCCAAAGTCAGGTACACTAAGACCTCCGATGAGCATAGATCTGTGCAATCAAGAAAGCACAAAGAAATAACGATCTCAAATTTTTAACTTAAATAAATTGAGTATCAACTTATAATTTAGACAAATTTTCCATATTTATACAGTTCCTTTCTTCTTTAACTTTAAAAAAAAAAAAAAAAAAAAAAAAAAAAAAAAAAATTGCTAACACATGGTCGCAAGTGATCAGCAGCAGCAGTGATGGCCGAGAACAGGAGAAAGGTTCACAATGATAGAGTTCGTGCAGGTTGCAAGCCGTTAGCCAAGCAGAGGGTGGAGACAAGTTAAGTTTTGATGTTGAACTTATTGTTTATAACTGTTACCTTGTTGTTTATTTTTTTTTAAATAATAAAGTTGTTGTTATTTTTAAAAAAAAATTTACTGAACGTTAACAGCACGTGCATACGCATGTGTGTACGCATCATATATTTTCACTAGGCAGAAGTGCTCTGCCAAGGATAAAAATTCGTAAAAATTCGAAGGTTATTTTTGAATTGCATATTCAATTTTCATAGAATATTTTTTAAAAACAGGTTTTCTGATAGAGCAAGATGTTAGGAATCGTGAGGAACAAAGAAAAATATAGCAAGCGGTATTAACTTTTGAGATAACGAAACAAAAACAATGAAAAAGCAACTTCAAAAATTAAATTATATAAGTATTGATAACTATCAATAATCAAAATAAAATATGTAGTTTGTAAAATATTAATTTTTACCGATGAGAATAAAATCAAAATATAAAGAATTGAATTCAAAAAAAAAAAAAAAAAATTCGGACAAAGAGAAAAGATATGTACAAATATTATTTTGGAAAAAGACATAAAAATAATTATGCAAACCAATTTTTTTTAATTATTATTAAATAATAAAAAACATTTGGAAAAAAAAATTATTTAAAAAAATAAATTCTTTGCTTTTGAAAATCCATATGGAAATCTGTTTCAATTTTCCATACGGAATTCCATATGGATTCTGTTATGGATTTCCGTATGGGGTCCTGCATGGATTTCCATATGGATTTTCAGCAGGGTAATTATCAAAATAAAGAGTACATACGTGAAGTAACAAATTTGTTAAGTTATTGAATAAAATTTTTTTTTTCTTTAAATGATTTGTATTTAATGAAACCTGGCATTGCCAAGCTAATTATTGTTGTAAAGTATTCGAATTAAAACTAAATTATAAATAAAAGAATAGAGTAGCCAAGACGATATTTGTTAGATATCTAACAAATATCGTTTTGGCTACTCCACGTTCTGCTAGTATCGTCTGCTTATGAGAAAGCCTCATACTTTACTTTTATGTTTCATTAATGTAACTGAAATATTGGATTTTGATATTTTGACTATAAAACTTATTATATTTTTTTGTACAACAATTAACTCCCTCCCTCTCCCCAAAATAAAAAAAAAAAAAATCAGCACTGAAATCAGTACGAAAATCAGTGCGGATATCGGTCTCAATTATCAGTACTGGAGACCAGTACGGATCCCAGTACGGATCCCAGTACTGATTTCCGTACTGATTTTTTCAGCTGGGTATTGTTCACATTGTACATTTATGCTTACTTTATAAAATGAATTTATGTAAATAAAAACTTTAAAAATGACACAACCTTGATAACTCAAAATTTTTTCAATTTCACCAAAATTTTACCTCGATAATTCGAAGTTACAACCCGCTGCCTTGAGTTTTGAATTATCGAGGTTTTACTGTATTTCAGAGAACAGAAAGCTGTGCGCTTCCGGTAAAATTGGGATAAAATGCTCGGTCAGCTGCTCAAAACTGTTCGGAGAGCGATACAAAAACTGCGATTCACTCCAAGCTTGCGATAATCTCGGCTGCTTGTGCGCTCCTGGTTTTACCAAGGACTCCTCCTGTACCACCAGTAATTATCAATATTTTTTATTCATGTAGATTTAAAATTTAAATTAAACAAGCTAATATACTTTAAATTTAAAATACAGAGTGTCCTGGCTCAAAGTTCGGCTACGAGTGCAATAAGAATTGCGGACACTGCACCGATGGCATGTGCAACCCGGCGACCGGAAACTGCGACCGCGGCTGCGAATTCGACGAGGCCAACGTTTACTTGCCGCCACTCTGCAAAACTGGTAATTATAAATATAAATTTAAAAATCCCATAATTTGTTCCTGTTACCAAACTTATTTAATTGTATATTTCGTAATACAAGGATGTAAAATAACGTTTTACACACCGACCAGGGCAGGTACTGCTAATTATCCCGGTTTACCCAAGTTTACCTTGATTTTTATTCAGGTTTTTTTTATGGAAAAGTTGTAAAATAAAAAAATCAAAATTAATTTATAAAATTGAGATGAGCTAAAATTATTTTGAGATATGCATCATCCATCGATCCATTCCATCCAATCGAAATTGTTCATCACTTTAGGCATAAGTTCTCCACCTCCACCAAACATCGACTCCATAAACTCCAGCACGGTGAGACTTCACGCCGAACTCAAGAGCGATTACAAGCTCATACCAACGAGTTTCGTCTTCGAAATATGGGACAATGATTTTAAACCCATTTACGTAAGCAATGCCTTGGGCATCAACAGCACAACTCCCAGCATCGAGGTTTTCGTGGAACGACTTAAACCTGGTACCCACTACAGGACCATCGGAATTGTAACGGCTAAAAACAAAACTTTGCGCGGAGATTGGCGAAACTTCACCACTTCTTGCACAGGTAGGTCCATTTATTTATCATAATCCCTAATATGAACTTTGAACTATCCAAATCGCTTCTGAACTTTCAGAATCTCCCAGGCCAAACTTTCACATTTACAGCAACGAAACCAGTATAACGGTCGACAACGTCGTTGAGAAACACGTAAACGACTCGTGTCCCCACACGTGGTACACCGTCCAGTTACAGCTGGACAAGCCAAAGAAAAAATTTGTCTTCAGCAATTTAACCGAGTTTCCGAAAATGTTTACTGAGCTCGAACCCTACACTAACTACACGGTCAACGTCAAATCTCAGAAAAATCCCTTGATATTTCACGTTGTTGTTAATACTCTGGAAGGAGGTAACGATAATTTAACAAAAGATACGAAAGATAAGCAGAGACTAATTACATCGTATAATTATCAATACGTTTTTCAGTTCCGGACGCAGTTGAAAATTTGGGACCGTTGCGGAGTTCTACCGATAGCATAGACGTTAGGTGGGACGCTCCGAAAGTAACCAGAGGTGAAATCGTCAACTACACCGCTGAAATATGGGTAAGTAAAATCTGATAGCTTTACACTTAAAATATATATTCCTTATAATGGGTTCACATTTTTTCAGCTCGTTGAATCTCTTGGGTGCACTGATATGAATGTTTCAACCAGTGAAAGTGTCCAGGTTAAATTAGAGTCGGTTACAGTAACTAATGGGACTCAAAATACTTACAATTACACCTTCAAGGATCTCAAGCCTTACACAAGGTATCGAATTGAGGTTTATGCTAGCAATTCAAGACATCAGAGTAAGAAATCCGAGTTGGTTCACGAAACTACTGCCATTGGTAAGCTTATCACACCAGCCGACGGTCACAATTGATGCAAAAGCATAATTTTTTGGACCATTGGAGAAAAATAATCTTAAAGATCGTAGATGATCCTAAGTGAGACGCCAAATATCTTTCGTATCATTTGTGACCCTTGATGAACTACATTAAATTTCGTGTACGATACTAATGATGTTTTATATTCAAAGACATGCCAACCGAACTATTTACAAACCTTCGTTTGATCAACGAGACTTCAGCAAAGTTTGCGGCAAGCCTCACCTGGGATCGACCAGAAAACTGCACGTCCATCACTGGACCAATACGAGCAGCCAGACTGTACCTGGAATCGTTTCTAGAAGATAACTTCTTGACCGTCAACACCACGGATTATTTTTACCCCCTCGCCAAATCTCGATTCAACGGGTTTGAGAACTACACTGCCAAGTTGCACGTGCTTCGGGGTCTTGGAGACGCCGAGAACAAAACTCAATTTATTTCTTTAGACTTCATCGTTCCACCTAGAGGTAAATTCCATAATAACTATACAAAAGAGATCAGGCCCTTCTTTCAAAACTATTTTAGTTTATCCTGGTTTTATCTCAGATCATCTCATCAATCTTTAGAAGTGACTTATATTTTGACAAAACGAGAATTTTCTGATCACATAAGGACGATTTTTTTACAGAACCACCACCCGTCCAAGATGCTGAAATAATCGAAGTGGATCCGATAAATAAAACCACTACTCTGAGATGGAATAAGCCGGAAGAACCATTGCACGGCGAATTGGAGTACTACTCTATTGAGTTCTGCAAGAAACAGTCCAAAGACTGTTTCACCAACGAGAACTTGAGAGCTTTTACTGAAGAATCGTGTGGATCTTGGGATTCTTATGGTGAATTGTGCAAGGTTGTCAAGCTACCATCTACAGACTACGAAGAAGTGCAGGTAAAGTGGTAATCTTAAATTAATGATATCGGTCGAATCTGGGTCCGAAAAAACCCGAGTAGTTGGTATTTGGATACTCGTGGATCCAGACATCTAGATCCAGGTATCGAAAAGTATCCAGATAATCGGCATTCCTATCTCAAATATCAATTCTGTTTTGAGTGTTGCAATTTGTTTCAGGTTGTAGCTCACAATAAGAACGTAGCAGTGGGATCAGAGCCGGTGACTTTGAGTATTGTGAGAAAAGATTTCGGTGAGAATATTTTTCAGTTAAAGTTACTTTAATTGATTGCAAAATCTATCTTATATCAATGTCTTTCCAGTATCGTCTGCTCCTGCGAGCTTGAACTATCTTCTATCAGAAAACGGTTCCTCGCCTCAGATTTCTTGGCCACATCCTGCCCTCACTGGTGGCAGACTCCAGAGATTTGTCATTGAGGCTACGGTTCAAAAGAGTACCTTGAAAAAAAAACCTTGGACTTCCAAAACATTCCAACTGGACCTGACAGACTACGAGTCCTGGTACTCCAAAGACTTGGAACTGTTTCCGTCCACGACTTTTAAAATAAGTGTTAGAGCAGTGACCTCAACGGGTCTGTTGGGAAACACCGTAGAAAATGAAATTTCCACTCCGAACCTCTTCAAATTCACTTCAAAAGATCTAAGTCCTAGAATTGAGGGCGACCGAACCGTCACCATCAAAATACCAAAGGTTCTGAACGTTGTCGAAAACAACAAGATTGTTGTGAAGGTCCAGGGACCAAAACACTGCGATACCAATGAATACAGATCTAACGAGACATCCCAAAATAAAGTACCACTGTCGTGGACAGCTATAGAGATAACGGTAAGTTATCAGCAATTGTTCTGATTCTCAGGGATTTCTTCATGGATAATTTGCTCTTCCTAACAGAATCCCGATGACTACGCTGACCGAGAATTTAGAATTGGGGACGGCTATCAGTACGGTGGTGGAATAAACTACGCGCTGTGCCCGAATGAATCCTATGTTGTGCACGCACTTTTGCTCCAAGAAGATTCTGTAATCGATGACTTATGTACTGGGGAAATTCATTTCATGGAAGTCCCTGGTGAATTTTCGTTATGGTACCTTTTAATACTCGTCTTGATCCTTTTGATGGTTTTGATGATCTTCATCATTCACAGAAGAAAGTAAGTCTTGATGTTTTCTTTAGGCAGTAATGTAATAATTCCAATTCCCGGTTACTTTTAGATATCCCAAGAGATATTTGAAAGAGAATCAGCGCGCCAACAATCAGCAAGAAAACGAACCGCTGTCAAACAACTACAAAGAAACCAAGAAGGTGGTGGAAAAGATTGAGCTGATCAAGTCGACTAATTCCTTGGCGATCGACAAAGCCAAGAAAATTGTGAACGAAGAGGAAAAATTCAAAAAGTTCACGATGCCGGTCAAAGTTGAGGAGTTTGAAGAATACTTCGAGTACGCTTATAAATCCGGTGACTTGGAGATGGAGTTCTTGGTGAGTGAAAAGTGAGTGAACACTTAATGTAATTTATAAAGACGGACTGTTTTTCCCTTCTAGGCTTTGAAGAGCGGGTTGACCAGGCCGCACACGTACGGATCGAAACCGGAGATGAAACCAAAGAATCGATACCTGAACCTATTTCCATGTGAGTAATGAGCAATTCAATCTTATTGATCAAACACATCGAGTTGTAGAGTTAAAAATACTGAGTTATAATCATGGTTTCATCAGTAAAAATAATTTTTTTCTTCATGAAAACTTTGATTGACTTAAAAATTTATGGGATTGCTCTAACATTGTATCCATGTGCTTTCAGACGACGACTCGCGAGTGGTTCTGGAAAAACATCCCGACGATCCAACCTCCGACTACATAAACGCTAGTTACATCAAGGGATACGCAGGCCATGAAAAAGCATATATAGCCACTCAAGGCCCTAAACCTAGCACGGTCGTAGACTTCTGGAGGATGATTTGGCAGGAGAAGGTCGAGGTCGTCTGCATGATGGCCAATCTGGTTGAGAATGACAAGGTTAGCGATGTCACATATCTTATTGTGGATGTTTTCAGAGCGAGATAGAGTATTTTTAGAAGAACGATATTAAAAATTGAGAATTGTTTACAGACAAAGTGCGAGCAGTACTGGCCATCGGAGATCGGCAAACCAGTCGTTTACGGCTGCCTCATGGTCCAACTTAGCACCGAAGAAGTACACAGTGACTTCACCTACAGAACCTTCGTCATAACTTGCGGTGGGGATCAGGAATCCCGTTCGGTAAACCAATACTTTTTTAAAAATTATTTCGTAAACTTGATCATCGGTATCATTGGTGAGCCTTGGTAGCAACATGATGCATATAATTAAAAACTGTGATCAGGTCCAGCATCTGCACTACACGGCATGGCCGGATCACGGAGTCCCGTCTAATCCTCGGTCCATAGTGGCCTTCCTCAGGGAGATCCAGAAGTACGCGCCGATTCCCAGAGTCAAACAAGACGCGGCACCCATCGTGGTACATTGCAGCGCCGGGGTGGGAAGAACCGGGACCCTGATCGTCTTGGACATGGCCATATGTCAAATAATCTCCGAGAAGGTTCATAATTTTCAAGATTTAAGCTTACAAGTGAGTAATCAAAGATATTTTTAGACGGTAAAGCCCAACTGATTTCAGGCAGTGGACGTACACAGTCTCGTGAAGTCAACGAGGCAGGACAGGCTGAACATGGTCCACAACTCGGATCAGTATTTACTCGTGCATCTAGTTTTAGTGGAGTACTTGAGCTCCGAGAACACGTGTTTCATCGCCTCGGACGAAAACCTGCCAAATCTCATCGCCGAGGCCAAAGCCAAGTCAGAGTTCCAGTTTCAAAGGTACATTTTTATACATGTTTAAAAATAGTAAAAAACTAATCAATTTGGTTTGATAGGATTAAAGACACCAGCTGGTTGAACGAAGTGTTGGGGTCGCCGCCACTGCCGGAAAAGTCACTGTCCAATAAAAACAGAGCCAAGCACAGGTTTCCCAACTCAGCTGGTACTCTGCATACATTAATTTATGAAAATCACAAACTTACACAAGCTGTATTAATAATGATCGATTGCAGGTAGCGTTACCAGGTTGTTCTTGAAAAGATCGATCGAGATGGATGAGGACAGCGACTACATAGCCGCGACGAGCGTTAAGGGAAATATATTCAAAGACTGCCGGTACATCGCCACCCAGCTTCCACTGCCAACGACCTTGGCCGATTTCTGGCGCATGATCTCCGAGCAGCGCGTAGAGTTGGTACTCGTACTACAGCAACCCGATTTGCAAGACCCGGTGAGTCTGAGTATTGAAATTTAAATATTTTCTTTGTGGTGAAGAAAACGACATGGCTGAAGTTATCCACGAAGAAAATGATACTGCAAAAAAATATATTGCTATTTACTTGTTTAATTATCGTTTTCCTCCTCTTCAATAATGAATAAAATGATAACTATGAATTTTTCCACGATAAAAATAGGGCTGTTCGAGACCGAGACTGACGAGACTTTGGATGGTCTCGGTCTCGGTCTCGAAAAAAATTTCTGATCTCGGTCTCGGTCTCGGTCTCGGTTTTAGTTTTGGTCTCAATAATTTGACAAATTTTTTAAAAATAATTTTTTTTTTTTTTTATAATGTCTACACAAATAAATAAAACATAGACTTTCTGTAAGATTAAATAAGAATGGTTCATTTCCACTCCCCATTCGGTCAAATCAAAACCATGTCAAGGAGCATATTAAAGTCTCGGTCCGAGACCGAGACCGAGACCGGGAAAAGTCTCGAGTCTCGAACAGCCCTAGATAAAAATGACCTCTACATAGATTCCTGAGAAGAAAATGATACGTACAGATACATTCCAACGAAAAAAAACATCTCAATTTTTCAAGTTCATAGTTTAAAGCTAATAAAACAATGATGCATAAATCGTGAATGAAATCACAAGTGTAAGGTAAGTTCTGCGAAGAAAATGACATATGGAAGTTTATGCGAATAATACTGCATACTTATTTATTAATCTCCAGCAAAAAAGAAAATGATAAGTATGTTAGTGTATACACGAAAAAAATGGCATATACGTGGTTTATCGTGAATAAAATGACACGATTAGAATTTACTGAAAAAAAACTATCCATGCTTGAATTATTTTAATTCAATTTTCTATTTAATAATAATAAAGAGGCAAATGTAAATTTGTGTATAAAAATTGAACAATAATCGTTACTTTTCAGACCTACTGCGAGCTGGTGCCGGAAAATCAGGGTTTCGCGAGCTCGGTTTACCTCCGGGTAATCCGTCAGTCGGACGCGTCCACCCTGTCTCGATACTATTACAAGGAAGAAGTCCGCATAATCGACAGTTCGGAGGTAAAATAATCATCATTACAGTACCACACTGAGTTAAAGCTTTGATTAAATGCCGTCTCTTTTTTTCGCTTCTTTTTTTTTAATTTTGCTTATTCGACAGCAGCCTAAAAAAGACCAAATAGTAACGATTATAAACTACAATAACTGGCCGAAAGACGACGCGCTTCTGCCGCCTCCGACCGATCTGGTTAAGCTCTGGAGGACGCTCAAAAGCTTCAACCGAACTAACGATCATGTACCGGTCGTTTTAGTGTGCAAGTTAGTTTTTTTTTTTTTTTACTCATTATTATTAATATCATTTGTTTTTTTTTTAAACAAATTTTTAAACGTTACAAAGGGACGGCTTGACCGGTTGCGGATTATGGCTTACGGCTTCGCACTTACTTAACAAAATGACGATCGACAACGAGTGCGACGTGCCCCAAGTGGTTCGACAAATACGTAGGTGCAAAAAAGATTTTTTGGACAAACAGGTGAGATTTTTTTTCCAATAAGTTTAAAAAATTATTATTTTTTTTTTTTTAATTGATTTTAGGAGCATTTTAGTTATTTGTACGACGTGGCACTGGCGCACGGAGAAAATAACATGGTGTGATGAGTTTACAAATAAAGTATTTTAAATCATTAAATTCGTGGTTTACTCCATAAAACTTACTAGATGAGTTAGTTTTCAACATTTAAACTTTCTAAACGAGATCAAAAACAAACAAGGTACCAAAGTAAAACTGTAACAATAATTTTACTGTGTTTGTCCAATTTATTTTCATAAACTCGAACTTTACTTCTTTAAGTTATTCAGTAATTACGTAAAACTTTAAAAGCAATAAAATATTTGCTAAACTTAAATATAATGAAAAAAAAATTGGTTTTTGAGAAAATTACGCAAAAATAGAAAAATTGCTAAAGAAATAAGGCATAATTTAGACACTACGACTTTTGATTATTCTGACTGTAACAGTCAATGTCTTACAATTGTTAGGATTTATAAGTCAATTAATGCAATTGACTCAATGTTTTTGTACTTTTCTATTTATAAGTAGGCTTAGTAAACTACAAAAATAAGATAAATGTATTATGGAAGTCAAAGATCTATGATTGTTTGTAAATAAATATATATTTTATTCATTATTGAATTCGATTGTAACGAGGCTAATAAAATATAAGATTTAAAAAAAGATAAGATAATAATGTTAAAAGTGTGTAATGAAGGAATTAAGCGCTGATCAAGATGCAAGCTGCAGAATAGAAAGAGATAATTTAAGGTTACGTTTTGGAGTTTAATACTATCATTACGATGATCACTTCCGCGTTTATTTACTTATCTCCTCCAGACTCCAGACTTCTTTCTTGATCTTATTTTCACTTTCTTCTTGCCAGGCGCAGTTGTGTTTACTCTTTAAACTACCTCCATTAAAAATGATTAGCCAGTGCCTTTACTTTTTTTATTTAATTTTCAAACGTTCTCTACATAATTAATATATTTTAACATGTTCAAAAATTTTTAAATGGAAATTGAGGTCTTAAAAATTTTGATACTACTTTTTGACGCTAAATAAATTATAAATTGATATTTTTAAAGAAAAATATTCCGTTTTATTGAAAAATTACAATCATGTAAATTTTAATTAAACTAGTTATCAACAAATCATAAAATTGGCATAAATTTCATGTAAAACAACCCTTTTTAGTAAAAAGAAAGTAGTTACAATGTATAATCAACTTTGCATTGCCTAGTGTAGAATAATAATGTATGGTGACTTTGTCTTGATGATCCAGGCAGAATAAGCAAGATGATATTTGTTTAAATTATTTATTTATTGCACGACCCTCCTCTTCAGGTGTATACGCAAAGGAGTTACAAAAATGACTGAAAAAAAAAAGTACTTAAATTCAGGGGTATCAAGGAAAAGAAAAAAGTATATAAACAGGGTTTCCAATATAAAAAAGAAGTACAGGTATACAGGAGTACCAAAGTAAAAAGTACACAAACTCAGGGGTGTCAAAGTAAAGAAAAAAGTTCAGGTATACAGGAGTACCAAAGTAAAAAGTACATAAATTTAGGGGTACCAAAGTATAAAAGAAAGAGAAAATTAAAAAAATTTTGATTATAAACCAGAACTTGCAGCGAGAGTGAGAGATTTGGTTAAGTACAAAGACACATGGGTACCAAAGTAAAAAGTACATAAATTCAGGGATACCAAAGTAGAGAAAAAAAAAAAAAAGTAAACATAATCTCAGGTGTAAATCAGTGGCAGCAGCTTCGAAAAGATCAAGAGTGAGCGATTCGGGTAAGTACACGCGACGCGACGCTTAGCAGCCAGAGGCGTTTCACGATCCCGGCTCCTTGATTGCAATTAAGACGCGCCAATCTCGCTCCCTAAATCTTCTGCAACAACTACTACCAACCTACCAACTACAAGACAAAAACAAAGCTGCATTGTCTTTTTACTTTGAAAGATTCGCTGGATTAGAAAGCGCGAGACTTTTAACGACTCTTTAAACATTTTCCAGGCTTGCTCTCTTACCATACCTAATATATGATTTTCAATACTCAAATTTATGAAAAATAAAGCATATTCGAAAGAACAATTTTAGTATAAAATTTATCTTCAAAATGGACTTTCAAGCAATTTTATCAAAGTCGATCTGAATTGTCTCTGTTTTATAACGTTGCAAACTCGTAGATTATTCATTTTTCATAAATTTTTTATATAAATTTGTTTGAATTCACAATAATGGGTGGGGGTACATAATCTTCAGTTACAGTTTTCACATAGGGATACCATTACTGCATGAATAGCTAAGAACTCTTCAATAAACCAAGTTCATCGATCTATCAACTCGGCTTGATCAGACATGCGACTCCATACAGAACGAGTAACGACAATAACCGGACACGGGCATTTGCATGCATCAGATCTTCTTTTTCGTTTAGTTTTACTAAATTATTTTTTTTTTCTTTTTTAAAACAGTATAGTAAGTTTAGTGGCTTTTCGATTTTCAATACTTACATTATTTTAAATTTCTTTTACCCTAAATTGCTTGCGTGAAAAATTTATAAAAACTTACTTTTATTTAGATGTAAATGATAAATAATTAGAGTCTGGTTGGTTTTTTCAACTTTATTAGTTACCTTGAAATCATCACAAAAATTAAAAACACTTCAAACTTCTTACATTTTTGGAACATCGATTAAACAGATCAACACTGCTAATGTCTACAAATATTTTATTGTCGCAAAAAATAAAACAGCAAAAATTGATGATTTTTTCACAATAACAATTTCAAATATTCAGCCTGAAGGAGGCTTGGAGGTTTTTTCAAAATCCAAAAGTAAGAACCCAAAAAATTCCTGTAGATTCCTTGAAGTAAGACAAACAACTTTCCTATTTAACACAACAATGGTTGTCAGTTTAGAATTTTTTTTTTAACATTGGCTCTTATGGAAAAAAACATTTAAAAATTTGGCAAATCATCAAAATCCACAAGTTTACTACGAGTCAGGTGTCATTTTGAAGATAAAAATTTGAAGATTATTTTAAAATTATAAAAATTTAAGATTTCGGACTAATTTACAAGAAAAATAGAAAATTGCGGTACAGAACCTTCAAAACATGCAATTTTTCAACGTTTTTAAAAAATTTTTATCTTAAATTTTGTTTTAATATGTTTAAAAATGATAAATAATCGCTAGGTACGACCCTTGCGCTGCCAAGCCTCCTTAAACTAAGCAAACTATAATTCGACTACTTTTACAGACAAATATTTAAACTGGTGGGTCGTTGAAAGCTCCTTTAGTTCCTGAAAATAATAAATAATTGAGAATGTCTTGTTGAAATTAAGGAAAACTAAAAAATAAACTTGCCTTCTTTTTTTTTGACATCAACTTTGGGTCGACGTCGACGGTACAAAGTCTTGATATTTTTCATTTTTTGAATAATTTCATCTTTTTTTAAACTGCAAAACTTGCTTTCTTTAAACTTGGTCAGTTTGTTCTTTATTCTTGTTCTGATTCCAACTTTATTTCTTAGTCTACGATATCTGATTAATCTCACCAACCTAAAAAAAATGTTTAAAGAATTTTAGTACTCTTTTGATTTTGTAAATACTAACTTTACATTTATAGTTCTTTTGCTTTTCCACAATAAAAAATAAAATTATTACAGTTTTTAATTTACCTTGTAGCGAGGAAAAGTTGCTTGTGTTTTTTTAAAACTGGTAAAGATATTTCAACAAAAAAAGTTAAACAAGCTACAGACAAACCAATGTACATGATGGGCATAAATTTTATCTCATTAACTGCTGCTTTATTAATTATTTCAGTTTCATCTTCCTCGATCACTATTTTTTGTTTATCAATCAATAATGGTACCTGCAACAAGCCGCCCTCTTGAATTCTTCGATCTATTTTCCCAGCTGAAAAAATCCATATGGAAATCCGTAAGGAAACCCGTAAGGGTTCCCGTAAGGGTTCCCGTAAAGGACCCCATACTGATATTTGGTCAGGGTTTCCGTACGGGTTTCCATACGGGGGTTTTTTTTTTCATTTAATTTTATTTTCACACTATTTTTTTATTTATTTAATTTAATATTATTATTAGATATTGATATATTATTCTTTATTAGATTTAATTATTAATAATAAAATTATCGAAGAAAAAAATTTTGTTCGACTGAGATTCGAACCCACGACCCCAGGCATGGCAGGCAGACACTCTACCAACTGAGCCATTGAGCTAGCTTGCTCGAAGACTTTAATTAAACTACTTTAACAACTGTTTTATATTTGATTTTTAACTAGTCTCTCTCAGCGCGCAAACACGAGCAATTGTATTGCATTATCTAAATCTAAAACAAATTTTGTCGAAGCTTCATCTAAATTAAAGGGCTTAACCGACAATGAGTTGTATATTAAAGGAGTTTAATTGAGGTCTTGATGCATGCTAGCTCAATGGCTCAGGTGGTAGAGTGTCTGCCTGTGATGCCTAGGGTCATGGGTTCGAATCTAAGTCGAACAAAATTTTTTTCTTCGATAATTTTATTCAAAATAATTTTATTATGAATAATTAAATCTTATAAAGAATAATATATCAATATCTAATAATAATATTAAATAAATAAAAAAATAGTGTAAAAATAAAATTAAAAGAAAAAAAAAAAAAAAAACCCGTACGGAAACCCTGACCAAATATCAGTATCGGAAACCCGTATGGGATCCTTTACAGGAACCCTTATGGGTTCCCGTACGGGTTTCCTTACGGATTTCCATATGGATTTTTTCAGCTGGGTTATCAATTTTCGCTATGTAGGGACTAGAATTTTTGAATAACCAATAACTTGAATACTGAACAAACAATGTCGGATCGGCTATTTTCATAACTGGATGTCCACATAATTTTTTCATCTCTAAAATATAGTATTTTGCATAGCTCTCATAAATCATATATGATATGTTTTTTGACTCTGCCAACATTAATATGTCTTTGTAAGCATCATTGCTAATTACGGCATTTTCAAATACTGCCTTTAGATCTGGATCTTCAATTTCAATATTTTTAAACAAATGATCTGGTACACGCAGAGGATAATTTAACAAATCCTTGTAACTTTCAAATGTAATTTCTCTATTTTCCAAGTTGACTTTTATTAAATCTGTATAGAAATCATTCATGAATTTTCCAAAAGCCAGAGTCATGCTTAAGTAGATTATTCTGTCAGCTAAAATAAACGGCTGCCATCTTAACGATTGAGACAAAAATAATCTGATGACATCGAATGCTTCCACCTTTTTTAGTATTTTAAAACGATAATGTTTCATCAACAGGAGTAAGCTTATCAAAGTAACCAAGGAAATTACAACGTAAAATAAAAGAGCCAGAGATGAGTTGATTTGAGAAGGTTGAGGTATAATTGGAACTAGAGCAACTACGTTACTGGTCTGACTTCCTGTTGGTACAATCATTTTAGTCGTATAATCAGGTAATATTTCCACAGTGTAAACTACATCTAGTTTCCAATTTTTTAAGGCTTCAGAAGAATCATGATATTTATGTATAAGAGGCGTATTTTCATAAATCAGGGTAAAGTTTAAGATATTTATTATATAATTTAATAAATACCATTCAATGTTTGTAAATTTAATCTTTGATTTTTGAACAAGAGCCAGAATGAACCAAATGTCGTGTTTTGACCTGTAAAATGGATAACCGTTGACATCCTGTAATTTATCCGGAAAAATTTGAGAGTAACCGTTGTTTATAAAATTTCTTGAGAAAGTTAAGTTTATAAATGGATTGTAATCGTAAATTATGGTTGAGCTTGAGTCAGCTTTGCACACCTCAATCAAAGAAAAATCTAGAAAATTTTTATTCCACGCATGAAGAAGAAAATTTTCAATGCTGATTTGATGTTTGGTGCAAAATTTATTGTGAAAAAAAATTAAACATTTTGGTCTCATTCTAACCATGGATAAAGATCTGACAAGAAAATCGATGAAGCCTTTCACCTCAAACAAGTTACTTGTGTGAAAAATAATCAATGATTCCTGGGACAGTTGCAGATTGTTATCAGCTGGTAAATTTTGTGTATCGGTAACGTTTGCTTCTTTTTGTTGCGATATATTCTGGTAAGATAACATGGTTTTTGAGGAGTTGTCATAAATCTTTGCAATTTTGTTTGTGCTTGAAGTACTTTTAATAATGGTATCGGAAAAGATGACGGTTATTGAATGTGAATTAACTTCTTGAAGAAGTTTATTTATAATATGACTTGTAGTCGACCAGTTGCAAATTATATGATTGAAGAAAAATGTCATTGTAATGTACAACATGGAAGAAACTGAGATCTTCATTTTTTTAAATTCCAAAGCGTAACTTTTTAACAATTGGAAACGAAGTTGCATGGACTAAAGCCTAAAGAAAACTGACGACACTTCTAAAGAAAGTTTACCCGGACTAGCTCAATTGATTATCAATTTTCGAAGACTCCACCAAGAAAAAAAAGAAATATCGATTACATATTCGAGGAGGAACTAAATTTTCAAACAATTTCTTTAAAAAAAATTATGCTGCAAAGTACAAACTAATGCAAAAGAATATTTACAAATGCTATATTTGTAACTGAGCCCTTCGGTTCAAACCTTAAAGTATCAAACTGTAGAGGGATAAATGTGCACAAATAAATGTATATGATTAAACGTTAATTCAGCGGACACTACCATAAAAGTACTTATTGGATCTTGATTCGAGCCTCGAGGTAATTAGATATCTGAATACTCGTTTATTTAAGTTATAAAAAAATTTAAATAGCAACTCATTGAGAAAAAATTCAAAAATCTCCGGAATCTGAATAATCGGCGGAGACTTCAGTAAACATAATGATTCATGCAAACGTATTATTTGAACTTCCTGGGCTACCTGAAAAATAGTTTGAAATTTAATAATTTCTTAATGTTGGTAATAAAAAATTCTTGCCTTCGTCATTTTCAACAACCACTTTAGGTCGACGTCTCCAGTGTAATGCCTTAATATTTTTCATTTTTCCAATCATTTCTTCTTTTTTTAAACTGCAAAAAGTGCTTTCTTTAAGCTTGGTTATTTTGTTCTTGATTCTGGTTTTGATTCCAACCTTATTTCTTTGTCTTCTGTACTTAATCAACTTTTGCAATCTTCTTATTCTCCACATTAGCATTCGATATCTGATAAATCTCACTAACCTAAAAAAATGTTTAAATATTATTTTTTAATTTTTATTGGTAAAAATAATCATTCGGATTATTACATACCTGGTGTTGAGGAAGTGTTGATATAATTTTTTTAAAATTGAATCGAACATTTCGACGATAAACGTGAAACAAGCCATGAAAAAGCCAATGTAGATTATGAGCATAAATTTCAGCTCGTTTGTGTCTACATCAAATCCAGATACTTGCGTCTGGTGTTTTTCTTTAATATCATACTCATGACTAATACTATTTGGATTCTTATAAGTCAAGGTTGGTATGAGCAACAAGTTACTTTCTTGAATTTTCTGATTGATTTCATTGAATTTTGATGCAAATGGTGAAGCGTTTTTGAACAACCAATATGTATCCAATTCTTGAAATAGCGGTGGTTCAGCTATTTTAATCACCGAATGTCCATACTCCTTTTCAAACTTGTTCATCATGATAAGTGCCTTGTTTTCGTTTTTTGCCAGACACGATACGTTTTTGTAATCGACCAACATTCTTGCGCATTTATTGAAAGGCATGTAAATGGCGTTTTTTATAAGTATTCTCACATCTGGATCTTCAACTTGGACATTTTTAACATAATACAAATATTCGCTCATGTGCAGTGGAAAATTGATCAAATCTTTGTAACTCTCAAATGGGATCTCCGAGTATTGCAGCCTGACTTTGATTAAATCTGTGCAGAAGTCATTCGCGAATTTTCCAATCGCCAAAATCATGCAGATGTAAAGTATTCTGTCTGCCAATATCAACGGCTGCCATCCGACCGATTGAGATAAAAATAATCTTACAACGTCGAATATCTCCAGTTTTTTTAGAATTTTGAAATGATAATATTTTATCAACTTGAGCAAACTTATGAAAATAACTAAAAAAGTAAGAACGTAAAAAAATAAAGCTGCAGATGTAATGATTTTTTTATCGATTGGTATGATTGGAACTATGGCTACCAATTTATCACTTCTTTGTCCTGTCGGTACGATCAATTGATTTGAATAAACAGGTAATGTAAGACAATCAAAATACACATCTAGTTTCTGCTCTCTTACATAATCAGATGGTTCGTGATCAAAGAAATTATAGTCATAAACCTCATCATGAATAACTGAAAATTTCAAAGATCTTAGTGTAAAATTCAATAAATGAGATTCGGGGTTATATAACTCGATTTTTCCCTGTGGTTTCTTGTAGTGGAATACTAAAACTTCGGAGTTTACGCTAGACATACGAAACGGATAACCATTGACGTTCTGTAGTTTATCTGGAAATATTTGTTTGTCAAAATGAAAACTTCTTGTATTTGTTGAATTGTAAAATGGATTGTGGTCGTAAATTGTTAAGTTGGATTCGTAATTTTCAACCAAAGAAAAATCGAGGAAAGATTTATTCCAAGCATATTCAAGGATGTTTTCAATGTTAATTCGTTGTTCTTTAGAATCAGACTGGTTGCGAAATATTACCAAGCATTTTGGTCGTGGTCTAACAGACGATATTGATCTGACTAAATAATCGATGAAGCCTTTCACCTCAAGCATGTTACTTGTGTGAAAAATAATCAATGAATCTTGCAAAATAATAAAATTATCCAGAGAGAGTTGCTGATTGCTCGAGTACAAAATTTGAAAGATTGGAATTTTGTTTTTAAATGAAAACTGAAAGTATGTTTTATTAATCAAACTTTTAGAGACAAAGTTTGCAATCTGATACGAGTTTTCAAGTTCATAAGAGTAGCTTATGTCGTAGATTGAACAATCGGTTGTCTTCGCATATTTAAGGGATAAAATACTGAGCATTAACACGAATAAAGTGTTGATGGAATTCATTGTGGTAAATGAAATGGACAAACGTGGGTTTCAAACGAATATTCTTTCAAAACTGAACTCAATATTTTGAAAAACAGTTGCTTAGAAACTTGGTCGCTCTATAAACGTTAATGGTAAAAGCTTAATAAAAGCTCGCAAAAAACAACAATTTTTTACAACCCCCACTTAAATTTACAGATAAAATATGTATTCTCAAAAACTAGTTTTTTTATTTTGCATTTTTTTTTCAATATTCTTTTTGAAGTTCAAGTTATTAAAAGTAAAAGAATCAAGATTCAGTCATTTTGAATCCCATCCCAAAAACTCTTGACACTAATAGCGAACTTGCAACAGTCAAGGTTCATCATTCAGCCCAGAAAAATAAAAAATTTTATTGATACAATAATCGATCAAAGTGTAGTTTTTTTTTAACCGGAATTTTACAATAGGGTTGGCAACTTTTTGAAATTTATAATATTTTTTTGCTTATTTAGTTAAAACATCAAAAAATAATCGACACGTATTTTTTCTTTTTAAAAAAAACTAAAATTAAAGGAACTACAAGTGTTTAAACTTTTTTAAATTTCAATATATATAGGTATACTTTTAATGGAATTTCGGGTTAATGACGTCATCAACCCGTAGTTTTAAAAACTTTTCTTAATTTTCTTCTTGCTCAATTTTGATTTAAAAATTCTAAAAAAAATGTTAAAATTCATTAAAAATCGAGTACTTTAAAAAAAATATATTTTTAAAGTACCGGTTGCAACCCTATTTTGACTTGAAAATATTTTCAATTCGAAATTGAAGAACAAACAAAATAATTTAAATTTATTGTTAAAAGACTATTTTTGAAATTTGATTATGTTCTTGAATCTTCTTACTATAATTTTACAAAAAATATCGAAAGATGATTTTTTTGGGCGTTTTTGTCTCTTTTTTAAATGAAACCAACCGCGTTCAATTCGGTTCATTCGTTATAAAAATGAATCATTTTATACCATTTCTACTATACTTATCAAATTATCTTCTGTTAATATTCAAATATAAAACCCATCTAAAATGTATTAAAGCTTTCCAAACCCACCCCTTGAATGGTTCATTTTTAGCAACTTATTTCTCGTAAATTTTCATTTTTATTAATAGAAATTGATTGAAGAGCCACCTCTCACCAATTTCATTATCTCTTTTTCAATTTTTTTATTTATAAAATTTGGTTGTTCTAACAATGTCAACTCAACAGTTTGTCCAGTAAAAACCGATAAAAACTCCTTCGTAGAAATCAAAGATCACGATCGCTGATAATAATTTTATCAATTCACTACAAAGAGTAGTGTTGCGGTAGTTTTTAGTTTAGTTTGACTTGTGCCTCGTTAAGGGTTGGACGTATGTGTTTTTAAACTCTAAACAATATTAATATTAACATTAGAAAAATAATAGCTATTGTGGATTCCGATATAAATGCAATAAACAGTATAATAAAATAGTTTTTGTTAATTTGCAAAACAACAAATAAATGTGTTTTTGCTCACCTAAAGACAATGAAAAATAATGTGCCTTGTTTCAAGAACACTATTACCTATCTCAAAGATACTAAACGTTGTTAAAAGTATATCAATTTATGAGGTCTGATATTAATTTTTTGTGTAATTAAAAAAAAGCCATAGGGAAAATAAAGTGTGATCAAATTTTAAATAATATACGTATTTAAGATTTTTAAAATGAGGATCTTGACTGATTTGATCATTCCTATCGAAACGATATTTTTTTTCGACCGCATAACTTGCAACTGGTCCAATATTACTCATATTCAAGATAAACTTAATCTGGATGTTAACCCACATTCAATTACCATCGTGATTTCCGATTCGATTGTTATAGGTTCTTCAATCTCAAGTGAAATTGCAAATATTTATGACAAATCTTCAATAACCATTTTGTCTTATCAAGAAGGTTCGTTGCAAATCGTTGATCAACAAACTTTATCAGTCAGTAATGATCTCAAGTTGTCCCAAGAATCATTGATTATTTTTTACACAAGTAACTTTACTCGGCTAAAAGATTTCATCGATTATCTAACAAGATCATTATCTATGGTTAGACCGCGACCAAAATGTTTGATTATATTTCACAACCATATTGGCTATGAATTAAAAATTAGTATTGAAAACATCTTGAAATACGCATGGGATAAATACTTTCTTGATTTTTCATTGATTGAAGCTTATGAAACTAATCTCAACTCAACCAAAATTTACGATTACAATCCATTTAACAATTTAATTAGCGCTAGAAATTTCAACATCGACATTCAATTATTCCCAGATAAACTGCATGATGTCAATGGATATCCGTTTTACATGGACGGTCTTGATGCCTCCGTATTTTGTATAAAAAAGCCAAAAGGCAAAAATGAGTTTTTTTACATTGAACATTTTCAATTAGATTTCATTCTAAGAATCTTTAACTTTACAGTCATTCATAAAAACACCACTGCTATAGACAGTGATGACGAGGTCAATACTATATCTGAATACTTAAAAAAGTGGAATTTAGATGCCGACTATTTGTTTATAATTTTTCCCAACTATTCTCTAGATTTGATTGTACCAACTGGCCAGAAAACTGGTAAGGTTGTCGTTATTGTCCCAATAATACCAATTCCCAGTAAAGTCAACACTTCTTTAGTTTTATTCTTTTACGTATTAATTTTCCTGGTAATTTTAATGATTTTACTTGAGATTATGAAATATTATCGTTTTAAAATTCTGAAACAAGTGGAAGCATTCGACGTGGTTAAACTGTTACTGGCTCAATCGGTCGAGTACCAACCATTGATACTGGCAGATCGAATAATTTACATGACCATGACTTTGGCATTTGTTAAATTCATGAATGATTTTTACACAAATTTAATCGAAGTTAAGTTTGGAAGTACAGAGATTGAATTTGTCAGTTACAAAGATCTGATGGATTATCCACTGCATCTGTATGACCCACGCTTTAAGAACTTAAACATCGAAGATCCAGATCTAGAAATGGTGATGAAAAATGCTAAAATAGTTGAAGAAGGCGTTGATTGTCTGAAAATGTTGGCCGAGTATAAGAATGTGACGTGTCTGGAAGAATCCGGATTTTGGGCTCAGTCATCAATTTCAAATTATGAAAAATCTCGTGGACCACGAGTGATGAAATTAGCAGAGCCACCGTTGTTTGATGAATTTATAACTTATTGGTTGTTTAAAAATTCAAGTCCTTACGCGTCAAAATTTGATAAAATAAATCGGAGAATTCAAGAAGGCGGATTGTTGCACGTGCCAGCTTTGCTTCACAAAAATCAAGTGGTTTTAGTAGAAGAGGAAGAAAACAAAAACAAATTATTTGAAGGCGAAGTCAAGGTGGAACAGATCTTGTACATCTTGTACATCGGCTTGCCTGTAGCTTGTTTTGCTTTTGGCATGGAACTTTTTTTATTAACTTTAAAAAAACATCAACGATCGTTACTCAACACGAGGTATACTATTAAGTGTCTTTCTTACTTTAAAAAAGTGACTTGAATTTATCGGATTCATTAGAAATTTGGTATGCAGGGGTTTTCGTGGTCGCTGATCAAGAATTTTGACATACATTTAATTATTGAGCTAAATTTAAATTTATGTAACACTTTATTAAGCTAATGTAACGGGGGATTTTTTATGAAATTAAAATAGAATATCATTTAATTATTTATAAAACTGACAATGAAATGAATTTTTATCCTAAAGTTATTACTCGGTAAAGAATAAATAATCAATTATTATTGATCACTTCCAGACAAGGGGACGTGAGCTTTTAGTTCTAAGCTATTAGTTTTAATATATTTGTTACTTTGCTTTAGTAAGCGAAATTATACCAATATAAAAATTCAACTCAATTGAATTTAATAATAAAGTCCAAGAAATAAATTTAAAAAATCTATTCAAACAATGGTAATTTTTGGTTTATCCACTAAATTTATTAATTTTTCTTACTTTTTTTTTTAACAGGGCAGTACGGTTTATCATATATTGCATACGACTGCGGAGAATAAGAAGATTGCAAAAGTTAATAAAACACAGCAGACAAAGAGATACAGTTGGAATCAAAATAAAAATTAAGAACAAGACTACTATGGCAAAAAAAAATCAATATTTGTTAAAGAAAAAAACTGATGACTAATAATAAAAAAATGTATGAATAACCTTTTTGTTAAACTCACCTTTGTTAATTCATCTCAACTACGAAGTCCAAGATCCAAGCGAATCGTGAATGAGAAAACAGTGGACGCTTAAAACTTGATGAAGAGGATGGAATAATCAAAGCACGTCAAAGCGATCATAATAAAACAATAAAGAAAAAAAAAGGGTTAAAGTTTATTGGCTTGTTAAAGAGGAAATAAAGGGCCAATAAATATCCGTTTAATTGTATCAATTAGCACTCGATCGAAAGTTAAATGTCTTAATACAGGCAGCCGAAATCGACACACTTTCTTAAACCTATCTTCACTCAGTATTGAATTTATTTATTTTACGAGCCTTTTGCCAACATGTCTTCTAGCTGGATAAAGTAAGCATAAGTTATCTTCCTAGAGTTAAAAACTCTTGTTTTTTTATCCTTTTTTGAAAAATTAAATTAAATTAAATTTTGCCCAGAAGTATGATTTTAAATCTACTAGTAGCTTATTGAAGAATTTATGTTTTTCCAAAAACTACAACTGAACCAGCTGGCTTGATTAAACGAAGTCTATAAACTTTCACGCTGGTCGTTTATAAAATATTCGGTACGTCATTGTCGAGAGATGCTAAGAAATGAAAAGAAATGAAAGTCCAGCGGCTCGATTACGTTTCCGGCTGTTCGTGCAATATAATGCAGGCCCACAATACGGCAATCACTCACTTAACTCTGACGCAAATATTCTTCTTTCTTCTTCTTACTTGCGCTTCCGCGGCTGCATCATCTCATTTAAACACACGACTATTAACAATTTTAGGCTGACTTAGTCGATGATAAAAAAAACCATAACAGCGTACTTTTGTCCACTAATGCCTCTAAAAGGCTTTTTTTATTATTTTAGCCACCAATAAAATGACTCCAAGTTTTCAGCTTAGAAAAATCATAAGGCTCTTTTTATTCGCAGCTGGTTTTCTAATTCGAAAAAATTTTTTTCACCGCCGTGTATCAACGGACTGATACCAATGTTCATTTACTACCAAACTAATAAAGTTAAAATTATGAATAAAGTGATTTTAGTCATCGAAAGTCGCCTCATTGCAACTTTATTCGTGGCAGATTAATCCTGGTTATTGAAAAATTTGCGCTTCACGCCAAACAAACAACAAATATACTTATTATGACGATTTGTCATTATTTTGAATATTTATCCGCTGTGACTATTTTAATCAAAGAGATTTAAATTTTTAATGTAAATTCAGGATCATTGAAGTTATTGGACTGATGAATCGTTAAAACCTCCCTGCGGGGTACCTGGAACTACTATAATATTAAACAATTTATTATTGCAATAGAAGGATTAATTTTAATTTAACTTGCCTTCTTTGTTTTCAACATCAACTTTTGGACTACGTCTTTGGTATAATGTTTTGATATTTTCATGTTTTTAATCATTTCTTCTTTTTTTAAACAAGTGTTTTCCTTTAGCTTGGTTATTTTTTTTTTGATTCTCATCCTGATTCCAACCTTATTTTTTTGTCTACTGTACTTAATCAACTTTTGCAATCTTCTTATTCTCCACATTAGCATTCGATATCTGATAAATCTCACCAACCTGTTGAAACGTTCAAAAATTTCATTATTGATTTAATTATATTATTAATTAACACTCCGTAACAATAATAAATCTTTCCACCTTTAAGAAGAAAGACAAAACTACTTTAAAAGTTTTAAAATAAAACACGTTTATCAATGAAATAACAACAAAAATGTCTCTGTAGTAAATGATACATGATTGATGAACAACAATTTATTTTTCTATTTTTAACTGAAACAAGGAGTTACTTTTTTTTAACTAGTCTCTTTGTCATTGTACTTTATTTTTTTTTTTTTTTTTTACAATAAATATTAATTAAAACCACAAAAATAACCTGGTTTGGAGGAAGATAGATTTTTATCAAAACTGGTAAAAATATTTCAATGTAGAGAGCCAAACAAGCAATAGACAAACCAATAAACAAGATCGGCAAGAATTTTCTCTCATTCAGATCCGAATTTTTTTCTATTTCAGTTCCATTTTCTTTTGTTTTTTTTTCTAATAAAATTAATATTATTCTATCAATCAATAATGGTACCTGCAACAAGCCGCCTTCTTGAATTCTACGATTTATTTTATTAATTTTCGCTACGTAGGGACTAGAATTTTTGAATAACCAATAAGTTCCATATTGAACCAAAAATGGTGGCTTGGCTATTTTCATCACTGGAAGTTCATAGAATTTTCCAGTTTCACAAATATAAAATCTTGCATAGGTCTCATCTACCAGACACGACATGTTTTTCGATTCTGCCAACATTAATAAGTCCTTTCTTAAATCATTGCTGATTATGGCATTTTCAAATACTGCTTTCAGATCTGGATCTTCAATTTCAATATTTTTAAATAAAGGAGCTGGTACACGCAGAGGATAATTTAACAAATCCTTGTAACTCTCAAATTTAATTTATCTATTTTCCAAGTTGATTTTTATTAAATCTGTATAAAAATCATTCATAAATTTTCCAAAAGCCAGACACATGCTTATGTAAATTATTCTGTCTGCCAAAATAAATGGCTGCCATCTTAACGATTGAGACAAAAATAATCTGATGACATCGAATGCTTCCACCTTTTTTAGTATTTTAAAACGATAATGTTTCATCAACACGACTAAGCTCATCAAAGTAACCAATAAAATAACGACGTAAAGTAAAAGTGCAAGAGATGCGTTGATGGGTTAATTATGGTTGAGCTTGATTTGGCTTTGCACACTTCAATCATAGAATAATCTAGAAAATTTTTATTCCACGCGTACAGAAGAAATTTTTCAATGCTGATTTTATTATCGGTGAAAAATTCATTGTGAAAAACAATCAAACATTTTGGTCGCATTCTCACTTCCGATAATGACCACGATAAAAAATCAACGAATTCTTGAATTTCTTTTAAGTTGCTCGTGTGAAAAATAATCAAAGAATCTTGCAAGAACCTGTAATTATCCAGGGACATTGATGCATTTGAGCTTCGCGACTTCTGATTGCAAGAGTATGAAACTTGAAACGTTGGAACCTTGTCAGAAACAGCAAGTGCACAGCAAGAACTACGATGAACCAGGTTGTTTGAGACAAAGTTGGAGATTTCATATGCATTTTCAAGTGCATCAGAGCGGCTCAAGTCATAGATTGAACAATTTCTTGCCCTCAAAAATTTTAAGGACAAAATAAAGAGCATTTAAACGAATAAAGTGTTGATGGAATTCATTATGGTAAATGAAATTGACAAACGTGGGTTTCAAACGAATATTCTTTCAAAACTGAACTCAATATTTTGAAAAACAGTCGCTTAGAAACATGGTCGGCCTACAACGATAATGGTAAAAGCTTTTTGAAAGCTGACTCAGAAAAGTTGAAAAAAAGCTTGTAATTCTACAAGAGAAAAATAACGTATCGACTTAAAAAAATTATCGATTGTTTTAGCAATATACATTTACAAATGCCATAATAATTATTAAACTTTATCGTGGCTTTGGTTTTATAAATGATTGATCTATCGTAATTGGGTAAATTTTTTCTTTAATTTTATTTTTAAAATGTTATACATTTACTAATCTTTCATCGAGTTGATTTCGCCGGTGCTATTTCTATTTTTAGTCATTTCTTCTTTTTGCAAATTTCAAAACCTGCTTTCTTTTATCTTGGTCATTTTGTTCTCGATTCTCATTTTATATCCAACCTTTGCTTGCTGTTTTTTATTGGTTTTGGCAATTTTCTCTCTCACATGCGATATCTGATAAATCGTGCAAAACTATAAGAAAAAAAGGATTTTGAAATTTCTTATAAGAATAGAATGCTTTGAAGCAACAGACATAAACTTATAAAAAAAATTATGTGAAAGTATGCTTATGATTGCCTCTCTGCGTGAATACCAGAAAAAACTTTTAATCTTTTTTCAAACATAAAAAAAAAACAGATTTTTACATCAACCCAAAATTTAATAAAAATGATAAAACTTTGTAAACTAATAAAATATAGTAATTTAGATTAACATTGTATACCTGAGTCCAAGGAAGAATGGGTATAGTTTTCTTAATATGGGTAGAGAAATTTCAATGAAAAAAGTAAAAAAAGACATTGGCAAGCCAATGTACAAGACGGGTATAATCTCCTTCACTTTGATTTCATCATCTTCAAATAGTTTATTTATATTTTATGCTCCTTTTTCTATTACGCTTTCTTGGTTTTTAAAAATCAAAGCTGGCACATGCAATAATCCGCCTTCTTGAATTCTGCGATTTATTTTATCGAATTTTGACGCGTAAGGTGATGCGTTTTTGAACAACTAATAAGTTCTAAATTCATCAAACAATGGTGGCTCTGCTACTTTCATCACTCGTGGTCCATAAGATTTTTCATAATTTGAAATTGATGATTGAGCCCAAAATCCGGATTCTTCCAGACACGTCACATTCTTATACTCAGCCAACATTCTCAAACAATTAACGCTTTCTTTAACTATTTGAGCATTTTTCATAACCATTTTTAGATCTGGATCTTCGATGCTTAAGTTTTTAAAGCGCAGGTCATACAGATGCAGTGGATAATCCATCAGATCTTTGTAACTGTCAACTTCAATCTCTGTACTTCCAAACTTAACTTCGATTAAATTTGTGTAAAAATCATTCTTAAATTTGACAAAGGCCAGAGTCATGGTCATGTAAATTATTCGATCCACAAATATCAATGGTTGCCATTTTGGTGACTGGGCTAAAAATGATCTAATAACATCAAATGCTTCCAATTGCTTCAGAATTTTGAAACGATGTTTCATTACCATTAACAAACTCATCAAAGTTCCCATGAAAATAATGACGTAAAAAAAATATTCTAACGATGTGTTGATTTTACTGACAATTGGTATTATTGGGGCTAGCGCGACAATTTTTCCACTTCTCTGGCCCGTTGGTACAATGGACTCTTGAGAATAATTTGATAGTCGATACCTAAGATCCACTTATTTAAGTAATCAGATCGTGTGTTACCCTCATCACTAGTGTCAATTTCGGTTGTTTTTTTAACAATAACTGTAAAATTTAAAATTTTTAACATAAAATCTAATTGAAATTGTTCCATGGTGAAAAAGTCAATTTGCCTTTTTGGCTTTTTAACGATAAATACGGCAACTTTATAACCAATTCGAGGATTGTAAAATGGATATCCATTGACGTTATGCACTTTATCCGGAAATATTCAAGTGTCTAGATTTAAATATTTAGAATTAGTCAAATTGTAGAATGGATTGTAGTCGTGAATTACGGTTGAGCTGGAGCTGTCTTTGCCAACGTCAATTATGGAAAAATCAATAAAATGTTAACTGTCCCATGCATATTTCAGTATTTTTTCAATTTCAATTTGATTCGGTATAAAGCAAAAATGATTGTGAAATATAATCAAACATTTCGGACGCATTCTGACTGAAGATAATGATCTGACTAAGAAATCGATGAAGCCTTTCACCTCCAGCAAGTTACTCGAGTAAAAAATAATCAATGATTCTTGGTATGGTTGCAGATCATTATAAACTTCCTTTGACTGCCAGTTTTTTTGAAAAGTCGCTATGGTTTTTGAGGAACTATCAAATCTTTGCGAGTCCAGTTGAACTTGAATTGCTTTTAATAATTGTATCGGATAAGACGATTGTGACAGAATGTGCATTAGTTTCTTGAAGAAGTCGGTTTATAATTTGACTAGTATCGGACCGATTGCAGTTGGCGTGGTTAAAAAAAAAATATCGTTTTAATGTAAAAAGTTACAACACTTGAAATATTCATTTTTTAAACGTTGTTGTAAGTGAGAAGATTTTTTTTGTAATCGAAATAAGGTAATGCAGACGAAAGACAAAGAAAAACTGAAAACACTTTTGAAGAAACTTTACCAAGCTTAATTGATTATCAATTTTTTCAGACTTCCCCAAGGTAAAAGAAAGTAATATCGATCATTTCAAAAGAAAGGGACTATTTTTTTAGGAGTATTTTTCTGGCCGTAAGGTTTGAAAACTTTTCAGATAATTTTAAGTTATTGAACTTTATTGAAATTAAAAAACATTTATATTATAACAACAACTAAACTTGAACGTAACAGTATTATGAATAAAACTATGAATAACAAAAACTAGGTAGTATAAAATTGTCGAGGGTTCAAAACTTAAAGTTTTAACCGATTTTATTCCACCAACCCTTGACCTTGTCCTTGATTTTCGTCCAGGTGCCTTTCTCAGGAGCAGGAGTTGGTTTTATTGTCTTTGGTGAAACCTGGGCAATTTTAAATTCATTAAAACATAATTATTCTCATTCGTTTTCAAAGTTTATAAGAAGTCACTTACTGTTGTGCTTGAGAGCTTGGCAGCTTTAGTCGAAACTTCGATCTGTAAATCATGCACAAAATAGTCTATCGTAGATTAAACTTTAAAAAAAACTAAACTGATAATTTTTTTTTCTATACAAATTTTTTTTATTACCTTTTCTTCAGAAGTAATTTTTTCTGGTTCCACTTTTTTCACCGTCGAGACGTAATTCTGAAAAACATCACATGGTTAAATTAAATTTTCTTTTTTGTGAAGCTTATAACTATTTCTAAATCTAACAGATTCTCTTTGATTATGCTTACGTAAAATAAATTTGAAAATATTAATTCTAATTAAAAAATGATCACATAAATTTGGATGGTTAGACTGCATGTTTCAAAACAGTGACATGCAGGAGATATAAGAGTAAAGTGAAAATTTTGTTACCTCTGTCGTTGATGAGATGGCGGCTGCTTCAGTTGTCGATACTTTGACCTTTAAATTTATTAATTTGAGTTTTTATTGAAAAAAGTAAAATTATTAAATCGCAAATATTTCAATACTTGAAAAGTTTAATAGTACCTTTTCGGTTGAGAGAATAGCTTCTGCTTCGGTCGATGATGGAACTACTGAAGTCGCAACCTAGAAAAAAAATTTTAATTTTCTTTAGGATTAGAAGTAATTTGAAAAAAACTTAGTGTAGCTGTTGATATACATTCGAACAGTAACAAAAAAAATTTTTTTTTTATACATTGTAATGTACCTTTTCTGTAGAAACAATGTCTGCTACAGACGTGGAAACTTTTTCGGTAGAAATTAAAGCGGGTGAGGTCGATTGGTTAGGAGACTGAAATTAAGAAGAGAAAGTTCATGTTAAAACTAAATAAAATAGATACTGTTTTAGAAAAAAATCTTTTCATTCGATAATTCGATACCTTTTCAGTGGAAATTACAACATGATCAACTGGTGCAGGAGACTTTTCAGTAGAAACAGCATCTAGTTGGGTAGTCAGCACCTTGAAAAAGAAAATTGATAAATTTGCGAAAATACAGCTTTTTTAGTAACTGAAATCTGAGAACAAATAAATATGACTTTTAGAAAAAGAGGAATATTTTTTAAGAAAGAATATGAGCTGTTTTAGTCAAAGCTACTTGAAGAAAGTAAGTTTTATTTAACAGTTGCATGAAGCTATCAAAAAATTACCTTTTCAGTTGAAACAACAACTGGCTTTTCAGTAGAAATTACAACTGGTTCTTCAACCACTATCTTTTCAGTAGAAACAACAGCTGGCTCCTGTACAGCTAGTTTTTGGGTAGGGACAACAACTGGTTCATCTACACTTGGTTTTTGAGTAGGGTGTAGAATTGGTTCATTGACGATTACTTTTTCAGTCGAACCAACAACTGGTTTTTTGGTGGAAACCACAACTGGCTCTTCAACAACTGGTTTTTCGGTAGGAACTTCAACTGGTTCTTCAACAGCTGGTTTTTTGGTGGGAAGCACAAATGGCTCTTCAACAACTGGTTTTTTGGTAGGAACCACGACTGGTTCTTCTACAGCTGGTTTTTCGGTGGGGACCACAACTGGTTCTTCTACAGCTGGTTTTTCGGTGGGAACCACAACTGGTTCTTCAACAACTGTTTTTTTTGTAGGAACCACAACTGGTTCTTCTACAACTGGTTTTATGGTAGGAACTTCAGCTGGTTCTTCTACAGCTGGTTTTTCAGTAGGAACAACAATTGGTTCTTCAACAAATGGTTTTTTGGTAGGAACCACAACTGGTTCTTCTACAGCTGGTTTTTCGGTGGGAACCACAACTGGTTCTTCAACAACTGGTTTTTCGGTGGGAAGCACAACTGGTTCTTCTACAACTGGTTTTTTGGTAGGAACCACAATTGGTTCTTCTACAGCTGGTTTTTCGGTGGGAACCACAACTAGTTCTTCAATAACTGGTTTTTTGGTGGGAACCGCAACTGGTTCTTCTACAGCTGGTTTTTCGGTGGGAACCACAACTAGTTCTTCTACAGCTGGTTTTTCGGTGGGAACCACAACTGGTTCTTCAACAACTGGTTTTTTTGTAGGAACCACAACTGGTTCTTCTACAACTGGTTTTACGGTAGGAACTTCAGCTGGTTCTTCTAGAGCTGGTTTTTCAGTAGGAACAACAATTGGTTCTTCAACAAATGGTTTTTTGGTAGGAACCACAACTGGTTCTTCTTCAGCTGGCTTTTCGGTGGGAACCACAACTGGTTCTTCTACAGCTGGTTTTTCAGTCAAAACAACAACTGGTTCTTCAACAATTACTTTTTCAGTTGGAACAGCGGCTGATTCAGTTTCCTAGAAAGTTAATACAATCGTGATTTTTCGATAGCTACTGCGAATTAACTATAAAATCATATTTTAAGTAACAATCTATAGGTTTGAACTATTTTGCAAAATTTACATAAAAAATTTAAGTATAGTTTAGTTGACTCTTATAAATGAAGGCTCAATTTACCTCCAATCCCTTTTCGATTATCAGTTCATCGATGATTGATTTTTCAGTTGGTGAATCCGAAATAAAATTTTTTTCCGAGTCGTAACTTGCTTCTCCAAATTTAGAAGAAATTTCAACCTAAGACACAAAGTTTGGGGTGTAACTAATATAGTCGCTTAATTGATGAAAAAATTTTTTTTTTCTTTTACCATAGATTTGTCTTCTTTGCTCGGTTCAGTACTTTCGGATAAAACTGAAGGAATCTGAAATAATACGATTACTTGAATCAAAGTAAAATTGTAAAATTTTTAGTAGAATGCCTTTTTTTGTGAAAATTTGATAGCAGAAAAGATTAGTGATTAAAGAAAAGCAATTTTTCTGCAAACTTAAATGAAGTTTCTATAAGAAACACTGGATTCGGCTTACCGTCGTGAGTTCTTCAGCTGCGCTAACTTCGGTTGTGACAGGAACCTTAAATTAATTAAAATTAAAAAGAGGATTTTAATTCATTTGTAATTTTCAAACATATTATTATTGGCGATGAGACTTTATACCTCAATATTTTGAACTTCATTTTTCGACTGATTCAAGGTTCCCAAAATTTTATCGACGATTAACTTCGCGTCAGCAATCACCTTAAGCAAAAAAATTTTTAGAACATTTAAAATGTCTTTGGTAAGGTTAAGTAAAAAAAAAAAAAAAAAAAAAAAACAGTACCTTTGAAGAGTTTTTCAAGGAGGTGCCGTTGGGAAAATTAAATGTCGTATTGAAATTAACGTTGACTTTAACTGGACGTTTTTTCAACTCATCGAGTTTCTTTATAATCTGAATTTTAAAAGAATTAAATAAACAATCCAAATTTTAGTTAGTTATCAAGTTTAAAAAATGATTGAAATAATTACCAAATCGAGCTTATCATCTTCCTTCGGGATTTGGTTTTGTGTAAGCTAAAAAAAATTATAATAAAATAAAATTTTTCAAAGAAAATAATTACTGTGGTTTACAGAAAAAAAAACTTGTAGGTAGATAAGTTAATCAAAGAAAAAATAAAACTCATCATCATTTAGACAGATATTCAATTGTAAAGGCTTCTTCATTATTCATAATAATTCAAACTAAAAATAAATATTCATTTTGTACTAAAATTACTAAATGAAAATAGTTTGATTTTTTAAATGAATTTATCTAAATTTCCCTGTAAATTTTTTTTTTCCAAGTAGATAAACTAGGATCATTACCTCAAGACTACTTGAATCCTCATTTTTGGTAATCGGCGAAGCCTGAAAAAAAATTCGAAAGAGATGAGATTTGTACCAATTAAATAAAGTGATTTTAAAACTTACAAAAGTTATGCTCAGAAAAAAAGAAAAGAGAAGAAGGATTTTCGACTTCATCTTGCAGGTTGAAACTTCGAATTGAACTGTCGAAAAGTGTCAGCTTGATTGTATTAAAAAAAAAAAAAATTCGTCCGAAAAAACCGCGTTACAGCATCTGGATAAACACTTAGTGTTGATACAAGCCTCGAACCTTGCGATTTACGATGTATTTATACAAATTTATTACGATCAAATGAAAATTTGACGATTTATTATTGACGTAGTTTCTTTTGCAAAGTCTACAACCTACCTCAATTGTCTATTTTTAATTTTATATTAATTTTTTGATAAGTCTCATAATTTCCCAGCTCTTTCGTTTCAATAATAATTAATTTATAACTGTTAATTATATATACATATATTTAGTTTGGCAGACAGTACTTTGAACTTTGAGTAACTTAATGGTTAATGTAAAGTTTACAACAATTTATTTAAATAAACAGTCAGTAAATACTTATTATAGGAAGTTCTAGATGTTGTAAAATAATCATAAAAATACAATAATGAAAAATTTCAAATTAATCGTAACAAAAGCACTAATTATGATTTAATAATTACTAAATTCAACTTTGAAGCAATACTCATTTAAAATTAAAATGACGCAACAATTTATAAATTAACTCATTTTTTAACTTTTAACAAATATATTTAAACTTTTTTTACTCAAATATTCTGTTACAAAACGACCTTATTATTTAACGTGTATTTTTTAAAAAAAAAACTTGCTCATTAAAAATTGAGAAAATATTGAATGTTCGAGAAAATTGATGAATTTTCCAGCGAATTAATTTCGTTACACGAGCTTTGATTGTCACCTGGTCATTTCAATCCTTAAAAGTGGAAATTTTTTTTTTTGTATAAATTTACATTTTCGATACTTTGTTCATTTTTAAAAACTTCCAGTGGAACGTTTTGCGTTTGGGAATCAATAACTATAATAACTATTGATCATACTTTTTTGAGCTTTTTTGAGCGATTTTAAAAGACTTTTTCCACAAGAAAATTCTATGAAAGTAAAAAAAACTTACTCGAAGTATCAAAAAAAAAATGTAAAATATAAATACATATAGCCAGAAGCGAAATCGCACGCGAGTCAGTATGAAATACTTAAAATGATAATCCCTCGCGGCCTAAAACCCAATGATAAGACTTTTCGCGTCCATCAACTTTGATAATGTTTACGTAACCTAATAATGACCATAAAAGTAAAAAGGTATTTAATGCACATGGGCGTTTTTATTTGAGTGAAAGTTTGTACTGTTAAGTCAACTTAATTGCTCTTTTGGGGATTATGCAAAGTTACAATTTATCTATATGTTTGCGGAAGAAGCTTTTTATTGTTATAGTTGGCAAGACTGTGAGCTCTTAATCTACTTACGACCATCGCATGGCTATTAAAAGTACAAAGTTTTTTAATTAAACGATTTCGAGAGTTGTTAATTATACTCGTGATACATTTTATAAAATATACTTTCGCACGTCACGCAACCACGATATTCGACTTTAATTTATGCTTTTTTTCGATTAATTTTTACAATTCACGCGAATCAGACGTGACTTTAATTTATTTTAAATGCTCGAATGACAGTCACGTGACTTTTTAAATTGAATAAGTGGATAAAAACAGTCTACTGCTTAAATTATTTTAGCTTTAAGTTTAAAAATCATCAATGCAGCCAAACGATTTTAAATTTAAAAAAATCTGGAATTATTATTTATTTAAGTTAAAAATATCGTTCGAACTCGATTGACAATGCAGCTGAATGACGTTATTTACGTATGTTTTGATAATGATAAAAAAGAAAATCACAAACTTTTGGATGTTTGCAAAGTTATTTTTAATCAACAATAGAAATAAGCTTTATCGATCAGGGAAAAATATTATTTTTAAAAATAAGTATATGTAAATAAACTGTTATTGAATTTTTACAAAATTTAAGTTACGATCGATTTGCATAATTTGCATTTAGGTTATGAAATAAAATTTTTATGCTTTCACTTTTTTTTTTATTGTAAAAGTATTCTTTTTGCCATTGTCTTCTACTAAAAATATATAAAAACTACTTTTTGGATAGAAAAATTAATTTGATTTTTAAGAGGAAATCATCATGATTGTTTGTTCATTTGAAAAATGTGTCTGACGTTTAACTTTTAAGGCACTTGAAAAATTCAAATTAGGTACACGTGTACCTAATTTACGTCGTCGACTGCTTAAGCATTTTTTTTATTTTTCAATTTTAGAAGATTATTACATATATCAAAGTTTTTGTTCAAAGACTTATAAACGCCGTTCTCTTCAGTATTTTTAACATGCTCTTCTTACAAAAAACCAAAATTATAAATTTTCAATACTAATCATTGATTAGTATTGAAAAATAAAAATTTACAGAATACTAGAACTTTGAGTCACTAATAATGACTAAATTTAAATATTTGATAATAAATTATTTATCTGATATAAGTTAAATTCGATAATAAAATATAGAAAACAGTAAAATTAAAAAAATTTATTTTTGAATTTTTAATAAATTCCTCGGGCCTCTTCTTTGATTTGATCCCCTAAGCTTTTCTCAACAGGAGCAGAAGTTGTTGTCATTCAATTCTGTTACATTTTTATTGGTTGAACTGGGTTGAGTCTGCAAAAATAAATATCAAAATATAATACAGAAGGTGAAATGATAAAAAACGTGATTAAAATTATATCGTTGACCCGGACGAAAAGAAACACCTGAGACCGAGAATCCGAGAAAAAAGTACCATTACGTGATTTTCCGGGGAAAGAATAACAAAAAAAAAATTTTACGCGATTAATGTAACGTTGCGATTTTTTCCAAGGAAATTGTCATGATGTAAAATTTATCCATGAAAAAAGTCCCATTACGTGATTTTTCCAGGGAAAGAATAACAAAAAAAAAATTTTACGCGATTAATGTAACGTTGCAATTTTTTCCAAGAAAACTGTCATGATGTATCTTTTTTCCGAGAAAACTGTCATGTTAAACGTGCTGCAGGCCGATGACAACATTTCCCGAGGAAAGTGTAACCAGTGTGTTTTTATCCGGGAAAAAAATTACATTCACTCAAGACGAAAATATATCCCGGGGAAAAAGTAATCTGCACAAATTATTCCAGGTAAAGTGTAACGTATTGGTGATCAACGAATAAAATAATATTTTTCCAGGTAAAAAGCAACAAGAACAATGACAACTTATTTTCAGTCAGCCAGTGAGCTTTTCCCGAGGAAAATGTAACGTTAAAGCTTTTTTCCGGGTAAACTGTAATGTTGAAGTTATCAACGATTAAGGTATTTTTTTGCAAGTTAGAATTTACAATATCTATGCCAACTTATTCAAACCAGACTTGGGAGCTTTTCCCGAGGAAAACGTAACGTTAAAGCTTATTTCCGGGTAAACTGTAATGTTGAAGTTATCAACGATTAAGGTATTTTTTTCCAAGTTAGAATTTACAATATCTATGCCAACTTATTCAAACCAGACTTGGGAGCTTTTCCCGAGGAAAACGTAACGTTAAAACTTTTTTCCGGGTAAACTGTAATGTTGAAGTTATCAACGATTAAGGTATTATTTTTCCAAGTTAGAATTTACAATATCTATGCCAACTTATTCAAACCAGACTTGGGAGCTTTTCCCGAGGAAAACGTAACGTTAAAAATTTTTTCCGGGTAAACTGTAATGTTGAAGTTATCAACGATTAAGGTATTTATTATGGTATTTATATTCGATGATTTAATCAACGTTACACTTTACTCGGAAAAAAGTTCTTAACGTTACGTTTTCCTCGGGAAAAGCTCCCAAGTCTGGTTTGAATAAGTTTGCATAGATATTGTAAATTTTAACTTGGAAAAATAATACCTTAATCGTTGGTAACTTCAACATTACAGTTTACCCGGAAAAAAGTTTTAACGTTACGTTTTCCTCGGGAAATCCGGTTTGAATAAGTTGGCATAGATATTGTAAATTCTAACTTGGAAAATAAATACCTTAATCGTCGATAACTTCAACATTACAGTTTACCCGGAAAAAAGTTCTTAACGTTACGTTTTCCTCGGGAAAAGCTCCCAAGTCTGGTTTGAATAAGTTTGCATAGATATTGTAAATTTTAACTTGGAAAAATAATACCTTAATCGTCGATAACTTCAACATTACAGTTTACCCGGAAAAAAGTTTTAACGTTATGTTTTCCTTGGGAAAAGCTCCCAAATATGGTTTAAGTAAGTTGGCATGGATATTGCTAATTTTCCTTTAAAAAATATCTTTATATTTGATGATTTCCTAAACATTACATTTCACCCGGAAAAAAAGTCTCAACGTTACGATTTCCTCGGAAAAATCTCTCTTCTCAGATTTGAGTAAGTTGGCATGGATATTGTAAATTTTCCTCTAAAAAATATTTTTACATTCGATGATTTAATCAACGTTACACTTTACTCGGAAAAAAGTTCTTAACGTTACGATTTCCTCAGGAAAAGCTCCCTTAGTCTGTTTCAAATAAGTTGGCAATGGTCTTGTTACTTTTTACCTGGAAAATCAATATCTTAATCGTCAATTATCCCAACGTTGCACTTTACCCGTAAAAAGTGCACCCGTTACTTTACTCTCGGAAATTTCCCCTTTTTATTGATCGTTATTATTATCACGGAAAAATTATACTAATTACTCTTTTCTCGGAAAAATGTTGCTCATATATTGGCCGATTTTTTTGTTGTTACAGTTATCTCGGAAAATTGTTAACTTGTTACAGTTTTCTTGTAAAAAAAGAAGTTGTTACATTTTTCTTGAAAAACTGGCTCATATATTGGGCGATTATTTTGTTGTTACAGTTATCTCGGAAAATTGTTAACTTGTTACAGTTTTCTCGTAAAAAAAAAACTTGTTACGTTTTTCTTGAAAAACTGGTACTGTTACTGTTTAACCGGATTTTTTGGCAGGTGTTTCTTTTCGTAAGGGCCAACGATTTGATGATTTCCTAAACGTTACATTTCACCCGGAAAAAAGTCCCAACGTTACGATTTCCTCGGAAAAATCTCTCTTGTCAGATTTGAGTAAGTTGGCATGGATATTGTAAATTTTCCTTTAAAAAATATTTTTATATTCGATGATTTAATCAACGTTACACTTTACTCGGAAAAAAGTTCTTAACGTTACGATTTCCTCGGGAAAAGCTCCCTTAGTCTGTTTCAAATAAGTTGGCAATGGTCTTGTTACTTTTTACCTGTAAAAACAATATCTTAATCGTCAATTATCCTAACGTTACACTCTACCCGTAAAAAGTGCACCCGTTACTTTACTCTCGGAAATTTCCCCTTTTTATTGATCGTTATTATTATCACGGAAAAAATATACTAATTACTCTTTTCTCGGAAAAATGTTGCTCATACATTGGCCGATTTTTTTGTTGTTACAGTTATCTTGGAAAATTGTTAACTTGTTACAGTTTTCTTGTAAAAAAAAAAGTTGTTACATTTTTCTTGAAAAACTGGCTCATATATTGGCCGATTATTTTGTTGTTACAGTTATCTCGGAAAATTGTTAACTTGTTACAGTTTTCTCGTAAAAAAAAAACTTGTTACGTTTTTCTTGAAAAACTGGTACTGTTACTGTTTAACCGGATTTTTTGGCAGGTGTTTCTTTTCGTCCGGGTCAACGATATATTCAATAAATAATTTTTTTCAGATTTAGTTGGCTAGGTTCTGTCCGACATCCACGGCAGGAATTTTTTTTACCTGAAATTGATTGTGTTGACTAAATTTAAATTACAGTATTAGAATATTTAGAATAAATATATTTTATTATTAAAAACTTACGATGTTCTGGATGATATCCGCACTGGACATTTTGTGTACCTGAAAAATTAGAATTTAAGTTTAAAATTTAAAACAAACAATTGGATTTTTTATCATAACAGAACATTTAATTTTTATGAAAGTAAGAATTAAAGTAAATTAAAGAAAATTAAAAATAAGCTATATCAGCTTTGGGAACTGTTAAGATCGATGTTGAACGAGTTGCATGATAAATTGATCAAATTTTAAAAAATCCATCAAATGTGTAATTACCAAATCCTTTGCAACAGGCAGGTGCTGAAAAAACATTTAATTTTTTATTTACCTAAGCAACTTTTATGCTATTTTTTAATTCAAGTAACAGAGTAAATACTGGAATTGATAATAAATAAATAAAAAACCATTAGATTTATCATAACAAATTTGAAGAAAAAGAGGGGGGTTTTTTTTAAATATTTACCATATTCTGTATAAAACCTGTTTGGGGAATGTTTAGTACCTGAAAATAAATTTTAAATTCTAAAAATATATAGTAAAACACCAACTAGGTCCTTAATGACTGCAGCTGCTCCCGGTATTTTATTCACCTAAAAATTATCTTTATAAAAATAAGTTTTAGTTGGTAACAATAAAAAAAAAAAAAAAAAAAACCTTTTACCGTGTCGAGGAAAACATCTTTGATGGACGATAAAAAAATCGATGAAATTTCAATCGGCACATAATATTTTTCAAAAACTGAAATCTTAAAAGAAGTTGTCAATATCTATCGACGTGAAAAACATATAAATATTAATCCTGTAAGCCCTCTTGTATTTTTGCATCTTGGTTAAAGTGTGATACTGAACTCTGGGCCTTCGCAAAAACAAATGATGCAACATTTCATAATTATTTTAAAAAATTGCCTCACTATATAAAAAACATTCAAGTTTTTATGATCGCAATAAGTTTGAAACTTCAACAGGTCGGAATAAATTTCCACTGGACTTGAAAATGCCTGCAACTAAAAATTCATACTCTTTTAAACTTAAAAGGATTTTAATTTTGAAAAAAAATAAATAAAAGTATGTACCCAAAAACAGTGTATAAAATTGTATCTGGGATAAGCTCTTGATTGAACTTACTTTAGCCGGGTAAAGTAAATTACAATAGATTTTGAAGCGGGAAGAAAAGTCAAATTGCGTAAGCTTATTAGTTTGATGGACATTGACTTATCTAGGAATTATTATTAGCCCCTGGTAATAGGTAATAATAATGTTCAATTTATTAAATCATTTTAAATCTAATACATTCAACTCGCTCGCGCATACGCAATCATATGGAGTGAAAGTTTTGACTTTTAAAAGCCAGAAATTTAGACCGAGCTTTTAACTATTTATTTATAACCATGCGGAAGAAGCTTTTTATTATTATTCTTACAAGTCTCTGAGATCTTTGAATTTACTTCGCAAACATAAAACTCGAACCGATGATAGTTAAGGTTGTTAATGATTAATAGAGCACAGAAAAAAATAAATATTTGTAAAGATTTAATTTTTAAAAGTTATGTGGAATTATGAAAAAACCCATATTATAAAATTGCAAATCTCTTACGTATATAAGTTGAAAAACCTTGGCAAAGGTTTTTTGGTTTTTTGAGGGATATCACTTATTTTTGTTTATAAAAACTTAATTCTGACAAGTTTCAATTTTTCAACACCATTGCACCAGTTCGTCAGCTCTGATTATAGGAAAAAAACTTTAAGACAGAACATCCGAGAAAAACCTTTTAAGTTTTTAATATCCATGGGTTTCATTGAAAGATTATGATATTTTGTGAGACAACTTTATAGGCGTCATGATGGCCAATGATTTTCAGAGCATCGGTGCCCACATCAAAATTATCGTTTGGGACAGACCAAAATTTATACTCAAATGACAATATTTTCGTTTTATAAACGCTGTGGACCCATTATCAAAATTAATTTATTAACTATAATAAAGTAGAAGCTGGCTTTGATTCCCAAGATTAGTAAGTTATGGAGAGAATAAATGAAAAAAGGGATGTGTATCTGATACGTAATAAAGTGTAACATGGCGAAAAAGAAAGTGTGGTGCATGCAGTTCTTTGAGACAATAGCCAGGGACTACGGAGAAAGATTTTTACGAGCCGATAACCGCTTGCTTGTATTTACTCATTGCGCAATTTCATACATCTTTAATATTCGATATATTTTTTTTTTTTTATCTTACCGCTCAATAGAAAGTTTTAAAAAAGTCATTATTTATTATTGGCAAAAGTACCACAATCAAATTTTTTCAATTTATCAGCTGATTTAGGTAAAGATAAAAATTTCTATGCTAATTAGTTGAAGGCTATTAGCTAAAATTTAAATTGTCTCATTAAAATCGGTAAAAATAACCAGAGTTTTTATTTGAGGTGGATCGGATGCAGACTGCAGACTGGAAATTATCCAGCTCACAACTTACCTGACCCCAAACTATTCTTCTCGATTTTTTTTTCTAGCTTTTACATTTATTCTCGTAATCATGACAGATTTTTAATTTCTACTTGATTTAAACAAATTTTGATCAAATCTCAATGTCTTTTAACACGCCCACTCTATATTATTCTTATCAGCTAAATTTTATAAAATTTTATTAAATCGTTTGTTATTCAAGATTTTTGAAATATGCAAATGTTAACATTGGACATTGGATATTGGATTTTTATTTTTTAAATGCCACCAACTTAGTTAACTCTATGATTTAAAATTTTATAATTTGATTTCTCGATGGTATTTTTATTTTGAAAATTCATCTTAAGATTCAAAAATTTTTTTTTTTTTCTTCATAAAAGTCATTGATGGGTCTGATTGATCCTAACCTATGAGAAAATCGTCTGCTATAATCCACTTAAAATCTGAGATGGGTAGTTGATAATGAGGAATTTTTTTTCAATCATTATAATATTCTGAATAAATTATTCTATTTTCATCTCTATTCCATGTTATTAGACTCTGAATCGGAATTTATCAGAATTTTTTCAGCATGATTAATTATTCGAGTTGAACTTTTCTCCTTAAAAAAAAATTAAAATCACTCATCTTACCTACACGGTATATGTATAGATATATTTTCGTGTCAGAACTCAGATCCGAATAGTAGATGGAAGATTCACAGAGCAGATAGAATGGATCGAGTGACAAACGTATCAGCGGAATCTGCCTATGCACACATTTTTTTAATCGCAAAGCGTTTTTGTGATGGATTATTACAATCGTGCGAGAACAACAATCAGTCGTTTAGTTGAGTTTTTTTAAAGAGAAAATATTTTTTTCCTCCGGTAATTTCGTCAACGAGGTCGATTTCCACTGCTGAACAGGAAGAGCAGAAAAAGTTTACCATCAAGGATAATGTCATCAATGCTAATCCAAAAGCCAATCAGGAGAAAGATGGACTCGCTAAGCTCATACTGGACTCTTTGAACAAACATCCGGACTTTGTTTTTTAAAATTTTTTACATATTTTCTATTTCGTGCAGCCACAGGTATAGTCAAGTTTAATTTATGAAATTAGACTGGGAGCCTCCTCAGATCAAAAATAATATTTATTTTTTTCGGTCACACTTTGAACCATATTGAATATTCTAGATCAATTTTTTAATTTATTTTTGGATAGATTTACCGTATAAATTAATGCATAAAATTGTAGATAAACGCAAACACTGGGGTCAGCAGTGTACGTTGCGCTTTGTGGCTAAAAAATGACGTTGTTTGTCTGTCAACTCCTCACCACGATGACGATTCAATACCGTGTCTGGGAGCAGTTTTCAATCCCTGGTATCACGATCTTACACCTGGTAATCGTCTCTTTTTACAAATAATTAAATCACAAATCCTATTTATTCCAATTTGATTATATTGTTTGACAGTTGCAACCCGGTACTTCTTTGATATGATGCATCCAAAGGTAGTGTTCGCCGACTCAAAGTCGATAACCCTACTGTCCAAAGTAGCCAAGGAGGCCGGATCCAGACTTTATATCCTTGCAAGATCTTATGTCCCAGCAGTCATCGCAGCAACTCGAGGGCTTCGAGCCATCGGAACCAGATAACCCTAAGAGCCAGTTGGGAGCCATTTTCTTCTCATCCGGTACCACCGGAAACCAGAAGGGCACTATGCTGTCGTACGACACCCTGGTCAAGCATCGTATGGAACATATGCGCATGAGACAGGGCATTAACGCCCTCTGGTATTCGTCATTGTCTTGGATCACGGGTACCAACCTCATGACTACATGTCTCAGGCTGCGCATGACCAGGATCATCCACGACGAATTCGAGGTTGACGAGACCAGCCAGCTTACTGGGAGACACAAGGTCAACTTTGTTTTGAGTCAAAAGTCTACGGTCGCTATGACTATTCGTCACTAGAGACATTCATAACCGGGGGTTCGAAATCGAGCAAAGCCATGCTCGAGGAAACTCGAAAAGCAATACCTCACACTCTGGTTTCTAATAGCTATGGTAAGCATAATTAAAATATATTTCGTTGTTTTTCTATAACTCTGGTTAGGAAAGACCATAGAACTAACCTAAAAAATGATTTGACTATAGTTCAGAAAAGACTGCTTAAACTTGATTCCAGGAATGTCAGAGATGGGTGGTCTCGGGGCCCTACAGTCAAGAAAATTCACGAAGATGGATTCGATAGGCCAGATCGTCGAAGGAGTCAAGATGAAGATAATCGACGCCAAGACGAATAGACTGCTGGGCCCTAACCAAATAGGTGAACTATACTTCTCACACGGACAATCTAATGCTTGGATACTGGAAGAACCCTGAGGAGACCAAGAAGATGATAGACAATGAAGGTAAGCTTTGAGATTGATTCATTTTAGATACAAGTATAGAAGACACTATGTTGGTTAGGGTGGCTCCATACCGGTGATTTGGGTTACTACGACCAAAATGGGGAGATATCGATAACCGACAGATTGAAAGAAGTCATTATAACCCAAAATCACCATGTCTCGCCGTCCCAGATCGAACACCCTGCGGTAGCCGACGCCGTGGTTGTTCCGGTTCCTCACCAAATAGACGTTGAGCGACCTCTGGCGTTTGTCGTTAAATGCCCGAATGCCAACGTAAGTTCAAATCAAACCAATATTTTTTCTAACTATGGATAATTTAAATTTAAATTAATTTTGTGTTAAATAGGTCACAGCTGAAGAACTGAGGGACTTGCCTGCTATAGAAAATGAGTATTTCCGTCTAACCGGAGGTGTAATATTGGTCGAAAAAATACCGTACACAACCACGGGGAAGAAACACGCGAGAGAATTGAAAGAAATGGCCAAAGCTTATGCTCAGTGAGATGTATAAATTGAAAGAAACACTTAACCATTGTTGATCATTTTTTTATCACAATAAGTAAATGTCAGTGGTTCTCAACCTAACCTACAAATATTTCAAACATTTGATTGCTATTTAGTAATAAAACCAGAATCTCTTCGTAAAAATAGTATCGAGATCTTGGTATTATTAATTTAAATAAACTGTCCATCACAAAAATATATTCGATTAAACAAAGTTTGAAAAGTTCAAGTATGTAAACTCAATTAATATTGGCTTATTTTTTAAATTTGCAAAGTATATCATAATGTTTTTTAGACCTTCATAAGTGTTTTAAACGAAAAAAAGACTATTAAAAATGATAAAATAGCATATATTATTAAAATGAAAAAAAAGGTATCGTTGTGATGAATAAATACTTTCACAGTCGTCTCTCGTCTCATTCATAAATTCATTCTTCTTTGGTCCTGCTGTTGTGGCAGCATTATACGAAGGCACGAAAGAAAAAGAAAAAAGGACCTTTGGTCAATTATAACGGCTCGGTTGAGCGGCGGAAGAGCGTTTTGTATGCGAGGTGTCGGCTTTTTAAATGATCTCTCTCTTTTTTTTTTCTTTTTTTTTTCAGCCCCGTTACGATAAAAAATATCTGCGATGCGGATCGATCCATCATTACTTTTTTCTCACACTCGCACTGCGTTTCAAATTAAACTTGATTTTTTTATACTATCGAATCCCATCGATTTTAAATTTATTGTGATTCGTATATTTCTATATATAAAATATGTGATTAAAGGGTCTCGAAAATATATTGTTTAAAAATTAAAAAAAAATTTAAATTTACTAGACATAAAATTGTTTATTTGACACGATAATAGATTTTTAAAAATAAGATAAAATAGTTTTAGAAAGCTACCATGTCGACATAGTAATAAATCTTGGAAGTTGAGACAATGTACATCTTCTTTAACCTTTGGTCGGGATATGTAAGTTACTTACGCACGCCTTGATTTATGTACAATCTTGTTCTTGTATTGTAGGTTTAGGAAATGGTATTACAACTTTCAGTACAGTTTTTAAATCCTGTTTCTTATTTATCTATTAAAAATTTAAGTTAAAATTATGTCTGGTACCAATACACCAAAATAAAAAAAGTTTTTTTATAATTATATTATTTTTTGAACGCCATGAAGATAAAAATGAACCTTTTGTTGTTTTAACGACACCTATTGGGAATCATTATTAGTTATGAAAAATCGTATTTTATTTAATTTTTAAGTATCATAGGTTTTGAGCAATAATTGAGGTAAGATTAAAAAAATAAATAGTAATTGGTAATAATAACCGTTAAACTTGGGTCCGTAGGTACAGTAAGAGACAAGAGTTTGTTCCTTGTTCGGAACATACGCAGCTGTAATAAGAGCCGTACATAAAGTTGATAACTTATATGAAATTCAACTGCTTTTCAAAAATATGGCTTCTTTTACGGTTATGTGGTTATGTACTCACAGTGGTATCTTGGATCTGTAAAAAATAATAATTATTATTCAGGTAGGTATCATTTTTTAACTTTTTCTACTACTTTAAATCAGTATTATAAATCATTTTAAGAATATTTTTCAATATTTAATCATTATTTTTTTTTAATTAAATATTAAATTGAATTGTTTTAATTTAAATAATAAATTTATATATTATCAAAGTTATCATTTTTTGAAGAGTTAGTGGCATTGTTAAAAAAATCATTTGTTTATCTAAAAACACCTTGATCATGTAAAATTATTGAAAACATTAAAATATGAGTACAGGCTTGTCAACCGCACGATTATTAATTAATTAAAATTTTAATTAAAAAAAAAAAAAAACGATATAAATATTAATAATGTAATAATAAGTGAAAAAACTTTGATAGTTTACGAGTAGTCTGCAATAGACGCCGTCGCCGCTCTGAATCTGCATTCATTGGTGAAGTTCGTTCTTCCTAAATTTAAAAATTTCTAACTCTTTTAAAGCTATTTATTATTATTTATCATCTTTTACTCACATACTTTGTCCATTTCGTCCTCTGAAAAGTTAAATAGATAATTAATTTGATCATGCCATCATAACTTATAAATTAACATGGTTTTTATATGCTATACACTCTATATAAATTAGATCAATTATTCATAAATAAAATTAAAAAAAGTAAAAACCATTTAATCCGGGCTAGGTGAATCGAGTGCACTTGGCACCAGAATAAATATTTGCTGCCAAATCTCGCTGAAGGACATTTTCTAGTTAAATTTTTATTACTTTTATAGTTATTAAAAACTTACATTCGTGGTTTACGTGAAACTGCTGACACTTTATTTGACTTAATCGCTACTAAAGTTATTTAATTCATTGAGATCAATGCTTTAATTATTAATGTTTTATGACAACAATTTTAACTGGCCAGTCAAGATCAGAATTGATTTTTTACGCATAAATAAATTTGACATCAAAAATAAGTACTATTTCAGATAAAAAAAACCTTCGCTTTTAATTATTTTATTTTATCAGATTTTTATTTTTCAATCGAGGGCATTGCTAAACTATATTTGTCTTTTAAATTATATAAAATTTTTCACAATCTATGAAAATAGATCATGTAAAACATAAATATTTAAAAAGTAGTTTCGATAATTTACAGAAGTGAAGAAAATGCTGGCGATAATAACTTTAATTTCCTGCGAATACTTTTCCTCTCAATTTAATTTCAGCCTCGATTGAACTCATTAGTGGTCAAAGTCGAAATCATGAGCTTTAGTCATTTTAAATTTGAAATTGACTTGACTTTAATGAAAGTCTGCAGGTGTAGAGGCCAAAGTCACTTGTATTTAAAGAAAAAGACAAAAAATCAGTGTACAGATCACTGCTTTAACTGTTGCAAGTCCAAATAAAAATTTTTTTTCTTATTTATTTACACATATTTTAACCATTTTTTACAGTCAAAATTTCTCGAGGGTCAATGCATTCCTCGAAGAAAACCATAGCCAATAATCTGCAGCGAATAAAAGGACTTTAATTTTTCATCTTATAAAAATTGCAAGTCATTTTATTCGCAACTAGTGTGTCGAAAAATATGATTTGCCTCCATCTATCAACGGATCTTCCTATCTACAAAAGTTAAAATCATAACAGAGGTTTTGCAACTTTATTGTTTCGAGATAAATAAAAATGAAAAAAAATAATCTTTTGTAAGGTAAATTAATAAATTTGAGAAGTATTTAAATTGAATAAAAGGACTGTAAAGCGTGCGAATAACTGGTCGGAGAGTAAATTACATTAGCGTGAGGCGTTTAAACAGGTGCTCAAGGCTGCTCGGTTTATTAAATTAACAGATCCAAAATCACCCTAATAACTCTAATAATAACAATAATAATAAAATCTGTAATTGATTTAAAATAAGAATAATATAAATCAATAAGAAGGAACGAGTAATATAAGTATTTTAAATAAAATCTCAGCGATGCTGGATGCTCAAGGTCGCGGGTAACCACAGCCTAGGGTAATAACCGGCGCTTTTATCATTTTCTTTTTGCTGGCGCCGACTCAGCCGAGGCGAGAAACATCCGCGAATTAATGATACCCCGAGATGCGTCGGCCGCCCTTAATTCATTCAATACTTTCAAGGCCTTTTTCTCTTAAGTAAAAGCGTTAATCTTTGCTTTGTGACACTATATATTTTAAACTAAAAATTGATTTTTTTTTTAAAACCACGTAACTTGCAACTCCAGATGTTTAACTTGGGTTTAACTTATCATCACCAGGTGCACCCGGTGTCCACATTTAGCAAAAGATAAAAAAATTTGCCAAGTCCATTTTACTTGTGGCTATACAGCAGGGATCCCTGTCATTCCTGTTTGTTCGGTTAATTTAAAAAAAATAAAAATCAATAATTACTAATCAGTGCTACTGAATAAGTTCTACGCCCAGGCTGGCCCAGACGCGTTTCATTTGTTATTTTTTTCACGTGCCCTCTAAGAGGTTCAGCCCGGCCGGGCCCCGTACGGCCTAGATAGAACGACTACATGGATTTCATGGAGTTCATACAGGCTCTCTACAGTAAAGGCAGCGTGCATTAACTGTTAAGTCGTAGATGCAAACTTTAACAGTTAATTCTCTAATTCTAACATTCTCTTTGTTTTTTCATTTACTTTTAAGGACAAATATTCTCAACTTCACTTTTCAAGCTAATTTTCCAATAATCCCTGTTCAAAGCCTATTGCTCGTACAGAATTCTGCAACCTCGGATTCTTTTTGTTTTTTTTTTTTTTTATGAATTTTTAAGAAAAAATATTCTGAAACATCGTTTTGATTAAGTTGTTCATGTACAATAAAACCCTAAAAAATGCCAGGGTCAAACTCATCAAAAGTGAAGTTGAGAATATTTTTCCTTGAAAGTTAATGAAAAAACAAAGAGAATGCGAGTTTGCAGAATTCTGTTAGTGCAATAGGCTTTGAATAGGAATTTTTGAAAAATCAGCTATATGAAGGCCCCATTGGACGGAATAATTGAAGGATTTATTCATTTTTTGATATTAGAAAACGATCCCCTAAAGCCTCTCCTTGTTAGTTCAACATTTGGCATAAGATCCATGCCATGGGAATTTGATGCTTTCTAACTAAGGTCCTTATTTTACTCAAATAAATCTAAATTAAAATGTGTATATCATTAATACTTACTTAAGTTTACGGTTGGTCGCAGTCTTCATGCATTCGGTGCTTAATATAACCACACAAGTCAGTATGTTTCCAATCAATCCAATCACTTCCATAATAATATACATAACAATAATTTCTGTCGGGTCAAAAAATGAATTAAGTTGTACGAATTGTAGTTCATTTTAACAGCTTCTCAAAATTGGGATATTTATTATTTTAGTAGTTTTTTTTTTTTATATAAAGCATTTATTTATCCTTTCAGAATATTATGCTACAATAAATTTAATAACAAAAAAAAATTAATATATATATATATATATATATATATATATATATATATATATATATAATGATAGATGTATATATCGAACAATTTATACATCTTTACAAAGATTATGACAATTATAATTCCAGATTACATTCTTTCAAAAATTTAACAAAGATTTCGCATTTTATTGAAGTCGGTTCAAATAAGAAAATGGTGTCTATAAAGGGAGGAAATATTCGAATCTCCTTCAGTTTTTTCACTAAATTACATCTCTGTTCATCAAAGAGAGGACACTGCCACAGAATGTGGTTCAAGTCCTGCTCTCCAAGTCCGCACTGACAATTCGGATCCTCTATAACTTTGATTTTGACCAATGAGGCCGCCAAGTTGTGGTGCCCTACCCTGGCTCTAGAAATAGTTGTTATAGTTTTCCTGTCAAGATTCAAATTTTCAAACCAGGGCTTTCTGCTGGCGTTCAGATAAGTCTCAACATAGTGAATCCCCTTGTTCTCTCCCTCACAAATTATATGACTAACAAGGAGAGGTCACACTCTCCGGGTCACCGATCTTGACGAAACTTTGGGGATCGTTTTCTTATACCAAAAGATGAAGAAATCTACCAATCATCCCGTCTAATGGGCCTTTTATACCTCGTTCCTACATAGCTTATATCGTATTTTTAGCTCTTTTTGGGTTTTTTTACGAATTTTCAAAAAATTCCTGATCGAAGCCTATTACACTTACAAAATTCTGCAACCCCGCATTCTCTTTATTTTTTTATCTTCTTTTGAGAAAAAATATTTTTAAATCTAATTTTGAAGAAATAGTCAATGTAAAATTAAGGTAATCAAAAGCATTTTTTTACTGTTTTTTTAGTTTTATGAACTTAAATTGTACGTCGTCAGCCTTGTCAAAATTATGTCTAAAAATATTTTTTCTAAAAAATTCATAAAAAAACAAAGAAAATGTGAGGTTGCAGAATTCTGTAAGTGCAATAGGCTTTGAGCAGGAATTTTTTGAAAATCAACTTGTTTTGACACTTTTAAACCTTTGTGCGACTTTTGTGGTTATTCGTGCCAATTTTCAAAAAATTCCTGCTCAAAGCCTATTGCACTTACAGAATTTTGCAACCCCACATTTTCTTTGTTTTTTTATGAATTTTTTAGAAAAAATATTTTTAGACATAATTTTGATAAGGCTGACGACGTACAGTTTAAGTTCATAAAACCAAAAAAACAGTAAAAAAATGTTTTTGATTACCTTAATTTTACAAGGACTATTTCTTCAAAATTAGATTTAAAAATATTTTTTCTCAAAAGAAGATGAAAAAACAAAAAAATGCGGGGTTGCAGAATTTTGTAAGTGCAATAGGCTTTGAGCAGGAATTTTTTGAAAATTTGCTAAAAAACTCAAAAAGAGCTAAAAATACGATATAAGCTATGTAGGAACTAGGTATGAAAGGCCCATTAGACGGGATGATTGGTAGATTTCTTCATCTTTTGGTATAAGAAAACGATCCCCAAAGTTTCGTCAAGATCGGTGACCCGGAGGGTGTGACCTCTCCTTGTAAGTGTGTTAAAAAAGGCATTTGATTTGCCCGACGAGTATAAATCAGTAAATGGGATCAGCCTCGACTTATCTGACTCCCTCTTAGCAGCCTCATTTGCCAAACTATCTGCTTTCTCATTTCCTACAATTCCTTTGTGCGCTGGGACCCAGTAAAATCTAACGCAATGACCCGTCTCTAAAAAGAATTTAAAAGCTAACCGTTTAATTTCCAAAATATAATAATTCATTCTAATCCCAAAGTCTCTAGATTTAAGGGCTAGCAGCGCACTTTGAGAATCGGAGCAAATGATCAAGTCTCTATCCCGAATTCGAGTACCCATTTCGACAGCGTCTAACAAGGCAATGCTTTCCGCCGTGAAAATGGACGCTCTGTAGTCTAGACTTCTAGAAATTTCAATATCTAGGCCTGGGGAGTGACACGCACACCCAACCCCGTGATTGTCAGACTTACTTCCATCTGTAAACCAGACGCAGCAATCGCCCTGGAGAAGTTTGTCTTCAAGTAAGCCGTTTGGGTCCGGTGAGCTCTGGAGCTCAACGCCCAGCTCAGTGTCAACAGAGACTTCAAAAAAAAGAGCTTTGTAGTCCAATAAGAAAGGACCAAAATTATCGGACACTATGACCCCCTCCATGGCGGCCGCTGCCTCTCGTAGGCAGGTAAACAAGATTCTCCTATTAAATTTGTTTCTGTACTCTCTCAGCCTCATTTTCTTTCTCACTCTATCAACAATTCCAAATATAAATAAATTAGAGTTGGACATAATTTTCACCATGTATTTGTTGCCTAAGAACACGACTCTCTCAGACAGTTTTTCCAGCTTTGATTCGGCAAGGAGGAGGTTTAATGGGGTGCTAATCCGAAAGCCTAAGGCCATTCTGATGGCTGCGTTCTGAATTGATTCCAAAATTCTCTGATCTTTCTTCCTAACTGGATAATAGACTACTGAACCGTAATCAATAATAGACCTAACTAGGCTCTTATATAAAATAATTAAGGTTTTCGGATCTGCACCCCACCAGGTACCTCTTACAAATTTAATTATATTCAAAGCTTTCGAACATCTTGCTTGTATTTTCTTTACGTGAGTGTCAAAATTAAGTCTATAGTCGAAGAAAATCCCCAGGAACTTGACCACCTCACTGTTCGGGATCATCTTGCCAAAGACATCTACCGAGATTTCTCCCGGTCGTATACCCAGTCGGTTAAAGTAAACTATCACCGTCTTAGACGGATTAAGCTGCATTCCTATCTCGATCAAATTCTCGTAGATGATACTAATAGCTTGACTTAAGAGTCTCCTGCAATTTTCCAAAGAACCGCGTCTCGTGTAGACAGCAATGTCATCCGCGAATTGTGAGATAATAACACCCCTGGGAAGCCGTTTCCTGATACCGATGACGAATAAAATGAAAAAAATTGTACTAAGTACTCCTCCCTGAGGCACCCCCTTGTATAAGAATCTAAAGTCGTCCCCAAGAGTCTCATTGTAAATCCTTCTTTTGAAGGTAGAAAACTTGACATATTTAAGTATACTACCCGGAATGCCCAGTTCGGCAAGACGGTGAATAAGTTTCACGGGCTCGACGCTTGGAAAAGCATTATCCACGTCGAGGAAGGCCCCCAGTAGACCCTTTCCGTCACTGAACGCCTCCTCGATGTTTATAGTAAGACCCATAAGACTGTCAGTTGTCGAATTGCCTTTTCTAAACCCAGTCTGGAAGTTCGGTAGCAACTTGTTATGTTCTACCCACCACTGCAATCTATTCTTCAAAATTGTCTCAAAAATCTTGCAAATGCAACTGATAAGGCTTATAGGTCTTACCCCAACTCCATCCGACTTACCGATAAAGTGGATATAAGACTTGTCCCAATCGTCAGGGTAGCAGCCGGTACTGTATAATTCATTGAATATGTCCACAAGAATCAATTTGTATTTGATTGGCAGTCTTTTCACTACACTGTAATCTATCCCATCTTTACCGCAGGCAGACCCATCGTTTTTGCTCTCCAGTGCTACGTTGAATTCCAAAAAACTGAAGGCTGAACTCAAGAATTCATCCTCACGGCTAAGGGGCAGCGACTCCGGGTCTACCCTTGGCTCTACAAACGGTGGACATAATTTATCAAGAGCTTCCTGAATTTTTTTATCATTTTGATGATTCTCAGATGAGTGAGAGGGCTTTGCATTGACCCACCTGTTCTTAAGGATCTTACACGTGTTCCATACATACTTAGCGCCTTTATCAAATGAAATGGTACTCGCGAATTTTCTAAAATTTTCCCTCTTTTTCTTTCGGTAGACTTTCTTAGCCAAAGCTGACTGCTTTTTAAATTCAATAAAATTGGATAACGATCTACGATATTTAAATTTTTTATAGGCGGCTTTTTTCAGACGTTTAGCCCTCTCACAGTCTGAGTCCCACCATGGGGCCGGGTTTCTGTGCCTCCCGGGGCCAAAGATTTTCCTTACCGGGGTACTCGCCCGCAAAGCGCTCAATATTAAAGAAATAAAAAAGATGTATTTGCCACAGGGTGTGGCTTCTGAAAATTCCTGTCCTAAAAGTTTTGCATAATCACGCTCTAATTCTACATCAAATTTCGACCAATCAGTACGCTTCGATCTAAGGTTAAAGGATTTCTTTCTATATATAAATTTTGACACCGCGAGATCGATATGAATAGGGTAGTGGTCAGAGTCATGGATTTCGTCCATGACCTTTACATCAATGAGGCCAGCTAGATTCTGGGACGAAAAAATTAGGTCAATATTTGACTCTTTAAAGTTACTGGTATTTAAACGTGTTTTAGTCTCACAATTATGTAGAAACAGATTGAACTTGTCCATCGAGCAAAGAAGCCGTTCCCCATTGATGTCGGATCTGTCACAGTTCCAATTTGGATGGTGCGCATTAAAATCACCCACTAACAAGGTGTGGCTGTTAACATTCACATTCTCAAAGAAACCATCCCATTGCAACTGTGACAGATTATGACCCGGTACCCTGTAGAAGCATAAAATATCAACCTGAGGTGAGATGTTCGTTATCTTGATTGCAGCTGATTCCACTGTGTCGGCCGGTAGATTGATGCTCGAAATTTCCTGAAAGGCTAAGTAGTTCCTTAATAAAAGGAGGATTCCGCCGCCTCTTCCTTCTTCTCTATCTTTCCTGAAGGTTTTGAAGCCCGGAAAGTGGAAACTGTCTTTTTCCTTCAGCCAAGATTCGACACATATGAAAACGTCCGTGTCCTTTAGTAGAAGGCTTACTTCTTCTTTTTTTTTTACCACACTCTGACTGTTCCAAAAAACTATTTTTAGGTCACTTGTTATAACTTCACTTGCATTATGTTGATTAAATGCTTGATTGCTTGTTGGCTGTGAGTTAGCCTGCTTATCTTTGGTCATTTTTAATGTAAGTAACAAAGTAACGGTTTCACTCAATTTTAATTTTAACGAGATTAATTTGATTTTAGTAACTATTTAAAATTTGTAAAGGGGAGGTGAAAGACCTTCCCGCTCACAGCTCTTCGTTTAATTAGGCACTCATGAAATCAGACTCCGAAGTTTGTGAACTTTCGGAGTCTGATTCTTTCCTGATGTCGTTCTCTATGGCATTTATAAGTCTCTTGATTTGAGTTTTGACTCCTTTACCTGGAACTATACTTTTAATATTGTTCAACATTTCGGCAAGTTCAGAGAGATTATGGGTGTAAGTTAAAGTTAGTGGTCTTCTCTCACAAGGCTTGGACAAGGCAGAACTAACCAATAAATCAACTGTTTTATCAAAACTGAGTTTATGTTTGATTTCAGTCACTTCGATGGCGGACCTAGCTGTTTCGAGCGCGGAACTGTACGAGAATTTTCTCTCTTCCTTGCTTCTTTGATTCTTGGTTTTGCTTTCAGTTTTTAGTTTTTTAGAATTAGATTCCTTAGGATCTTTTTTGTTTACTCGTTGCGGTCTAAGAGATATATCCGGTGTTTTGAATGCGCTCGTTTCGTCCTGATCTGCCTCGTTGGAGACTTGAGAAGTTACACTTGATGAGCTGGAGAAGGCTCTTTTAAATCTAGTATTGTTGTCCTTGAGAGCGTCCGTGTAACTTTTTGGTGTAAAATCTATTTTTTCGTCCAAAGAATTCTCTTGCACGGGGAGAACAGAGTTATTAACCAAAACTTTGTTTATGTTTTGACTATTCTCATCGGCTTGCGATATGTTGACATTATTTTCTTTGTTTACATCTTTTGTTGGCTCTTCTAGATTCTTTTCCTTCGTTTTAGCAGAATCTTGCGCTTGAGGACAGGAATTTTTAAAATGATCCGTATTACCGCACAAAAAACATTTAGGACTATCAACCTCAAAAAAGACGTTGAAGCCAATGGTGTCCGTAAAGAACTTGACCGGTCCTTTTGGAAGTTTTTCTACATCATCGGGATGAATCCAGACTACTCTTCGAAAGCACTTCGAATTTTTAAATGTTTTGCCCTCCGGGTCTAGATTAGCTTTTAAAAAAGATACGCTTGAAGAAGTTCTAATTTTACGATCCTTGGTTAAATATTTTTTCAGAGCCGAATTTGAAATGTTGTGACCGACGTTGGAAATAAATACCTTCACCGATTTGGCTATGAGAAATTTGATCGGAATGTTGTTATTGTTTATGTTTATACTGCCCACTTCTTCTACCAGCAGTCTAGCTTGCTCAGATGTTTCAAGGACAACGCATAGACGGTCTCCGGATACACGCGAAACAAACAAGAAGGAGTCTTCGTTTTTAATGTGCTCATTTAATTTCTCTATGTACACTATATTTGGTATCTCTTTGTTGATTTGCAGAGTTATCACTTGATCGTCTTTGGGAAGATATTCGTTAGGATCGTTGTAGAGAGAAAGATTGACAGAGTTAACAGCTTGTGAAGCCATGTTGAATTCCGAAGGGCCGGCTAACAACGGACCCAGGCAGGGGATTCAAAAAGAAAAAAAAAAAACAGTCGACGCTCTTACAAGCGCAGACTGTAAAAATTAATCTAAATCACTTATTTAAGCGGCCAAGAGGCCTGAACGAAACACTGTCCTACTGAAGTATACGGTACACGTGTTGACGCGGAGCGAAAATAAACACGTCCGTCTCCTTTGACGGCGACGGCCGAACTGTATTTTAGTAGTTAAAGTCCTTTCTCTTTTTTTTTAATTTTAAGCACCAAATTGATAAAAGCACTCGAACTGGCAACGACTGAATTTTTAAAATTTTGTTACTATTGTCAAAAGTAAAAAACCCAGAACTAAATTAATAATTATTATTTTAAGAATATAGTTACTACTACTCGCTGCTGCCAAGAAGGACTTCGTAAGTAGGATTTGAATGTAATAACTTAATTATTATTATTATATTATTATATTTTCAACCATTTCTTCGTTCAAAACTATTAATGTTTATTTTGTAGCCGTGAGAGCAATTAAAATTATTATTTTTGTTATTTCCATTGTTTCTATTATTCGAGCGGTTCTCTGAATAGTCAAAGAGTTTTGAATGTGTCAGAAAATAGTTTTAACAGTTCCTAAAAAGCATAAATATACATATCAATCATATTATTTGCGATGATTGTTTGTCAGTTTCTTCTTCTCGCTTGAGCAGCATGATTTTTGAATTTGCAGAGCCTTTGGAGTGTGTTATAAAATAGTAAAGTAACAGTTTGAAAATAAATTTCTATCAACTTTTATAATTGATTAATTGCAGGTGTTTGTTCGTACCTTGAAAGCGACTCGAAACTTGGTGGACATCATGTTGTAGATGATAGGATTAATCAATTAAGACAAGTAGTAAAGAAACTCTGATATAATTAGATCCTTATAAGTGTAAGCATAGCATACGCTATAGGTTACGCCTTTTTTTTTAGTCTACGCTGTAAACATCTCATAGCGTACGCTATATTTTATAGCCCTCTAAACATACTTCTAATTAATATTTCAGATCCACGTTTAATGTCAATATGTCGATGGTCCCAGCGAAAAAAACCTTAGCCTCAAATCTGCCGCGAATAAACTGTTACACGAATTTATAATTTTTTGACCAAATTTAATCTTGAACAATTCAACGATTTTTTTAAGACTAAAATTTTAGGTTTTTTCTTCAAAGTTTCACACTTGACTTTTTTTTTTTATTAAGTTTTTAAAAATTCAAATTAGGGCATTTTAAATTGGTCAAATTTTTCATACGTCGAAATTAAACTTTTGATTGTTCCTAAAACTTCAGAGTGTAAGTTACAATTGCATCAAATTTAAAATGGAAACAAAAAATTAAACTCAGGTAAAATAAAACCAATTTATCATGAACAAACAACTTGTTATTAATAAGTTATTTTAAAAGTTCTACAATAATACCATGAAGAATGAGTTTTAATTTTAATTGTACTCGTGGAATCGGGTATTAAATAATTACCATTTTGTGATATTAGCTTATTTCAAAAATATTTTTTCAAACAAGCGCTTAAAACGATAAATTGATTTTATTTTACCTGAGTTTAATTTTTTACATGCTTTTCTTTATCTTTAATTTAACTCACTATGTTTCGTCAAAACTGCCAAGCTCTATAACTTGGAGCCTATAAGACCTAGAGGTCTGAAATTTTGCAGAGGGTCCAGGTTCGGATGACAATACATGAATCCAAAGTTAGTAAATGTAGAAAATAAAAAATAAATAAAAAAAAAGTTTTTAAAAAACATGCTTTTCTCTAAAAAGTTTTGAGAATTTATTTAAAAAACGTACTAAAAAGTAGAAAATAAAATTTTAATACTGCTTAATTCTTTCAAAGTACTTCAAAAGATTTAATATAAATAGAACAAATAAAATTTCGTGATGACTCTAAACAAAAGCAAGTGGCACTATAGATGACTTAAATTTAAGTTTCCATTTTAAATTTAATGCAATTGTAACTTACACTCAGAAGTTTTAGGAACAATCAAAAGTTTAATTTCGACGTATGAAAAATTTGACCAATTTAAAATGCCCTAATTTGAATTTTTTTAAATTTAATAAAAAAAATTAGTCAAGTGTGAAACTTTGAAGTAAAAACCTAAAATTTTAATCTTAAAAAAATCGTTGGATTGTTCAAGATTAAATTTTGTCAAAAGTTACGAGTTTTCAGCGTGTCTAGTTTATAAGCAAATATTTTAATATAACTTTAATTAATCATAACTATGGTTCTACTAATAATTTCATGTATAAAATCCATATCGTTGGAAAGCTCTTGAAATCAGCTATAACTTGGCGTGGTTTAAAATTTTTTTAAAAGCTTTTCGAAGCAATTAAAATAGCTAAAAAGTCAATTAAAGCCAATTTTTGAATTTTTTAAAGGTATAATTTTTAACAAATGCCCGCCGGAATCGACTTTAAACCCAAAAGGACTAAATTTTTTTTACATACATTGAAAGTAGACACCAATAAGAAGTGAAAAATGCAAAAAAAAAAAAAAAAAGGTTTTTTAGAAATAGTCAGATATGTATTCTAAACATTATTCGGCTGCTATATCAGTATAAAAGCTCGAAAATAAAAAAAGTCAGACGTTTTCAGATAGCTTTTGTGCTCTACTTTAAAATAAGACCAACCGCATGTAAACTGGCTTATCCGCGTCAAAATGACAGTGAAAATAGTGAAAAAGAGTGATAATTTTATGTAGAAATCAGATGTATTAATAAAAAACTATATTGGTCATAGAAACGAAAAAAAAAATTTTCAGAACCTAAAACTTTGGGAAACTTTGTTTTTTAGTACCCTGAAACGATAGAAAAATTATCAGAAGAATAAAAAAAAATCGGAGAAAATCCTGCTTTCTTAACGTGGACAGCCCCAATTATGAAATTTTGAAAAAAAGCGCGTATTTAAAGAAAATTTTTTTAAATTTAGTGAAAAATTATCCAATCACCGTATATTTTAAGCGTAAGGTGTTTTTAAATTCAGTTTAAAAAACTGAAAAATTTAAAATATTCATAACTTGGCTAAGAAATTTTTTTTTATATGTTAAAATCGATTGGCGATGGTCGTCGACCAGGCAGCTTCGAATTGAGATGCATTCAGCCACATACTGAAAAAATAGGTCTGTAAGCTTGCTTGCAGGATGAAGATTTGAGAGTTTGTTTATCTTAATAGCAACAATAAAACCTAAAGCTTTGACATTTTGAAAAAAACTTTTTTCATGAAAGATTAAGAATAAACTGTTGTACCGACGGATCGATGGATCAGTACCCCTGGCGCCACCTGTCGGAATTTCCAGTAACCAGAAAAATTTCTAATATTTCTCAATTCTCAACGCGTGCAGCTGTCTAGTGCCGAGTTTGATATTCCAAGTGCGCGCGCATCTCTCATCCACCCACGTCCCACAACTATAAATTATGAGTATAACGAAGAAGAAGCTGAATTTTGAGGAAGCGGAGGCGGGGCCAGAGCCAGTAGTAAGTTCGTGCTACCCCGGCGTCGGTTCGGGCAAGATCATGTCGAAGGCCAAGAAGGTCCTCGACGAGGCCCGGGGCCAGGGCAACCCCGAGCTGGAGCTCGCCGACAAGGGGCTCCTCAACCTCGAGGATTTGCCAGGACTTTGTAAGTTTTTTTTTTTTTTTTTTTATCAACTTCTCTGCTGCAGCCTTATTTGGGTTTGTACAGATCTGCTATTTCGGAGCACGACTCATTCACTACCTTTTTTAGGGTCGACGGTCTACGCTATCGTCTTTGTTTACTTTTGACTTTTATACATTTTTCACTTTTTACCTTCTCACAATTAAAAAAAAAACAAAATTAATCTTTTTCTAAATTCAATAAGTGTTTTGATAAATTAGCAAAACCCTTTTTTTGGTAAATAACTTGTAATTTTGACAATAAAAAGTGATTTTTTTACTTATTTGAGTTTATCGTAGAATAATAAATACCTAAAGTGTTGCTTCTATGAACATGTTTTTTTTTAATATTTCATTTATTATTTAATATTTTTAATTTATCGACTTTTTTTTCGAGACAAAGTGCATGAAAAATATTTTCAAATTATTTGCATTTTTGTTAATCAATATTATTATTTACCAATTTTATGAAGTAGTTTATACGAGTTTTAAAATAATTATTAACATCAACCTGCAATATAGTAAAAAAACCTTAAAACGAAAAAATAAACAATATTTATCGGTTAATAAACTTTCTATTTGATTTAATTAAATAATTAATTACTCAAAGTATGATCCTGTATGAAAAATTTAATCCGCACTATTAAGTAATTAAATAGGTAATACATTATATAAATTTAAATTATTTAATTTTAATTTTCCAGTTAACATGTTGAACGTAACGAGAATCACTCTGAGCCACAACAAAATTCAAGGTAAGAATAAAATAAAGCTTATTAAAAAAAAGGTAAATGTATTTAATTTAAAAAAAATGATTACAGTTGTGCCACCAGGTTTGGCGAATCTAGTCAATTTGGAAATACTTAATTTATTCGGCAATCACCTAACTGAGCTTCCCATATCACTGTCGCAAATGCCAAAGTTAAGGATCTTGAATGTCGGGTAAGCTTGGATTTTTTTTTTTTTTTTTTCAATTAAATATTTAATTTTTTTTTAAATATTTGCAGTATGAACAGACTAAACGTACTTCCACGAGGTTTCGGAGCGTTTCCAGTATTAGAAGTCTTAGATTTAACGTACAACAACCTCAGCGAGAAAAATTTACCGGGAAACTTTTTCATGATGGGTAATACTACTAATTAAATACTTTATGAAGTCTGAATATAAATTAAACTTATTTAAAATGAATTAAACAGAAACTTTACGGGCACTTTACTTGTCGGACAACGACTTCGAGTACCTGCCACCAGAAATCGGACAATTAAAGAATTTGCAAATCGTAAGTGCTAGAATGTAAAAAATTAAAAAAAAAGAATTAATATTTTAAATGATTAAAAGCTTGCTTTGAGAGACAACGACCTAATTGAACTGCCAAAGGAGATCGGAGATCTTCAGCGACTTCGAGAACTGCACATACAAGGAAACAGACTCAGAGTTTTGCCACCTGAAATCGGTGAGAACTTTGAATTTTTAAATACGACTAATTATTTTATAATATTTCAAAAAATTCGAATATATTGTATTTAAATTTAAGGAAACTTGGATTTGATAAGCAACAAGGCAGTTTTTCAAATGGAGTTCAATCCTTGGGTCACGCCGATCGGTGACCAACTCCAGGTCGGAATTTCACACGTCATGGATTACATTAGATCTGAAACTTACCGATAGTAAGTCATTTAAAAGTTTGCATAATTATAATAATAATAATTTTTTTTTTTCTTATTTCAGTGTTTATAATAGACATCAGTCGGCCAACACTCCACCGCCACCCAGTGAAATCGACAAAAGCAAAAAGCTTTCGAGGGCTCGTTAACTTTATGTGCCTTACAAGTATTTTTTTTTAATTTTTTTGTTATCTATTCTAACATATTTTTAATTTTACTTTTATGAAAAAAACTAGCAGCAGAAGATTTGTGTTTTGTGTTTATTTAAAGTCTATGATTAGTATTTTTTACTCGTAATAAATGTGCATACCGATAGTTTTTATATTTACAAAAATAAATATTTTATTCAAAGTGTACAATAAATCGGACTTAATTATTTACAGACATTTTTTTTTTTTACAATTTTTTAAACAGTATCTACACACTTAATTAAGTTCATTTCAACATTTATAAATAAATTAATTTTACTAAATGTCACTCATTACAATTTTTTTAAAAATAACAATACAGACACAAAAGTGTTGTTGGAGTATTTAACAGAAAAACAGTTTTATTTGAATAGTCCAAAATGCTTAAAATTCAATTAACATATCTACCCTTAGAAAATTAAATTTCATTTAATTAAACCTATTATAATTATTATTCAAAATTCATCAAAAAATTTTTACTAAAAAAACACTAGGCTTTTAAAAAATTCTTATAAACAAACCTAGATACCAAGAAAAAGACTGCTTTTTTATCTTGATAAATTTAGTTTTTTTTTGTTCTATAATTATAAAAAACTACTTTAGTCGTCATCGAATTCATCATCCGTGTATTCGCACTCTTCGATCAACTTTGTCAGTTCCAAATCGTGTTCCATTGACTCGTTTTCCGACAAGTGACTGTCACCTTCCATAAACTGCGCAAATCTGTAAACAATAAGTTTATATTTTTTTCACTTTACAACTTATTTAACTAGTTTCAATCAGCGCACAAGCGCGCTCAAATTTTTAACCTTTAAAGTAAATAAACGATAATTTTTACTTTCAGTTTTTCAAAAAAAAAAGGAAGTTTAAAACAATTTTTTTCTTAGTCATATCGCTTGCAACTTGCAACTAAAAAAGTTCAGATCGATATTTTTGAAAATATTAAAAATTCTCATTTTATTTTCTAGAATTGTATAAAGAAATTTTTTCTGGTTTATAAACTTAAAAATTTTGTGTAGTATATGAAAATTAAAAATGAATAAATAATTTAAATTAAACATAATGAAAAAAAAAAAAATTCATAATATTGACACTCACTCTATAAATTGACGTTGAGTCTCACTAATAACTTTGTAAGTTTTAACTAATGTATTTTGAAAAGTTTATAATTTTAATATAATTACCTGATAGGATCTTTGAGTTTCAAAACTGTCCTCCATGGATTGCTGTTTGGACTGTGGCAGTACTCTTGCAATCCCTTCAAAGCTTTCTGGGTTTCTATAACTGCTTGCTTGCGGTACTCGTCGTCGGAAAGCAACCGAGGTTTTTCCGGAAATATTTGTTTCCTGATTCCATTTTTTTTTTTTTTTTTAAACAGATTTGAAACAACATTAACTTTTAGTAGATGCACTCAACACAAAATCCATTCAAAAAACACACTCTTTTTTTATTATTAAGTACAAAAATATATATATATTTGATTACACTGCATAGCGACAATTTATTTTTTAAAGCAGTCTTAGTCTAGGCTTCATCTATCCCAACTCACCAATATTTTTGTCCTCTGTGTAAGAACACAACTGGAAAATTGTAGAATAATACTAATAATACGCTAAAAGACGTTGAGGCTGCCCTGAAGTAGCTGCTGTGGTAAATCAGTATCAATCCAGCGAGCTTAAATAAAATATATTTAAAATAAATAAACATGTTATTATTTTTAATAAAATAATAGGTATTGAACAAAAAACAAACAAAAAACTGACCTGCATTACCCACTGTATAATATTTTTTGTTCTTTTGTTGGTTACAGGACCAAATCGGTAACAAATTATAAAACTAATCAAGGCTGTGGCCAAGATGTAATAGATCACATAATTTCTGTATTGCATTGCTATAAGCTGGGCATTTTCCCACAACATTTGTGCAACCCAAAAACTCATGGTGTAACCTGTGGCCACCATAAAGTACATGAACTTGCCCTGAAAAAAAAAAAATTTTATACTTTTCAAGTACAAGAGTAATTAACCAGTGTAAAATTTTAAAAATTCTCACCTTTGGTAAAAGTTTACCAAGTAAATAAATCAAAACTACAATTGACAGGGATACCCCGAGCATTATACCACTAGCATAGTAAAACAGCGTATTTCTGATTAACCTTTGAGCGTACCAAAACAAAAACATTCCCAGTGCCATCATGGTAACTTTCCAAGTATCAATTGCTGCAAAAAATAAAATTAAATAAATAACAACAATTTTCTTTACACACTCAGTAAAAATACTCACTGTTTTGAGTCATGCTCATTTTGTAATCGTAAGAGTTATAGTTTTTGTTCATGTAAACCCCAATGCAGCTGTCCTCAAAGGGGCTGATTCTGAACTCTTTGCTCTTCTTGGAGCCAAATAGGCTGAACCTCCAGTACCTCTGGTTGTCATCATGCTTTTCCACAACCTCGTGTGGTGACTTGCCCTCATACAACTCGTATGTTTCCAAATTTGTTTTTAAATTCATCTGCACATAAATTTTTAAAAATACAAATGTTTTTAGAATTTTTTGTGAGTAACTTACGACAACTGTTTTCCAAATGTGTAAGATGGACTTTGATTTGGCATTGTGGCAAAATATCTTGAGACCTGGCTTGTCATTTTCTATCCAGTCTCCAGGCTCCATAAAATGCACTAAAATTCAAAGTACAAAAATCAAATTAATTAAATATTAACAAAGGTAAAATATTTTTTAAAGTTTTTTCATAATTCCTGTTACAAGAAACTAATTCAGTTCTTCAACATAATAGTAGGTACTACATAATTAACATGAAAAAAAATTATTGTTATCGAACTATTAATTATTAGAAAGCTATTTGAATAAAAAAATTATCAAATAATCAAATAATAAGTAATAAAAGCGAGAATAACAGTGAAAATAATTTTTAAAAAAACCCAGTTAAAGTTTGAAAAAGTTAGGTTATACATGTAAAAAAACTTACCGGCATCCCGATCCCGAAGAACAGCATGGATCGGCTCGAGACTAAAAATAATAAAAACGGAAAAGACGAGGAAAATTGTTGATTTCCTCATCTCGAGAATACAATTTATTATTTTCACAATAAAAAATTCATCTGTGCATCATCGAGCCACCTACAGCTTCCAACGTTTGGGCGGGTAAAAAAGGAATGAATTTATTTTGAATGGGACTGGAACTTGGAAGTTGGAACGGAATCTGGACCGTGAGTAGTTTGCGTCCTTGTCTAATGAATGGCATGCATGCAGCAGCCGTATACAAGTATGAGGCGTGGCTGATTAACATTTTTATTAGTTGTAATTTGTTTATAAATAAGTGTAAACAACCAGTGATTTAGTCATTTTATTCTGTTTTTGTTGTTAAGTGAAGATTTATTCATGTCCATAATGCTCGACTACCCCAAAGCCTCCAGTGAGTAAAAATTGAGTATTGTTTATGTGAAAAACAGTTTACAATTGTAAAAACTGTGAATTTTTTTAAAAAACTTATGCATTATTGTAGAAGCTGTTTACAATGAATTGTATCAGCACTGGATATGCAGAAATCATTCACTTAAAAATTAGTTATTTTGGATAAACAATAACCTCAGATTGATTGTTCAAAAAACTTATTGTTCATTCAGATAAATTACAACATTTACTTTAATATTATTATATTATTATATTTAATTTTATTTCTCTTGGTGAAAAACCATGTAATAAGTGGTATTGCCATAAATATACATTTTTAGCTAAAATACTTAAGAATCTTTTGTTTTTGTCAGATGCTGTACACATTGGAGCAGTGGCAATTTATGCAGGAGGCCTGATTCTCCTCATGAGCTTTATAAGGTAAATAAATAATTAAACACTGACCACGTTATAAATTATTATTTATTATCAAATATATAAAATAGTTAAAACGCATTAGTAACTATAAAAGTAATTAAGACCAATTGTATATAAACATTACTTTACTTATGGGAAGTAATATTCAATAATCTGCCTAGAACTCTGAAAGGATTGTGTACGAATAATACATTGATAAATCATAAATTGAAAAACTGTATATTCTCATAATTATTGAGATTTTTATATTATTTTGCTTATGTACACTCAAGTGTCGATTAATTTTGAAATTTAATTTTGAATGATAAAACTTATATTTTTGTTTACTTTAATAACTAATTAAATTATTGTTTTGCAGCCCGTACTGGCTGTCCTCATACGACGAGACATTCTCGAACTTCAAGAACATGGGACTCTGGCAGTACTGCTTTGAAAACTTCAGGTACCCATACTATCAAGTCGACAAGCTCTTCAACGGCTGCCACAGCATCTTGGCAAGCGAATACGACTTCATAAGGGAGTGGTTGCTACCAGGTTGGATGCTGGTGGTTCAAGCCCTGGTCACCCTGGCGTTCTTCCTATCTTACTTTGCTCAAGCTTTGCTTGTCATGATCCTGGTCAGGTACCCCCTGATGTTTGTGTTGGAAAATGAGTGGATACTGTCAAGTGCTGCAGCTATATCCAGTGCTATCACAGGTAACAATAGTAATATCCTCAGGAACATATGTAAATTTTTAAAATGAGCAGATAATTTTTTTTTTTTTTTTATTTGTTTAAAATCCTGAAAACAATAGAAACTAATTTTAGGGATTTTTCTGAAAACACCTAGATTAATCAAAATTTTATTTTTTCAAAATATACAATTTAAAGGATTCTTCTTGTTCGTCGCTGTAATAATATTCGGTACCCAGTGCCGCAAGAGGGACTGGCTTCAGTACCCGAACTGGAATCACCTGTCCTGGTCGTACTGGTTCGCCGTTATAGCGATGTTCATCCACGCCTTTGGTGCCTTCTTCGTCTACCTGGACGCCAAAGCCAACTACAGAAGACGCAGAGAGTCCCGGAACTTGGTCATGCAGATGCAACCAAATCCACAAACTTTCCATGGTCTCCAGCGCACTAACTATATTTAAATCCTATAATTTTAACTTATTCTTGTAAGAATTCCTTGATTGTGCTTTTTTTAAGCAGAAAGTAAAAATCCATAAAATTCCTGAAGATTCCTTGAAGTAAGACTAACAACAATGGTTGTCGGACTCGTTTTCGAGAAAAGAATAACTAAAAAAAATACTATTTTTACGTAACAACCCCTACTCTGGCAAGCCTCCTAATTAAATAATTTTTCAAACACATAATTTAAAAAATAGTATTTTTATGTTTATTAAAGTTTTGAAGAAAAAAAAAACACAATTTTGGAATTCTCTTGAGCTTGTGTCAGCTTGAAAGCTAGCCATTGTAAGTATGACTTATAATCCGTCCGTTAAAAATCTAAGTATTGTTAGTGTTAACTTAATTCCGTCCAACAGACACAAATGAAAAAAGTTAATAGACTTGATTGTTTTTTATTCTCACAAGTGTTCTTATCAACTTAGTTATTTGGTCTCATTGATAGCGTAAAAATAATTAAATTGTTTTATGAATCTTATCAATTTTATAAATGAAAAAATCACACTTTGTAATTGGCAAGATTTTATGTGAAGCTACTGTTGATGTTTTAGGTATGTTTAAATATTATAAATCCGTCCATTTCTAGTAGCATAAGAGTATTTAAATAAGTAAATATTAGATCTGATGAGAGTATCAATGTAATATTTTCCAGAATATATTTAATATATTTCTGGTAATAAGTGATTAAGATAAATTCAGTTTTAATTTTTTATTATGAAAAACATATAAATATTTTTATAGTAGATCAACTTGAAAAGTAATGATTTGTAACTTTAATGATTTTATTTAAACAATTACTATTGACTGGATATTTTAAGCAATTTTTTTATGTTTCAAGAAATTGGAAAAAAATTTTATAATAAACTTTTTTATTATATAGTACAGCAATTGATTCAATAAAAGTTATTTTATGAATTTCAATGTTTAAAGTATGTTCATTTGATACACTGAATATTTTTAAGATTGGTTCGTTAGGTAATTTTTTAGTGTTTTACAGTTTATCGTCATCTTGTTGGCATGTACACACATTAAAAAAAAAAGACAAAAAAATAGTCGTCGAGTCATGAAGTTTTACATTAAACCGATCAAAGTTACACATATTTTTTAAAATTTTTCGGGTTCCATTTTCAGAAAGTCACGTGAAAAATCTAAAAAAAAATAGAATGAAATAAACATTGTAAAATGTAGAGTACATTTTTTTTTAAATAAATTTAAGACTTACTTGAATATTTTTAAAATTGGTTCGTTAAGTAACTTTGTGGTTTTGGCTCCCCACAAAAAGTCTAGGTGTCCGAAAGATGGACCAACCTTGTAAAGGCCCAACTTGACCGACAATTGGTCGTAAAAATTAATAACGTCCTGAAAATTCGAAAAAGTATATCTGGATAATTTTTTATTTACATAATTTAGCGGTAAAGTTAAGTATTTATATATCGTTGACCCGTACGAAAAGAAACACCTGAGACCGAGAATCCGAGAAAAAAGTACCATTACGTGATTTTCCGGGGAAAGAATAACAAAAAAAAAATTTTACGCGATTAATGTAACGTTGCAATTTTTTCCAAGAAAACTGTCATGATGTATAATTTTTCCGAGAAAAGTGTCATGTTAAGTTGCTGCGGGTCGGAAGACAATATTCCCCGAGGAAAGTGTAACCAGTGTGCTTTTATCCGGGAAAACAATTACGTTTATTCAAGACGAAAATATATCCCGGGAAAAAAGTAACCTGCACAACTTATTCCAGGTAAAGTGTAACGTATTGGTGATCAACGATTAAAATAATATTTTTCCAGGTAAAAAGCAACAAGAACAATGACAACTTATTTTAAGCAGGCCAGGGAGCTTTTCCCGAGGGAAACGAAACGTTAAAACTTTTTTCCGGGTAAACTGTAATGTTGAAGTTATCAACGATTAAGGTATTTTTTTTCCAAGTTAGAATTTACAATATCTATGCCAACTTATTTAAACCAGACTTGTGAGCTTTTTTCCAGGTTAAATGTCACGTTGGGGCAATTTTCGAGTATGGTAATATATTTTTTGGTCAAAACTTACAGTAGCGATCCCAAATTAATTAAAATATACAAGGAAGCTTTCCCAAAGTAAATCGTAATGTTGATGTTTTTTCCGAGTAAATTGTAACATTGAGTCAAAAAATTAAAATAAAATTTTTCTAAATAAAAATGTTCAATCTCCATGTCAACTTGTTAAAGGCGGACCTGAGAGTTTTTCTCAAGGAAATCGTAACGATGAGATGTTTTTCTGGGCTAACTCTAACTACAATCAAACGCTTCTTGCGGGCTTTGAGTAAATTATTTGTGGCCATAACTTTAAAATAAGCCCGAGAAAATTCGACCTATAAAAATTGTAATAATTTCGCTATTCATAAAATAAGTTTCTCTACGTTAGAAAATTTTGAAATATAATAGAGATTGGTAAATTTTATGAAGGAAAAAATTGATTATGGTAGAAACAAAAAATGATCGATAAAAAAAATAAAAATAAGAATAAACAAATTAGTATATTATTTAACTAGGCAGCTAATCACATGTTTGTCAACCTTGGCTTCGCCTCGGACGACAACTTCATGTGATTTTAGGCCTTCCCATTCAGCTGCCTAGTTGAATATACTATTTTTCGACGCCGCCGGGAAGTGCTAGTGACGAGTGTAGCGGAAGCGGCTGGGAAGTAGCGTTTCCCGGCCGAAGTACGGAAAAAACTATTTTTTACTTTTGAGATTTAGTTTATTGGATCAAGACCAAATAGTTTTCTTAATGTATGTCTAATTCTTAATGTAATCTTTAGGGAAAAAAATAATTAAGTAGAAGACATTTCGATTATGAATGAAACGCTGACTTGAAAAGATATAACTTTATTATTGATCAACTCAACGTTACATTTTACCCGGAAAAAAGTCTCAACGTGACGATTTCCTCGGGAAAAGCTCTCTGGTCTGGTCTAAATAAGTTGGAATTGCTATTGTAAGTTTTGACTTAAAAATATAAATTTAATCGTTTATCACTTCAATCTCACACTTTACCCGGAAAAAAGTCTCAGCGTTACGATTTCCTCGGGAAAAGCTCTCTGGTCTGGTTGAAGTAAGTTGGAATTACTATTGTCACTTTTGGCTTGGAAAAATATTACTTTTTATCATTGATCATCTCAACGTTACACTTTAACTGGAAAAAAGTCCTCACGTTACGATTACCTCGGGAAAAGCTCCCTGGCCTGCTTTAAACAAGTTAGCATTGATATTGTAGATTCTCACATCGAAAAATATTATTTTAATCGTTAATCACCTAAACGTTACATTTCACCCGGAAAAAGTTTTAACGTTACGTTTTCCTCGGGAAAAGCTCCCAAGTCTGGTTTGAATAAGTTGGCATAGATATTGTAAATTCTAACTTGGAAAAAAAATACCTTAATCGTTGATAACTTCAACATTACAGTTTACCCGGAAAAAAGTTTTAACGTTACGTTTCCCTCGGAAAAAGCTCCCAAATCTGGTTTAAGTAAGTTGGCATGGATATTGTAAATTCTAACTTGGAAAAAAATACCTTAATCGTTGATAACTTCAACATTACAGTTTACCCGGAAAAAAGTTTTAACGCTACGTTTTCCTCGGGAAAAGCTCCCTTAGTCTGTTTCAAATAAGTTGGCAATGGTCTTGTTACTTTTTACCTGTAAAAACAATATCTTAATCGTCAATTACCCCAACGTTACACTTTACCCGTAAAAAGTGCACCCGTTACTTTACTCTCGGAAATATCCCCTTTTTATTGATCGTTATTATTATCACGGAAAAAATATACTAATTACTCTTTTCTCGGAAAAATGTGGCTCATATATTGGCAGATTTTGTTGTTGTTACAGTTATCTCGGAAAATTGTTAACTTGTTACAGTTTTCTTGTAAAAAAAGAACTTGTCACATTTTTCTTGAAAAACTGGCTCATATATTGGCCGATTATTTTGTTGTTACAGTTATCTCGGAAAATTGTTAACTTGTTACAGTTTTCTAGTTAAAAAAAAAACTTGTTACGTTTTTCTTAAGAAACTGGTACTGTTACTGTTTTACCGGATTTTCTGGCAGGTGTTTTTTTTCGTAAGGGCCAACGATATCTCGAAGTAAAAAGTGATGATTTTTATGGGCAATAATAAACCTTTGAAGCAGTTATTTTGTCGTTATCCGAGTAAAAAACAGCGATCGGAGTTTGAATTTTTTTAAGATCGTATTTTGGTGGTGTCGAGTTGCCGTAAATTTGATAATTTTTTTCTGGTCCATAGTCGAATTGACGGAATTCGTTGACCTTCATGTGCTGCAGCCAGTGTACGAAGAGTTTCAAGGAAGTTCCGGACGGCCAACTTTTAGCAATTAAGGGTGCCAAACTCTTGCAAAGTGAAAAAAATGAGTTTTTTTTGTTTTCAGAATTTTTTCGCAACAGTTTTTTGAATAATGTATTGAATTTACCTTTCTTGGATTAGATCCTTCGATTACTCTCATAATTTTTTTACAAATGGTTGGTCCTATGTTCAAAGGTATCGTGCAAACTCTGTTGGCCACAAAGTTTAAGATGAAGTTCCTGGGTATAAACTCGTTAACTTCTAATTTTCTGGCATGGTTCTAAAAATATTAATTATTGTAAATAAATTATTATAAATTGCAATTTGCAAGTAAGTAATCAATTTAAAATTTAGATAACTTACCAGTAAGAACTTTTGATGCCGGGCTAGCCATTTAAAAATAGGCTTTCTAATGTGAAATTCGTAGGGCGCCGGTGCCAAGGCTATCATGGCACGAACATTATTGGCAACTTCCGGTCTGTTAATAGCCATTATTGAGAAAGTTGAACATCCCATAGAGTGACCAACGTAAAAAATTTTCTTTTTCGTCAACCTAGTTATGTAATTTATGTTTGCTGGTACGTCGTACATTCCCAACTCGTGAAAGCTGTTTTGTAATAATGAATAAAAATCATTTTGATAATTTTTTGGAAAGCTGAAAAGCTTAGCAATTTTGGAAATGGTCCAAAAAATAAAGAAATTTTTTCAACTTTCAAAATAAAAAAAATCCCTCACAATTTCACTAGATCATAATTTGTATTAATTTTTGAACAACTATCTTTTTTAAACAATCAATTATATTAATTTCAAAAGAACAAAATTTTCCTGCAAAATTGTTTAAGAATGTAGAATACCTGAAATCCCAAAATTTGGGGTCTTCCGTAGAAAAAGTTTGGTGTCTTTTCGAATATCTGTTGCCTCTGGCGTTTCCGATCCAAACGTCAAATCCATTGTCCCACAAAAAGTACGCTAAAATCCAAAAAAATCAATTATTCATCCAAATTTGTTTATTTCTATTGCCTTTATGCGAAGAAAAACCTTAGCCCAAAATTAGCGACGAAAAAAATTTTAAAATGACTTTTGCCATCATGCCATTCATATATTCATATATTCATATAATAATAAAAAACAAATTTCTCGAAGAAGACAAGGAGTCATTTTATTCGTGGATGGCGTAGAGAATAATTAACCTCCTATATTGGCTACCTAAAAGTACCTCTGTTGTTACTTTATTCGCGGCAAATTTTGGGACAATAGATTTATTGAATTTAAAAATTAAACTTACCAAGCGAATCATTTTTTCCACTCAGAATCCAATCGCCTGAACTCGACAAAAGTCCGTGCTGAAGGTAAACTGGTATAGATTTTGACATTAATTTAGCCGGCATTCGATGAAAAGTCAGTACGTAACCATCTTCAGTAATAACTTCGTGCACTTCGACTGGCTTATTTTCTTCTTTTATCAACTTTACCTGAGTTTAATTAAATATTATTTTTCTATGAGTGAGTAGGAGAATAAATGTTATTTACCGGCAATTCGTCTTCGTCCAAATTTCTGCAGATAATATAATAATCGCCAAAAGCTAAAAACAAAGCTAAAAGAATAAACTTCGTAATCGACATCTGAAAAAATACAATGGTATTAACTAGCGGTAAATCTAATGATTTTTTTAATGAAGAAATTTTTTACCTTCACGGTCAGTTTTTCACAATATTGAGCACCGTCAAAAACTAAGCAAAAAAATTTTTTTTTTTAGAATCATTTAATTGATTTAATCAAAAAGTTTTTTTTTTATTCGATAAGGATTTAAATATTTTGATGATATTAATATATATAATTTTTCGTAGTATATCCATCCATATGATTATAATTATTTGAAAGCAAATGAAAATTTGTTTGCACTCTTTTAACAGCATAAACTTTGTTTACCTTTTAATCTTACTCGCGTTCTTAGTTTACAAATAAGTTGTTCTATTTATGTTCTTTCAAAATACTCATTATAAATTTTGATATTTTCTCGAAATGGTGAAATAAATAAAAAAATGTACATACTTACTACGATTAAAATAAATGAAATAATTCAATAACAGCTGACTTGAGCTGTAGTCAGATTTTCGTGGTGCAAGGTGCTACATGAACGGGCCTCGGTTAGATACTGAACGTAAATAGACAAAATAGTGTCGATCAGCTGATCATGCCCACCAAAACTTTTTTTTTTTTTTTTCTCAAGTCTGTAAGTATGATTTAAGTTTTAAAAAAAAAAATATTTTCATTACGACTTTGATACCTTGAATTGTTATTGAAAGTTCGAATTACTCGCAAGTATATAAATGGTCAAAAACCTTAAAACTCGTAACTTATTGAATAAAGCTGACATGACGCCGAAAATTTTCCACCAATCGTTGCTTTAGTGTGTGGAAAGATTTCCTCCAAAAATGTGTTTATTATAATTTTAAAATGAATTCGATCAAAACTTTTTCACGGTTCATAAAGATTTATTCAATATTTACTTGTTTTTTGGGATTCTGGGAAATTTATATTTTTTATCGGTTTACCATTGAATTAAATAAATTTAGCCGTAATTGTTTTTCTAATTATTGCTCAATATGTAATCGTGACCGTTTAAACTTAACTTACGAGGTTAAACTTTGCGAATAGTTCATCAAACTTCGACTGATTAATATTTCAAGCCTTAGGTACAATTTTTAAGACTCGGAGTCAATTTAAAATTTTAAATAATAACAAATTAAAACAGCTGTAAGGAAAAGTAATATTAAATTTATTCTATAAGAAAATTTATGATATAAAAATGCATGCATAAAAACACCTTTTAAACGGTACTTTTGTCATATCTTAATTAAAAAGGCGATGTTATTATTCATAATTCAATATGTTTATTTGAAATCATCTAACTTTTAAAATTTTCAATATTCTACAATTATTATACTATTGTATATTTGTATATAAAAAAATTATTTGAGTCACAATGAAAATAAATTACATATAGTTTTTTTTTTATAACATTAAAAACAATGTTTATGTTTCAATATTTCACAAGCACCAAAAAGTAACTAAACTCATAGTTTTCAAATGTGAAGCGGGTACTTTGTTCAGTCGTATTTGCAGGCATGTTAACTTTCTTCACGGGTACGATCTAATTGATAAATAAAAAAGAACGTTTGATAAATAAATCAATACTAATAATAAAAATTTATAAACAAAGTTATTACTCACCTAAAGATTTTGAGGATTGGTTCGTTTATTAACTTATTGATGTTAGTTCCCCATAAAAAGTCACTGTGACTGTAAGAACAAGTACCAACCTTGTACAGGCCCAACTTAACAGGTAATTGCTGGTAAAAATTTAGGATGTCCTAATAAAACATTTAAACATTATTATCATTACTAGCATAGAAAAATATATTCAATAATATCAAATATGACTTGATTTAGAGTATAAATTTAATCAAAAATATTTTAAAACCAAAATCTACAACCATATTACTGATGAAAAAAATTTAGAGTCATTAGATTCAAATTCAAGGTCAATTTCATAATCTGGACCCTCAAAAGCCAAAGAATAGATATAATTACAACGAATTTTAATTTAAGCTTATTTATATTGAGGCAAATTAAAAATTCAAAGTGATACTTGTAATCAGCACGTCATTTTTTTAAAATCTGATGCATTGGAAGAACCATGTTAAATTTTTAAAATAAAACTGATGACAAAAATCTATAAAATATAAATGTTTGTCCTTAAAAATCTTCGAAAATATCCGTATACCAATTTTGAATTAAATCCGTTGTAATCAAATTTTTAAAGTTTATCCCGGACGGACAAGAAATACGGATGCTGCGTATAATAATATTATTCCAGATTATCATAATTTTAATTTACAAATTTACCAGAAAATAACTGAATAAACTGGAATAATTTTATTTTCTTAATCTTACCTCCGTGGTTGTTAATTTGTCAAAATCCGAGTAAAAAACAGCTGTCGGAGTTTGAAGTTTCGTAAGGTCGTAATTCGGGGGTGTCGAGTTACCGTAAATTTTTAAATTTCCCTCTGGTCCATAGTCGAATTGACGAAATTCGTTTACTTCTATGTGTTGTAAAAAGTGAACTATGAGCTTCAAAGACGTGCCGGAAGGAAAACTTTTGGCGATCAGTGGTACCATATTCTTAATAATAAAAAATAATTATAAATTTCAGTGTATAAATAATTAAAAAAAAAACATCTTAGTAAACTCACTTTTCTTGGTTTTGACCCTTCCATCATGCTTATAATTTTCCTACAAATTTTCACGCGGATACTGCAAATCCTATTGGCCATAAAGTTTATTATGAAGTTTCTGGGCATGAACTCGTTTATTTCCAATTTTCTTGCTCGTGACTAAAAATTAATAATCGTTATTTGAAAATAATATAAATACTTAAAAAAATGGAAAAAAATCTCACCAAGAAGAACTTTTTATGCTTGGCTAGCCATTTGAAAATGGGCTTTCTTATGTGAAATTCGTAGGACGCCGGTGCCAAGGCGATCATGGCACGAACATTATTGGCAACTTCCGGTCTGTTAATAGCCATTATTGAGAAACTTGAACATCCCATTGAGTGACCAACGTAATAAATTTTCTTTTTCGTCAATCTAGTTATGTAATTTATGTTTGCTGGTAAGTCGTACATTCCCAACTCGTGAAAGCTGTTTTATCAACAAATTTTTGATAATATTAAGTTTTATTGAATTTTGAGTTTTTAATAAAATTAATCAAAATTAAAAACCTGAAGTCCCAAAATCTGGGATCCTCTGTGGAAAGAGTTTGGTGTCTTTTTGAATAAGTGTTTCCTCTGAAATTCCCTAGCCAAACGTCAAATCCATTGTCCCACAAAAAGTACGCTAAGTTATCAAAAAATTAATTATTTATCAATTTATCAATTTAATTTATTATTGTTTACTTACCAAGAGAATAGTTTTTTCCAGCCAAAAGCCAGTCTCCCGAACTACACAAAAGTCCGTGTTGAAGGTAAACTGGAATTGAATTAGCTACAAATTTACCCGGCATTCGATGAAAGGTCAATATGTAACCATCCTCGGTCAACACTTCGTGCTTTTCGACTGGATAATTTTCTTCTTTTATCAACTTTATCTGAGTTTAATTGTATAATTAATATGAAGTAAATAAATCTATTGCCCGCGCGAATAAAAACCTTAACTCAAAATCTGACTCGAATAAAGTGACGATTGACGAGTACTTCCGGCGACCAAAATTTCTCTGAAACACTTTATTGATCCATTATTATAAGGGCTAATAATAGCTCTTTTAGAAACAAGTGTGGCTGCTAGGCCTTTTCCGCACTGCAAAGAGGCCCATCCGTTACATACACAATTTTTTAGTACACGAGTGGCAATATTTTTAATACTATTTTCAAGTAAAACGTTATAAAAATAATTAACTAAACTCAAAAACTAACTTTATAAAATGAGTATACTAATTTTAAGCTTGACATCATAAAGCCATTATTTAATTTAATATTTCTAGGATTAAAATTAAAGTTAACTAAAAATAATTGCTTTAAAATTAATTTTTGGCTTGTAACATATCAAAATATACGTTCAAATTCTTTATTGAAACTGTAATTGTTTAATTTTATTTAGTAACTTGAAATTTTTGTAAGAGTCTACAAAGTCGTAGTCTTCGCTCAGCTGATATTCATAAGTGTGACTAACTTCAAGGCAGTTGACTCTCATATAGGTTTACTACAAGCAAGCGCATAGAGTCGGCTGCAAGTCCTGCAACTATTTGAGGTTACGTCGGCTGCTAGCATTATGCCGTACTGTATATCTATATATAACGATGAAACGTGCGTAAAACATTTTTTTACACTCTTGTTACGAAAAATACTATTTCGCGCCCGAGCATCAGCGATTATTAACAGGCTTAGAGATATAATTTGTCACTTGTCACTTTATTGGTGGCTCTTGGCGGATTTTGAACCAAGGTTTTTCTTCGCTCAGAGTAACGTTGAAATACAAACCGGCAACTCGTCTTCTCCCAAATTTCTGCCATAAGTATGATAATAATTCCCCAGCACTAAGTTCAATGCTAAAAGTATAAACTTCGGCGACGACATCTAAAAAAAAAAAAAAAAATATTACAAGATTGAAAGTAAAACGAAAAAAAAGGGTTGGCCGCTGTTATACCTCGTGATTTGAGTCTCTAAACCGACGACCGCAACGAGCTTCTGCTCAAGACTGAGCGTAATATTCATCGTTCAGCAATTCATACCTGAACTTTTCAACTAGAACAATAATACTTGGAATCATTTGCTTATGGAAACCTGATCCTAAGACTACGATTTTCCAAAGAGAATATGAAAATCATTTTTGAAAATATCTTGATTTTTTAGGCCGAGATGAAATGTATTTTATTTTAATTTACGTGGCCTGTACATACAAGGCTAGTGACTAAAACAGTAATAATAAATTATGCAGGTTTTGATAATTTTAAACTCTTTTCCGATGTAAAAAATCACAAAAATTTTGATAACACAAAATCAAGTTTTGTTATTTCAATGCAAAATAATCCTCAAAATTTAAATATCTTATAAAGATTCAAAGTTACTTACGACAGACCGTCCAGTGGCCGATTAAAGATTTTGGCGCCCTTCAATTTTTCAAAAATTCGGGCGCTCGAGATCAATAAAAAAACTGATCAGCTATCCTCCAAGCTCTGAACCCCCAAATACCCTGGGTGTTTGAGGGTTCAATAAATAAATTGATCAGCTATCCCCCAAGCTATAAACACCCAAAAACCTTGGGAGCCCGAGTTGAATTATTCGAAAGGAAATATGAGTGCATTTTAGTTAAATTGAGCATGAAATTAATAATTTAGTTACAATACCTAATTAAGCTGCACTGATGCAATTAGGGCTGTTCGAGACCGAGACTGACGAGACTTTGGATGGTCTCGGTCTCGGTCTCGGTCTCGGTTTTAGTTTCGGTCTCAATAATTTGACAAATTTTTTAAAAATAATTGTTGTTTATTTTCTAAATACATAAAATATTAAATAAAATACAGAATTTCTGTAAGAATAAATATGAATCATTATTCTAAAATATTATAACTAATTAAATTTTTAATTAAATGTCACAAATATTTTTTTTTAGTTGGCTTTTTGACCAGGAATTAATACTAATTAAAGCCTTGAAATTATAGTCGCTCAAACTCAGTCTATGTTCCCGCAAAATTAATTTTGCAGCTGAAAAAAAACGTTCGACAGAGGTGGAAGTTGGGAGCGTACTAAAAATATCTTTAGCCATTTGAGATAAAGTAGGATAAGAAGTAGAATGGCACTTCCACCAATTCAGGACATTAACATCCTCATCCGCGACATCAGATTCTAAATATTTATTAATTTCGGATGCATTATTTAAATTGTTTTTACGTTTAAATATTGATCTTATATCAATTGATTCAATACAATTCTTTTTTGGCTCTTCAGCACGTACAGTTTTGTCTTTATCGCAGTATTTTTTGTTGTAAATTTCATAAAACTTTTCAATAGCTTCATCTTTCATCTCCACTCCCCATTCGGTCAAATCAAAACCATTTGTTTTGTGTCTCGGGTCCAAAATCAAAGCAATACAGTATATCCAATTGCACTTCGTGTAATGCTTAAGGAGCTTGTCACGTCCTGCTTGTATAGCAAGCAGTAAAATTTCATCTCGCTCATTTCTGTCAATCTTAGAATCTAGAAATTTAGTTATTGATTCAATTTTGTCAAGGAGCATATTAAACGCTATAACTGATTCTGATAATACAGCTTCTTTATCTGCGCTTATCACTGTAGATACATAAGCAAAATAACTCAAATACTCCTCAATTTGTTCAATTAATAACCAATCATCTTCACTTAATTTTAATTGACTAAATTCATCATGAACCTCGCAAAGTACTCTTAAACCGGGTTTTAATCTAATTGCTACTTTCAGCATATTGTAGGTGCTATTCCATCGTACTTTGACATCAAGAATAGGCTTGATATACTTAACATCATAAGCCAGACAGAAATTTTCAAGCTCGATTTGCAACTTTTCAGAGAACCGAATTTTTTTAAATAATAGTCTTATTTTATAAATTACATTTTCAAAAACATTATTCGACTCGAGACTATCTTCATGGCAGTCATACACATTTTTTTCATCAGTATCTACTGGTTCATCGAGTAAATTATTAGTTTCTTGAACTTGACACTTAAGTAATTTTAAAACGTCTTGCACGCCTAAATTAATAATATGGGCAAAACAACGAAAATGGGCGTCAGTTACATTAAAATCAATCTCTTCTTCCTCCAAAAGACGAGCCAATTCCACGATGAAGCTTGAATTTGCTGACGCATTGTCCAATGTGATTCCTTGAATTTTTTTTTGAATGCCGAAATCTTTTAAACATGTAAAAAAAAGTTTCGCAATGTCAGCGCCTGAAAAAATTAATTTACCTTTACCTTTGCCGCTAAGTTCAAAGTTCATTTAAACTTTCGTGGTTATAAATGCATTTGTTTATATACTAATAATAATTATTTTCATAATTTTAATCGGATAATTTCGCACACTTGATTAAATAATTATTTTTTATCAAATCTATTCTCTAAATATTTTAATTGATTCGCAAATTGAATTGTATAAAAATTAAAAATAAAAATTCAAATTTTAAATTTTGTTCATGAACTAATCACACCACAAATAAAATGCTGACATTCTTTTTAGGTTCTCTCTTTTATCTTGCAATTAAAAAAACTGCTATTTATTACCTTTGTGCTTTCCTTCTGCTGGCAAAATATCCAAGCCTATAGATTGAAAATTCCAATGATTATCTATAAAATGTATAGTAACTCCATAATATGATTTCATTGATCCAGCGGTCCAACCATCAACATTAAATGAAACTTTGGAATCATTTTTTTCTAAGATTGTTTTTAAATTAAGTTTCATTTTTTCAAATTCCTCTAATAACACTTGTTGAAATTTTTTTCTCTTCGGAACTTGAGCATTGCGTGGTATAGAGCTGAAAAAGTCCTGCGTACACTTGTCGTCAAAAAAGTTCAATGGCAGGTGTTTGTAGCCAACCCATGTCACTAATCGTCGGTTCCAATCGATTTCATTACCTTCTACCTGGAAGTACTGATCTACTTGTCTCTGATGTTTTGCCATATTTTTGTTTTGACCAAAACTGTCCGTAAATATATTTATGTGAAATGATTCTAAGTGTTTCCTCATTCCTTTTGTGTTTCCATCTTTTCGTTTTATTTCTCTTCGTGTTTTTTTGTTCTCGCAAACCAAACAAACGCCCACCTCAGTCCCATTTGTTACTTCGTATCGAAAATATTTTTTATAGTCACATTTTGTTGACTGGAAATTACGGTTTTCCAGCTGTGATTCGTCAGCTACATTTTCTAAAATAATAACAAATAAATACTTATTTATGGTTAAAAAAAAAATTTTTTTAATTTCAAAAACTCACTTTTACTGCATTTGATGCAGACTCTTTTTTCGCTGAAACCTTCTTCCTCGCCGTCAATAGGCAAGGAGCACAGCGCAGTGTGGATGTGAACTTTTTTTTTGCAAAAAACACACTCATGATTTGAGGGTAAATCTCCTTTTAAACAAGCATCACAAGTTAAAATGCTGAAAACAAAACCAACAAGATTTATGAAAACTTATTTTAAACGTGATAAACTTAGATTTTTTGGGTGATAATGTGTAAGGCTTAAAAGCAAAAATGTAAAAAAACTTTTATGAACTTACTCATTACTATCGTCGATCTTCTCATCAGAAGACTTGAATTTTTTTCCGTTAACTGCCGGAGAATAACTGAACTTTCTTTTAACCATTATTTAAAACAGTAAAAAAACAATTTTAAAACGTTTCAAACTATACATGAATATTCAGTCAACACACTGGTCAGAACTATACAACTGCTGCAGCTACATAAGAGACAGCTTATATACGTTCAGTTTAGAGCCGGTATAAGATTCAGGTAAAGTCGTCTTGGGGGTGGGCCAATAACACACAGGAATTCTAGGTATGACCTATAGTAGGTGTGGATTTAGTCATTTACAAAATGTAAAATGTCTTCATATTCAAAAGTCTCGGTTCGAGACCGAGACTCTCGGTTACTTGGTCTCGGTCTCGGTCCGAGACCGAGACCGAGACCGAGAAAAGTCTCGAGTCTCGAACAGCCCTAGATGCAATAATACCATAAAGTTATAAATATGAAATTTTTAACTCTAAAATGGCGTGGTTGACTAGGAAAACACTATAAGTTTTCACTTATTGTTAAACTCTTTGTTTGCAACATTACCAACAAATCTTATTTTTTAACTATAAATTAAATGCTTCTACAAAAGAGACACATTTCGAGTAAAGCGTAAAAATTTTCGTTCGTTTATTGCTTATTTATTTTATTATTTTATATTGATTTTTTATTATTTTGTAGTACTTTCAAGTGATGTAATTAAAAGTACACCAAAACCTTTTTATGGAAGAAAAAAAAAAAAAAAAAAAAAAAAAACACTTTTTTATGGACTTGATATTCAAATATAAAGTACGCTTGTAAAATTATTCTACTCGGTAACCAGAATTTTGGGAGGTTTAGAGCTTGAAAGATAACTGATCAGTTCTTTTTATTGAACTCGGGCGCCCAGGGTATTTGGGGGTTCAGAGCTTGGGGGATTGCTGATCAATTTTTTTTTATTGAACTCGGGCACCCAGGGTTTTGGAGGTTTAGAGCTCGAGGGATAACAAAGATTAGATAGACAAGTTTTAAGCATAATCATTTTTATTATTTTTTTCTGCAAAAAATTTTTAACTCTCCATCTAAAAATTGCCGCTCTAGGCTACAGCCTACTCAGCCTGTCCCTAAATCCGCCACTGGACAGACGATCACGTTGAAAAATGTAAAAAAAAAAACTGGCCTCAAGAAATTAAAGAACAGAAACAAAAAAAAATATTTCCTCTTTCAAGAACTTATTTTTAAAAATATTAAATACAAAGTTAATTATTCAATGAATCTATCGTTTCATTAATTACAATAAGTATCTGCTAGAGCAGTTTTTAAAAATATTCTCTTGGTGATAAAATAAAAAAATAATTCTTCATAACACAATCAGCATGCAGGCGTTCCATAATATTCTCAATTAAATATTATTCGTCTTGTCGGAAAACGACATTTAAATATTTAATTGTTTTGATCTTTTTATTTTATAGATTTTTTACGTAAATTAAATCAAGCCATTAAGGTTAATCAGATTTTCTGAATTCAATTAATTTTCAAATTCTTGGCGCGCTAACTGACTGACTGTGGCGCTGCGTCGCCGTCTGCTAAGAGCACAGTATCACTGTGGAGGACAGTTAGTTCACCTCTGGTCGCCGCGTGTTACACCCGCTTACCATGTGCCCCGAGCACCCAATAAATTGTTTTTTTCTTTTATTTAAACAGTGTTGGTTAACTAATCCTTACCTTATTTTTCATGGTCCTTCGAGCTCGTGTTTTTAAGTCCAGATGGACGAGCCAGCAAAGGATTACGAGAAGAGATTTCGGGGTGCCGCAGGAGCACATGGTTGGGCGCCATATGCTTCTTGGTGTTTTAGCTCGGTGTGCCGCGTGTGGCTTTTCGCGATTCACTAGGGTTTACTGAAAATTCTTTGTTCAGTTCTGAAAAAGTGTTTAAGTGAAACAGAGGTGAACGCCAACTTAACCTTATCTTAATTTTCATTGTTACTAATTATCTGTGTGCTTGACACTGGCACTCACACCAAGTTTTTTTCTCTTGTGTTGTTTTTGCTCTAAAAAGCAGAGGTAGCTCACTTTTAAAGAGAAAACTAATAAACTATTTTGCTTTAGGTGAGGAAAAGGCAGCTGTGGGGTTATGTAAACAGCAGCAGCACACAGTTGGGTTTGGTAGGCTTATAATTAGCAACACTCTTAATGTAATCAACATTCTCACACTCACACACAAATTGTAAACGTCAATCACCTACTCAGATTATAAACAATACACTTTGGTTGGTTGGGTTTTAAGGTAGCACTTTCATACTTGAACACTTACTGGAGATTTTCTATGGCTGCAATGCTTTTGCTCAAATTTCAATTTGTTTGGTAACTGTTTGATGAGATTTTGGGTAATGTATACCTTTATTACCTTCACATTAGAATTTTGTTTTTGTCCTGGTAAAGTACATAGTTGGCACAACACTTCTTGATATGTTACTTTCTTACTGAATAACCCTTGAATTCTTACCAAGAACCCAATAATTAGTCGATTTTCCCCCGGTAGATGTGTAACACTTATATTCATCGGGATATAACCTAACTTCAATCTTGTTCTTAGATGTAGTTTAGTAACATACTTACATACTATATAATGACATAGGCTTCCAAATACCATAAATATTATAATGGTAGCTGCTGAGATATACAATTGGTGCTTTAGACCATCATGATAAGATTGGTGTATCACTTTAATAACATCATCAATTGTTTTATTAGATATCTCTGATGAATTACTCGTAGTAGGTTGATCTAATAATGTATCTATGGGATATATGGGATGCACAGCATATGAACCCGGTATATTAGATGCTAGAGGTATTGCTACAGGTGCCCCTACCCTACATAATGACAGTAACGGCAGGAGCTTTAGGCATATTAAAAACATAGCACATATTATAATCACGGTGATTATATACTTCCACCATGAGCCAAATAATATGTCCCAAATGTCTCCCGAGTATTGTGGTTCAGGTGAATTCATATATTCATCTTCCAGTCTAGTAAAAGATTCTTTGTACATTTTTTGATTTTTCATGTGGTTTCTAGCTAACTCATCCAGTGTAGCACCCAGGGGCGGACTGGCCATTGAGGGGTTTGGGAGGTTTCCCCCCGGGCCGCGAGCTTTGGGTCCCCCAGGGCCGGTAAGTACAGGCCACAGGGCCACAGATTGTTCTCAAACATCAAACCGCCGTAATTTTGGGGGCCCGAGTTTTTTCAATAATTTATAAATAATTCCCCAAGCGGCCCAAGCTTTATACCCCCAGTAACCCTGGGGGCCCGAGTTCTTTTAATAATTAATAAATAATTCCCCAAGCGGCCCAAGCTTTAGACCCCCAGCACCCCTGGGGGCCCGAGTTCTTTTAATAATTAATAAATAATTCCCCAAGCGGCCCAAGCTTTAGACCCCCAGTACCCCTGGGGGCCCGAGTTCTTTTAATAATAAATAAATAATTCCCCAAGCGGCCCAAGCTTTAGACCCCCAGTAACCCTGGGGGCCCGAGTTCTTTTAATAATTAATAAATAATTAATAATAATTAATAAACTTCAACTCTTGATGAGTACACAGATAGTAATTTTGAAGGAGATGTACACATTATTTCAGAAGAGACCTGTGATGAAGAAATGAATAACAATTTAAAAACTAAGTCATGTAAAGTTTGTGCCATTTGTTGCTACAGAATTTTGAATAAATATAATTTATTGGCAAAAGCTTTCCCAACGATCGGCCTAGCTTACAGACATATGTTGACGCTCTCATGTACACAAGTAGTTTGTGAACGGTCGTTTAATTTTTTTAAATTTAATAAAGATCGTCTGAGAAATTCAATGGCACGAGAAAGGTTGGAAGCATTCATGTTGATGATACTGAATAGAGACATTTTACAAAAAATAAAAGTTGACGACGTAATTGAAATATTGTGCACAAAAAGTGCTACATTTAAAAAAATGTTTGCTTAATAGCTTTTATAATTTATTTTCGCCTCAATATCTGGAATATTGATTGTATTTTGTAAAATAGATCTAAAATCTTGATCAAAAATTATTTTTAACTCTTTGACGTTAGAGTCTTTTTTTTTTTTTTTTTTTTTAGCTGTTTTTCGGGCCGCTGCCGCTGGTTTGTAGGGCCGCTTGGTTCGAAAGTCCCGGGCCGCTTAAATTCCCAGTCCGCCCCTGGTAGCACCTGCTGAGAACATATTATTATCATCTTTACCACTTCCATACTTAAGAGATCGAACTTTTCTCAGATCTACTTTAGGTAGCTCGAAAGAAATGTCAGTTATGGTGTATGCAGTAGTTTTGAAGATAGGCTTACCCTCTATGGTGATATTGTTAGCTCCTAGTTTATATGCTTCTGGCATCAATACATGCCCACCAATTTCTAACCGACAGCCATCCCCTAATAATACTCTGGAATAGAGACCTATTGTTTTCACATATTTATTTATGGTATTATTTAATATATGTGAACAAACTATTGTTCCAGTCGTTGCATTATTTGCGCTACTAATAATCCATTCGTTACTAGTACTTCTCATGTAGAACACATCATCAGTCCTTTTGATCAAGTATGGTTTTATTAAACAATAGTGGTTGGAGCTACCACCTATACCAATTATAGATGTTTCACAGGTAAGCAGACTAGATAATTTCCAATCAGGCATACATGGGCATATCCTGAGCTTATTCGCTAAACATTGCGAAATAGTAGTTTGAGTAAGAGTGGACCACACATTATCTTTGAGGTTCCTAGCAATAACATTATCCTTAATTTCGGTACTGACCCAAGTATCACCAGCAAAGATAGGTATATTCTCTATATTCCACAAGGTCATATATTTGCTGTTCAGTACTATAGGGACATTCACTTCTATGAATGCATACCCACCATTTTGGAGCTCTTGTACTGGTATATTAGAATAAAGGCTCTGTATACTGTCATATGGTACGACACTCATGGAAGCAGGCAATTTAGATACTATCTCATTTAACCCTTCGTTGATCCTATTAGAGGGTGGTAAGGGAATGTGTTAGCAGCTATTGCATCTCTGACATTTATATAGAATTGCTTATTAGATACCATTTCTGATTCCAAGAATTGTAGAAATGCTAAGACTCGTATTATAATATTTGTTAGTGTGACGGATGCCCCTATGAAAGCGGAGCTCTTCTGTAACTCAGAAATATCAGATTGTAAACCATTCATCATAATACCTAACTTATCAACTTGATTAGACAATCTATGTATTTTGTCAATTGTATTTATGATATTACGGTTTCTGGATGAATTCATGATACTGATCATGGTAGTAAACTCATTGCCTAAATTGACAATTTGTTTCGCACTAACCAAAGAACTATCATGTAAAATATTTATCTTCTTTTCTAATACTCTCACTTGTTCCTCAGTTGCTGTACCATACAATACTTTATAAGTGTTACCGATAAATGGTAGAAGAGATCTAGTCAACCTACGATGTGTACTAGATTGCTGCCTATTGTAAATATCATTAAATTCATATATTAGTTTTCTCCTATAATCACCACATGACCTATAACACTGTTCAACCACAAGCCTAAACCGGTTAACCCGAAAGCTCATGTTTCCACTACTTCGGAACAAAACAGCACTCCAAAGCCAAAACCTTGTGTGAACTGTGGTGAAAATCATCACCCTTAATACAATGACTTACGGCCTTAGATGTTCCCCCTTTCTATCCATTAGAATCCTGCGTAAACTAGCTCTAGATGAAGGTGCTCATTTTGCTTTAGCCGTGATACTCATCTTATACGAGAGCTATGTTGACGATGTATTGTCAGGGGGCTTCTCCATTGCAGAATGCTTACGTAAGATGCAAGAACTAGTCTCCCTGTTAAAATTGGGAGGTTTGGGGAAATGGGCAGCTAATAACCCAGCTTTGATCGATTGAGTTGCGCCAGACGAAAGGACTACTGAGGTCTCCGTGTTCGATGAGTTTCAGTCAACTTCAGTCCTTGGACTCGCTTGGTCCCCTGAGGGTGACTATTTCCACTAATACATCTCGCTGGAACCTTACGATAAACTCACCAAGCGCTCAGCGCTTTCCATGATAGCTAAGCTCTTCGACCCGCTAGGTTTTCTATCCCCAGTGACGGTCAACTCAAAGGCTTTTATCAAATCATTTTAGCTTCTTAAATGTATTTGGGATAGTCCTCTCCCTCCGGACTATTGTCGTCGCTGGGACGAGTTCTACTCTCAGTTACCAGTTCTTTCCAAAATCAAAATACCCCGTTGGATAGGTTATATGCCAGAAGGCCGGGTGATAGAATTGCATGGTTTCGCCGACGCCTTACTGAAGGCGTATGGCGCTGTTCTTTACGTGAGAGTGTTGCATGGTTCAGGGGTCACCACTGCCCTGCTGGGTACTAAAACCAAAATATCACCAAATATTTCGGTTCCTCGCTTGGAACTGTGCGCTGCTCTGTTACTAACTAAACTGACTCACCATTTTTTGTCCTTCTCCTCCCTAGGTCAACTCAAGGTACACCTTTAGTCAGACTCCAAGGATGTACTCTATTGGATCCAGGACCACCCTTCGAGATGGCAAACCTTTGTGGCCAACCGTTGCAACGAGATTCAAACCCTGCTACCTCAGGCATGCTGGCATCATGTCCAAGGTTCAGAGAACCCTGCTGATCTGATCTCCAGGGGTGTGAACCCGGTAGAACTCCAGGACCTGCAACTTTGGTGGTTAGGCCCGCAGTTCTTACTCACCTCAAACGACGAATGGCCAGAACTGGCTGAAGTGGTGCAAACGTCACCTAAAGAAGAGAGGCAAGCCAAGCCCGTCGTGCTCGCTGTTGGAATTTACGTCAACGACACACTGACCCGGTTCTCATCTTTCAAGAGACTCCTCAGAGTTACCAGTTGGTGCCTGCGCTTCATCAACTCCCTACGGGTCAACTGCCTCCTCAAACAAAAACTCACCTTGTCTTTGCGGCTATCCAGCAACGACACTTATTCACCCAAATTGACCACTCGTGAGATTCACAACGCTGAGCTATTGTGGGTCTCCATAGTCCAGAGACATCATTTTGGTCGTGAAATGGCACTAATAAATAGACATCAACCGCTCACGCAAAGCCCATTAATCACACTCAACCCTATCATGGTGGATGGATTACTCCGGGTCGGTGGGAGACTCAAACACTCGTCGTTGGACTTCGAAGAAAAACATCCATTGATTCTGCCCGACCACAGTCACCTCACAAAAATCTTGGTATGGAATGCTCATCAGCGGTCACTTCATGATGGTACCCAGTTAACCTTGGCTACTCTTCGTTGTCATCATTGGATTTTGAGAGGTAGGCAAAAAGTCAAAAGCCTTATTGGGCTGTGCCTGCTTTGTCGTCGGCATGCTGCCAGGGTCATTAACCCCTTTATGGCCTCTTTACCAAGTGACCGGGTGCGTCCAGCCTTTCCGTTTGAGCACTCTGGGGTTGACTTCGCGGGACCATTCAAGCTGAGACTCACTAAGTCCCGTGGCAAGGGCAAAATGAAGGCCTACATGTGCATCTTCACCTGTTTGGCCACCAGAGCGACTCATCTGGAATTGGTAGAGGACTACACAACGGAGGCATTTGTGGCTGCTTTCACCCGATTTACTTGCCGATGTGGCCATTGCTCGTTGATGAGAAGCGACAGAGGTACAAACTTTGTTGGTGCTGACAAGGAACTGCGCAGGATGTTCGAAGAGGCTTCGGAGCAGATGCTAGTCATCATACCCGCACTGGCTACTCTACCCAGCTGAAAAAATCCATATGGAAATCCATGCAGTACCCCATACGGAAATCCATATCAAAATCCATATGGAATTCCGTATGGTGAATTGAAACCGATTTCCATATGGATTTTCAAAAGCAATGAATTTTTCTTTTAAATAATTTTTTTTTTCTAAACTTCTTTAATATTTAATAATAATTAAAGAAAATTGATTAGCATAATTATTTTTATGCCTTTTTCCAAAATAATATTTATGGTACATCTTTTCTCCTTATCCAAATTTTTTTTTTTTTTAAATTCAATTCTTTTCATTTTGATTTTATTAATATTTTAAAAATTAATATTTTACTATCTTCATATTTTATTTTGATTATTGATAATTATTGATAGTTATATAATTTAATGTAACCAAACAGTATAATTAATTGTGATTTTTTTTCAATTTGATTAATTATTTTTTTGAAGTACTAATACTGGAAAAATTAATAATTTACACAAGTTTTTCAAGTAAAAAAATTTATTTTATTTTTTAACATGTGATTTCTAATATCCCCATTGCAAGTATCCTCGGTGAAATCACCGATGAATTCATCGGTGAATTCATCGGTGAAATCCTCGGTGAAATCCTCGCTTTTTGCGGTGAAATCCTCGGTGAATTCCTCGCTTTTTGCGGTGAAATCCTCGGTGAATCTTAACAGTAAAATCCTCGGCATTTTAACGGGATCGAAAACGAAGGGGTCAGGGCGGACACCTGGTGCAACTAGTGATACGTACGCCTTGGAGATGACTTCCCCAGGAAGTTTCGACTCCGGATGGGTCAGGGCGAGCACCTGGTGCACCTGGCGATACTTACGCCTTAGAGATGATTTCCCCAGGAAGTTCCGACTCCAGATGGGTCAGGGCGGACACCTGGTGCCCCTGGTGATACGTAAGGTTTGGGGATGAACTCCCCAGGAAGTTTTGACTCCGGATGGGTCAGAGCGGACACCTGGTGCTCATGATGATACTTACACCTTGGAGATGAACTCCCCAGGAAGTTTCGACTCCGGATGGGTCAGGGCGGACACCTGGTGCCCCTGGTGATACTTACGCCTTCGAGATCATTTCCCCAGGAAGTTTCGACTCCGCATGGGTCAGGGCGGACATCTGGTGCACCTGGTGATACTTACACCTTGGAGATGACTTCCCCAGGAAGTTTTGACTCCCGATGGGTCAGGGCGGACATCTGGTGCACCTGGTGATACTTACACCTTGGAGATGACTTCCCCAGGAAGTTTTGACTCCCGATGGGTCAGGGCGGACATCTGGCACACCTGGTGATACTGACGCCTTGGAGATGACTTCCCCAGGAAGTTTTGACTCCGGATGGGTCAGGGCGGACATCTGGTGCACCTGGTGATACTTGCGCCTTGGAGATGACTTCCCCAGGAAGTTTCGACTCCTGAGGGATCAGGGCGAGCATCTGGTGCACCTGGCGATACTTACGCCTTGGAGATGATTTCCCCAGGAAGTTTCGACTCCGGATGGGTCAGGGCGGACACCTGGTGCCCCTGGTGATACTAACGCCTTGGCGATGATTCCCCCAGGAAGTTTTCCAAAGAGGCCAGGGTGGGCACCTGGTGCAACTGGTATTAATTAAGCCTTGGAAATGATTTCCCCAGAAACTAAGGACTCCGGAGGGGTCAGGGGAGATACCCGGTGCACCTGGTGATACTTACGCCTTGGAGATGATTTCCCCAGGAAGTTCTGTCTCCAAAGGGGCCAAGGACGACACCTGGTGCAGCTGGTATTAATTACGCTTAGGAGATGATTTCCCCAGGAAGTTTGGACTTCAGAGGAGTCAGGGCGGACACCTGGTGCACCTGGTGATACTTACGCCTTGGAGATGATTTCGCCAGGAAGTTTTGACTTCGGAGGGTCAGGGCAAACACCTGGTGCACCAGGTGTCCGCCCTGACCCATCCGGAGTCGAAACTTTCTGGGGAAGTTATCCCCAAGCCTTACGTATCACCAGGGGCACCATGTGTCCGCCCTGACCCATGCGGAGTCGAAACTTCCTGGGGAAATCATCTCCAAGGCGTAAGTATCGCCAGGTGCACCAGGTGCTTGCCCTGATCCATCCGGAGTCAAAACTTCCTGGGGAGTTCATCCCCAAGCCTTACGTATCACCAGGGGCACCAGGTGTCCGCCCTGACCCATCCGGAGTCGAAACTTCCTGGGGAAACCATCTCCAAGGCGTACGTATCACCAGTTGCACCAGGTGTCCGCCCTGACCCATCTGGAGTCGGAACTTCCTGAGGAAATCATCTCCAAGGCGTTAGTATCACCAGGGGCACCAGGTGTCCGCCCTGACCCATCCGGAGTCGGAACTTCCTGAGGAAATCATCTCCAAGGCGTTAGTATCACCAGGGGCACCAGGTGTCCGCCCTGACCCATCCGGAGTCGAAACTTCCTGGGGAAGTCATCTCTAAGGCGTAAGTATCGCCAGGTGCACCAGGTGCTCGCCCTGATCCATCCGGAGTCAAAACTTCCTGGGGATGTCATCTCCAAGGTGCAAGTATCACCAGGTGTACCAGATGTCCGCCCTGACCCATGCGGAGTCGAAACTTCCTGGGGAAATCATCTCGAAGGCGTAAGTATCGCCAGGTGCACCAGGTGCTCGCCCTGACCCATCCGGAGTCGAAACTTCCTGGGGAAGTCATCTCCAAGGCGTACGTATCACTAGTTGCACCAGGTGTCCGCCCTGACCCCTTCGTTTTCGATCCCGTTAAAATGCAGAGGATTTTGCCGAGGATTTTACTGTTAAGATTCACCGAGGATTTCACCGCAAAAAGCGAGGAATTCACCGAGGATTTCACCGCAAAAAGCGAGGATTTCACCGAGGATTTCACCGATGAATTCACCGATGAATTCATCGGTGATTTCACCGAGGATACTTGCAATGGGGATGTGATATAGTAATTTTATCAATGGATGACAAAAAGATTTTAGTACATGAGTATATATACAGTTAGTCGCAGAAAGTTTCTAACAAAACAATAGTTGCTTTTTTCTGTTTTTAGTGAATCCAGAGTAACCAAATTTATTCTATTAATTTTTGAAGTAGTTTATTATGCTATCGGGATGAAAAGTGCAGTCGTGGTGGGGATGAGGTCACGTGGTTCACGCGCTGTTCTAGTGGATTTAAATAGTTATGGGCAGCCATGTTGAATTTAGGGTTACGTCGTCATGCGCGCTGATCGCATTGAAAATAGTTATGCGCAGCCATATTGCTTCCCTCTCTGTGACTGCACTTTTCCTCCCAATTGCTACTATTTATTTTACTAATGAACACAACTTTTGACTAAATAAACAAAATTATAATTTTTTAGATAATCAACAACACTACATAATAATATTGTAAATATAGATGTCAGGACAATATTAAGAGAATAAGCTACGAAAGAGCCAAAAAAAAAAATTAATTTCTCAGCTATTAGACTGTGAATCATTTCAGAATTTTAACAGAGTATTTTTAAGGTGGTTTTCTACCAAATGCATGACAATAGAGAATCAGCTCAAATTTTCTGGAGGTGTTTATTAGATATTAATAAACATTTTTCCGAAGTCTGATCAAAATTGACCATATAGTTTAAAAGTTACAGCAAATTAAAGATTAAATTTTTTTCATTACGCGTACGGATGCTACGCTGAAAAAGTGTACTAAATTATTGATATTTGTCTTCTTACAATAGAGATCCTTTTGAAAAACCACATACATATAGTTTCACTATCGAAGAATTCATTCCTTGAAACTGCAAAAAATTGACCTTTTAAGAATTTTACAATAATTTTACGAAAATAATTTTCACGTGAATAACCTCCAAAACTGCGGTATTCAAAGGTGAGGTTAAAAGTTTTAAAAAATGTTTTGTTGTGATTGTCAATGTTTTTTTGGTAGAAAATAATTTCAGAAGCCATAAAAAGTTAAAAATTAAATTTTAACAAACAATTTTTACTAATTTGGTGAAATAATTTTTTTTTAGTCTTGAACTTGACTAGCTCTGGTAGAAAACCACCTTAAGTTCATATCTAACTGTCCGTAAATTTTCAGAATTTTCTCAGCATGATTAATTTTTAGAGTTAAATGTCCTAAAGCAATATGAACACGTGATTTATTGCTACAGATTTTTAACAAGTATCTCCCAACAGAAAAACTAAGAAATTATATTATTGTAATTTAAGAAAAAAAAATAAGCTAAGTGACTGACTGTGGCGCTGCGTCGCCGTCTGCTAAGAGCACAGTCAGTTCACCTCTGGTCGCCGCATGCTACACCCGCTTACAATGTGCCCCGAGCACCCAATAAATTGTTTTTTTCTTTTATTTAAACAGTGTTGGTTAACTAACCATTGTAGATCCCAGTACCTAATCCTTACCTTACTTTTCACGTCTTTTTATCATTTTTGTGATCTAATAGAAAAATAATAAAATACAGTTAAAACAAATAAAAAGAGTCAATCAGAGTTTAAGTACTCACTTTAATATTTTGAGAATCGGTTCTTTAAGTAGTTTTTGAGTGTTGGTACCCCACAAAAAGTCACTGTGACTGAACGACGGTCCAACGTTGTACAGTCCCAATTTAAAAGGCAATTGTTTGTAAAAATAAATACAGTCCTGCGTAAAAATATGATAATAATAGACTCAAAATTAGCCATCTGGGCAGTAATAAATAAAAAAACATGATGAATGGTACCACTGAGGGTGTTATAAGGTCCCCATCCGAGTAAAAAACAGCTGTCGGAGTTTGAAGTTTCGTAAGGTCGTAATTCGGGGGTGTCGAGTTACCGTAAATTTTTAAATTTCCTTCTGGTCCATAGTCGAATTGACGAAACTCGTTGACTTGTATGTGCTGCAACCAGTGAACGAAGAGTTTCATTGAAGTGCCGGATGGAAAACTTTTCAGAATCAGCGGGACCAAACTCTACGATTTATCATTTATTGAGAATAATTATAGTAGAGTTTGAAAATTGAAAAATAAAAAACTTACTCTTTCAGGATTTGAGCGTTCGACCAAGTAGACGAGTTCTTTGCAAATGTTCGGGTTCGAGGGTAGCCTGCAGATTTTATCAGCCAACAAGTCGAACCAAGGATTTCTGGGTAAGAGCGCGTTCAAACCGTAATCGTCGCCCCAAGTCTTTAAATACACACAAATATATTTTAATATTATTTTATCCTGAGTTCATAAAGAAAGGATCATATCTTACTGCTATAGATTTCCAGTTTTGAGAAAAAAATTTTAAAAGTGGCAGCGTAACGTGAAATTCGTAAGGAGCCGGTGCCAAAGCGATCATGGCACGAACATTTTTGGCAACTTCCGGTCTGTTAATAGCCATTATTGAATAAGTCGAGCATGCCATGGAGTGACCAATGTAATAAATTTTCTTTTTCGTCAATCTAGTTATGTAATTTATGTTTGCTGGTACGTCGTAAATTCCCAACTCGTGAAAGCTATTTTATAAACAAATTTATATAAATATTAAATCATATAATAGTTTTTTTCTTAACGTTTTACTTATTAATTCAAACAGTTTGTCACAAAATTATTAAATAAATAGCTTTACTGCTTTATTATAAATATTACCTGAAATTCCAAAATTTGGGATCTTCTGTGGAAAGAGTTTTGTGTTTTTTAGAGTAAGTGTTGCCTCTTGCGTTTCCAAGCCAAACATCAAATCCATTGTCCCACAAAAAGTACGCTAAATTACCAGAAAATCCATATAATTGATCAAAAATTGATTATTTATAAATGAAACTTACCGAGCGACTCATTTTTTCCGCTCACAATCCAATCGCCTGAGCTCGACAAAAGTCCGTGTTGAATGTAAGCTGGAATTGAACTTGACAAAGAACCCGGGATACGATGAAAAGTCAGTACGTAACCATCTTCAGTAATAACTTCGTGCACTTCGACTGGGTAATTTTCTCTTTTTATCAATTTAACCTTTACATAATTTTACTTAATTTTTTTTAACTTAATGATGGAAAATTATCTAAAATTGCTTTTGACTTACTGGAAATGATTTATCGTCAACGAATTTTTCACAAAAAACATGGAAATTGGTACAAGCAATAAACAAAGCTAAAAAAAAAATCTTTCGCAGTAGCTGAAAAAAATCTCAATTATTTTTATTTAATTTTAATAAATGATTATTAGTATAAAATAATTGTCTCACCTGAAATTTCATTGGGTTTGACATGAAATTCTCCTTACCGCAGTTTGACGATGGATTTTAAAAATTATTTTATTAGATAAGTTGAATGTCTGAACGAAATCGAAGTTCTAACTGATGGTACGTAACTCAACGAAGAAACCAGAAACGGTTTTAAAAACACTTGAGTTCTTAGAACACGTGAAAATTCATGATTTATTAGATTTTTTTGTGACCCCGGCTGAATGATGAAAAAGTAAACGCGTTATGCTAATCAATTATCAGATTCTACTGTGTAACTAATTTTCAACTATAAGATGTAATTGATTGAGGTGAGTAAAATAACCAACTGACGAATCGTTTCATTAAATCACGATTTGTTGTTAAATTTTTTTTTTTTAACATACTTTTAAAAAAATAGCTATTTTTAGTTCAAAAATTAAAATTAACTAGCCCTAACTAATTTTAAAAGGTCTTTAATTTAGGTTGGGGATTTTAAGTTTATTATAAATAAAGTAGTTGTTGATGAGAGTTTTCAGTTCCATAATTCAAATTTTTTTTTACAATTTTATTGTGGAATTAGTAATTATATCAAATCTTTGGCATCTCTTTCGAAGCTTTCAGTCTTCATTTATCAAAAAAAGCCGTCGTTTTCTTAATTTCTATTGAAGTGATCTAACGGGAAAGTAAAAACGATAATTATTACTAAAAAAAAAAAAATGCGAATAAAAGCGATACGATTATAACTTACTTAAAAACCTTTAGAATTGGTTTGTTTATAACTTCTGTGTTGTTGGCTCCCCACAAAAAGTCACTGTGACTGTAAGAACAAGTACCAACCTTGTACAAGCCTAATTTCACAGTCAATTGCTCGTAAAAATGAAGACAGTCCTATTTAATTTTAAAATTATTATAACAAAATTACTCAGTCGTTTTTTTAAACTTTGGGGCGAAAATTAATTTCAATCTAATTTCAACAAAATGTAAAAACAAAGTCAATCTCTTAAACTTTATAATTTTGAAATAAATTAATCTCTCAGTCAGCGAAAAATAACATTGATAGCTCGAAGGGCGGCAAATGACCTCTTTTCCCCCGCTGAACTGAAACTTATACTGTTGTATTTTCATCAGTTTTACTATTTACCAACTCTTTTTGATGATAATTTTATCGGCTCTTGTTGGTCCTAGGGCGAAAAGTAGCCGTTTTTCGACCTCGGTACGAAATATACCGTGTTACTAAAATTTATTATAGTTTTTTTGACATTTTTAATTGTATTTTTATCGGTAACTTTTGCACTTTCTAGGTGCCCTAGGTCAATAAATAGCACTTTTCACCCTAGGAACGAAATATACAATTAGCATACCTGGGAAGCAGTTATTTTGTCCCCATCCGAGTAAAAAACTGCGATCGGAGTTTGAATTTTGGAGAGATCGTACTTCGGTGGTGTCGAGTTGCCGTAAATCTCCATGTTCCCCTCTGATCCGTAATCGTACTGACGAAATTCGTTGACTTTCATGTGCTGCAGCCAGTGGCCAAAAAGCTTGATAGAAGTACCGGAGGGAAAACTTTTGGCAATCAGCGGTGTCAGAACCTTTCGATCATGAGTAAAAATTTCTTGGACTCGAATTAAAATAAAATTTTAAATGATGGAAAAAATAAATTACATTTCTAGGATTTGAACCTTCCAAGAGGTGCACGAGTTTTCTGCAAACCGTTGGGCCGATGTTAAGGGGCAGCCTGCAGATTCTGTTCGCCGCGAAATCGGACATATAGTTTCTGGGTAATAATTTATTCACACCAAATTCATCGGCCAAGTACTATCATTAATTCATTGTAATTATTATTTTTTTTTTTACATATTTTTTACTTGTTTTATAAGTATTTTTAAAGCTTTAACTTTACGCATACTATAATTAAAAATATATAATATCTTACCGATAAGAGTTGCCAGTTTTGCGCCAAAAATTTCATATGTTTTAGTCTGATGTTAAATTCGTAAGGCGCCGGTGCCAAGGCGATCATGGCACGAACATTATTGGCAACTTCCGGTCTGTTAATAGCCATTATTGAGAAACTTGAACATCCCATTGAGTGACCAACGTAATAAATTTTCTTTTTCGTCAATCTAGTTATGTAATTTATGTTTGCTGGTAAGTCGTAAATTCCCAACTCGTGAAAGCTGAAAATCGTAAAAATGAAATTTTGTTACGGAAGAAAGCTTCAAAACTAAATAAACTTGATCTTGCACGTGAATTATGCTAACTTTGCTAACATTTACTCAAATCCCGTTCAAGAATTTTTTTTAAATTTTGATTATTTATTATTATGAAAAGTTTGAATACTTTTCTAAAAGAAATCAGAGTTATCAAACTAAAATATGATAAAAATTACGTGAAATTCCAAAATCTGGGATCCTCTGTGGAAAGATTATTGTGTTTACTCGAATACGTGTTGCCTCTTGCGTTTCCGAGCCAAACGTCAAATCCATTGTCCCACAAAAAGTACGCTGAATTGTCAATAAAATTAATGAATAATCTGAATGAATATTTATGTATTTTGTTAATTATACTTACGAAGAGATTCGTTTTTTCCAGTAAGAAGCCAATCGGATGAGCTGGACAAAAGTCCATGTTGAAGGTAAACTGGAATTGAATTTTCCAATGATTTGGCTGGTATTCGGTGCAGAGTCAAAATGTATTCATCCTCGGTTACCACCGAATGAACCTCAACTGTATTATTTTCTTCTTTTATCCATTTTACCTAAACGATATATTATTATTTTTCAATTTAGTACAAAGAAAAAAAAAAACTGCTGGTAAAATATATATGTATTTAAAATATCGATTTTGCGCACTTATTGAGACTCACCGTGAGATCTTCTTCATCCGAAGTTTGACAAAAAATATTGAGATAGCAGCAAGCTAGAAAAAAAACAAAAAATATCTTCCCTATGGCCTATAAAAAAAAATTTAAAAAGTTAAAACCGAAAAATAATAAAAATAGTTTGAGTAATTAATGACCTCGAATTTCATTGCGATGGTGATAAATCAATGATAGCCGCGTCTGTGGTATCGACAGTCCGTAAGTATAAACAGTTATGAGTTATTTTCGAGCATCGCTGATCTATGCAATAGTTTTCGGCCTTCGATTAACTGTGCACTTTTATTATCAGCTATCGGATCCGATGGATTCTTATAACGTTTAAATACTATCAAATGTACATCGACCACATTTCAAAAAACTATTAAATAATTTTTGATCATTTAAATCAAACATTTTTTATTGTTCAAAATAGTGCCAATGTCGAGTCGAATCGAACGACTAATAACCGGCTTTGCTAAACCGTACTTCTTACCTGTATAGCTCCGAGTCGATAAAATATTTTTTTTTTTTAATTTATCCAAACTTCCGGCTTAGTTAAATTAAATTAAAAATTGAAGCCGGGGCAATGCGTCAAATTAGCAATTGTTTACAAAAAAATAAAAAATTTGTTTTTAAAAATGGATATAAGTTGTTAATTGTTTATTAATCTAGGTGCTGATGTTAATAATTTACAAAATGAATTCGAAACAACTTTTACTCCAAGGTTTGTTCAAAAACAATGAATAAGTGAATATACATAGTCATTTCAATTATTAAGTTTATTGAAACTACTAGTTCAAGGTTTTTTTTTTAGAAAGTTTAAGCATTGTATTTCTTAAAACAGTAAAATTTATTATTTCACTGTCTTCTAATTAAAAAATTTCTAATGACCGCTAATTCCAAGCCAATTCACAAAAACCACCCTCGACAGAAAAATTATTAAATTTGAACTATTTCAAGCTTTAACTAAACTATTTGCATAAAAATCTTACAATTATTTATTTAGCTAGAAAAATTTTATTTTCAAACTCTTTTTTTAAACGTATTTGATATACATTTTGTACACATTAATTAATTAATTTTTTAAATATCATTTTATATTTTTTGTTCATCACATTTTCTACAGTAAAATTATATGCATAATGTAACGATTACACACTGGTATTTTTTATTTTTAATAAAATAAAACTATAAATTGAAACAATCTAGAATTCAATTTATAATACTTTTTAAGACTTTACTTATTGCTAAATTTATTAAGAACGCTAATTTACCAAAAGAAAATTGGTAAAAATCATAATGAATGAAAAAAGTTATCTATTCAATGTAATTTAAAATCAATATTTTTGTTAATTTAATCATGTTTTAAACCCAAATTCAAATTAATTAGATATTCAAGTTATAAACAATTGAATTATAGATTTGATCTGAAAGCACAACAGTAAAAGAAATGAAAATTATATACGTCGATTACGTCTTTTATTGCTTTATAGCTAATTTATCAAAATTGATGTTTTGTATATAATATATCTATCAATATTTAAAAGATATATTTGTCCTTATATAAAAATAGTAACTATGTATAATATATAAAAGTACAAAGTATTGAGTAGTCACTATAGTAATCGGTACATATTACAAAAAAAGTGTAAAAGGTCAGGATCTATAAACTAAAATATATCATCTAATATTTATATATGGTGCTTGCACAAGGACTTCCGTAATCTTTGGCAAGTTTGCTATCTTTTTTTGCACAACTTCCGGTAGATCTTCTTGACGACACTTGTTTTGATTAAAATGCTGAATTCTGCCTGTCCTACTCTCGAAAATAATTTCTTTGTTCGACGGAATTACCTGCAAAGTCAAAAATTTATTTAAATAATTTTTTTTTGTTTTTGCTTTTCTTTTCTCAATTTAGTACTATTATATTAATTATTTATTTAGTAGTTATATATATAATATTTTATTGTAATACACTTACAGTGAGAGTGGTTCCATCATCGTACTCGACTTTAATGTCGCCCGTGGGGGATCTTGTTGCGATGCCGATATTAGGAATACATTTTTTTATTTCGTTTATAATGGACGGTTGTCTGACGGAATTTGATCTTTTGGACGATCGGTAGTTTGTTGTCGATATCATGGAGCACGTACCGTCAAAAGAAGGCATCTAAAACATTTAAATTAGTTTCAAGTTTTATCTTCATAAATTCAATTCTTTTCAGGTTTTCAATGAAAAACAATAGTATCATTGACCCATGTCAACTTTAGAATTTTTTTACCAAAATTTGATGATAAATTAAATAAAAATTTTTTACAAAAAAAAATTTCACGACTTTAAAATTTAAATTCTGAGTCATAACTTTAACATTTTGAATTTTTTGCTTTTAAATCTTCTGGGGCCAAGTCAAAATTCGAATGAAGCCTTTAAAAATTTAACTACTCTGGAAAGTTTTAAATTTTGAGTTATTCAACTTACTAAATTTAATTTACTCAGAGTCATAACTGAAAAACAATTAAATACATATTTCATCTTTGACTTTTCCAGGTTTAACAGAAAAAAATTAAATTTTTTGTCTGAATAATAATTTAATAATCCAAATTTAACTCAAGTTTATCAAATATTGATATTTAATCCCAAAATTGAATAAGTAGAAAAAAAAAGTTGACTAACCACGGGTGGATTGACCGGTCCCCGGGAAACGTTTTCTTTTCCCTGAAGCGGCGCGGCGGACTCGTTCATCGTGGGTTTTCTTCCAATGATCAAGGGAAATTGGTTAAATCCCGTGGCTTTTTCTAGCGACTCATGCGTGGATTCCAGTAACAGACAATGCTTGTGACATTCCTGGTGGTGCTGGTAAAATTCTTCCAAGTGTGGTGGTATTTCGCTGTCCGAGTAACTTTTTCCACCCTGGTCAGTTATTTTAGTTTCACCGCGGCTTAGACTGACCTGAAAAATTTAATTTTGATTACGATATACATGAATAATTGTGTTTATTGAGTGATTAATTTTGGACCTTGACACCACTGTAGAATAAAGTTTCACTGTCGGGATCCGGAAAATTTTCCATCAGTAAAGACTTGGCCAAGCTCGTGTAGCAAGTTATCTTGGGGGTTTTAGCTCTCACGAGACTTATGAACCTCGCCGCGTACACGTATTTTCTGTGATGCTTCGTGGGCAGACTCTCGTACGAGTATATGCTGTCGGCGCCCCGAGATGGCATAGGAATCGGTTTGTCCGCAATCTCCTGACTTTCCGTGGGTTTGTACATCACTATCCTTATACCGTCCTTTGATATTCTCAACACTTCGGATATTTTTTCCTTCAAAACGTTCATGTTCTTTTTTTATTTTAAATAATTGCTCTATCATCTCTGTCACGGAGGTTTAAATTTTAAATTTCTATCTAATAAGCTGCAATTTCATGAATACTATTCAACAAAATTATTTTTTGTGTTATAGAAGCCGTTATAACATTATTTTGAATAGTACTCATTTAATTGCATCTTGCTAGGAACTATTTTTTACAACTTTTTTTTTATTGATATTAATTTTAAAGCTTTTTCGAAGCTACAAAATGTAACGTCCGTGACATAAATAATTGCTCAATAATAAAAATCACGAAATTATGATACTTTTGTAAATAGTAATTATAATGATAGTTAAAGTAAGTAAACCTTATTGTTTCGTTTCTTTATGAATTCCACACAAAGTTCGCCACTGGGTAGGATCGTAAGAACCGCGCTTTTCGTTTTGTGTCGCGTTGGTTGCAGTCTGAGAGTGTTCAATGGTGGTACTGATAACTTTCCATTTATTGACTAAAATAATAAAAAAAAAACAATCTTAATCTCACACTAAGCTTAGAAATAGTATATTCTAATGACACTTCTTGCCCAAGGGTTCAAATGTATTTTTTCACCCTGAGAACAAAAATTGTTCAAAATTAAGCCAACCTCTTCGGTCTCATTGGCATTAACGTCAGCTCTAGACTTGTGAGTACTCTTCGACCTGGCACTTTGTGCGTGTCTGCTGTTAGCGTGCTGCACGGACGGCGAGTCTTTGTGTTGTGATAGTACCATGGCAGGACCCGGGGCCTGAATACCGGACAGCACCGAGTCTCTGTCCCCGTAATTTTCGTTATAACTACCTGTCCTGTTAATAAAGTTATTTATTTGTTTACTTAATTTATTTTATTGCTGTAAAAATTCATACATTTATAATAAGACTTCTTTTAAGCCCAAATTATTCTAATAAAAACACAAAAATTTTGTGTTTTAATTTTACATTATCAAAATAACAAAAGAAACTTTTAAATGAAAAATAACATAAAGAAACTAGTTTAATAATTAAAATACCATTAAAAAATTGCTGAAGAATTTAAATTTAATGACTAAAAAGATAAATCTTGAGTACAGAGAGTATCTACACTAGTGTTTAATAATTTACAAATAATAGCTAGTAATAATGAAAATTGTAAAAACCTCAAGTGATGCGAGTTGGACTCGTGACTGCGGGACGTTGGTGGCATCAGCGGCTCGCTTTTGGCGCTTACCGCGGTGTGGAAACCGTTAGCCACTAGAGACGACCTCGGTGGACGCTCCGCGGATCTGGATCTTGGGTAAGACCTGGCGCACGAGGACATGGTTCGGCCCACCCCCGAGTCCACGTTGTTACCCGACAGTCTCACGAAGTTCAATTTATCCTGGCAATTTTTTAAGCAATATTAATATTCAAATATTAAAAAATAACAAATTTCCGAAATGATTTATTTTTGTTAAATTTTATAAAGATCTCTTGATGAGGGTGATCCTTTAAATTAACCATAAATAAAGATTTTTTATTTAACATACGGATCGTTTTTTCTCTATCGACAGTATGAACGGATGCTGAAGTATTTCCCGCAGTCGTATTCTTTCCTTGGCGTTTTTCTTGAGCAATCTGTCTATGAGATCTCTGGCACTTTCCGACAAGTACGAGGGTATGAAGTAGTCTGCCATTACAACTTTTGTCAGTGTACTTTTGACGGCGTCACTGTCAAACGGCGGCTTGCCAACTAGCAAAGTGTACAACATGCATCCTAAGCTCCACACGTCAACTTCTAGTCCATGAGAAGATCTGGTGGCAACCTTTTAAACAAACTCAAACTTATGTTTATACCATTTTTCAAAGTTTCTCACAATTAATTTAACACACTTTTTTACAAAACATTATCAAGTTAAGCAATTATTTTAATTTTTCTTTTTTTTTTTTAATTTTCTTAAGGATCACTAATCTGTAAGTGCTCTTTAAATTAATAGTTATTACATACAACTATTGCACTATTTAAAGTTTTTAAAAATAAAAATAATCATTTACAAATGTAACTTCAAATATTAATTTTATCAAGTTTTAGATGAAAATTTTACAATTAAACAGCAGTTTTCAAATAAAGCTAATATTTACAGACCATTACCAATGATTAGAAGATCAAGCATTTATGTATAAATACTGCATCGTTAAGACAAGACTTAAATGCCAATAAAATTTTTAAATAAATTATTTTTTTAAAGAGTGGATATTTTATCTTGCCAACTTTAACTTTTTAAAACCAACATTTGATAAGAAAATATTATATTTGAATAAATTAAAAAAGATTAAATTATTTTTCTACACACCTCTGGAGAAATAAAATTAGGTGTGCCACACATTGTCAAATGTTTTTCATCAGGTCTCTTTAGCTGAGTGGCCAGTCCAAAGTCAGCAATTTTCTATAAATAAAAACAAGATATGTTCAAGCATTTTACTTTACAAAAATATAAGAATGCTGCTGCTATAAGCCAAAACAGTCTGTTATGATAAAAATAATTATAAACTTCTCTTACCAGTTATGAGCTAAAGTCGCATAAACTATCTTTTTATAGATAAAATTTACTACATTTTTAGGTAAATTTTGAACATTTTTCAAAGTTACAGACTCTTTTTGCTTATTGACAGCAGAATATTATTATGACTATCGTTAACTTACAACTTGCATGTCTTTAGTGAGTAATAAGTTTGATAAAGACATATCTCTGTGAATGATCCCGTGCTTGTGAAGATAAAGTAAACCTTGCACAACTTGCAGAATTATCCGTCCAGCTGAAAGGGAAGAAAAATTTTTTAGTCATTAAAAATATAATAATTAGTAAATAAAAAATTTTAACCGTCAAGTTTTACTTGTATATAAGAGTGAGACCAAAAATAGCCCAAAAAACTTTAATAAGGATAATGATAAAAATAAATAATCCAAAACAAAATAAAATGTATAGATATTATATCAATTTTTTTACAAAGATGGCTCAACAGAAACTAAGACACTTGTAACCCTTAAAAGAATGTAATTTGTAATTGTATATTTATAATATTGGTCTCACTCTTTGTTTAATTTTAATTATGTTAGTATTTCAAAGGGATGTTAACAAACCATCTTGCTCAGAAAGTGCCTGAGACGGTTGCTGTGCAAGGTATCTCTGCAAAGCTCCATTATGACATAGTTCCAGAATCAAGTAAACATAATTATTGTCTTGGAAAAATGTATAGACCTCCAAAATTGATGGATGCTTGAGGGTCGAGTGTATGGACACTTCTTGTCTGACTCTGTCAGCCATGTTATTCTCGTACATTAACCTGACATTTATCTACAATAAATAAAAAACTTGTGTTTAAAATTCAGATTAAATTATGCTACTTCTAAAAACATAACAAAACCTAATATTAGTATTAGGGTCATTGCAACCTCAAATTTGGGTGAAAAAACAAAGATATTTTCTAGAAGATAATGGCTAGTGCACACAAGTAAATACAAATATTAAATCAGTCTTTCATCATAGTTTAGCATAAGTATCTATTCTATTTTCTTAAAAATTTTCATTGGGTCAGGTTTTTAGGAATAGCCAAATAATAATGTGTACCACAAGGACCACAATTATGATTATTATCCTTGTAGAATCACAATAATTTCAATAAAGAACCAGACAAAGAATGAGATTAATTACCATCTTGATGGCAACTTCGATACCCGTCCGCTTGCAAACTCCTCGGTACACCTCGGCGAATCCGCCCTTGCCCAGCATGTTACCCACATGATAATCCTGAAAAAACACAACATCAACACTTGTAAAATCACAAAATTATTTTTTTGAACTCGGCATGTAAACAAAGCTAACCTCAATCCGTTCGCCAAAACCACTCGACGAGGCCGACATTTTTGTGACTTTTAGAATTATCTCGGCGAGGGGACGATCCTGGAGAATTATTTTGTAATCTCAGCAACACATTACGATAAGTATTCACAAAATTATGTGATAATTTTCCGCAGTGTCGTCCTCCCGCCGACGACGACACGCAACATTTGAAAACTGAAACAAATGTGGGTGGAAAGGGAAACATATGGCTTTGACCGTTACACGTTCGAATAGTTTGAATCGTGAGCTCTGATTCGCTTAGAGCTGAATGGAGACAACCAATCGGGGATTAATAAACATTATACGTACGAAAAGAGCGTGGTTTTTAGTTAACAAAAAATACATATTAAATTTTTTTTTTATTTCGTATCACATTTTTCTCAATAAAATAATTTACATAACATTTACACATCCGTGTATTTTCATTTTGAATAAAATAAAACTATAAATTATTACTAACAAATATCAAGTTTATCATGTTTTTTTACAATTGATTTTTTACTTATTCTTATTAATAATTTATGAATTTATTTAAAAGAAAATCTTCATTGTTTGTATAGATCAATAAAAATTTGATGAATTAATTTTCAAATAAAAAAATAATTTGAGCATAAATTTACAGTCAGAGTGGTTGCATGAATTAGCCACGTAACTTTTTTTGCTTTTATTTAATCACGATATTAACCAAATTTTTACGGGCTTTAGCTGATGCAAGAATGAAAAACTTCATAATGAAGAAAAGTTGTGGGTGGAGGAACCACGTGGACTAAGAGAGAGAGCTCTGATTCGTCGAAGTGGTCCATTGAGGAATAAATTAGATAAGTAAAACATGCATGCTGCGGGAATTCAATTTTTAGGTGGAGAATCCATTGTTTGACTGCAAAGAGATCTCTGGACGCAATATTCCGAGGTTATGAATGAAAAATTATATTAAGATGTACACTCATATAATTAAATTTAGATTCAGAGCATTAAATGAAAAAAGAAACGGTAATATAATCCTCGAGCATGTCGAATCTGCAACCGTGTTATTATTACACATGAATTAAACAGATATAGGGAATCATGATAATCTCTTTTTTTTTTTTTTTTTTTTAATTATTTTTAATGGAACAAAAAACTCGAAAAAATTAATTATAACAAAATTCAACAGTAAATTCAGCAGGCGTGTTTACAGGTGTGTGACGGGGACTGAAATAAAAAATCCCCCACTTCGCGCCATGTTGGTTCCCCTCCCGCGACTCTCTTACGTTACAACATTTCCAGCGTTATCAGTAATTTTCAACTGCAGCTAGCGTATTAAAATGACGTAAATACAAAAATACAAAAAAAAAAAAAAAAAAAGGGAGGATTTATCAGAGTGCGTACTGCGGGTATAGCGTAAACAAACAAAAGAGAGACAGAGAGTCTACAGTTATAGGGCAGGTGAGGGCAGGTACACCCACCAGTCGTCCAGTCGCCACTCGCCACTCGCCAGACGCCAGGCTGTACCTATACATATATATATGTGTATGCAGTATTGCAGTGTCGTCCATACACCTTCAGCTGCAGGTAGGCAGGGACGCTGCTGGTCGCAGCAGCAACTTGTGAGTGTGTGTTGTTCCTCGAGTTAGCTCTACACCAGGAGTTTACACGACCGGGAGAAGAAGCACTATAAGAAAAGCCCAGGAACAACCATGGGTGAGTCCATTATATCTACCCATCTGTACCTTTTTACCTTTATTTGTCTTTTGTTTATCAGCCGCACTCTACTTGCCCTTTTGTGTGTTACCATCATTTATATCTAGATAGGCTATTGGTTGCAGCCTTTATATTCAATTATCTCGCGGTTATTTCTTATATTGTTTAACCGTGGAGGCATATGGCTAAGTTTTACTAAAATTTATAAAGTTTATGGCGGGTTCGAGCCCCCGTCGGGAGTCTGCCATGGTTACATTTGTAATGCTTCAGTGGTCACCAAGGTGTTTCACCCCTCTTACTTTAGACTTTCATTACAGGTGTTAACTTACTACCAGGATACTTAATATTTTTACTCACTCTCTTTTATGTTCAAAAAAAAGTTATAATTTTTTTTTTTTTTTTTTAATCTTTGGAGGAAACAATAGGACTCATTTGCATAAATTTCCCAATGATACAGCTTGGACATCAATCAACTTCTTTCCTACCAAGTCCTCCTGCCCATTAATATTAATATACAGGTTGCACATAGGGGGCATTTTTAGCCCACACCGTATGTAAATTCTTCACTTTTTCACTGGTTGCATAATGAGTATTTTTGCATAAATATTTTCAATACTTTCATTGATCAGTGGTCAACTGAGAGATATATATATATATATACATATAAAATACAATGTGCAGGGATATGATTACAGTGTCCTACATGTCAAGCTCCCTCTTAATCTGCAGCTTCACCTATCTCCATCAGGAAGCAATTTATTCAAATTGTAGCAAGGCCCTGTTCGTGTTTTACTAGTAAAAAAAATTACAGATACAATATATATATATAATGCTTAAAAGTATTAAAGGATAAGTACATGCTTACAAGAAGATGAAAACATGACTCAATTGTAAAATTACTTAGAAAAACAGTGCACAAAAGTCAGTAATAAGTACTAAAAGACACCAGGGCAGCATGAGTTTTAAAGAAGTGTGACTAGATAATCTAACAAGCGAGAGATAAAATAAAAAAAAGAAGAGTAGAGTTGTAATCTTATCAAGGTTTCTCCTCCTCTTGCTCTAGTGTCAGTGTATTGGTGTATTAGTCACTCACAAGCCGCGTTGTAGCTCATTCATCCACAGCCCATGGGCGGGTGCATTAAGTGTAGTGTAGATCATCGACCACATGTGAACTGTGTTATTTGTTGTTGATGTTGTCGTTGTGTTTGTTATAATAATGGGTAAAAGGGTGCAACAGTACAACCCGAGTGCCATACCCCTTAGGCGTAGGTACGACAGTGCCTACAGCGTCGACAGGTACTCGGAAAGTAGTCTACACGCTGGATTCAACAATCACAGAGGAAGATTTTACGATGACAGTGAGTTATGTTGCGTCATTGCAATCATCAGAGCGAGAGACTTTTTTTTACATGAAAGATCGATTTACGAGGTTTGATTTTGAGGTTAGGGTATCGATCGGTAATCTGTAGATCGAGGTAGATCAACGCAATCAACGTTAGACGCGCTTTTTTTTTTTTTTTGGTAGCTTATCGAGCGCACGAGGGGGCTCATTTATTTATTAATTATAAAATTGTCAAAGTTATCTTAAAATTTTTAAACTTGCCAAGAATTGCCATTTGATTAAACTTGTAAGCATTAAAACTTCGACGATCTATATGTGCCAAGTTCAGTTTAAAAAATTCTTATTTTTTGTAAAATTTATAATTTTATTTAGTTATTTAAATCGATGTCATTCGATCTTGATTGTTTGTTCATAATAGGGAAACAAGAACAATATTAAAATCTCGTTTATTTAACTCTTTATTTAAAATTAAAGTATGTGAAGTAAATAATACAAACCGTATAAAAAGAGCGATTTTTTAAGTAGTTTTTGAAAAATAAAGGAAGTAAATACTTTTCTCTATGATTTAATAAATTATCCAATGTATATTATCATCTCTTACAAAAAAAAACGAGTAGGAACACATAAGTAGTATTTTTTAAAAAAATTCCCATCAGCTTGTATGTACGTATTTGAAACAAAACGTGTTTATTCGAAAATATTAAGCTTTCCATTCGCGAAGCTAGAAAAATATTTAAAATAATTAGGTATTCAGTATGATGCAGTTTGTGCGGAAATTACGCATAGTTTATCATTCCAACGAGATATAGGAATACCAGGAACTAATGGTATTTAAAATTTCACACTCAGCGGGTTTTGAGACACTTACTCATATATGAGAAAAAAATATTTTTAATTTTATGAGTCAGGAGTGAATATTTAGTTAAAGTGTGGGTTTTTTTTGTTTTTGTCTACGCATCATCGGGGAAATTTAAAAAATAGTTAGGTTTTATTTTGTCCCAACGTCCTACCGAGAAAAGCTATTAATTGAAGTTGAGGTGACTTATTATTCTTTATGCCGGCTTCAAAATGATGTCAAAACTAATTTCAAAATTAATTATTTTTTTAAAGTCCGAATTTCTATTGCGCATTGAATAATCAAATTTAAAGTTAGTTTGTCAATTGCAGGTATTTGAATTAGCTTATCTCACAGATTGAAAATAAGCCTCTAATTTTCTTTGATTGCGTTGCTTGTAAATGCATGTAATCGTAAAAGTATATTTTACAAAAATTACATAAATTACATAGTCGCGACGTTCATATGCATTATATAGAAATTTTTATGTCCAATATTGATGTTATTTCTGTATATAGTTTTATAAGTATTTACAATTAAATAATTAAATTTGTATACAATACTTAATTAAATTAATTCTATTGGTCTATGATCTATGAGAATAAAATTTTGTTAAAAGACTGTTTTCAGATGCAAAAATATTTTCATATTTTGTAGTTGTATTGTAAAAACTACATTAAAAAATTTCGAGGCTCCTAAATTATACCCAACTTGCTAAAATTATAGACAAAGTGGGCTAATATGGTCATATATCTTATGTGGGTACCCAAGGTGGCAAGTTGGCAACTCTAAAGGCTACAAAAGGCCAAAAACATTAAATTATGAAGTTTAGAGCTGTTTAGAACATTTGAAATTATTGGATCTTTTGGATCAAGCTTTAAAATGAGACCTTGAACGTTAAAAAATATTAATCTGGTGAGCCGCAGCATCCATTCTCGCAAAGGGTTGCCATACATTATAAAATAATGTTAAACCCCATTGTAAATAATTACTAATTCGAATCTAGTTAAAATACATAAATATTACTTTTGACTTCTCAAGTCAAATCCTCTTTTGTGTCAATTTTCCGATTGATCTTCAAATCAAATCCAATCTACCCCCGTTCCGCTCCTAAATATTTTTTATTTCAATACTTTTTCATTTGTTAATCTCCTAATTATCATCAATAACGTCTTAAAAAATGACCTAAAAATATTATTTTAATAACTAAAAAACATCTCTCTGTGTCATAATCCATAACTATGAATCTTTCAAAGGAAGAATGAGAAATGCGTCAAAATACGAAAAAAAAAAAAAAAAATTATTAATATCTATCTTTTCAATAGGCCCTTATCGCTACCGAATTTCCAAATAGATACTTCAAATGAATTATTTCCAAATTTGCCATGATTAAATGGCCAACGGGACATAATGAGTTAATTAGGTAAATTAAAATGATAATAATGTGTGTTTTCAGGTAACTTCTGCAATGACTGCCTGGGTCGCATACCCTACGCGACCCTGATAGCCACGATAATGTGCTGCCTGGGCGTAGGCGTCTTCTGCTTCACGATGTACCGGGGCGCCACCTTGAGCACCCTGATGCTCGACCAGGTGTTCCGGGTTCGCCTGGGCTGGCTCGAGGCCCTGCAGATGGTCTTCACCATTATCGGGGCGAGCATGGCCGCCCTGGGTTTCATGATCCTCTGCGTGGGCTGCCTCGCCACCGGGGCCACCCGGAGCAAGGTCTACAGGGCCTGGAGAACCCGGGTCGGAGGCCGAATATCCTGCGCCGTCTTCATGACCATAACCTACATACTCCAGATATTCTGGGTTCTCATATTCGCCTTTTTGGTCATTACCACATTTATATTCAGCATGTTCTGGGGCATGTGCAATAACGAAAGCGTCATTAACCTCAGCACCTGCATTGATTTGAGACAATTCAGTTAGTATATTATCTCTTATTTATCAGACATAAGATACATTTTAACGCTCAATTAAATATTTAGAATTCATGTTCCCCAACTACACGAGACTCGAGGAAGACCTCCAAATCTGCGGTAACCAGGAGGTCAAGCTGTTCTGCAAGGACTACGTAGAGAAGGCCGAGGTAATGTTCATCCTGGCAACCATAGCCACGATCCTCGTGATTCTCAGCCTGGTCCACTACTTGATGTGCTTGTCGGCTAACTACGCCCACATCCGCGACCACGAGAAGTTCCAGGAGCTCCAGGACCTGCAGTACCTCCAGGAACCCGGGGACCCGGACTCGCCCCAGCCCGGCATGGGAACGCTCGGCTCCCACCACCGCAGCAAGGACAGGTTTTAGGATACAGCCCGCGAGATCTTCACCGAGTCCTCGTCCATTCTAGACAACCATCATCGATAAGTGTATTAACCAACCGTCATTACCTGTTGTCAATGAACACGTGTTATTTACATAATAATTTTACTTTCTAAAAGTTACACTGTCGCAGGTGTAAGTCACACGAGTTCATTTACGACAGGGTCATCATCATTGCATTTACATCGACCGCGCTCGTTAGTTCTCCAAGGGCCGATGAGTCGACGCTTGCGTGGCTTAAGGGCTTTTTTACTGAGGATATACTTTATGTAGTGTTTGTGCAATAATTAGTTTCTTCATGAGATCAAAAATAAGTTCTTGTTTTGATTTAAAGTACTTCATTTGAAATAATTCAAGACAAGTGGCTTCGACTCGTATCCGCTACAGAATTTACTTTATTAAAACTTTGATTTCCCTGTTATAAATGAATACATTTTTTTGAGTAATTTAAATTGCAGAAAAAATATATATATACTAATTAACTTGTGTAAGTTTCATGTGTTCATTTACAACAGCTTCCGACTCGATGTAAAGTTTAAAACTGTAATTTTTTTATGTTGAAACTTGAAAAACTTAGTACTGTCCTATGCCACGTATACGGTTAAAGTAAACTCGTCACTTGGCGATCGATCGATTTGAAGTTTGAAAAAAAAATCGCACAATAATACACCTCCGTCAGTGGCTTTGCGAAAAACCGACCTGAGGATCTTGCGGGAATTCACTCTATGCCGTCCATTAATTCATTCATCTTAGATCTATTATTATCATTATTATTGGCACTATCAATGTGTTTCATGCGCCGATCTATATTAGACTTGTAAGACAATATTTAAAATAAAAGTTCTTTTAGATCGATTTAACGAATAACCATTCGATTGTATTAGACTGTTGAAATTTAAAGTTATTATAAAAATTTAAATTATAGGATATATATGCGATGTTACGAGAGAGGTACAAAAAGACAACGTTTTAAAAGTTAAAAAATAATCGATTCTAAAGAACTTTTTTTTGTATCTCCTGAGATAGAAAATGAAAGTCAATTGTTACCGATTGAGATAATTACTTTTTCAAATTTCTCTTTGCTTTCGTACTTTTACACTGTTTTTAAAAACTCGCATAAATCAAACATTGAAGTTAACGCTACTTATTAACTAAATAATGATCAAAAGTAAGATAAAAATTTACAAAAGTACTTACTCAATTGGTACCACTTTATTTCTAAAATCTACTCACGGAGTTCGATATGCACTTTGAAATTTTGAAAAGTCGACCAAAATATAAAAGACTAATCATTAAAGTATCAATTAGACTCATCTCGACAAATTTTTTGATACAAATTTTATGAAGAAATAATTATGAGAAAGATTTTTCAAGATTTCCGAGTCTAGTAAATTCTCGTGTCTACTATACTTGAATCTATTAATATCACTCAAAGTTTATCATAACGCATTATTAATAAAGTATAAAGAAAAGCGTTTGTTCAAATTGTAAAGCAAATGTTGCATATATTCAAGATATTATTCTTGTTGTTTCATAAAAGTGTTTTTTTTTTTTTTTTTTTATGTATATCATTTTGTATCAATTTTTTTTCTAATTTAAACTTTGTGTCAATGCACAGCTATTGTAAAATTATGGGAAAAAAGCACAAAAGAATTCAATTGAGAAAGAAAAAAAAAGAGAGAGAGAGAAAACGTTTAAGCACAAAATCGTGATTTCTGTGTTCAGTATTAATTATTAAGTGTAAAAAAAAAACATTCCCAATTATTCCAGCTTTTATATTTTCTACGATTTTGAGATTTGTATAAGAATTTTTCTAGATAATATTATTTACGATTAAACCCAATGGTAATGTAAATCTTTGCATAATTCTCGTAAGAGGAATTGGACTGAATTTTCTGAGCATTCGAATATTTCATTCGATCGCATTTTTATTTATTTAATTCAATGAGTCGATTTTGGAAGCTACTAATTTTTCAAAATACTTATGAATCTCAATTCGAAATAATTTAAGGATCCCTTTCACTTTTGACAATACATGATAGTATTCAATAAGCACCAAAAAAAAAAATTATAATAATAATTTAAATCTGTGCCAAATTAAGCAAAAAATAAATAAAATTGAATGCTTAATACAACAAATGGTCTAATTTAGTGCTTTCTAATAATAATAAACAAAAAAAAAAAAAAAAAAAAAGATAATGTGAATCAAAAAAGTATGTTTAAATAGCGACATATCGACTTGAATTAAGTTCCAAAAAACTTTTATATTTAGCGTACATAAATGGGATATCAAAATAATCGCTGGTTATAATAAAAATGAAGCGTGTCAAAAATAATAAATTTGTTACTTGGGTTATTCAAGTATTAGAGAAAATGTAATGAGCGTTGATAAAAAATAAAAGAAAGTTTATCCCCCCATTAATTTTGTCAACTTATTGAATAAAAAAGTAATTTTAACGAAATTAAATAGATTTAATAATAAACAAATTTACTTTGATTTGTTTTTACACAGTCGGTTAAAGTCTTAAAATCATAGCACGATACAGATTTATTGTTGCTTTGGTAAACATGGTGTATACAATTATTATTTACAACTTCAGTCGTCTTCGTCGTCGAATTGAAGATCCAGCTCGAGATCAAGTTCACTTACTTCATTAAGGGTGTTTATCAAGGTGTAACGTGAAAAAATCATGTACAGTCTTCTGAACCATACGTACTGCGACTCGTGAGCTTCCATGGCGTTCTGTTAAATAACATCATAAGTTTAACAACTTCTCCAAATTTATAAAAATGATTAACTCACTTTAATGTATTCTTTTCGTTGACTGTAAGAAATAATATACCAGTACGAGGAAGTCAGCAGGCTGATCGGCAAATCCAGGATTTGGGAATACTTACGAATAATATTTACAGACTCGAGGGTGTATAATTTACAATCTGAAAAAAAAAAAAAAAAAACTAAAAAATATATCCCAACCAAAGCTGCAAAGCTGCGTACTCGAACTTACAATTGGGCACTTTTTTTTCCATACACATGGTAGCAACAGCGTAAAAGAGGGAAGAGTGGTTACGATGATTGCTAACTCCATGCTTGTCGAAGGTAACAACCGCGTTTATCTTGTAGGTCTCGACGTACTCCAGGATGCATTCGATCACGACTTCCTCGGGCCACTGCACCAACGGGTCGTCAGGTAATTCTGTAGCCCTTAAATTTAAATTAAAATTTTATTTTTATTTTTTTTTTTTTTCATGTTTCTATTTCTAGCTCAGAGAGAGATTAACGACCTTTTTACGCCCAGAATTTTAAGTTTTACAAGGTTTATCTCTAATGTAAATTTAAAAAAAAAATTTCAGACAGATACTCCATGTTACAAGCAATAAATTTCTGTTTTTTTACAAAGTTTAGTTGTTTATGTTTTTATTTTACATTCTTAATCACTTCATTGTCAATAATATGCTTCCAATTTTGATTTTAATATCTGAATTTTTTATGTTATACCTAAGAAAATGTATAAAAAATTATATATTTTTTTAAATGTTGAAAAATGTTAAGGAAAGCAATAAATTTAATCAAAAGTATCATCTCAATGACAGTTAAATAATAATGATATTTTGTCAAACTGAAAGCCAAACAAAATATCAAAAAATATGAATCAGGAATAAGTTGTATTACTTACATAACAACAGTTACATTTGCATCTGGAATACCCATTCGCTTAGCGCACTCCCAGAGTTCGTCCTTTCTCTTTTTATCTCCACCTTAACACAAAAAAAACAAATTTTTTCTTTAAAAACTCCCACTAACATTTCAAACATAATCAAAGTTTATTGAAACTCACCCATTGACAGACACAAAAGATGTACTTGAATATTACTATATTGTGTCAGTTGGTAAACCAATGGTCCAAAGAACATGACCTCGTCGTCAGGGTGAGCCGTAACCAGAAGAAGCTTGCCTGGCAGTCCAGGCAGCTGCCAAGCTTTTTGGTCCACTCGGTTCAACAAATAGTACAGTAATATACAAATGCACATATAAGAAATCAGGGCTATAAGCAACTGCCATGATATTTCGGTTATATATGTACACAGCCATGTTATAATATTGTTAAAAAACTCAACAACATATCTGTAAAATAAATCCTCACTGTCTTCTTGTTCGTTTGACATGATTTTTTATTTTTATGGTTATTTCTGCCTGGAAATGAGAAATTTTCATTATTTTATACTAATGTATACAAATTTATAAATATCAATACCAATTTATTAATTAAAATCTTTATGATGGATGGATTATTTAAAAAATAGTTTTATTACAGTTCTAATTTTTTAAAATTATGGAGTTCAAGATCTTACACCTGATGAAACTAAATTATTAATTAATTTAAATATAATTGCTGTGATGTGGCAATTATAATTTTACCTTGTAACTTGATGAGTATATTTATTATCTGTAACTACTTTTGGAAAATAAATGAGTGTGTCATGTATTTTCAAGCTTACACCATAACCCAGCCATGTTTACAATTTTCATCAACATTGAACAGTTCTACAAAGAATTAAATGAAACTTATCCATTTTCTCCTCTTGTGAGGAATGAAGTTTTCTACAATCTTTCATGAAAGAATTTTTCCCAAGGTTACAAAGTCTTCACCTGAAACAATTGGAAATGATTGAATTTCAAAGTTTTATTTACTCAAACCGAGCTAATAAAAAATATTTATAGATTATTGATTATTTTGAATTTACATTTATAGAAAAATTTACATTTTTAGTTAACTTGAGTGTAAAAAATAAAGTTTGACAAGTTTTTTAAAGATTAAGATTAATTTTTTTCACTAAGTAAATCAATGTTTAAACTCATAGCATAAAAATTGAAGTTACATGATACCTTTGTACATTGAAAAGTGAAAAATTGTTACAAATTGACGTGTGAGATTTTGACAACACCTACACACTAGTGACACTACTCACTATGAACGCTTTGAAGTTTGACCATCTAAATTTTTAGGTTAGGTTTATCATCAAGGTTAGTTAGTTAGTGGTGGTTCAAGTGTTTTTCGGAGCAACAAAGTCACCGCTTATCTCGAAAGTTATTTGACAAGTATAAATTATCATACAACTTGGTTTAAATATTTCAAATGTTGAATAATTTTTCTATCTATAAATGTAAAAAAAAAACAACAACAATATAGGTGATCGTTAAAATAATTTGAGAATAACAATACAAAACCTCAAGCGGCGTTTGAACTGATAATATCTTAGACTCATTTGTAAGTTGTAATCGCAAAAATTGTTTCAAATGAGCACCGATTTCCGACAACTTGCTAATCCAGAACAATTGTCTGAAGCTATGTTAATCGAGATTTTAAAAAATGTAAGTATAATAATCGACGGGTTATTTTTTCTTATCACAAGGATGAAATTTGATATTAAATTTATTATTAATTATAATTTTATTTATTTGCACATGCAGAGGCGCATTGAACTACCAGATGTAAAGAGTATTAAAAAAGTTGACTTGATAGAGATGTTCAAAAGAATAGCCATACCAATGCCTCAAAGACAATACAATGAGGCCAAATATTTAGGAAAAAAACTTCATGATCTCAGAGTTGCTAGAAATATTTCTGTATCTACAAAGGAAGACAGAGAATTATATGAGTAAGTACCATAAAATCATTTATCAATCATAATTGGTACAATTCAATATATTTTTTAAAAAAATTAAAAATACAAAATGAATTATTCATAGTTAACATTATAAAAGTGATCAAGTTAAGTAAATTCAATAATTTCAATTTAAATACTGAACAGTTTACATTATTCACTGTTTTTTGTAAATTTTTTTAGTACAGTTTATAGTTTTTAAATGTCCAGCCTTTAATTTAGTAATTATTGGTAAGAATATATTTATACTGATTCTGTAATATTGGAAATTTTCTTTCAGGTCTATAATTTCTAGTCAAAATAATAAATCTCACAGCAGCAGTGATGTTGCAGCTTCTAAGAAAGTTCAAAACTCCAACTTCTCTTCCGGAAACAATGGTCTGGTAGAAAATAGCTTAAAACGAAAAATGTCTGAAGAAAAGGTAAAATATGGTTGCTCTATTTTTAATTAAATTTTCAAAAAATATACTAAAAAAAAAAAAAAACTATTTTCAGGCCTCAACAGAATTTAAAAAACGCCACAAGATCACATGGCCCTAACTATACAATATTTTTTTTTTTTTCTTTTTCACAAACAGATGAATTAAAATAATGTTTATTACTTAATTGTAACATAATTATCAAATTACAATATTTGTACATTTTTATAAACTTTCATTGCTGAAGTTAATTTTAAAATAGATTTATGAATATATGTGTATATATAATACACTCCTTTATAATAAGATGTACTTTTAAAACAATTTTACAGTTTGACTTTTTTATTTAATAAACTATGAATTATTTAATGATATGATTTGAGTTAGTCTATGAATAATAATTTAGAATGAGTGAAACAAAATTATTACAAATAAAATTTATGAATTCAATAAAAATTTGTAAAGTTATTCAAAATAATTTTTATTTTATTGGTAAATTAGGTGAGAAATAATGAAAAACAGGTTTTTGAATAAAGAAATTTATTTTGAATTGTAATAAACGAAATTTCATTTTAACTTTTAGGCAATAATCACCATAGGCATGTCTGTTGAAATTTTTAGTTTTATGTTTTCTTGGGAAGAAATGTAACTAAAGCATTGCTTTAATAAAATCATTAACTATCTAATTTTGTTTTGCACAGAAACAAATCTAGTTTTTAAATAACTTTTATTCTATAAAATTTTTCAAGATCAAGTTTTTTAACAAATTTTTCATGATTGAATTGAGTTGAAATCAGGAGAAACAAAGGCACTGGTTCTTTTAGACCTGTAAAAGCTTTATTTATAATTATTTTAATTTTTCAAACATCCATGCCAAGGTACTTGCAGCATTACTAGCAACAAATAAGTACAACAAAATAACTTTTCAATTTTTTAAGAGTAAATTTCAAACATAATACATTATAACTTATCACTAATATAACGAGTTCTATATCAACACTTTACAGATTATTACTTTTACATGTTTGAGATATATATATATATATTTTCATTAACGTTAAATTTTTCTTTTTATAAAAGTCAATAATGATATTTACATTTCTGCTGGTGAAAATTAATTAAATTTTTTAATTTTAAATGACTAACAATTAAATTAACAATACTTTTTGGTACTAGGCCGTCCACAATGATAAGAGTAAAGCTTTAAATAATGGTAATAATAATATACAAAATTGATCTAAAAAGCTAGTTTAATAACAATCTCACCTAAACTATTAATAAGTTAAAAAAATTCAACATAAAAAATATTTTTTTTACAAACTAATTTCATTTGACAATAACTTCGCTCGATTATTTATTAATATTTTTTCTAATTCATCAGCGAGGTTGATGTCCTTTTTTTCATTAATAGAATAATAATGTAATAAGCTTAGGTATGATGATAGTAATAAAGAAGTATACATGTATATTCACTGTACAGTTATAAATTTACAATAACAATCAATTGAATAATATAATATTTAATTGATTTATCACTAGCACTCATGAATGATGACATACTGTTACAGAAAAAGGTCCAAGTATTGAATCAACAGTTAATCTCAACATTGTGATATAACAATGCAACAATAATTCAGTTAGTTTAGTCCATTTATCATCAACAATTTAAGCGTAACAGTATTAACAGTGTATTTATTATTATTATTATTATTTCACTTCTGTGTATTGACTTGACAAGGGTAGTATGAATTTTTTGGAATTTTTTATGATGAGTTTATAATCTTGCTTAAACGGGAGTTTCGTGATCAGTCTCTTCGATCCTGCCCAAGCGCCAAGCATTTGGATCTCCAGAAGCTGAAATTATCAATATTATTCTTTTGTTCGAAGAACCTTTGATTTTTGCGTGAAAATTTGATGATTATGAAATGATCACATTTTTATTTATTAATTCAGGGCTGCAGATTTTCAAAATTATTTGTTTGAATTTTTTATATTCATTTAATTAACTTGATTTTTTTTAAAGCTATCATTCATTTTTTTTATGATCTAACTTTCATTTTTCTTCAAATTAACAAGCTTTTTTTTTATTAATCAAATATTCTGTCATAAATAAATAATAAGGTTTAATCAAGATTTAAATATAAATATTACTTTAAACAAAATTGAAACGTTTGTAAAGCTTTTAATTTATGATTTAGACCGTTTAATTTTTGATTTGATGAAAAGTGTATTTCGTTCGTATTTAGGAAAAAAAACTACTTCTCGCCCTACGGGTGAAAAAATATATATTATCACCCTCTGTGCAAGAAATGTTATTTTTCTCTCGAAATGAGGTTAAAAAAAAAATTGCTTTTAAAATAATGAAATAATAGTTTGGTTGAATTAAGTATGTTTAAATAAACATTTTTGTACTTAATTAAATATATTTGATCAAACAATTTAATTTTTAATCAAATTTTAATTCGACGATTTATTTAACTGCAACCCTCGGCTAATCGATAAAATTTAACTACTAATTTAACTAAAGAGAATTATTATTACATTAAAGGTTAAATACCAAGTTAAGACTAACAACGTGCAATTGTGATGATTTTTAGTTATTTAAATCTACATTTTAATTATGAAATATTAAGAAGTGCTAGTTTTTAGTTCTTATAGTTTTTTATTTTTAATGTGTTGGTATCAATATAATAATAAAATTAAATATTTACATAACAATTACAAGTCAAATGCAAGAAAAAAAGTATTTTAAATGAGTAAAGTATGAATCTACTCTACTTTATTATGCACATTTTACCCAATAAATGTTAAAAGTTAATTTTTGTATTTATGATAAAATGTGGTGTGATGTAGTATGGATGTTAATTTAGAATGTTTAAACAATAAATTTTTTATATTACTTCAAATGAATAGTTTTTTCGATCGTAAATGATGATGGCAATAATGATTAAAAAAATAATTTTTTAAATTTTATTGTTTATTTAACTTACCACAGTAATAATATTTAATCCTAGGTAAACCTGAGTACAAAAAATAAATTTTAATTAAGTAAATAATAATTATTCGTGATCAACACGAAAACAGGATTTGGTTGATTGTTTAAAAAATAAACGCGACAAAAAAATATTTAAAAAAAAATCATTTTTTATTATTGAATGTATTTATTTATTGTCCGAATATAAAGTTAGCTGCCTGATAATAATGATCAATTTAATTTTTTACACAAAAGACAAAATAGTATTTTTTACAAGTGTTAATGTTTAATGTTCATCGTGTTTTGCCTTACCTTTTGTATCCGAAACATAAAGCTTCAAAATTCTACAAAATGGCTTACATACTTATAATTCATTCTTAATGGTAACAACGAAATAATAATAATAATAATTAGAAAGCTTTACATCGAAGTATAATATTGACTGCGGTAAATTTTTTCACATCACAATCATTCATTGATAAATTCTTGAAACAATATACACATTTATATATTTATGTAAATATAGTTTCGCGTTACAAACACAATAATTTAAACACACAAAAATTTATTAAAGTCACAATTACTTTTATATTTAAATCGACATACATTTACTCGATTATACAAGTATCAAAAATATTATTTTTAGTATTTCAAGGATGAAGAAAATTTAGGAATAAATTTTTATTTATTCACGTATTAAAAATAGCGACTAGATTATATCAACCATCGAATTATCCTAAATTCTTATAAAATTTTGATTTGCTCGCTATTACAGCGAATAGAATTTTTATGTCATAAATTTACACAAAGTCAATCTTAATGACAAATAAATAAATATGAACGTAACTACATCAATCATTAATTATGCTCTTAAATAAATAAATATTATGCTTTTATATATTTTGAATTACTGCATTCTTTGAGTGATATGCTAACGGTGCAATAATTATTTTTTTTAGGCTCTAAAAAATAAAATTACAATCTGGTAAATAATAAATAAATATTAGTTATAATTTTCTCTGACTAAAAAATAAAGTAGGAACATGACTCAACAAGTCAATTTTATATAAAATGACCAGGAAAAAAGTTTTTCTTTCGGTTTTTAAAAATTTCGTGAATTTTTTAACAAATTTCTACTTAGGTAAAATGAAGTTTGTATGTTATACCTTAATGAAAGTGATGAATTCTAAAATTTTAAAAAACTCATTACACCTTTTTGAGTTGAAAATTTTTTTTATAAAACAGAATATTAAATAAAAAAAAATTTAACTTAAAAAATACATGACTAATTGTGAAAAAATTGACTGTACCTTTTTCCTGGTCTTAAAAACATAGCTATAAAATATGCCTCTTTTCATGACTATCTATGAAGTATTGGAATAAACTGACTCACCTTAAAGCTACTCGACTACAAAAGTATAAATAATATTTTAAAAAATGGCGTGTGTGAGTGTGTTTACCGAGAAAAGTAAAAATCGTCGTTGCAGGTGTAGTGATCGGAACAAAATCGCGGATAACTAGTTGCAGGTGACTGTGAAGCTTGATGCAAGGCGTTGCCGAGGACCTCCGAGTTTGAGTACAGCAGCGGTACGCGCTCTTCTGCATTTTTTTCGTTTTTCGAAAAATTACGTACAAATAACAAACGGAATCATAAAATAAATCATCAAAGTAACGGGTGCTTATCAAATAAATAAATATAAATAAATAAATTACAGCGTCTTCGTATGTTTGTGTGTTCGAATATTCAATATTTAAAAATAATAATAATAATTAAATTCAAATTTTTTTTTTTTTAAATGAGCTGATTTATTTTACTTAAATTATTGAATTCAAATCTAGATTAGATGTTTAAAAAATTCAAATAATTTAAACTTTAATAATAATTAAATCAAATAAATTGAAAATAATAAATTATTCAACTCAAATTGCTACCTCGATTGCTACTAATAATCACTATTAATTTATTTTTAAAAAATGAGCTGATTTATTTTACTTAAATTGATAGATTTTCATCACTGATTCATTTTATTAACTAAAAATTCAAATCTAGATTAAATTTTTGAAATATAATCTAAATAAATAAGGCTTTTTAATAAGCAGACGATTTTCTTTAACCTTTTATTTGCTGGTGCCTGGTAAATGGTAATAAAAAATTGCTGTTTTTGTTGGTTTTATCGAGGAAATGGTCAAAATTTGTTTACTAGTTGAATCTTAAAAATTAGAAAATAATATATGAACAACTTTTTTAGCGTGAGGTGGAGTGCGGGTGATACAACAAAGATCTAAACATCGGCTTCAAAATAAATTTATAAAGTATCCAGAATTAAAAAATAGTTGATAATATTTCAAAATAATAAAGAGATTTAGTTGAAAAGTTTATAAAATTAAATAAAATACCAAAATATAATTTCCTATATCTCCCGCTAAATTGACGTCGTCTGCTTGTTAAAAAGCCTTGTTGAAATAAATAAATTTTTCTTTATCATTTACTTTGGTTGAAGCTTTACAGACGTACACACAAAATAAGTTTTTTATGTATTTCATTTGGTAAAAAATAAAAAATAAAAGTGTCTCGTTATAAAATGCATGCATCATTCACGTGTAAACACCAAGAAGATGCCTTCATTTTAGTTTTGTTAATAAATCATGCAAACTTGCGTGCAAGAGTAAAAAAAAAAAAAAAAAAAAAAAAAAAAAAGTATTATTTACCTTGCAGTTGTCGACTTATAAGGGCGGTTATGCCTTGGTTGTCGTTGGCCTTTTTGACGACGAACATTTTGGCGTCGAGTTCAGCTGCCTCGTGGTTCACGGTACTGTTAAGACCGACAATTTGTCCTCCACCGTTTTGCTGCTGATTTTGGTGAACACTCGCGGCTGCCATTGTTTCGCTCACCTTAATCATAAACAATTCAATTATTGTTAAAGAAACCTTCCTGTTAGTGAGGCTTACTAAAATATTCAATGTCAGTTTTTTAGTGCGCACAATTTTTATCAGGTCTTTATTCAAAATTTAGGCCCTTGGGCAAGAAGTAAACATTTTTAAATAAAAAAAAAAAAAAGGGACAAGGCTCACCTGCATGAGTTTTTTAACGACGTCTCTGCCAAGAATGTGATCAAAGACCGCCTGAAGAAACTGATCGCTTATTATGCTCAATTTCAGCTTGTCGCGATGCCAGAGCAAAACCCTCGACTCTTCCATCGCGGTTATTGAAACCTACGTAAATTAAAAAAAGAATACAAATTCATGAATTTTGGATTTTTTAGTTTGTTTAAGGTACCGATCAAACCGTCATAGTTTTTTTTTTTTTTATTACTGTTGTAAGATACGTATAACTCTTGAACTTTTAAATACATATTTACATTTCAAGTATTTAAACTTTTAAACCAACATTCAAAACCAAATTAGGGTAGTTATCGTAATTTCAAAAGTCCCTTCACATTCTCACTGTAACTTAACGAATCAAATTCCGAATAATATTTAGTATGAAGGTCTAAAAAAGCAGTAAGTTATACTTTGAATTATGAAAAACACCTTGCAAGCTTAAAAAATACTATGAGCGGTGCAAACTTTGGAGAAAAATGGTAATTACTCCGAAAAGCAAGCAAAAAATCGTCGAGTTTCAATACTTTAATTTTTTAAACCTGGCTATGATCAGAACAAATAATACAGAAGATTTTATATTATAGAGTAACAATATGCTTTAAATATTTGGAAGTTAGGTTGAGAACCTTTAATTTGGTATCAATGATGGTACCGAAGTAAATAAGAACCAATGTTTTGATTTAGAGTCTTACCTGGAAAAACTCGTCCGTGGATACACCGAACCACTCGGGTGAGTCCAGAAACTGGTGTGGAAATACAATGTGCAGAGCTTTGCCATTTTGGGATACAACCAACCTGAAAAAAAAATTATCTGTTATACATGTTTACAGAAGTTAGGGTTTTTCGTTGTACGCTTACTTTCCCGAAAGCACCAAAGACAGTGAATCGACTTTGGTTACTTTTTCTTGGGCGTAGACCTCCTGGTACCTCAGTTGTCTTATGAGCTTCATGCAGCTCAGAACTTTTTTGAACTGGTGTCGAGTCACCCGCAAGGGTTGAAATACCGCAACGTAAACCTTCAAAAAATTTTTTAGAGATAGTTAATAATTCTAGTATCTGACATTAACATTAAGACTTAAGATGGTCACCTCCTCGATCTCCTTGGAAAATCGGACGGGTCTCAGGCGATACACGAGGGTGCAGACGTGAAAAAAGTCAATGAGAACGAAGAGGCCATTCCAGAGTGCGGCGTCGAGCCAGCAGACAATAGTGTAGGCCCAGAGGGCGAGAAAGGCACAGCCAACTAGAAGAGTGCACCGCAAGTACAGAAGCCCGTGTATGCCGCTCGGGGCAAGGTGGGACAGTAGAAATAAACCGTTGGCCAACTGGAAGTAGAAGTGGTTTACGTATATACCACGGTAGGGCTCGCACGTCGACGGTGACGAGAGCAAGCTCAGCAGAGGAGGAGGAGGAGGCACTATCGGACCTGTATGCTTCTTGTCATCTGACAACTTGTAGTCTTCTGAAAAATCATTTTATAATATGAATGTATTTTAATTAAAATATAATGTCTTAAATTTTATCCAAATAACAAACATAAATAAGTGCAATCAAATAGTTTTTAAGTATCTTTTTTATAAATTTTTTATTCTTCAAATTTTAAATGAAAAAATTTTTTTTTTCAATCTTTTTTTTAATTCCAAACTTATAGCTACTATTATTGTTAATCGGTTTGAAATTTAAATCTAATTTCAACCTTTTTAATAAATCACCCTTTAACTAATAGTATCATTAAATATTTTCTAAATATGTGTCATATTTGGCTTACTACATTATTTTACATATTTTAATTGGTAAACAATAAAACCAAGACCATTCACCTTTATATATCTTTACTTTGTATAAATTATAGAAAAGAAAGGTTTTAATTATAACATTGGATGAATTTTAGAAGCTAAGTAAAATATTTGATCAAGTACAAACCTATAGTATCAATGTTAGTCAGGTTACCAAACTCGGCAGTGCTGGTGGTGGAATATTCTGATGCCGGCGTCTGTACTTCCTGTGCTCCTGTACTAACCGTTTTATCGTCAACAACAACATTGCACCTACTCAAGTCAACTTGGCATGTAAGAATAATTAACAACAGCAGGTAGCCACCATTGATCCACATCCCCGCATCACCAAGTCCGCTCTTCTTTACTTTACTTTTTATTTTTTTTATGTCAGTCAATGAATTTATCAATCTAGCTTTGAGTTACTATGGCTTTGTGGCATGAGTCGCTTGACTTTGTTTTGTTCCTGAGCATTATGAAGACCAGCTTCCACTCAAATTACCTGAAATTCACAAATTTATTTAAGTGAAAAAATAATACCACCATATAATATCCATTTCTTTATAAAGTTCAGTTAAATAAGCAAGTGTGTGGGATGACTACCCACTCACGCACAAAAGGTTTTACAATAATTTGCATGAAGTAAGAAAAGTGAAAGTAGGTCTAGTCTGCCTTGACAATAAGAATGATTTTTGATAGGTAAAACAATAAATCTTTTGTGTACAACAGGGACATCCAATAACCAATATGGGTCACCAAGATCAATTGAGTAGTGTGTTACACTGAAAAAACACACACAATTGATTATGTATTGGAAGTTGAAGTACCAAATAAGACTCAACAGAATTTAAAAAACACTTTAAAAGATCATTAAGACGAGCGTGTGTTTATAACTAAGCAGAAGAAACTGAATTACCTAAGAATTCGTTTAAAAACTCATTAGTCACACACAATTAAACAAACAATAGTAAATAGTAGGAAAAAATGCGCACCAACTGAACTTTGAAGATGTAAATCAGATACTTAGGTACAACTACGAGCGTGATGAATCTCTTTGGGTAGGTAATCTCATGAACAACAACAAAATCAATGACAGTGTATAAGGGCTAACTAAAATAAGGAAGGGACGCTATTGAGTCACAAACACATACCTACTTAATTATGGCTGTTATATATATATTGCAGAAGACAATATTTTATAATAATAATAATAATAATTAAAAAGTCCAGACTGCGCAACTACTTGCTCATGACTGGCCGGGCCCACCACTCGGCGACAACTGACAATGTAATTTAACCTGTACCGTACTATATATATGTATATTACACATATCGCAGCGTACTAGCGATTTATTATTATGGCTACAGACTACGTGCAAAGATTATATATCATTATTCCTTCTTTATTTTTATGCGGATTTTTGAATAATAACGCTCTATGACAACTCAATATATATTTTATTTTGTAATCAGACACCCGTTCATTTAAATTTTCAGAAAAAACAAAAATAATCCATTTTTTAAAATGTTTTTCATCAATAAAAAATAAGCTCTTTACCAAAAAAATATATTATCGTATAATATTAACTTATTCATAATAACAAGTAAGAAAATTCAATCTTTGTTATTATTTTTATTTATTTGTTAAAAAATTCAATTATTTTTTTAGCTTATAATAATTTGAAACTCACTTTTGCGTCGTTATTTTTTGTGAAATTTAAAAAATAAAAAAATTTTAGTTATTACCGAATCCTTAAAACTTAATGAATTTTGTGAATGTTAAATATTTATTTGGCAAGTTCTTTGGCTAGATAAATTATGATTATTCACCAGAAATTTAAAGATTCGCGGCGGCAATGCTCCTGCGCACTGGTACCTATGGCATCGGCGCGGGGCGCCAAAATCATCGTCTCATCGTCCATGTTTGATTCATCACTCTGCACTCTGCAGGCAGCATTTCAACAGTGTTCAACAGCAGCTACCGTCGAGAGTCAAGTCAAGTGAATCCCGAGAGCTGCATTAGCATTATTTATTGGTTTTCATTGTTGCTAAATCATCTAAAGTACATCGTCAACTTGCTCACTTGAACTCGTATCTCGAGTCGGTCGTCATTTATTTCACTTATTCGGACATCTGTAAATCCATAATCCCCAAATAAAGGTAATTTATTAACTTTATACTTTAGTTATTATTAACATTTATCCCCATTGCCGTGATTTACGTTACAGTGAACCACTTACTTATCTCCTTTGTTCTTTGACTTTTGGAAATAAAATTTTTTATCAAATTAACGCCGTTACGTTGTGACGCTCAGATCGATATTTTAACTTTTTACTGTGCGAGAGGTTATCTTGCTTATTTTACCTGCGAATAAAACTCATTTTAATATTTATCAGAATTTTATTCATTTCTGGCAAGTTTTCCAACAATCAATATTATTATTGTTTTTTCTTTTTGGCTGTCTGTACAGGACACGATTATCGGGAAGACCTTCGACTTTCTAGAAGTAACACGAGTCGTTTGTTTTCAAACGACGATGTAAGCTTCGCATCAAAGTATTTTTATTTTATTTTTAATTAGAGAATTATATATTAATACATACAATGTTTCATTTATGAGGTATGCAATGATTAAAATCTATTTTATAACCTCGAAATCACAAATGATATTCACTTTTGACTTCATTAGTATTATTATTTTATTAATATTATTTATTTAGCATCAAAAACTTTATAATTATGATTGTGAGATCAAAGACAAAATTTTAATTTTTATTGTGTTATGTATTTTATTTTTTTTCTCTTATTCATAAAAAATAATAATTATTTATTCACCCAAACACATAGAACTACACAAAACTACCACGCTCTACCTATAAAAGTAAACTAGCTATACTTGTACCATAAGTTTGGCATCAGCGCCAATTTTCTCATGTATTTTAGTCCTGGTGGTCAAAATGTTAATCCTCTAGTGGTGGGTAAACGCGTACATTTGTATATCTATGTCGATCAGCTGTGATTCTGGTCTGGACAAGTCAAATGTTCTCTTATTACATATAATTTTACTAGTTCAACTTTATAAATTCATTCATTAAATATACAAAGTCACAAGTCTAAGATATCATTGAATAAACTTATAAAATCTTAATTTCATAATATATTTTGTCTATATAAAAATTCTTCATTTTTTAAACTATAAGTTTTTCAAGTTTTAACTTATAAGTCAGGAAAATTTTAATTAAAAGTATACATTGACAACCTTCTTAATTTAAAAACTATTAATTGTGCTTGTTTTTCAGATGCCAAACATAAAGCTAAAAAGTTGCGATGACCAAGTGTTTGACGTTGATGTCAAAGTAGCCCAGTGCTCAATAACAATAAAGACCATGTTGGAGGACTTGGGCATGCCTGAGGAAGAAGATGACGAGCCCATTCCTCTGCCAAATGTCAATGGATCCGTTTTGAAAAAAGTCCTTGAGTGGGCAACTTACCACAAAGATGATCCTCCGGTGAGCGAGGATGAGAATCCAGAGAAGAGAACCGATGACATTTGCGAATGGGACATGGAGTTCTTAAAGGTAAAGAACATCAAGATTCTTTTTTTTTTAAGTCTTCTTTTATGAACAAATTTTAAATTTTTAACTGATATTTTATACATTATATATTAAATTATAAAAGTTGAAGATATTTTTACTGAAAATTAAATAAATTACCTCATTAGAATTTTTGCTGAAATTTTGTTTTATAATTTTTTTACATTAGAAATATTAACAATAACTGTTGGGAAAGAATCAATAATTTATGTATGATTGATTAATATTTTTAACAACTTTAAGTGTTTTTAAATTTTAAACATTTAAACATCATTATTGAAAAATTTTTATAAAATTTTGTTTGATGATAATATAGAAAATATTTTCAATTGACATTATATTATCATCTAAAAAGTAGGTATGCATAGAAATGGGTATTTGCCAGTGTTTTTAAAAAATTTAAGAATTAATAAATCTTTTTCTAAATGTTGAATATTAAAATTTAAGAATATTTGTCATAGTTTTTGTTTATAGTAATAATACACACAAATAAATACTTCACTAATGTTCTTTGAAAGAATTTCAATAACCATTTGAATAAATAAATAATTTAACTAAAAATTTTTATATTATTTTAACTATTTGTACAGTTACAGAAATTTTCCCAGGGAATATTTTTAACTTTTGTTTAATCATACATAAATTAATGACTGTTGAGTTTGATTAGATAAATAAACTTTGAATATGATGAGAACTGGAATTTTCAGTAAATTTTCATGTTAGTCTGAAAAATCAATAATAGAATAGTATGGATTAAAATAATTAATTCTATTATTTCAATTCAATTACTGCAATTTATTCTTAATACTTAATTTTTAAAAAATAATAATTAAAATTGTTTATTTAAGGTTGACCAAGGAACGCTTTTTGAATTTATTCTTGCTGCAAACTACCTCGACATAAAGGGTCTGTTGGACAATACCTGCAAAACAGTTGCAAACATGATTAAAGGAAAAACACCAGAGGAAATTAGAAAAACCTTCAATATTAAAAATGATTTTACACAGACAGAGGAAGACCAAGTTCGCAAACAAAATGAGTGGTGTGAAGAAAAGTAACTCTGAAGTTTTAAGCTTTAATATCATTATATTGCATTCATTTTAAATTTATAGTCGTTTTTTTTTTTCTTCTTCTTCGTCCAATATTTTTATAATAAAAATTAAAATGACAAACCACTGTATTTAAAAATTCGTTTGAAAATTAATAGATTTAAGGTCTGTAAAATATTAGATAGATAAATTTTGTTCAGAGTTCTCTTTCCTTTTTTTTTTTTTTTTTTTTTTCTAAATCTAAATTATTACGATGTTTTATGTACCATGGAAATCAAAATACATTTTGGTCATAGTAATGTAAAAAACTTCATTATTAGTATTCATCAGTTGTAAGCCTAAAACAATTTTAAACGTAATAGTTTTAGTTTATTTTATATAAAAAAGTATTTTATTGAACGCGTTTAAAGTGTAACCATAAATTTTAATTATTTTTCATCCTTTTTTATTAATGTTAGAACTAATTTAATGACAATTGATAAGCCGAAAAAATAGCAGCTCTAGTAAACTAAATGTTTGCTTTTTTCACAGTTATCAAGTGTACTTACATTCCCACAACTTGAATATTATTAAAACATTGTATACATTAACTTTTTAGTTTTTTCTCTCATATTTTTTTTCCTAAGCGAACTTTAACCTCGAGAATCGGATAAGATCGAGAAAAAAGTCGGCAGATTTACGCACAAATGTGCAATTTATGTTTACTTCAAACGTCATACCGCATACGGTTAATAAGGTTATTTATAATTATAATTATTATCATCTTCAGTTTGAATAAATAAAGTCGGATGACTGGTTTACGAAAATAAAATGTTTTATTTTTCTTTTATATTGCTTAAAGTTATCGTAGTTTTACATTAAAATATTAAAAATATAAAATTCTTTGTAAAAAAAAAGAAACTATTTACATAAAGTACATACATACATAGGCATTAATACAACTTGTATAATAAATACAGCGGTGTTTTTGAAACAAATGTAATATTATTTTAACTTTTCGAAATTACTAAAACGTACTTTGATGATTCTAAGAAAAAAAAAATTAACTTCAAAATCAAGATTTAATTTCTAACCGAGCTCAAGTAATTCATTAAAACTAAATTTTTATAAATATTTTAAATAATTTACAAGAAAGTGAATGAATTCTAGTATAAAAAATTATAAGTAAAACATGAAGCATATGAGTCAAAAGCAGCATTAAATATGAAATCTGCAAAGGCTTCAAAATCAAATTCGAATATTCATTCCAAGTTTTATACTTTTATAATTTTTTAATTATAATAACTGAGTCAGTTGATAAAATTAATTCGAATATTATTATTTTTTTTTTTTGAAAACATAGTATTTTGGCCACTTTTGAACATTCACATTTTATTTATTAAAGTATTGTTTTTTTCTATACAATCTCTGACTTTTATTGATTTTTTAAATTTTTCTTTTGTATTATTATCATGATTTAGATGTGTATTGTGTGCTCTACAAATTTTTTTGGCATCTAGGATTTTTACATCTCATATAGTTTAAAAAAAAAAAAAGAATAAATAAAATATTAGGATAAATAAATTTTGAAAAGTATAAAATCCTAGGATTATGAGCAAAATTTGAAACCTAGAATTTTTAACTCGAAATTTTTTTAAAAAATTCATATTTGTAAGTTTTCTGTCAGTTTTGCAAGTATAAAATTTCAAAGCTCATAATAATATAAGTTCATTCCTTTTTTAAATTCATAAAAGTATAATAAAAGATACATTACAAGAAAAACTTGTTAAAAAAAATCCTATCGCTAATTTACACATGTAAATTAAGCAATAAGCAATTTTTTTTTTTTTTTAATTGATGTAAACTCTTGAAACTACAAAGCTTTTTTGTTAACATCACAAAATATTTAAAAAAAATTTGTAATTTCGTGAGCTTAAAGAAAAATTTTCCCGACATTCCAGGTTTAATGTAGTTTAATTCCTGTAAGTCAGTAAAGTCAGTAAATTTATCTTTGAAAAGTAATCCTAAAAAAGGCAGGGCACTAGTATTTGTCGGCGTACTCCTTCCTGATGGCCTTGGCTATGGTAGAGAGCTGCATGTTGCTGGTACCCTCGTAGATGGTGCCGATCTTGCTGTCCCGGTAGAACTTCTCCTGGGGGAAGGACGTGGTGAAACCCACGCCGCCCATGAAGTCGACGCACTTCGAGGCGACCTGCTGGGCGATCTCCGAGGCGTAGTACTTGGCTATCGCCGCCTCCCTCATCACGTCCTGCTTGGCGTCCACCAGACGGGCCGCGTTGTACACCAGGAGGCGGGCTGCCTCCACCTTGACCACTTCCTGGAATTTCAAAAATTCAAATTTTTCAAATGTTCGAATTATGAATTTTTGAATAAGTTAAAAAAAGGTTGTTAGACGCGAAGCATAATTATTTTTTAATTGAAAATTTTTATTTGAAATTTGAAATTTTGACCGTATAAAAATTACGTATATTATTAAATTTATATATTATAAAATAAAACTGAAAATTTAGAAAAAATTTTCCAACTTAAAATTTTGCACTGGTAAAATAACATCTACCATTATCTGGCTTATTAGATATAAACATATCTATATATCTAATGTCTAATATATACATATCTATAGTAGAAAGGATGCTATATTCTCGGCCTTATCAGATACTATACACATATTTATATAGTATGTATATGCATATCTAATATATGGCTTTGAATATAGCAACTCTTTTACTATAGATATGTATACATATATCTAATATAGGCCGTATTAGATACTCTATATACACATATTTGTATAGTATATATACTATAAATTTTTGAACAGATTAACTCCTCATATAAAAAAGCTTCGCTTGTTTACCTGAGCGATTTGATGCTGCAGAGACTGGAACTCGAAGATCTGTTTTCCGAACTGCTGCCTCTGGAGCGTGTAGGGAATGGTGGCGTCGAGGGCACCCTGGGCAATGCCGATCATCTGCGCCCCGATGCCGATTCTGCCCTCGTTCAAGAAGCCCGCGGCGTATTTGTAGCCCTTGCCGAACTCGCCCAGGATGTTGCTCTCGGGCACCCGAACCTCGTCGAAGTGTATCTGACACGTTCCGGACGCTTTAATCCCCAACTTGTCCTCCGGCTTGTTAACCGTCAACCCGGGTGTGTCCCTCTCGACGAAGAAGGTCGTTATTCCTCTGTAGCCCTTGCTCGTATCCGCGTTTGCGAAGACCAAAAACAAGCCGGCTATATCCGAATTGGAAATCCACATCTTGGAGCCGTTGATCACGTAGTCGTCTCCGTCCTTCTTGGCCGTCGTCTTCAGGGAGAACGCGTCCGAGCCCGCCCCGGGTTCCGTCAGACAGAAGCTACCGGCGTACTCGTTCGCCAGCTTGGGCAGGTACTTCCGCTTCTGTTCCTCGCTGGCGACCTTCTTTATGAGCGAGTTCACCAGGGTGTTGTGGATGTCCACCAGGGCACCCACGCTCGCGTCGACCTTGGAAAGTTCCTCCACCGCCAGGATGGTCGTCAGGAAGTTGGTGCCCGTGCCTTCGTACTCCGACGGCACCTCCAGGCCCATGAGGCCGTTCTCGAAGAGTTTCTTAAGCAGGCCGGGGTCGACTTTGTGCTCTTGTTCCATCTTGCGCACCAAAGGGAGGATTTCCTCGCGGGCGAGCTTGGAGACGCTTTCCTTCATCATCGCCTCGTCCTCGGTTAAAAAGGTCAAGGGCGTAACCTCCGACAGGGCTGGGGTGGACGTGTGCAAAAGACGCCCATGGCGGAGGCTCGAAGACACCAGTGTACGGAGCGAGTTCATCTTGGGGTGCGATTAATACTGCTTTACGAACTAGAAACGAACAAATTTTTTTTTTTTTTTATTAATCTAATGTTTCATTCATGTAGGTATAATTAATAAACAAACTTCTTAAAGCTATAAAAAAGTTAATTTTGGTATGATTAATTTAAAAAATCAAATGATTCATTCGGACACTCTGTACTCTCCACCTATAAACCTTTAATAAATTCAAGAATTAGTCAGCAAACTGAAATATAACTTTACAATACGAAACACTTAAAATGCGATTAGAATCCTTCACGAAACCAAGACTATTAACGAAACTTTGAAAATTCCAATTTTTCTCTTCAATATTTATTATTTAAACAATCAATCTTAATTACATATCTTTAATTGTCACGCGATTTAATATTTGCTGATTTAAAAATAAGGATTGTTTACAAGAACGTCATAAGCTTTGATACGAGACAACAAATTATATAATAAACTCGGTAGCTAGTGAAAAATCAAACTATTTATTCATAAACTGTTTGATTACTCGGTGTAAGAGATGTTTAACTTAATTTTTCACACTTTTAACAATCTTATCAATATTAACGAGCTTTTTAATTAATGACTTATTTTAATCGAGAAAAACATTGTTGCAAGCCCGATAATTTACAAAAATTTATGATATAAATTATTATTTCCTGGATTAACAATGTTTTTCCAGGGCGTAGATAAATATAAAATCCCGATTTCGATAATCTCAAATGTGTTCTTCACGCTTGGGGGGCTCGATCGGCCGTTATTCTTTTATTTTATCTTATCTCAACATTTTTATTTTTTTTCATTCTTTCTCTTAAAGTTAAATTTGTTTAAATTTTTTTCAACTCATCAATCACTCTTTGTAAAGCAGCAACTCGAGTGTTAAATTCTAACTGATTGTCAAGAAATTTGTTTTTTTATGTAAGATAATTTTAATAAATTATCGATTATTCTCGGATGATGAATTTTCTCTTCAAAATTGCATCGAGAAATTTTAAAAAATTAACTTCTTTCGTTCGACAACAATTAAATATTATATAACAAAAAAAAGTAAGATTTTTTGAGGTAAAAAAAAAATACGTATAATTAACAAGAGTTTTTGATGAATAACTCAATTAATTAAGTTGAATTATATAACGGTGTTATTGTGAAAGATATATTTGTTAAGGCATCGAGAATAAAAAAAGTGATCTCGTAAGCAGATTTCGTATTAAACAAAGTTAACTTATTAGAAAGCACATTAGATAAGTAGTTGGTAATTTATGAATTAATCATAACTGCGGGAAGTAGAATAACAAGAACAACTTTTACAAAAACAGGAAACTAAACAATCTACGTTTTTCATTCAAATTTTGGCAAGAAAAAATTTAGAAAAATTTATTAAAATACACGTGTCGAGTACTTTTCGATACCAGATCAAGTAAGCAATTATAATAAATTTCAACTAATTTTTTTCGAATAAACCATCATTTTTCCCACAAAAAATTTAAATGATGTATTGTATTAAAAAAAAACAAATTTTCAGCTTATAAAACATTTTAATCGTGATAATAGTGTGGAGAAAAGCGGGATTTTCGCATTTTCTGACTTTGTCGAACAGTAATGGTAAACAAATAGTAAACACACTTCGGGCAGCAATTAAGGATTTAGTGACCGAAAGTCGCACCTTACCCGTGGCAGATTCGCTGAAATACTGAAAATAAAAAAAAAAAAAAGCAAGCTAGTAATATCCAGATTAAAAATTACCTTGTTTTGAGTGAAAAAAAAAAATTTTGTTTAACACTGAGACACAGACGCAGGAGGTAAGTGTTGACCGTAGAACGGTTGAACCGATACTGAACGTTATTTAACCGGTGCTAAGACTAAAAGATACTTTATCTTTCCGATCCAAATCGCGACTAAGCCGTACTTACTTTGTTTAATTTTTTTTTTATTTAAACAAATTTTAGCAGGGACTCGAAAAAGTACTGTCATATTGTGCGGTTAACAACTCTTTTTTAGAAATTTTTTAAACTTTGCTCCTTGTTTCGTGCTGAAAAATATAATTATGTACACATCTAAGGGAGTGCAAATACTATTTTTTAACTTTAATAAGGTTGGCAATCAGATTTTAAATTTAAATAATATTTTATTACTTGTTTAGTCAAAGTATCCAAAAGTACTCGACATTTGTTTTTCATTTTTTCGAATAAACAATAATATTTGAAGAAGCTGTAGGCGCTTCAAGTTTTTACAATTTCAAAAGCATTTCTAAATTTTTTATTGGTAGATGATTTTAGATAACAAATTACCTTGAAAAATCTGATGCTTTTTCTTTTTCAAATTTTTTGATACAAAATATCGCTAAAAATTTAAAATTTTTTATCAGACTTATTTTGAGTCTAAATTATACAGCATAATGACGCGAAAATTATCAAAATATATTGTTACTTTTGAACAAAATTCAACTGACGTCAATTTTTTTTGGGGCCAGGTTTCTGAATCTTTATAATTTGAAATACTGCATTCAGGTATGTTACATACAACAAGATCTAATAATTTACATTTTTTATTAAAAATTTTCAAAAAAAAAATTATTGTAACTTTAAAAATTATATGGAAAAATTTAGCTCACCATGTAAACAAATTAATATAGTCACGCATGCACTTAAACTTACACTGACTTACTTTCTCGATGATGAATATCCAAAGTTGACCGGTTGGATGTTTTTTTTTTCAAAACTGGTTTATCGACTCACTCTTACACTTTTACCTGCACTCCAGGTAGACTTTTTTTATTATCATTATTATTATTGTTGTTATTTATTTAAATAATTGCCCAACAAACATTTTTTTTTTTTTTTTTTTTTTTTTTTTTTTTTTTTTTTTTTTATCGCAGGTGTAATATATGACGGGACCAAGTCTTATTATTCAGCCACTCTATGAATTATTAATCTCAAACACGTTCGGCTGGTTTTTTTTTATCATTTCATGACGCTTTGATTTTTGGAGAATCTTTTTATCATCGACGTTGAATAGAAAATAAAAAAAAATCATTTATCTTGGACGATTTATCGAGTTATGGAATCACGTATTATCTCATAAGATTTAGATCAAGTTTTTTTTTACATACTTACACGCTTACTATCTTCCGGGAAAAGGCACCTGCAGCGGAAAAATATATCTTCAAGAATTATCGAGGCAGTCTTTTTTTACAAACTGAACAACAATTTTCCTAGTCAAAAGTGACTTGACGATTTAAATAGACAATATTCCATATATTTACAAGTTACAAGTACACTTTTTTTTGGGAAAAAGCTCTGTTTACCGCGGAAAAAGTTTGGATTTTTCATCTAACGTTACACTTTTCACGGAAAAACTCTGTTTATTATTTGGTGTTGAGTCTTGTGAAAAAGTTCCAAGGATAGTCTTTAGTTTTGGATTTTTCATGTGGTAAAAACTTGTATTTATTACTTTTCGTGATTTTTACTCGTGATCAGGTTTTCACCGACTATGTAAAGGATATGTTTAAATAAACTAATTCATGTTAAAGGTTTAAACACATTGCATGTATAAAAATTGTTTATTCATAATTGAGTTTTCTTTCACACCGATTCATCATTGACATTGTTTTAGACCGACAAGCCTGTACAATTAAACAGCAGAAACGTGTACGTTTCGAAATATTTACAGTTTAAAAAAAAAAAAAAAATAATAATAATAATATATATATATATTAAAACTAATAAATACTTCTTCCACTGACTTTCTAATTAGTAAATTTCTAGCTAATAATACTAACGTGATGTAGTATCTGACTGTTTTAAAATAAATATATATACACAATTATAAAAACAAGTTTTCACAAGTATAAAAAAATTATCTACGCCATAAATAAATCATTTTTATCTACTCTTCTTCTTCTTGATGACGGTCATTGTAAAATCTGGCCAGTAAAAACTTGTCGCTACGTCGGTAGCTGAAGATGAAATTAGTTCTTTTAGTTTTTCTTCATCGCAAGACTGGTAGTTTGAATTCTGAAAAAAATTATGACTTTTTAGATTATATTAGATTATATATATTTTCATTAACAAACCTTTTGACTATCCTGAATGGATTTGATCTTGTTGCTCAATTTAAGATTATTAGTATCGTCGTGCAAGTCCTCGTCGACGTTTATGACAAAGTTGTTGGAAGTTTGATCAAAGTCCTCGAGTTCCTCCTTGACCAACTCCTTGTAGTCCCGACTGTTCTCGTAGCTTGTACGACTGTCGCTCTCGGTTACGAAATCCTTAGAGTCGTCGTAGTAGTCGTGGTATTCTATTACTGGCTCGGTGCTTTCGGATATTGAATTTGACATTGGTGTTTTTCCTCGTTTCACGTGGGCGCAACTGAAAAAACCAATTTTATTTAGTCTCTAAATTTATATGTTTAAATTTAGCCTAGTTGTGAGGCTGTGCTACTTAGTATTCAAAAATAAAAAAAAACTATTTTCAACAAAAAATAATAATGAATAAATAATATACAAAGTGCATTTTAAAAAAGTTTTTCAACTACTTTTTTTGTACAAGTTATAGAAATATTTCATGACACTGTATTTTTTTATTGATACTTTAAAAAATGTTGCACATTGACTTTGTAGCTTTATTCGTGAAAAGACCAATTTTTTACATTTTTAAATGCTTTTTTCATTAAAAAGTCTCAAGTTCTTACCAGCCATAGTAGTGTTAATCGTTTTAAAAAATTGTAATCTTCTTCAAGTTTACGTCAAACGTCAGGAAAATTTTAACATAAATTTAATAATAAAGTGCTTTATTAAGCATAGATTAAAACATTAATTTAACACAAAGTTTACTCAGCATGTTTACATGAAAGAGAAAAAATATATTTTTGAACTTACTTTCTTTTTTTGATATAAGGCTCTAAAAATTCCATCATTTCAAAAAGTGGCCATTCTCTGTGAGGTTTCTTTTTTATTCTTTTTTGCCTCTCTTTTGCATAGTACTGACGAAGTCTTATAAATCTCCTTTCACATAAATTTGCTAAAAAATAAATATTTATTATAAATATTTATAAATAAATAAATAAATAAATAAATAAATACATATATATTTAATACTGTTAAAATTGAATAATAACGTGAGTGAATTTAAATATATTAATAAAATAAAATAATGAAAAATAAACCTGGTGTTTCGAGTTTTAAGGATATACTGCTCCAAGCCGCGTCCACGTCTTCCTGTGACTTTGTCCTTTTGAAGTTAAATATGCACGGATAATCTTTGACGTACTTCAAAAGTTTAATATCGAAGTCGTCGTTGAAGTAATATCCTTGATCGCTCGCGCTCAGAGTTTTTTCAATCTCTTCTTTTTTCTTTTTCGGCGAGGCCTTTGGTTTTACTTTATCACCTAGATCCAGGTTTTTCATCAATCTGTAATGTTTTTAATAAATAATTATATTAAATAACTTTTTTACAAAAGTATAATTTTTAGTTTTGACTTTATTTCATCTTTTCAAAAGTTGTAAGACTATATATATAATAATTTATTATTAGTTATAAAAACCAGAAGATACAGTTATGAATTTTATTGGCTAAAGAGTTTAGCTATAGAACTAGATTAATTAGTCTCTGATAACTTATTTATTTGAATTTTTTTTTACTTATTATTTTTAACTTATCAGCAACAAATATCAGATTTGGGTAAACTAACTTTCTTTTTTTGATAAAAGGACCGAGAAAATGTACGTGCTCGAATAGTGGCCACCTCTTGGGTTCTCCCATTTCCCTTCTGTGTCTTTCCTTAGCGTAGTATTGACGAAGTCTCGTGTACCTGCACTGACAAACTTCAACTGGAAATACAAATATAATATTGCATTTATTCAAAGTTAAAGCATAAATTAAAACAAACGTTGAAATGAATGAATAACCTGTTTGTAAAACAGCGTCGGCGATATTGTTCCAAGCCTCAGCCTCGGTTATCTCGTCGGTTCTTTGTTTCGGATCGTAGACGCAGGGATGATCCTTTATCGCCTCGAGCAACTTCATGTCAAAGTCCTCGTTTATGAAGTCGTTTTCGTAACCGTCGAGGCAAACACTGTCGTCGTTCGACAGTGACTGAACCATGCTTTCTTCCAAATTTTGAGATAACAGTCTCGCTGTCCTGATAATTCGTAACTTTAAGATTATTTTTAACTTTAAGATTAATATTTTAATATATTTTAAATCTTACATTCTTTTCTTGATGAAAGGTTCAAGAAAGCTCATTACGTCATAAAGCGCCCATTTTTTGAATCCGTCTCCAAAAACTTCTCTCTTTGCTCTCTCTTTTGCGTAGTACTGCCTTAGTCTTCTGTACCTGCTCTGGCACTCGTCGGCTTCAATATTTAAGTTTAATAAATAAATTATAATTAATTAATTAATTAATTAATAAATAAATTACTTGATTGTCCTAGATGCGTGGCAATGTCGTTCCAGGCTTCGACCTCGCAGTTCTTGATTTTTCTATACTCGTTGTTGTATATACAGGGATGATTTTTAATGCTCTCTATAAGCTGTATGTCGAAGTAGTCGTTGGAATTAAGTTCCTCGGTTTCGTAAACAACGGCCTCTTGGTCCGAGTTTTGACCAAGCGGGTCATTCTGGTACCTCACGACTATTTGGGTTTCAGGTCTCCTGAAAATTCTGTAACTGTATTATTAAATTGGGTATTTTTATAATTAAATCAAATAATTAATTTCATGTATTTTAATTTACTAACTTTCTTTTTAGGACATAAGGTGCCAGGTAATCCATCTCATCATACAAGAGCCAAAGTTTCTTGGTCGTTACGTCTGGTCGCTCCCTTTTGGCTCTTTCTTTGGCGTAGTACTGTCGCAACCTTCTCCATCTGTACTGACATGCTTGAACTTAAAATATCAAAGAATAATGATTATTTTTATTTTTTAATTGCTGTGTTTATTCTTGAAATAGCGCTATCAATTTAATTTTTAATTTGATTGATATTTTCTGTTGTATGTAATATTGTTTGTGTATACTGTAAATGACTATCATACTTATTGATTGTAGTAGATAAATTAACTATTAACTTATTAAAAAGTTGAAAAAAATTGTTATTCTGTAAGGTTCATTGTGAGCATAGCCGCAAACAATAATAAAAAAACATACTCTTAACCCACAGAATTTTGAAAATAACTTCTAAAATAGTGCAAATAGCCTTTCCTAATAAAAAAAAAAGAAACATACACTACAAAAATTGAATTTGTAGTTAAAAATTTGAAAATAATGACCTGATTGTGAAACCTGGGTTAAATAGTTAAAAAAATTGTTATTTTCTGTAAAGTTAATTGTTAGCATGACAGTAAATAACATAGGTACTTTTGTATCAAAAGTTACAATCACAACAGGGAAAATAACCTCTGAAATAGTGAAAATTTGTCTGTTTTAACAAAAATAAAACAAACACTATAAATATTGATCCTAGAATTATGAATTTTTAGTTAAAAATTTAAATTTTTGACATAGTAATGACCTGATTGTGAAACCTGGGTGGCGACCGAGGTCCAGGCATCCTCAACGAGTTCGTCGAAGGACCTGTGCTTGTTATTGTAAAGTACCGGGTACTCTTTAACACATCTTATCAACTTCGAATCGAAATCCTTGTTGAAGTTATCGTCGTTGTCGCCGAGAAACAGCCGACTCCGGACCTGGAACATATCCTCGGGGTCCAAACCGACGACATCATCGTCCTCGTCAAGTTCCTGGATGTAGTACTCCGCCTCCTCCTCCTCGACTAAATCGCTCATTTTTCCGAGAAAGTTGGTAATGCCTCAATTCATATTTCCCTCGTTTGTTTTCAATATTTTTACAATTAACACACAGATAAAGAATATGCACAAAAATAAACCACCGTTTTTGAGAACGCCGAGCTGCAGCTTATACAATTAGTGCTTCTTGTACCTTATTGTTATTCCCAACCGCCGCGGTCATCTTTTTGGTATACATAACCTCAAAGTTAAAGATGATTAGATAACAGATGAAATTCAAATATCCCGATTCTTTTTTGTTTTTTATTGTTTGCTTTTTGTTGTTTATTGAGAAGATAAACCCAGATTAAATAGGAAATTTAAAATTTTTGATATGTTAACTATACACTTTAGTATATGCTGCAAATTAAGTATCGATAGTGAAGGATTATTTAGTATTTATTTTTTTTTAACTTATATTATTTTACATTTTATAACAAAATAATAATGAAACGTTTGAGCCACTAAAAAAATGATGGTTATATTTTAAACTTAACACATTAGAAGTTTTGTTAATAGTTTAAATCGAATGACCATTTTTGTCAAGTTCTTGAACCAAAAAATATTTTTTCAAGTTTTCCGAAAAAAAAAAAAAAATTCAAGTGTAATATAAGTATTTTGAATACATTTTTTTGCGTTTTAATGAAAAATTTTTGGCAAAAATACCAATCAATTTAACAAATATTTTTGATGCGTCAACACTTGAGATTTTTTTGAAAAACTAATTACAAAAAAAAAAAAATTTACAATTTGTAATAAAATTTGTTTTTGTATGCTGTGAATTTGTAATTTATTAATTACAATTTATAAATATTAAAAATAATAATAAAAAGTTTAAATATTAATCAAACATAAATAATTATTTCTCATGATATTTAAACTCCATAACTGATTTGCTTAGCTCATAAAATTTTTTAATTCTATTAATATTATTCAACAGTACTTATTTTTTAAATAAAAAAACTATTAAGACAATCTTTTGAGATTGTTTAAAAAAGTAATATCTTTTACAAAAAGAGATAAAGATAAATAACGTAAATTTTCAACTATTGTATACTGCAGTAAGATTTTGCTTACTTTATATCACTGTGCAAAGTTAAAGTATGTTTTAATATTACAAAATGAATGAAATTTATTATAATATTTTATAAATTTATCAACATAATCATAGGATTTTTATTATAATTTTCAGATGCCGTCAAAGATTATTTTATTTATTACATTTGTTTTTTGCAGTTTGAATATTGTTTGCGAGCCACTGAATGAAGATGAATTTTTTCCGGTAAGTCGTTCGCTTAATAAATAATTACTCGTGAAAATAATGTTTCTTTATTATTAAATTTAGGTGAAATTGATAAAAAAAGAAAACTACCCGGTTGAAGTGCACGAAGTATGGTACTTACCGACGATGATCATATATTGACTTTTCATTGAATGCCACCAAAATCATTCGAAAACTCAATTCCCGTTTATTTGCAACACGGAATTTTTTTAAGTTCAGGCGATTGGATTCTGAGCGGAAAAAACTATACTCTCGGTAAATAAATACAGTAAATAAACAAATTTGGATGAATGATTTATATTTTGGGATTTTAGCGTATTTTTTGTGGGACAGTGGATTTGACGTTTGTCTCGGAAACGCCAGAGGCAACACGTATTCGAAAAGACACAAAAAGTTCTCCACGGAAAATCCAAAATTTTTGAATTTCACGTAATATTCTTCTATGTCAATCTTTTACGGCATTTCAAGATTCGATAAAAGTTTTTTTTGGATCATAATTTAGTTATTTACAAAATAAAAAAATTAAATTTTGCCTGGTCATTTTTCCGGTAACATACAATGATATATTGTTATACATTAACATATGGGAGGCAAGCGCCACATTGACGTCGAGAGAGAAATTTTCAGGTAGTGGCACGAGGCGAAGGTTGCGCGCAGCGCCTGAAAATTCCTCTCGAGAGGTCTGTTGTTTCGCTAGTGGCATTCAATAGGTACTTTGAGAAACCAAGAAAACGATAAAAAAATAATTGTAACTGTTGTCATAAAATTTGTAGCCATAGTTTTGAAAATTTTACGTAAAATGATTTCAATTTCTGGCGTCAATAAGGTAGAAAATTAAATTATTGGAATACTCAACTTGAGGACCTACAGTGGGCGAACTCATTACGAGGTGTCATTAAGGACGTAGGGTTCCCTACTAAAAAAATTCACATGTTAATCCACGTGGATACCCACGTGATTCATCCACTCTATAAATCCACTTGACCAAATTAAAAAAAAAAAACTAAGTTCAACATGTAAAAATTTTATAATTTATGTACTTTTTTATAAACAAAAAAGTATTTTCAGTTGAATGAAATATCCCAAGTTGAATTGAGTATTTTGATTTTTTCTACACTTTCAGGAAATTTAAAATTTTGACACTTGTAAATTCTTCGGGACTTGATAAAATTATAAGCCTTGAACTTTTTTCGGAAATTTCCAGCATTTAGAATTTTTTAGGAATTTGGAATTTTCATAGGCTTATAATATTGTTGTTGACTTAAAAATTTTAAGGTCTGTGGGACTTAAAAATTTATCTATTCTATAAGACTTAGAAATTTTTTGAACCGCAGACACTTGGAATTTTTTCAGTCTCTGGAACTTAGAAATTTATTTTGTTTTCGGACATAGAAATTTTTCAAACCGTAGACACTTTTAAAGTGAGTTAAGTCTGTGAAATATAAAAATTTTTTGAACGGCAGACACTTAGAATTTTTTTAGTCTGTGGGACTTAGAAATTTATTTTGTATTTAGACTTTGAAATTTTTCAAACTGCATAAAAAAAATTAAGATCTTAAAAAGATCTGTTGAAGACATATCTTAACTATGGCTGTTTTTGAGACATTTTAAGACGAAAAAAATGTTTTATTTTTTATATGTATCATTTCAAAAATGTTTGAAAAAGTTCTTTTAAAGATAAAAATTACTGATTTTTTCGTTAATTTTCATATGATACTAAGATGATTTTTAGATCTTTGATCATTTTGAGATAAATTTTAGATATTTTTAATTACGTAACCTTTTCTCTTAAAGATATTAATAATAGTTTTTAGAAATGATAATCAGGCAAGTGATAATAATTGAAAGATTAATTTCGTGTATTTAAGATTTTTTTAAAAATCATTTTGTGATGAACTTTCAATATTATTTATGCGTGTTTTTTTAAAGATATATATTAATATATTTTTAAAGATAGCAAGATTCTTTAAAATAAATTTTGTACGATTTTAAAAAAATTTTCAACCAGCATTTTAAATATTTCAAGACCTCTTTTTGAAACTAATTAAATTTCATTATTTTTACAAATTAAAGAGTTTACCGTGAATTACTTTCGTAGAGCACTGAGGACTCGGGTACAATTTGTGCATGTTCGCGGCTAACCTTTATTTTTCTTTAATCGAGTTTCTGAAAAAGAAAAAAAAATTGCCACAAAGTATCATTCAAACATTAAACACGAAATTTAAATTACTGCTTAATATTTAAGACTTATCTGATCGGATGTTCTCCGGTAGAAGTTCAAACGGCTGACCAACTTTTATTCACTCTCTTGACTTCTTTCGCTACTTTGTATCATTTGTCTGTCGATTCTGTATTTTTTCTAGGTGTTGAACACATTTTTATTTTTATTTTATATAATTTACATTAAAAAAATATATCTTGAAAACTTAGTAATATTGGTTAAACTTCGTCATCTCGGTATGCTGAAATTTAACCAATATTATCACCAACAATGACGTGTGCACAGGTCGTTGTTATGAATACGTTCGATTCGATCGATCGTCTTAGCAGCCAAATTCATTTTGTTTATTTTTGTGTTTTTTCTTACCATACAAAGACGGTAAAATATCACCAATATATTTTTTGAGTATTCAAGATATTGTTTTTTAATGTAAATTATATAAAATAAAAATAAAAATGTGTTCAACACCTAGAAAAAATACAGAATCGACAGACAAATGATACAAAGTAGCGAAAGAAGTCAAGAGAGTGAATAAAAGTTGGTCAGCCGTTTGAACTTCTACCGGAGAACATCCGATCAGATAAGTCTTAAATATTAAGCAGTAATTTAAATTTCGTGTTTAATGTTTGAATGATACTTTGTGGCAATTTTTTTTTCTTTTTCAGAAACTCGATTAAAGAAAAATAAAGGTTAGCCGCGAACATGCACAAATTGTACCCGAGTCCTCAGTGCTCTACGAAAGTAATTCACGGTAAACTCTTTAATTTGTAAAAATAATGAAATTTAATTAGTTTCAAAAAGAGGTCTTGAAATATTTAAAATGCTGGTTGAAAATTTTTTTAAAATCGTACAAAATTTATTTTAAAGAATCTTGCTATCTTTAAAAATATATTAATATATATCTTTAAAAAAACACGCATAAATAATATTGAAAGTTCATCACAAAATGATTTTTAAAAAAATCTTAAATACACGAAATTAATCTTTCAATTATTATCACTTGCCTGATTATCATTTCTAAAAACTATTATTAATATCTTTAAGAGAAAAGGTTACGTAATTAAAAATATCTAAAATTTATCTCAAAATGATCAAAGATCTAAAAATCATCTTAGTATCATATGAAAATTAACGAAAAAATCAGTAATTTTTATCTTTAAAAGAACTTTTTCAAACATTTTTGAAATGATACATATAAAAAATAAAACATTTTTTTCGTCTTAAAATGTCTCAAAAACAGCCATAGTTAAGATATGTCTTCAACAGATCTTTTTAAGATCTTAATTTTTTTTATGCAGTTTGAAAAATTTCAAAGTCTAAATACAAAATAAATTTCTAAGTCCCACAGACTAAAAAAATTCTAAGTGTCTGCCGTTCAAAAAATTTTTATATTTCACAGACTTAACTCACTTTAAAAGTGTCTACGGTTTGAAAAATTTCTATGTCCGAAAACAAAATAAATTTCTAAGTTCCAGAGACTGAAAAAATTCCAAGTGTCTGCGGTTCAAAAAATTTCTAAGTCTTATAGAATAGATAAATTTTTAAGTCCCACAGACCTTAAAATTTTTAAGTCAACAACAATATTATAAGCCTATGAAAATTCCAAATTCCTAAAAAATTCTAAATGCTGGAAATTTCCGAAAAAAGTTCAAGGCTTATAATTTTATCAAGTCCCGAAGAATTTACAAGTGTCAAAATTTTAAATTTCCTGAAAGTGTAGAAAAAATCAAAATACTCAATTCAACTTGGGATATTTCATTCAACTGAAAATACTTTTTTGTTTATAAAAAAGTACATAAATTATAAAATTTTTACATGTTGAACTTAGTTTTTTTTTTTTAATTTGGTCAAGTGGATTTATAGAGTGGATGAATCACGTGGGTATCCACGTGGATTAACATGTGAACTTTTTTAGTAGGGTTGTATAACTGCAGCTGCATCATTTTTAATGGTTTGAAACTTCCTGTACCAGAAACTTGAGTGGCAAAGATTGGGAGAGCAAAAATTATACAAAGAAATCATATCATTTATTTAGATTATACAATTCTAGCTGTGCTATTTTATTTCACGATGTGTTTTTAATGGCGCGCGTGGTATGGTTTATTGCGCGCGCATAGCACAACCTTGCGAGATGCCCGTTGTAGAGACACGGTAGCCCGCTCTCAGTGGGTGTCAATCTCTACTTTGACTCCCGTGAGAGTCAAAATTACATTGACTCCTGCTTCGGGAGAGCAGGTGTCAAAGTAACACTTTGCTCCCAGAGAGGGCGCATCGAAAAGTACCTATTGAATGCCGCAGTGAAACAATGATATATTGTTATACATGGGAGGCAAGCGCCACATTGACGTCGAGAGAGGAATTTTCGGCTAGCGGCACGAGGTGGAGGTGCGCGCGCAAGCGCGTAGGAGAGTAGTATCTCGAAGGGGGCGTCAATGTTGCACTTTGCTCCCAGAGAGGGCGCCTCGAAAAGTACCTATTGAATGCCGCAGTGAATAGTATATTATTCCCAGAGGGACTAAAGTTTGCAGTGGAGGCCCGCTGTTATTGCAAATACGTGGGCCTCCTCAGCAAACTTTAGTCTTGAGGGATGTATGCACTTTTTTAAAGTCCGTTGATTACAAAAAATAACTTGATTTCCTCCGATTAAAGCCAAAAGAACGAAATGTACTCCCGAAGCGCCAGCGGCCGCCATGTTGCAGTAGGCCGGGTGCGCGTTGGTCGATGGCGCAGGGAGTACATTTCGTTCTTTTGGCTTGCGTCGGAGGGACACAAATTATTACTTGTGATCAACGAGGTTAAAAACAAAATTTATTACGTTGGTCACTCTATGGGATGTTTAAGTTTCTCAATGATGGCTATTAAGAAACCGGAAGTTGCCAAAAATGTCCGTGCCATGATCGCCTTGGCGCCGGTGCCTTACAAATTTCACGTTACACTGCCAGTTTTGAAATTATTGTCAACATAATTGGCAAATTTTGTAGGTGAGACGTACAAATTTCCGCATAATCTTAGCCTACATGAAAATTGTTTTTTAAATTTTAGAACTTTGCCAGTCAATTTGGTATAATCGAAGTTTTATCCAGAAACATTTTGTCGGATTTGGCGGCTAATAAAATTTGCACGATACCTTTGAACATTGGTCCGACAATCTGCACGAAAATCGTGAATGTTATCGAAGGATCGAATCCAAGAAAGGTAAGTTTTTAAAGATTTTTATTACTATTGACTAATTAATTTATATAATTTTAAATTAGAGCTTGGCAACTTTGATTGCTCAAAGTTTTCCATCCGGCACGTCCTTGAAACTTTTCGTTCACTGGCTGCAACACATGGAAGTCAATGAGTTTCGACAATTCGACTACGGACATGAATAAAATTAAAAAATTTACGGAAAGTCGACACCGCACCGCCTAAGTATGATCTTTCAAAAATTAAAACACCGATCGCGCTGTTTTATTCGGACGATGACAATATAACACCTGCTGAGGTACCATAAACAAAACAATATTTCTTTAACTTCAAGGTGAAAAGTAACGTTTTTAGCTTGATGGGAGAAAACGATCATTTTTCGCTCGCTGTACCGATTTCAATAATCCATAAACTATATTTTTAAAACTTTTAACTGCATTTTTATCAATTTTGTTATTCACAAACTCTGAAAAAAAAAAACATATTGGGATTTTTTTTAACCTCAGGGAAATAAGTGGCCACAATTGATATAACATATCAATTTTTCCAACAAAATCTCAATGTTCACCCTTGGGGTGAAAAGTTACATTTTTAGCCCCTCGGAACAAAAAAGGTAATACTTGATGTGATGTTTTCAGGACGTTCTTAACTTTTACGATAAAGTACCCGAAAAATTAGGCAAACACAAGTAACGGTTGGTCCATCGTCCACTTGGACTTTTTGTGCTGTGGGGAGCCAACACTACAGAATTATTAAACGAATCAATTTTAAAAATATTCAAGTTTTTTTCTATTTAAACATAACAAGAGCATGTCAGTTCATTTGAAATTAACATAAATTTTGTTTAGAGTTTCGAAAAATAATCTACAAGTACACACAGAAAAGTCTGATATAACAGTCAAGTCAGCCGTCTTAACCATTAAACTGATTTGACGGCTATATCAGACTTTTCTGTGTGTAGTTTTTATTTTTTTGAAAAAACGAAAATTTGAGGAATTTAATGTATAAATATTCTCTCAATACTATCTTATCATAACTATATATATATTTTTTTAAAAATCTTAATGTTCAATACTTTTTTTGTTTATATTATTTAAGTCAATGAAATTGATTCGAGCAGCCATGGAGTATACATGAAAAAGAACAAAGTCTCTTTCGAAATGGGTACTGAAATACTGTAAAAGAGTATATTTCAAAGTCTCACAGTTGACTTTATTAATAATAAATATTTGAAACTGTAAAATAAATAAAGATAAATATAAACAAGACAGCACTTGTAAATTTGAATCTAATATATTATTCAATTAAATTAAATTAATCATTTGAATAATAACATAATAAGTATTACCAATAAATAAATAGTTGATGGTTGCCACGAACGTTGCGAATTAAAATTTAACTCTGTTGACATTAATTGTTGCATAGACGTCACTTTGATGCATGGGTTTTTCTAACAATGCTTCGTACGTCGATTAATCACGTATGTCATGCATTAATGGAATTAGCAAACTGCAAACAAATTAATGCAGTGGCTTAATCTACCTTGACCCAGCTAGTACTTAACTTTTGGTTATCACCCTAATGTTGGTAAGAAAATAGTTGCTTTTTAAATAACAGACTAATATAAATTTCATTGCGTTATACCAATATTATTTTCTGTGGGTGTATGTTCATTTGAAATTTTTCGAGTTGCCTCTTACATTTTTTTATCACACTAATGCGTGGAGGCTCGATTTTACGCACGCTATAACCTCAAACGGCGTGCGTTAAATCTCGCCTCCAAGTAATAGAGTCGTAAATTACAGTGTTGTACATACATGTGAGTTTAAATGATTTCCTCCACGTGTAAGAATTTTGCACTCGCTCGTGCAAAAACGAGGATGAAATCATTTAACGCACTTGTATGATAATATACTATTTTATCATCAATTTTTTAATTCAAATTATTCTAGATAATTAGATAATTATGAAACCTTAAATAAATTATTTTAATTAAGTTTGAATTTTCTTTTTTTAGTTGTCAATCAAAATAACTTTATTCATCGTATTTGCTTTTCACGATTTGAGTGTGATTTGCGAAATTTTTGAAGATGTATCGTTGGTAAGTTTTTCGATTCGTACGAAAAAAGACACTTGAGACAGTCAATATCATGAAAAAAGTAAGGAGACGTTTTTTTTCGGGAAAATTGAATTAAATTGAAAAACTAATAAACACAATTTTTTAAAAATAAAGTGTAACGATACATGAGAAATTTTTCCGTTAGAAACGTCACCAGACCAACAGAATTTTGCAATCAAAGCTTTTTTTCCGACGAAAAAGTGGACTTGTTACGTTCTTTTCGTAAATTTAGCCTATTCTAGTCGATCGTTATTATTATCACGAAAAAAAAAACTAGTTACTCTTTTCACGGAAAAATGTGGATTTCAGTGGCCGATTATTTTGAAGTTACAGTCTTCTTATAAAAAAAGACTTTACTACAGTTAATTTTTTAATGAATTTCTTAGCAAGTATCTTTTTTCGTACGAGCCGACGATTTATTGTTACATTATTCTTCCAGATTCGTAAAAAATAATTAAAAAATGTTTTTTTTTCAATAATTTAGGTAAATTGGATAAAAGGAGAAAATTATACAGTTGAGGATCACGAGGTGCTAACCGAAGATGATCACATATTGATACTGCATAGAATACCACCAAAATTATTGGAACATTCAACCCCAGTTTACCTGCAACACGGACTCTTGTCAAGTTCGGACGATTGGATTTTGACCGGAAAAAATGATTCTCTCGGTTTATATTTTCATTAAATTCATCTAAATAAGCATTTATATTCTAATAGTTCATTTAAAATTTTTTACTCAGCGTTTTTTTTGTGGGACAATGGATTCGACGTTTGGCTTGGAAACGCCAGAGGCAACACTTATTCAAAAAACCACACAAGTTTCTCCATGCAGGATCCAAAATTTTGGAATTTCACGTAATATTTTAAATAAATTATTTTCATTTAAAAGTATTTATTTTACATTTTATTATCATAGTATGCGTAAAGTTTTTTATACGCATCGATTTTAGTGCGTAAAATGCTTGTTGTAGAAACACTTTGAAAAAATGTCAAAAACACTTTTTACACTTTTACTTTTTTCTCAATAATTACGCACTTTAAAATCGCGACGTAAAAATTTACTATTTGGACTATGATAAAAAAAAAAGTTCGTTACAAGGGTGTAAAAAATTAGGACCTCGTGTGATCGTTTTTTTACACCCTTGGTACGAAAAATAAAATTAAAGGCTTTGTTTAGATTTTATATAGTTTCGAGTTATATTTTGAAATATAAATTTGGTAATAACAATTGTAATATATTTTAAATTCAGAAAGTGTAGTTTTAGTTGTTTCCCGATTAACTGTTACAAAAAATTTAATATTAATGGTTTTTTACTATTTTTTTTTCTCTGTGTACTAGTCTCAATCGACGCGCAAGCGCGCTCAATTTTCAATCTGAAAGTAAATAAACAATAATTTTTACTTTCATTTTCAAAAAAAGATGTTAAAAAAAAATTTTAACACTAAATTCATCACATGACCCTACTAAAAAAGTTCACATGTAAATCCACGTGAATATCCACGTGATTCATCCACTCTATAAATCCACTTGACCAAATTAAGAAAGAAAAAAAAAACTAAGTTCCACAAGTAAAAATTTTATAACTTATGTACTTTTTTATAAACAAAAAAGTTTTTTCAGCTGAATGAAATATCCCAAGTTGAATTGAGTATTTTGATTTTTTCTACACTTTGAGGAGATTAAAAATGTTGACACTTGTAAATTCTTCGGGACTTGATAAAATTATGAACCCTAAACTTTTTTCGAAAATTTCAAGCATTTCGAATTTTTTAGGAATTTGGAACTTTCATAAGCTTATAATATTGTTGTTGACTTAAAAATTTTAAGGTCTGTGGTACTTAAAAATTTATCTATTCTATAAGACTTGGAAATTTTTTTGAACCGCAGACACTTAGAATTTTTTCAGTCTCTGGAACTTAGAAATTTATTTTGTTTTCGGACATAGAAATTTTTCAAACCGTAGACACTTTTAAAGTGAGTTAAGTCTGTGAAATATAAAAATTTTTTCAACCGTAGACACTTAGAATTTTTTCAGTCTGTGGGACTTAGAAATTTATTTTGTATTTAGACTTTGAAATTTTTCAAACTGCATAAAAAAAATTAAGATCTTAAAAAGATCTGTTGAAGACATATCTTAACTATGGCTGTTTTTGAGACATTTTAAGACGAAAAAAATGTTTTATTTTTTATATGTATCATTTCAAAAATGTCTGAAAAAGTTCTTTTAAAGATAAAAATTACTTATTTTTTCGTTAATTTTCATATGATACTAAGATGATTTTTAGATCTTTGATAATTTTGAGATAAATTTTAGATATTTTTAATTACGTAACCTTTTCTCTTGAAGATATTAATAATAGTTTTTTGGAATGATAATCAGGCAAGTGATAATAATTGCAAGATTAATTTTGTGTATTTAAGATTTTTTTAAAGATCATTTTGTGATGAACTTTCGATATTATTTATGCGCGTTTTTTTAAAGATATATATTAATATATTTTTAAAGATAGCAAGATTCTTTAAAATAAATTTTGTACGATTTTTAAAAAATTTTCAACCAGCATTTTAAATATTTCAAGACCTTTTTTTGAAACTAATTAAATTTCATTATTTTTTCAAATTAAAGAGTTTACCGTGAATTAATTTCGTAGAGCCCTGAGGACTTGGGTACAGTCTGTGCATGATCGCGGCTCACATTTATTTTTCTTCAATCGAGTTCCTGAAAAAGGAAAAAAAAATTGCCACAAAGTATCATTCAAACATTAAACACCAAATTTAAATTACTGCTTCATATTGAAGACTTATCTGATCGTATATTCTCCGGTAGAAGTTCAAACGGATAACCAACTTTTATTCGCTCTCTTGACTTCTTTCGCTACTTTGTATCATTTGTCTGTCGATTCTGTATTTTTACTAGTTGTTGAACACATTTTTATTTTTATTTTTATTTTATATAATTTACATTTAAAAAATATATCTTGAAAACTTACCAATATTGGTTAAACTTTGTCATCTCGGTATGCTGAAGTTTAACCAACATTATCACCGGCAACGACGTGTGCACAGGTCGTTGTTATGAATACGTTCGATTTGATCGATCGTCTTAGCAGCCAAATTCATTTTGTTTATTCTCGTATTTTTTCTAACCATACAAAGATGGTAAATATCACCAATATATTTTTTGAGTATTCAAGATATATTTTTTTAATGTAAATTATATAAAATAAAAATAAAAATGTGTTCAACAACTAGTAAAAATACAGAATCGACAGACAAATGATACAAAGTAGCGAAAGAAGTCAAGAGAGCGAATAAAAGTTGGTCAGCCGTTTGAACTTCTACCGGAGAACATCCGATCAGATAAGTCTTAAATATTAAGCAGTAATTTAAATTTGGTGTTTAATGTTTGAATGATACTTTGTGGCAATTTTTATTTTCTTTTTCAAAAACTTGATTAAAGAAAAATAAAGGTTAGCTGCGAACATGCACAGATTGTACCCGAGTCCTCAGTGCTCTACGAAAGTAATTCACGGTAAACTCTTTAATTTGAAAAAATAATGAAATTTAATTAGTTTCAAAAAAAGGTCTTGAAATATTTAAAATGCTGGTTGAAAATTTTTTAAAAATCGTACAAAATTTATTTTAAAGAATCTTGCTATCTTTAAAAATATATTAATATATATCTTTAAAAAAACGCGCATAAATAATATCGAAAGTTCATCACAAAATGATCTTTAAAAAAATCTTAAATACACAAAATTAATCTTGCAATTATTATCACTTGCCTGATTATCATTCCAAAAAACTATTATTAATATCTTTAAGAGAAAAGGTTACGTAATTAAAAATATCTAAAATTTATCTCAAAATTATCAAAGATCTAAAAATCATCTTAGTATCATATGAAAATTAACGAAAAAATAAGTAATTTTTATCTTTAAAAGAACTTTTTCAGACATTTTTGAAATGATACATATAAAAAATAAAACATTTTTTTCGTCTTAAAATGTCTCAAAAACAGCCATAGTTAAGATATGTCTTCAACAGATCTTTTTCAGATCCTAATTTTTTTTATGCAGTTTGAAAAATTTCAAAGTCTAAATACAAAATAAATTTCTAAGTCCCACAGACTGAAAAAATTCTAAGTGTCTACGGTTGAAAAAATTTTTATGTTTCACAGACTTAACTCACTTTAAAAGTGTTTACGGTTCGAAAAATTTCTAAGTTCGAAAACAAAATAAATTTCTAAGTTCCAGAGACTGAAAAAATTCCAAGTGTCTGCGGTTCAAAAAAATTTCCAAGTCTTATAGAATAGATAAATTTTTAAGTACCACAGACCTTAAAATTTTTAAGTCAACAACAATATTATAAGCCTATGAAAATTCCAAATTCCTAAAAAATTCGAAATGCTGGAAATTTTCGAAAAAAGTTAAAGGCTCATTATTTTATCAAGTCCCGAAGAATTTGCAAGTGTCAAAATTTTTAATTTCCTGAAAGTATAGGAAAAATCAAAATACTCAATTCAACTTGGGATATTTCATTCAACTGAAAAAACTTTTTTGTTTATAAAAAAGTACATAAGTTATAAAATTTTTACATGTGGAACTTAGTTTTTTTTTAATTTGGTCAAGTGGATTTATAGAGTGGATGAATCACATGGATATCCACCTGGATTTACATGTGAACTTTTTTAGTAGGGAATCTTTGCAACCTGCAACTAAGTTCAGTTAGATATTTTTGTGGTTATAGCTTTAAAAAGTTGCTTTTAAAATAATAAAGATTCTCATTTTATTTTATAGAATTCTACAAAGAAATTTACTTCATTTATTGAAACAAAGCATTCAAAAAATTACTGCAAAAAATTCTTAATAACAAAGTATTTGATACTTCAAATTAAACGCAATTCAAATTTTGAATTTGACGTTCTTTACCAATCAAATCAATTATAAAACGAAGACATTCGAACATGCTTTATCATTATAAAGAGGGATGATGATAATTTAATGCAAAATAAGCTTTAAAATATGTACTTTTAGCCCTTGGGATGATAATGATTATTTAAAAACTGATGTTTCAGCTTTCACGAGGTAGGAGTGCACGACGCTCCATCGTTTATACAGTACATAAATAATTTGACGAAAAAGAAAATTTTTTACGTTGGTCACTCGATGGGATGCTCGATTTTCTCGGTTATGGCTATTAGGAGACCGGAAGTTGCCAAATATATCCGTGCCATGATCGCCTTGGCACCGGCTCCATACGAATACCACGTCGAGCTGCCACATTTGAGAACTTTGTCAAGAAATTGGCAGGAATTGTGGGTAAGTTTACAAGTTTGGTTTTTTAAATATCTCTGTTGAATGTCCACACGTGTAGCACACGTAAAATTATTTTCAAGTATGTAGATGATTATAAAAGATAATAAAACATGGATATAGTTGATTATTTTATAGCCTCTTATGACGTACATAATCAAAAAATTGGTTTTTTTTTACATGCTTTTCACTCACAATGTTTCGTCGTCGTCGTCGTACGTTCAAAACTGCCAAGCTCTAGAACTTGAAGCCTGTTAGACCTGGAGGTCTGAAAATTTTCAGAGGGTCTAGGTTCTGATGACAATACATGAATCCGTAGTCATTTATCGACCTGGACCTCCAGGTCACCGATGACGGTGCTACCTGGGGGGCGGGGGGTGTCATCTCCGAGAATTTGGGCTAAATTCTTCGGGGATGACTTCAAGGAAAGTTATAGAATATTTATCGAGGCAATTTGAACCTAAGTACCAAGGTCACCGATGATGGGGGTACCCGGGGTACCTGGGGGTCATCTCCGAGAAGTCGGGTCGAACTAAGGATAGAATTCGGGGGTGTTTTAGAGCATATGAGGAAGAAGTTTGAACCTGGAGAGCCAGGTCGACGATGACGGGTGTACCTAGGGAACCTGGAGGTCATCTTCGGGGGTTAGGGACAAGTTCTGCGGAAATGACTTTAAGAGGTGTTATAGAGTATTTTTACATTCCCATTGTTTTTTTTTATAGTTTCTATTGTTATAAAAAAGTTTTTCAAAAGTTTTTTATTTATTTTTTATTTTCTACTTTTTAGTCTTAGCTTAATGTAAGTAATTTATATAAATTGACAGAAAAATGAAAAAAATATTTTTAGCGTAAGATTTTAAGTCTAATTATTGTTTAAAATTTGGTTATTATTGAAATTTTCATTATCATCCTTTTTACAATTATAATATTTGAAAGATTTTTTTAAATTCAAATATATTGATAACTGCCAAATTAGAACCTCTGCAGAACTCTTAAGTCATTTTCGCCGAACTTGTCCCTAACTCTTGAAGATGACCTCCAGGTTCCCTAGGTACATCCGTCACGTACGACCGCGACGACGACGACGAAACATTGTGAGTTAAAGAAAAGCATGTAAAAAAACCAATTTTTTGATTATTTACGACATAAGAGGCTATAAAATCCATATTTGGCACACGTGTGGATACTAAGTAATAAGTTTCAATGAATTAATGTTTTTTTATCAGCACCATCCAAAAAAATATGGCTTGAACCAATATTTATCCATGACCTTTTTTTCGGATCTTACGTCGGATAAAAGTTGCAATGTGTCCCTAAGCTTTAGTCCAACTATTTGTGGAACTATTAATGTATTAGAAGGTTTAGAGCTCAAAAAGGTATATTTAACATTAAAATATTATTGAATTTAATAAATAAATAAATAAATTTATTCATCGTTTGAAGAATACGTCACCATTTGTCATTGAAAGTACACCATCCACGTCTTTGAAACTTTTCATTCACTGGCTGCAGCACATGGAAGTAAACGAATTTCGTGAATTTGACTATGGACGCGAAGAGAATTTGAGAATTTACGGAAAGCCGACACCGCCTAAGTATGATCTTACGAAAATTCAAATTCCGGTCGCTTTGTTTTATTCGGAGGACGACGAAATAACGCCTGCTGAGGTACCGAGGGTCAAAAATATAAAATTTCTAGCTGGGAGAGAAAAAATAACTTTTATTGTTTTCAGGACGTTCTTCACTTTTACGATCAAGTGCCTCATAAATTAGGCATATACAAAATTGAAACGTCGTATGCACACACTGACTTTTTACGTGGACCCAACGTCACCAAGCTAGTAAATGAACCAATTTTAAAAATATTCAGGTAAGCGTCACTACAATATCATGTCTTATTCTAATTTCATCTTTCAAATCTCTTTTTACTGAGAATATTCATTTACTATGGAGATTAACGCTTTCACATAAAAGATAAACAAAATTTCAATAGTTACTTTTAAACTATATTTTATCCATATTTTTTTCAATTTAGTTTTTATTTTTTTTTTTAGGTCACTCATGTGAGCAGAGTTAGATCAAGCACGAATGGATAAAAAAAATATATAAAAAGTTGTTTAAAAAATGATGATTGTAAATTTTTTTTTTTTTTTCGTTGGAATAATAATTTGAAATAAAATTTTTATTTCTCATTACGTGACTTTTCTGTTTTCCTACCTTACTGACGAGTGTCACTGAAAAATATAAAGTTGTATGTAAAGATGACGGTAAAAAATTATTTTGAAATTAAACATCTGAGCTCGAAAATATCAAGCCCTTAAATAGTTTTCAAGGTCTGTATCCCCTTTAATATTTAAAAGCAATTAAAAAAATTTTTAAAGTAAGGTACCTGTACCTAATATGGCCCCCCTAAGCGAGAATCGACGTTGTGGCCAATCAAATCAATATTTTTTGACGGGTAAGGTCTCATTTTAAAGCTTAATTTAAGAGCTTTAAAATGAGACATTACACGTTCGATTTTGATCAATGAGCTTCAAATTCCAGAGGATTTACCAAAACACGGTTTTTTAAGACACCTAAAATTTGTGCCCTAATATAGCCCCCCTTGAAGTAATTAATTAATTGCAATTTGTTCCTACTTTTTAAATCAACCAGGATATAAGATTTTAAAAACTTCAAAATTGTTATTATTTTAAAAATGATTTATTTAAAAATTGAGCCTTTTTTACAATGTTTTTGAAAGCTTTGCAACCAGTAGAAAAATTTCAACTTTAAATTTTGGTCAAAGTTTTTTTTTTGAGCTAGAATGCTTTTTTAGTTATAAAATGAAAAAAAGCTTTGAAACAATTAAATTTATTTTTCTTAAATAACATTAGGATAGGATTATCTAAAAAGTAAAGATGAAACTAAGGACTCTTAATATCGGTATTTCTACTAATTCGTGGGGGGCCATATTAGGTACACTGCATAATAAAAAGTTATTTAAGAATAAAACCTGTTAGAAAACGAGTTGAACAAAAACTAAGGTCGCGTTTTAAAGCTGAAACAATAACGAATCGAAGCTACTTATTCAAATTTTGATCAGGTGCGTCTAAATATTTTGGCAGACCACTTAATTACAACGTAAAATAATAACGGAGGTATACGAAACGAGTTTTAGCTATTAGGCGTGCGCAAAAATAATTTTAAAATGTTCTAAACAACTGAAAACTTCATAATTCAGTGTTTTAGACTTCTTCCTACCTTGCAGAGATGCCGCATACCTAGCATATTCAAAATAACAGGGGGGGCCATATTAGGCACACTTACCTTATTTATTCTGACTGATTCAAAATTAAATTAAAATATCTCGCTAATTTAAACTATAATGATCACGCTGCCTGGATGGTCCTAGCGAAGAAAAACAGCTTAGCCCAAAATCTGCCACGAGTAGACTGTTACAACAGACAGGTACTTTTGATCATTAAAATGCTCTTTGTTACCATGCTGTTGATATATATTAAAATAAAATGACTCAGTTTTAAGATTATAAATGCCGTAGGCTAATTAAGAAATTTTATGAGTCAAACAGTTTTTTCGTGACAGATTTCATACTTACAAGGAGAGGTCACACCCTCCGGGTCACCGATCTTGGCGAAACTTTGGGGATCGTTTTCTTATACCAAAAGATGAAGAAATCTACCAATCATCCCGTCTAATGGGCCTTTTATACCTAGTTCCTACATAGCTTATATCGTATTTTTAGCTCTTTTTGGGTTTTTTTGCGAATTTTCAAAAAATTCCTGTTCGAAGCCTATTACACTTACAAAATTCTGCAACCCCGCATTCTCTTTATTTTTTCATCTTCTTTTGAGAAAAAATATTTTTAAATCTATTTTTGAAGAAATAGTCCATGTAAAATTAAGGTGATCAAAAGCATTTTTTTACTGTTTTTTTTGGTTTTATGAACTTAAACTGTAAGTCGTCAGCCTTATCAAAATTATGTCTAAAAATATTTTTTCTAAAAAATTCATATAAAAACAAAGAAAATGCGGGGTTGCAGAATTGTGTAAGTGCAATAGGCTTTGAGCAGGAATTTTTTGAAAACTGTTACAAATAAACACAAAAGTCGCACAAAAGTGTTAAAAGTGTCAAAACAAGCTGATTTTCAAAAAATTCCTGCTCAAAGCCTATTGCACTGACAGAATTCTGCAACCCCGAATTTTCTTTGTTTTTATATGAATTTTTTAGAAAAAATATTTTTAGACATAATTTTGATAAGGCTGACGACATACAGTTTAAGTTCATAAAACCAAAAAAACAGTAAAAAATGCTTTTGATTACTTTAATTTTACATGGACTATTTCTTCAAAATTAGATTTAAAAATATTTTTTCTCAAAAGAAGATGAAAAAATAAAGAGAATGCGGGGTTGCAGAATTTTGTAAGTGTAATAGGCTTCGAACAGGAATTTTTTGAAAATTCGCAAAAAAACCCAAAAAGAGCTAAAAATACGATATAAGCTATGTAGGAACTAGGTATAAAAGGCCCATTAGACGGGATGATTGGTAGATTTCTTCATCTTTTGGTATAAGAAAACGATCCCCAAAGTTTCGTCAAGATCGGTGACCCGGAGGGTGTGACCTCTCCTTGTTAGTTGGAGGTAACAGATGTTTTTAATTAAAATAAATCGATTATCGATTTGATTTTTTATCGAGTCTCCCCCACACTTGCAGGAGCGCTGATTTTTTTAAACTGACTTTGGATGATAGAGTCGTTTTATTATTGTAATTAGGTTACGCTCTTGCAGTCTTAGTTCGGATCAGATGTAAACGAGACGAGTGACATCGTTCCCTCGCGAAGACAGCAAGATTTTGTTAAAAATATTTATCGAGGACTAAGAGCCCTGTTTACAAAGACTCGAGATTGTTTCGTAACCGATCGGCTTTTTTAATGCATTTGAGCTTATCGCTGACAACGACTATTTTATCGTCTCTGATGAATCACAGTTGCAAGGATCTCTTTTTAATTTTAGCTTTTATTATCATTGTTAATTTTTTTTTATTATTTACAGATTTTCTAAAGTTATGGATTCGATAACAATATTTTCTTTAACATACCAAAGCAAGATAGACAAACGAATTTGTTTTATTATTTCGTTCAGCGCTCGTTCAGGGAATGTCTTAAATGTTCTATGAGATTATTTTCGCAACTTCACTCATGCTGATGTGGAAATTTCGTCCAATAATTTATGCATTTGTATGGAAAAGTTCGAGCTATCTCACGTTTTAACGTTAGCTCGGTATCAAACTCTTTTCAAACTTCTTATATTTATTATGAATAACTCAAATTTACAATTTTATAAATAAATTTAATTAAGTTAAATCGTTAGATCAGTTCTTATCTTTCCAGAAACTACTGTTGCTTTTGTGATTTTGTGAAGAAAACAAAATATTTTTTATTTTTCTAAAAATATGGATCGTGCATATCGAGATAGCGCCTAGTAAGATGTCATTTTTCTTCATTTAAAAATCTAGTGGTTTTCAGTGTAAGCAGTAAAAGAAAAAATACGATTTTTTTCAACGCACAGTTCAATTTTTATCACTTTTTTTTGTATCTTGAATATGCATGAGAATCTCATAAAAGTTAAATTTACTTAATGTACTAAAAATCAGTTTTATTAAAAAAAAAAAAAAATTTCTTTTATACTCACTCTTTGTAAAACAAATTTTTTTATTTTAACGGTATAAATTTAAGAATTTTTAGGTCTTTGAATTGTACAAAAGAATTTTTTTATGTATTTATATATTAAATAAATAAATAAATAAATAAAAATTGAAAAAAATTTAATTGATCAAAATGTTTATTCGTCAGAACGTTAATGAGCTACATAAAGCATCTCAACCTGCAGAATTGATAATTCCGAGGTTTTGGATAAATAATTGCTGGTTCCTCAACCACTGTAGGTAGTCGATGGACTGTTGGTCAATCCAGCCTCGGGTGTGTAGTAACCAGGCTGGAAAAACTTCGTGTCCTTGTTGTAATTACCCTCTGGTATATTCTGCTGAACATCAGACGAGCTTTGAGCTTGTTGGTAGATATTATTGTTCTTGGTATAGCTACCGTCTGGTATATTTTGCTGAACATCGGACGTGCTTTGAGCTGGTTGGTAGACCTTGTTGTTCTTGGTGTAGCTACCATCTGGCACTACATAGTTGTTCTGCTGGACATCTGGAGTTTGAGCTGGTTGGTAGACTTTGTTCTTGGTGTAGCTACCATCTGGCACAACATAGTTGTTCTGCTGGACATCTGGAGTTTGAGGTGGTTGGTAGACCTTGTTGTTCTTGGCGTAGCTACCATCTGGCACAACGTAGTTGTTCTGCTGAGGTACTTGGTTGTAAGATCCTTGAGCTTGCAGCTTGAAATATTTATCGTCTGCTGCTATAGAAACTACGACGTAACCAGATGGGTTATTGGAATCCGGACACATGCAAGATCTCCTGTTTAAGTCGCAAGCGCACGATTTGGTGGTTGCCGATTTGCTCTTAGGAGTCTCGGCGTTAATGACAATGGTGCCCGTAACCTCCCCACCAGCTTGGCTGTTTTCTCGGATGTCCACGCTTACCTCCTTGTCGAAGATCGAGGAGACTTTTCCCTCGGTTGCGTCCAGCAGGTCCTTGCTCTTGTGCACCAAACCCTTGACCACACCACCGACCTGGCCGATCAGGTCGGCCGCTGCGTGAGCTACGTCCACGTGGAGGTCGACGACCTTTTTGGCACCGCCTGCGAGCGTACCGGTTATGTCCTTAAACTTACCGTCTTTTTCCTGGAATCAAGTTTTAATGTGATTTTTCAAAGTTTGTCAAGAGTTTGTTTTTGAACTAATCAAGATATAAACAATACTATAATTTTTTTTTTTTTTTTTTATGATAATTTTTATGTTGTTAAAGTATTAAGTTGGACTTACGACTTGTACATCAGCGTGAAAATGAGCGTTGGGCTGAAAAATATTATTGAATGTTTATTTGATGATTACTCAAAAAGAAATAAGCATTTATTCTTCGCTTCGTTGTTTTTATGAAAGATTAATATTATTGATGCTTAAAAGCAAACTTTTTTTCTCTCTTTTTATATATTTTAATAATAATAATTCAAAGAATTAACTAGAGCCAAAAATGAACTAAAGTGTAGAGTAAATAAAAAATTACTAAATAGCCAGTAAATGGCTATTAAATGGTTTTAATCTAATTCCGTTTCTTACATGGAAGTTTTTTTTTATTCAACAATGAATTTTTTTAAGTTACAGTGAATTCATAGTGGACGGTGTACTAAAAAATTAAGCTGAGAATTTTTTAATAACGAGGTACTACTTATATGATAAAATTGATCAATGATGTACTGCAAACCCATAAAAGCTGTTCATAAACCGAGGCAGGTACAAACCGAGCATTTGTATTTTGCTTATTTGATTTTAATTCGTAATTCGTAATTTTTTTAATAGTTTTTTTTTTTTTCTTCTATATAATATATATGTATATATATATTTTTTTTCTTTTTATTCCTGCTTCTTTTTTTTGTGATGTGTAAAAATTTATTAGATACAAATTGTAATCAATAAAATTTTTTTTTATTAGGTATAGCTCAAGCTTGGCTTGAAGGCTCGGAGCTCGGCTTAGACCTGTCCAGCTAATCTAGACGATTCCTAGCCCCAACAATCTATAAAAATATGTATTCGACTAACTTCAAACTTGGTGCCAATTGAGTTGGACAGTATATTTTTTTTTACTATCGATTAATTTTTTTTTTCTTCTTCATATCCTTCGTTCCAAGTTAGTTCTTTTTAACCGCTAGAAAATTTAGTTACTCATTCTCCCGAGTGATAATGTGTTACATAAAGCATCAGCTCGAAAAGCTAGAAGCTGAAATTAAAAATGATGAATCTTGCTCAGCAGCTCAAGGAATACTGTGTCTTCCTAAAGTTTTGAACTACCGAGAACTGCCTAGCGCTTTGTTCTGCAGTTATTTCACGCTTAGAACTTTAGAACTAAACTGATTCCGTTCTCAGAAAACTGGGATCGGATAACTCAGAGATTAGCGTGCTGTTTGAAATACTCGTGTTCCCCAGTCCATTTATTATTTTTATAATAAAATACGAGAAGAACTTTAAAAAAATTTGACTTATATCCGTGCAATAGTTTATTTTTCAAGTTTATTTCAAACTCAAAGCTGAAGGCTTTTTATAATATTATCTTTGCTTTTTATGAACTGGTTTTATGGGTTGACAGTACATCATTGAATAATTTTATCATATAAGTAGTCGCCCGTTATTAAAAAATTCTCAGCTTGATTTTTTAGTACACCGTCCACTATGAATTCAGTGTTAGATTTAATTAAATTATTAGTAGAATAGATGTTTTCAAAAATTCCAAAAGATCCCCAAAAATAAATAAGTTTATAAATTGGAATTTAGTCGAAAAAGTAAATTTAAATTTGGTTTAATACTTTTTTATGAGTATGTAACAAAATAATGTAATAAATATTAAAAGTACGTACCAAGGCAAGGCTTGAGCCCAGTATAGCCAAAATTAAAAACTTGAAAAACATTGTAAATGAAGAAAATAAGCTTCAATCACAACTGAAAATCTAAGAAACCAAATGCGTTTATATACAAAAAACTGAGAATAATGAACCCAAAATAACATCTGTAAATTGCACAATTATTGAAGATTTATTATTTTATGAGTCTTTGAAAGACATTACGAAGTTCTCGTAAGTTGCAGTTGTAAAATAAAATATAATTCATTCATTTTTATTTTCATTTTGATTGCAAATTTTGAATGAATTACTGTCATATGTTTCTTTTAATACAGCGATTGACTTACATTTGAATCATAAAAAAAAACTTGGACTATATTTTTTAATTTTTTCGCACATTTTGAATTTGCAATGAAAAAAATAATTACATTTTGAAAAGGAAAAAAAGGCATTTCGTGAACCGTTAATGACCATTAAATTTAAAATAATGACCAAGTGTCATATTATAATTCAAAAACAATTATTCAAAATCTTGATTTGATCGAAAAATGAAGGAACTTCTTGCTAAATTTACAAACCTTCAAAATCTGATAAGCTCGAGTTTCCAAAAAACTCTAAAACTGAAACTTAATAGTTTTTTAAGAAACTCTCAAAACGATGAAATCTTTTTCATGGAGTTAAAAATCAAAATTTGGGCATCTTGTGAAAAAAGTACCAAAAAAATCGATATTTCAGCATTTTATAGCAAATATTTTTATAACCACTGTTTAATTAATTTTATTCGCGGAGGATATATTATCAAATGAGATATTCTTGAAAAGTTAAAGTAGTTTTATACTGAAAAAAATTTTTCAAATAGAAATTTTCATAAAGTAATGTATAATAATCATCAATAAATTTTTATTTATTATGTTCATTTTTTTGTCATTATAGATACCATATTTTTATGTTTTTACAAATTTATTTTTACAAAATTGTATAATTATTTAATCTTCATCATTAATTAAAATTCAGTTTGAAAAAGTAACGATCATACAACCAATTTGTAAAAACGTTTCAACAGATCGTTGTTACAAATTGAATTTTCGTTTACGTAGGAGCCTTTACCAATGAGTTCTAGCTCCATGGGATAGTCCAAAAAATTGGTGAGCGTCTTGAAATTCTCGCTCGGATACTCTGGGGGTATGAGTCGGAAACTCCAGGTCGCGTAAGGGCTCAATACAGCGGCATGCTTGTTTAACATGTCGTAAACCCCGTTTGAACCAGCCGGGCTTTTGTAGCCATTGACTACTTTGTTTTTTCTAATGGTGAACGTCATATTCTGGACTGGGGTGGACATGGAGTAGACATTTCCGCAACACTTGTAGTGCGAGTCGCCAAAGTGGGTTGCGTTTACACTGTACTGGTTGAATATATCCTCGAATTCTTTCTGCTTCTCAACGCTGGCTGAAGTGAGCTTCAAGCGAGATTCCACGTTGTTAAATTTGACTGAATCTTTGTTTGGTAGAGCACGGGTAATGTCAGCCTGAAGTACGACCTCGTGACCGCTCAAAAGACCAGGCAAGTATCGCTCGAGACTGTCATGATTCCAACGGTAAAATGGTGGTTGGTCGTCTACCAAGGGATTGTCGAATGTTATTTCAGAGAAGAGAGCTACGCCAAATGGAGTTGAGTGGGCGTCGTACTCCTCCAACTTGGATATCATATTTTGAATATTGTCTCTAGCTTCAAGCGTGTAATTGTCAACATCCACAAAGTTATGCTCGAACGACTTGAAGTCAGTGAGGAAGTATTCCGCGCTGGGGAAGACGTACTGTCTGAACGCGCCAAAGTCCGACTCGTAGCGTTTTCTTATGACGTTCGACAGTGCTATAAGTTTCAACTCGCCAATTTTATCTCGCAACTCTTTGTTGGCTATATTTTTTATGTCGGATTCCGAGGTTTGCATCATGTCTTTGAAATACTTCGCTCGGGCAACTTCTTCCCGGTACTTTTCAATTCTATCGTACAAATCAATGGTCAAGCTCATGGCTCTTTCGAGTTTGTTTATAGTCTCTCGAAAGGCACCATCAACTTTGAAGGCTGCGGTCTTTTCAGAAATTTTCATTCCAATCTCGCGGATCATTCCTTGCACTCGCCAACGGCTAACGTCCAATGCGGCGGACGATTTGCCATTCAACTCGAGCTTACTTGATTCCAAGTCTTTCTTCATTCTCGCGATGGTCTGGGTGAAGTTACCTCTGATATCTGCTTCAAATATTCTAAGGTCTTCAATTTCTTTTTTCTTAATTTCCATCGAATTTAAGAGTTTATCCGAAACTGCGGCATCGTTTTTATAGTTTTGATAAGATGTGATGCTCATGTCGCACAAACTGACAAGGTTCGATGCCTTAGTCACTAGTCCGATTTTTAAGTTAATGTTTTTGTCACGGGATGCCTTTTCCAATGACTTAATTTTTTTATTGTAATATCCAGTCAGTTCCTTGCGTTTTTCATCAACAAGATTACCCAAAATATTGTCCCAAGATGTCTCTTTGTCTGTATGTTCCAGACGCATTAATGCTTTCTGAGTGTTCGTGATTTTTTGTTCGATCTTTTTCCGAGTCTCTTTAAGCGCTGGTTCTGTACGCTCGATTTCTTTCAATTTGTGTTTTGTTAGCTCCAAGTTGTCGTTGAACATGTTCTTTTGTCTTTCATACTCAGATTTGATATTGGTCACGGCAGCGTTTACGGCCGAAGGAAGCGTTCCTATCTTCCCCTCGCCTAGTTCACTTTGATCATTCAATAGGGTCGTCTCAAGTATATTGGCCCCTCCGCCAATGGCAGCCCCAACTGCAGCTCCGACTGGAGTGAAGAAACTGACGATCGAGCCTATTAATTTTATTGCACCAAGTAATTGTCTGTGTCTGAGATTGTTAGCTAAGTTTCTTTGTTTAATCTCTAATTTTTTTTTCCTCCAGCGTTCGTTCTTTCATTTCTACGATTTCTTTAATCAGTGATTGAACTTTTTTGTCGATTTGCTCAAAATTATCATTAAAATCTTTAGCGACCTCTCCGCTAATGAAGCTTTGGGCCTCTTCGATCTTATCGTTGAATGTGTTGTTGTAATTGTCAAATATTTCTTGGCTTGCTAGTTGATATTGCTGTTTATCGTAAAATTGGATGTATTTGATCGTTGTATCGAGCTCTTTTTTTAGATTCACGATCAAATTGTCATCCGGACGAACGGTTATTCGCCTAATTTTACTCAGCAACGCTGCTCCCAAAAAATCAAAAACAATCTTTTCACTTCTTCCCAGTGACTTCGTTTGAACATAACCATCAATTCTGTCCCGCAAAGATAAATAATACTCCAAAAAAATGCCGGTTTTTCAGGATTGAATCGTTTTTCAAGATATAAAAATTCTGTTGTGAATGACAAACCAGGGTCAACTGTGAAACTCTCTATTATGGAATTATTGTCAATTTTTTGAATAAAATCTCGCAAGAATGAATCTCGAACTCCAGTACTTTCGTTTATTGTATGTACTCTGAACTCGTGAACGATTTTTGCGATTGGAGGGTCAAATTTGACGTTTCTTGTCAAGTTCCTTGTGTCACTTGACGGATCTAGAGGAGAAACACCAGATCGTCCATCTTGACAATAGAGTATATTATTTTCTATAACTTTTTCTCGATCTGATCTATATAAATAGTAATACCAAATCGTAAAACACTCGACATCCTTATATAAACCAGGTTTACTGGCTTTTCCTTTAGAGCCGGCTTCACCCGGCCTGGCAAACTCTCCCCAGTTTGATTCATTTTTGATTACGTCATTTCTATTACTTGGTTCTGTCAAGGTTACAACATTAAAATCACCTCCAGGTCCTGGTAGTCCAGGCAATCCACCATTTCCACCATTTCCGCCGTTGTTGCACGGTGTATTTAGTATACATCTTTTGGTCTGAGTCCCTCGGCTAAGAAATTTATCAAAAAGTTCACAACCAGTACTTTTATGATCGCAAAACTCTCTTTCTGGTAGACTCAAAATACTTTCATCCAACTCGTTTTTTCCATCTGCTCCGTGCCCACCATCTTGTCCGGGACCACCGTTGCCACCTATGGAATAAACGTTCAAAGGGTACCCACCAGTTATCAAATCACTGATGCCGAAAAAGTTTCCACCAGGACTTCCAGCATTTCCTTGCAAACCATGTTCTCCATTGAGAGTGGTACCATCGGTTTTCCCATCTTTAGCCCTTTTCATTTCTGTTCCATTTTGTCCGTACAATAATATTTTGTGGACGTCTTTCATTACCCACACCGGAGCAACTATCCATATGTGAGTGTTAACCCCAGAATAATCGCTGTCCACGTAGAACTTCTCTCTTGCGTAAATTTCTATTGTTCCACCTGATTTTAACTCTTGTGCTTCATGTTTCACTTCGCTAAGAAACACGTAGTTACCTCTAAATAATACTCTGTTGCTTACTTTTTTGTCCCAGCTTGTTTTTTGTGTGATATAATTGAGAATCAACTTAAGTTTTGTCTCTAAAGCCTTTTTGTGCATATTCAAAAAAGACAATTTTTCAAAAGCTTTAAAACGGGATTTATCTTTTTTTTTTCGTAAATAAATTTAGCCGCCTCTTGCAATGAGTTTCCATTTTTAAACCAATGGTTTCTCATATTAATACCTGTACGATGCATTTTTATTATGTCATAGTCATGATTTAACAACTCAATCAACATGCTGTACCCAGTTTCAAAGTCTTTCAGATAGTTGATCGTATTTGTCAAATATTTCTGTTGTAAATCCATGAGTACATTAACGTTGCTTCTTTTCAGGACAGCTTTGAAAAACTCGTGAATTTGAATGTACTTTTGAACATAATCAACTGGTCCAGTGGAAATACTCACGCTCAGTTCTTTCATCTTGATATTAATGAGATTTAACAGAACCTCTGGTTTTTTACATTCCAGGTTACGATTGATGACTGTAAATAAAACTTTGTAAGCTAATGCAAATTGGTTGTGTAATTTTCAAATATCGTTTGACGCCTCGTTTACTGAATCAAAATAACGTCTTATTTCGCTAAAATACTGCTCAATGAATAGTCTAAGGTTTTGTTGAATTGGTTCTTCGAGAGCATCGACTTTTGCAGAAGACTTTGGCTGTAAGTCGTTTAAGAAGATATCAGACTGGTTACGCTTGGCGTACACAATGCCATTGCTGATCAATCTTATTAAAGAGTCCTTTTCTAATCTAACAGAAAAAATATCTCGCATGATTCCTGGTTCTGTAGGTCGCCTTAGTATTCCAATTAAGTAATATTTATCATCTAAAAATTTTTTTTCAAACGACACTGTATCAACTTGCATCCTTGTCAAAATTTTCTTCAACGATTCAGCTACACTTTTCTTAACTCTTTCTACGCTGTCATAATCGTGGACATCTGTCAACACCAGAACTATGCTGTCATCAAACCTGTTGAACGCCTTAATCACATTGAATAGAGTAAATTCAGCCTTGTTATCACCACTCATGACACTTTGATAATTGAAAGCGTACACCAATTTCAGTCTTCCTGCGCTCTCCATAACCTTACTCTCGAAAAATCTGGAAATTATATCAAATCTAATGACATGTTTTTCATCTATGCTCTTATCAACTTGTCTTGGTAAAGTAAATCCCGGAAACTCCCAATAATATATCATAGAGTCAATAGGGCTTTTTGTTGGTATCGGATAGATCGATTTTGTGGCAAGGTCGTTGTGTATCGTAAAAATATTTGAATTTTGCGGTGACTTAATTGACTTTAGCTTGTCATCGTTACCAGTAAGGAGTTGAATCAAAATATCCTTTCCTGAATCGGGAAAACCTAACACGATCACGACATCAGTATCTGATTGAAGATGATGCAGAGACACTTTCCTGGTTATCTTGTTTAACATATTCATATCTTCGTAGATTATGTTTTCGTTGGGACTTAAATTCGACGAACGCTTTTCCCACGATTGTCCACTTGAAACTGAAAAATATATAAATCATCACTCAATAAATTAATGAATAGTCTGAGATAAAACTGAATGGACCAGGCTTTTGGGTTACCGATTTTAATGAAATTTTGAGGGTACCGAATGATGAGCAAATAGATGAAACTGACAGCGCTTTTCGGTTTTTAGCTAATTTTCAGAATAATCGTTTTCAAAGCCCTTTATATTTACAGAAATGGGGGGAGTTTTTTTCTTCTCTTCACGAACTTTGAGGAAAAAACATTTTTTAATCCCAATTCGGGCAATATGATCATGTATATCATGAATTTTTTTTTTTTTTTTTTTTTTTTTTTTATTTATTATAATCATCAACGGGCAAGAATGCCCTTTTTACAAGGTAATAATTACAAAATAATTAACATTATAGTTTAAATACATAAAAAAAATTTTTTTAAATAAATTCTAAAGATAATAAATTTTAATAGAATGTTAAATAAATTCTTCAACTAAAGATTTGCACTCTTTTTTAAATAAACTAATCTTGTTGCAATTTCTAAGATCTGCTGGAGCAATATTCCATCTTCTTCTTAATCTATTTAGAATAGTGTTAGATTCAAATAATTTTGAACTATTAGATCCAATGAGTTCTCTCAGATTCCTGATATTAAAGTTCAAAGATCTGAATTTGAATAATGAAGACGTATCATTATTAATATAATTCTTCAACGATTTAAAAACCTTTAAAAAAATAGTAAATCATTATATTCATGTAGAGATTTTACAGATTGAATGTTAAAATTTCCGGCAATCGTAGAATAATCTTGATCCATTTGATTCATTGGTTTACCAGTTTTGAATGATAATCTCCTCAAAAACTTATGATTAATTCTCTCCATTTTTTCTATATCTCCAAGTAAATAAGCTGATATATGACTCGTGAGATCACGGCAAGCCACCAGAAGAAAAACTTAGAGAAGCTGGCATCCAGTTCCATGTGGTTTCTTGATGGAACATTTAAAGTAAATATTACTACCATATAAAATATATAAAATATTTACAATGAATTCACACAGGTTGCAACTCACATATTCACCCAAGTGTTTACGGTATTGGGAACTGTATCGCGGGCAAGCAGCGAGAAGGGCGTGGTGGCGATGCCATTTGTTTACGCATTGCTGACATCGAAAGAATCAGCTCAATATGTTATTGTTCTTGAAGCGGTGGCTGCCGAAGAGGACCAAATAGAAAACGGCAAGCCACAGTTTGTAATGACCGACTTCGAAAAAACATCAACATGTTTTTTCCACCTGTGCCAGAGTCTGTACACGAAGATTCAAGCGATAAAGAGTTCACGCACAAGTTAGCTGCATTGGCGTTTGTTCCGATATGCGATGGAGAATGTTACTTCGCATATTTGAAAGAGAAAGCTCCAGAAGATATGAAGAAGTACGTCGAGTATTTTGAAGTTCCGGTTGTGGAATCAATACGATGCCACTGTAGAGGGACAAGCGAGAACCAATAACGCGTCGGAGGGGTGGCATAACAGGTTCCATCTGTTGATGGCAAAATCCACACATGCAAGTCAACTTGTCCTGGAATGGAAAATCAAGTGCTCGAAAAACCAACTCTCCGAAATTAAAAATTCTTACATTACCTATTATTTCCGTGATTACATACCGGCTTATAAATTCATGACTGTGTGTATTGATGATGTTAGTTGATGCAAACTTTACTTAGACAGAAATTTCTCGATGATTTACTCAGGCTAGTAATTAGGTACATTAAAGAAATCAAACTGTGAAATTAAAAATTTATTAAGATCAGTAAAAGCTCAAAAATAATTTTTTTTAATTATTCATTAAGAAAATTTAATCTGTATATAGATATAATCTGATAAAGGTAGGTTCAAAAAGTCATAGTTTATTTGACTTAAGGCAAGAAAGTAGTTTCTATAGGAAAATTTTTAACTCAAGACAAAATAAATATTTTTGTACGGTAAAAAATGGATGTATTTTTAAAATTTTACTTATAGCCATTATTGAAAAATGAATAGAACTGAGAAATATCAAATAAAAATATTTAAAATGTACAGAAAGCTAAAAATAAGTCGTCTCAAAGCAAAATACTTTTTTTCTCTTTGATTTGTGTTTTCATAACAAAACCTTAGCCCAAAATCTCCCACGAATAAAGTTACAACGGGGGTAATTTTGTCCAATAAAACATTTCTAAGCCACTTTATTTTGACGGCCCATGCTAAGAAAAACCTTAGCCAAAGATCAGTCGATTTAAAATTATCAATAAAGGACTGCGAAAAATTAAAAAATTAGCAAAAATCAATAATCTTGATAAGTTGGTACCTAATAAATCGAATTTTTTCAATTAAATCGATTTTTAAATTCAATTTTGCCTCTCACAGGTAATTTTAAATCGACTGATTTAAGGCTAAGGTTTTTCTTCGCACGGGCCGTCGATTTATTGTTTTAGCCAGCAGAAAAAAATGTGGAAATAATTTTTTTGCTATCAATCCGATGATATATTATTGTAAAAAAAATTTTCGACACGCCAGCCACGAATAAAACGACTCTAACTTTTCAGTTTATAAGACATCGCAAGGAGTCATTTTATTCGTGGCTGGGCTGTCGAAAATTTTATCTTTGTGAATAATTTATTTTGCCTTTCATCAAAAAATTATCAGATAGGTAAACAACCAAATGGTAAGTTGAGCAAACTTGTTATCAAAGTATCCAAAAAATCCGTATTTTCATCTCATTTCTATTATTTAGTTTTTTAATAACTCAATATATTTTTGGATTCTCGGTAAATTTTTTGGGTAACCGGATATTGAATTTTTGAAAAAGATATTTATTTATCAAAGTACCTGGTTAATTATTCACCACGTTGTTTGTTCTCGGCTAGCTGCAGGACATGTCAAGAGTTTTAGTTGATTCATGGGACCAAGTTGCTCGAACAAGGGTGTTTGCGCAGGTCTGGATCAACATCAGAAGTCAATGACCGATCCGCACTGTTCTTTTTCAAACTCATGAGGTTTTTTCTGAATTCATTAAAAATTTATTTAAATTTATTAATTGATAACAATAATCAAAGAATTTTTTTTGTTTAATATCGAGGTACGAAATCTGCAGCAACTAACCAACCAAAATGTTATAATCAAAAACAATCATGTACCAGTAAACATGGTAACATCAAATCTTTATCGATTGAAGTCTTTTTCACGTAGAAAAATCAAGTGATTTTTTTTTTTTTAATTTTAAGTATACTATTATTGTAAACATTAAAAAATTATTGAATAGTTTACGAAAAGTAGAATGATAATTCTTTTTTTTTTTTTTTGGCAAAAAATTAAATTCTAGTATTTCGATTATTCAATTCATTTTTGCGTGATTAATAAACAGAATAAAAAAATTTCAAATTTTATAATTTATATAATTCATTCATTTTGATTGAACAGTGTTGATAATGTTCCAGCTAGAAGCTTCCGACCCACGTTAGTATGTTAATAGTTGTAAAATATCTATTCCAATAAGACAATAGTTTTCACTTAAGTGCCCAATTTTTATGATTTAAAAAAAAAATTTAATACCCCTCTTTACGAAATATTTAACAGTTTTTGAAAATCCTCCGTCCAAACCGGCTGACCAATGCATGTATAAATTATTTAAAAAAAACTTGTAGAAAAAAAAACAATTAAAGTTTAGTATAAGACAAGACTCGTCATTGTCTTCTAAGACAGTTCAGATTTTTCGTGAAGCTAGTGAAGGCAATCAAATATTTTCAAGTCGATTATAAAAGGTAGGCTTATTGAATTTAAATAAAATAAATAAATTTTAATTTTACACTGAACTAAATTTTTTCTGACAATACTTCGATGAGTGGACTGTAAAAAAAAATAAATTTATGCAAGTAGTTGATAGAATAAAATCTAAATCATATTTTTTATTTTAATTATTTTATGTCACTCGGGATGGAAAAATCGATATTTACAAAATATATATATTTTGCAGAACCCAGTTAAAATGAGTCCCAATGAAAAGATTATTCATCAACTGTCCAATGAAAATGAATCAAAGTCGGAAAAACCATCCTTGAATTTTAAAGAAATGACCTCGGAGGAACACAAAGCCATGATAAATCAGCCATTTTTTAAAAGAGAAGACATCAAGTGGTTGAACGTATCTGTTTTTTCTTTTCTGCACGCGGTTGCTATTTACGGATTCGTTACTTACCCATACAGATCCAAAAAGTTGACGTTTTTATGGGGTAAGTAGTTGATAAATTAAAAAAGTATAATTATTTTATTGAAAACCTGTTTTGGATTCTCCACCTGCTGTCATGTACAATTAATCTTCCTCATTACAGTCCATTATCATAAATTATTAGTAATGCTTAGTAAGATGCCGTAGATATGATAACTTTGTTAAATTTTTTTTCTTTGCACTCTTGTTTAAAAAAGAACGTCTTTACATTATTTAAAAGATATTAGCTTTTAAAACTACGCTTATCTCCAACTTATTTTTTTCCATGTACAGTGGTTATATTACAATAAGATACTTTATTGAGCTATTAATATGTAACTGTTTGCTTTGTGTGTTACGCATCAGTAAATTTTAAGCGGTTTCAAGTTATTTTTTGGCTTATTTATTAAATGTTAAAAAATTTTTTAATCAAAAAAGCTGAGAGGTAGCTAAAGAGTTAAAAGTAATTATAATATTTATTGATTCTTAATATTTGTAATGAATTAACATACATAAAAGTTTTAAACAAGATAATAACCAAATTCAAGATAATAAATTAGAATAGGACTTAAAAACCAGGAAACATGCGATAAAGTGATTCGTGGATGCATAAAAAAAAATAGCTCAGTAAGGAATCTTATTGCACTTGCGTTTAAATAACGTATTTTATTGCACTGACCAGTTAGGATAAACCTTAGCATTGAACCATCGCTTTAGTTCTTATTTCGTTGTAATGTCCTGATTTTCATTCATCTTTATTAGTAAATTGTAATAAAAGTACTATTTATTTAAGGCTGGTTCTTAACGGTCGTGTCAAACTTTGGCGTGGGGGCCGGTATCCACAGGCTATGGTCCCATCGCGCTTACAAAGCCAAGCTTCCGCTCAGAATAATTCTCATGTACTGTTACCTTACTTCCGGACAGGTAAGCCTTACCCTTTTAAAAAATATTAACCAATACTACACCTTTGAAATTAAAGTACACACCCGCGTACTGGATAAGGGACCATAGGGTGCACCACAAGTACTCGGAGACGGACGCCGACCCCGTAAACTCGAAGCGTGGCTTGTGGTTCAGTCACGTAGGTTGGATGGTCATGAGGAGGCACCCCGAGGTCTTGAAGAAGGGACGACTAATCAATATGGACGACATTCACGCCGACCCTGTTGTCGAGTTCGCCGAAAGGTCAATAATACTTTCATTTTTTAAATATTCTTATTTATCATCATCCACGCATTTGCGAAAAAAAAATTTTTAAGTTTAAAGTTTTGGAATATTATTTACGAAAAGTGATTGTTTTAACTTTCAGATACTTTGAGTTGCTGCGGATTATTTGCGTGGTAGTTGTACCAATTTTGGTGCCCGTTTACCTATGGAACGAAACTTAGTACTGGGCAGTTCTATCTCAGGTCTTCATGAGGTTCGTATGTTCCTTGAACGTCACCTGGTGCGTCAACAGTTTTGCTCACATGATTGGAGTAAGACCCTACGATAAGTAAGTTTCATTTTTTTATTGAAATTGTCTTTCTAAACAAACTTTGCGACTCTTTCTCTCAAAGTTGCTAAGCCTTGCCACAAAGCTTAAAAAATTTGAAACTTTTGATTAAGCAAAGTTTGGCAAAGTTTAACATAAATATTTCTAACTTTCAAAATTTTTAAATTTTTTCTTAAATAGTAAGGCATATTTGTTAAATTTTTTGCTCATTTGGTGTATACAATTGATTTAATGAAAAACATTGCGATAATAATGAGCCAGGAACTGTTTATTTATATGTTAAATCGACGTTTTGATTTAAGATCAGGATCTTACATTAATCCTTAAAGATAATCCATAGAATCGTATAGTAATCATTAAAGATCCATTGGATCATTTCAATCCATAGGATCATTTCCAGGATTGACTTCAAGTGATTATTACTCATGATCTTAAGGATCAAGATAATTATTTGAATGTTCCATAGGTTTCAGTTTTAATGGATCATGATTGATCCAAAAAAATAATACATTCTTATTAGATAAAAATACTTGTAGTTTTACGAGATTAATGGTGTTTATTATTGTAGGTCTATAGCGCCAACGGAGAACTTGACGATCTCACTGATGACAGCAGGCGAGGCATGGCACAACTACCACCACACTTTTCCCTGGGACTACAGAGCCTCAGAGTTGGGAAGTTACCTGGGAAAAGTCAACCTCACGACTTTTTTGATCGACGCCTTCGCCAAAATTGGCTGGGCTTACGACCTGAAGTTGTGGTCAAAATATCTATGGTCCCAGCAAAGAAAAACCTTAGCCCAAAATCTGCCGCGAATACTAAAATTTCTCTAAATCACTTTATTGATGATTAATATTAAAGAAGGTTGCCTTTTCTTGATGAAAATTTAGGAAAATTTTTTGAGGAATTACATGAAACTCTTTTTATAGAGTAGTTGTCTTCGTGACTCAAAATTATTCATGATTTTAACTTTTTTATATTGTAAGAAAATGAGCTTTGCTATCTGTCCTTTAATACACAACTAAATAAAGTATTTTAGGTTATTGATTTAATTTTATCATGAATAAAGTAATTCAAAACATTTTAGACACTTTATTCGTGGCAGATTTTGAGCTAAGGTTTTTCTTCGCTCGAACCATCGAAAAAGTCAAGATAACTTGAGCTTACAAAGAAAAAACGTAACATTACGTTAACGTTTTATTACATCACAAGAGCCGCAGTGGCTCCGAGCTAGAGCGCGCGCCTTCCAATCTTGGGGTCGTGGGTTCGAGCCCGGGTCTCGGCGATTTTTTCAAGTGTTTTTTCACGCGTTAAAATTGTCGGGATTAAGTCCACTGTAGCTTAGGTGAGGTAAGGATGCCCTACATCACTTGTTCCAACTCGGACATCCTAATGGCCGACTAAATTCTCTCCGAAAACATTGACCAGCCGCGAGTCCGAATCGGAGGAATAAAGTCGACCGATGCCCGACCGGAAAAAGTGTGTAAGGCTGACTACTTAACCGGGTTGAGCTTGAGTATCCCGATGCGCTTGCGGCTAGTAGGGTCGACTGAGTCCCCGAAAACCAAAATGCAAGCATCGCTCGAGAGATTCGCTCAATCGGGGTTTCTTAAGGGGGTTATTAGAGTAGGGACACAAAAAAAACGAGAATTGGGCAGAAACCACGTTAAAAAGCATGAGAAAGGCAAAACAGAGACAACTGTATAAAACAACTTAGAGTAGGTGGCGTGGGTCCCTCACACATATGTGGTTGATACCCCCCTTGTAATGGGTCTTTACCCACAAGCGAGGTTGCCAGGAATACAATTTAACAATTTAACAATTTATTACATCACAAAAATAATAATGATTATGAACCGAAAAATTACATTGTAAACGTTAGTGTTACGAAAGAATATAATCAAATTAAAAATCTTTCTGTAAAAAATCATAAGCTCTAGACTGCTAAAATTTTCTCTTATTTTAATAAAAAATTAAATAGCTACTTACCTTTACGCAAAAATTTTTTTTTTCTAAAACTAACTTCTTTATGAGAGAGAATATCTCGAAATTACTTAATTCATCTTAATAACTCTTTTAGATTTTCAGACGACGACTCTTATTATCCAAGTTCCATGCTACGAATTTTTTGAACAAATTTGAATCTTTATCTCGCTTTGGTATATATCTTGAATTTCATTCTAATTTTATGCTCCAACACGTTTGGTAAATAAATTAAAATAACGTTTTGAAAAATATAGCTTGATCGTGCACACTTGTTAATGTGGTCGCACGCACCGTTTTCCTAAAAATTTTTTCACCCCTACACTGTAAAAAATATTTTTCGTAAAATTACCTCGATCAACGATGTAAAAATCGAGAACATTGCTCAGCCATGTAAATTTACCTCGATCAACCCAAGGTAGACAATTAGTGAGTATTAATGGACCTGAAAACTTAATAAAACAGCAAATCGCTATTGCAAGGCGCACAGAACTAAATCATCAGCCGTTAGAATTAAATCTTCAAACTAAACTATGCCAAAATTGCAACAGAAATATTTTGTATGAAATAACATTATTGAATGAAGACCCAACTTGTCTTAGGTTAAATATATTGACACGTACAATGAATATTTGTTGTATCATTTGTAATGCGCAAAATAATTTGCACAGATTGTCAGTTACATGTAGAGTTCATTTTTTTATTGAAACAAATATTTATATTCCAGAGGGTGTGAGATCATGTGAACATCATTTAGATGAAAACGGTCAATTTTTAATTATTTTATTACCTGGACTACGCTTTATTAACCGACCACGTAAAGTAAATGGTCACGAAATGCTAGAATTTTTGAATCAGTTGAGGCAATTTTTTATCGTTAACAAACCGAAACCACTAGATACATCATTAGATGAGGAAGAATTTAAGTGCATCTCACCTGTAACAAAACAGCAGTTTGAAGAACTATTAACATATTGTGACCCTGTAATGCAAAATGGAAAACTAAGACATGTCAAAAGGAAGGATTTGCTGCTTTTTGTGCAAGATGAGGCAAAGCCTTAGTGATGACTTTTTAAAACTTATTTTTGATTGTAGCTCCAGACAAAATGTAAGCCTTACAGTTGATTATGTCAGAAGATCTTTATCGACAAGATTTGTTCAAGAGAACATTGGGCCAGCTTCATTAACCAGGCAAGAATATATAGCTCAACATGTCACAGCTTTTTCTAATGTTTTGTATAACCCTCAACCTGATGTACCTCGAGCTATCGCTATTATTGACAGTACGTATGCGTATATTCATAAAAGCTCTTGCTTTAGAGTTCTACGTCATTCATACTCTGTGCATAAACATCGTCACCTGCTGAAACCAACTTTAGTTGTGGCTCCTGATGGATTTATTTTGGCAATCTTCGGTCCATACTTCTCTGATTCTGCCAACAATGATGCGCAAATCTTAAGGGATGAACTTCAAAAAGATGGTGACTCGTTAAGAGATTGGTTTCAAAATGGTGATGTCGCTTTAGTAGACAGAGGATATCGAGATGCTGCTCCAATTTTAGAACAATTGGGCATTGACCATAAAATGCCTGCTTTATTGCCACCTGGACAAAGCCAACTATCTACTGAAGAAGCTAATAGCACGCGTATAATAACGAAAAGTCGGTGGATAGTAGAAAGCAGAAATGGGCACATTAGATCCATTTTTAAGTTTTTTGCAAATATATTTAATGTACAGCATGCAAAGTATATAGGAGATTTTTATCGCATTGCCAGTGGTATAATTAATAGATATCATCCTGTCATCCATATGGCAGATGCAACTGCAGAACTTGCTCAACAAATGTTACTAAAATCTGAAATTCCCAATGTTGTTCAAGCCAGAGTTGAGGTAGATAACCTGATTAGAAGAAATGGACAGTGGAGACGATTGCATCAAGATGACATTCTGGATTTTCCTGTTCTGGACTTAAACTACTTGAGAGATCTAACTATAGGTGTTTATCAGGTGAGTCTCGCTCCATCTTATATCCAAGATAAAGTTGTCAGAGAAAATGATGAAGAGTTTCAACTTGATGAACACGTAACTGAACCAGGCTTTCTCAGAGTCAGAGTTTTTTCTCGGTTTCGGAATGCAACAAAATATCAAACATTTATTGCTTATAATAATATAGACGATGATGGCGCAGACGATGCTGAGGATGCCAACGTGCCAGAGCCTATAATTGGCTACTATTGCACTTGTCTATCAGGGGCCAGGACTTTGGGAACTTGTGCTCATGTGGCTTCTATTTTATGGTTTTTGGGCTATGCAAGACATCAGAATAATATTCGGTACCCCAATGAATCCCTGCTTAACACAACACTGGATACTCGCAATGGTCAGCAAGATGAAGCACAAGAAAATATAAATATTGAAGTAATAGAATAATTGTGTATAAATATAGATTTATGTAAAAATAAGTAGTTATGTAATATATTATTCTATGACATAAAAAGGACGTGTTCGAAAAATAATGAATGAGTTATTTAATTAATAGTAATTTGCAATAAATAATCTCGAAGTAATGAGTTATTATGTGTAAAAATTGATTCAAGTAAAAAAAAAAAAATTATATTTTCAGTCAGCTAATAATTCTTTTTTCTTTCAATCTCTCCAATAAAGTGGAATTTTTAGCAAACTTTCCAAGTTTTTTATCTAGTGTTTTTTAAACAAAAGAAAAAGAGAGATAATAATCGCTTTGCTTCTTTTCATTTTACGGTAGGGTACAGACTTTAATTCAAAGTCCTCTAATTTAAGTATAAATGTGATGATGATCCCATAGACACAAAAAACGTGCAACTTCGATGAGCTGTATCTTCGAAATATGAATTTTTAGAGCTTAGTGCCTGTGGACACTTTTGATCTACTGGTCAAGGACTATCAAATCTGTTAATCTCAACAAGTTTGACAGAGGGCCATTTCCCATAAGGATTCTGCGGGGTCCTTATTGTAAAATCACTCCACTGGTCCATGTTCCTACTTTTTACATCGTTGATCGCTGTAAATTTACAAATTTCAGTAAAATTACATACCTCAACGATGTAAATTTACGATTTTTGGTTAATTTACATCGATGATCAGGGTAATTTTACTGAAATTATTTTTTACAGTGTAGAGTAAGTTGTGGCTTTTTTGACTTATTTTTTTTAAGTATGAAAATGAAGCGTTTAAAGGTCAACAACAATTGATTTTGCAGTCAGAAGGTTTAAAAGAATGGTGAGAAAAAAAAAATTTTGTTGAGTTTTTAGTTTTGTGTACATATTATTGCAATGTCTTCTTGTATTTTTCTATTGATTTCTTTTATAAATAACCGATGATTATAAATTATTTTATACCCTTCAGGCATATAATCGGTGCGTTTTCATAGCCCAAACCCAGTCGATAACTAGGTCGTTTTCATAGCTCACGACTGTTGTACCGGCGAGCAGTAGAGAAACGCCTGTTTCTTTACTGCTCGCACAGAAACGCTACCCAATTATGCACTGGACAAAGTACAACACGTGTGATTCAGCCGGTAAAGATGGCTCGAGCCGACGCCATCTTGAGGGTTATGTTATGCTAGTTGGGTTAGTACATACTTCTGCAGTCTGCTGCGCGCGTATTGATAGACTTGAAGAATCAACTACATTGAATTAATATACACGGCAATTCAAAAACTACTTTTAAAACATAATCATCATTATTTATTATTATTATTGTTATTTTTTTTTTTTTTTGTTATTTAAAAGTTTCATAAAATCATGAAGTGTTGATCTTGATAGCTGATACATGTATCAATTAATAAACAAGATGATCAAGTGATTTTTATAAATAGTTTTTTAAATCAATTATTTTACAATCAAAAAGTTTTTCACTATAATTTTTGATAAATCATCTGTGTTGTGTTATTGTGTATCTTTGAGTGAATTGTGTCTAGTTTGGGTGATATAGGTTATATTGATTAAGAATTGATTCCAAAACAATTTAACTTAATCAAAGCGGTTTTTACCAATGCTTATTAAATACAGTTAAATTGTAGTTATAATAAATAAAAATTTGATTATCAAATTATTAAAAAGGTGTTGCTATAAATTTAATATTATCTTTTTTTTTTTTTAATAAAAAATTACCATTCTATTGAATGAGTTTTACTAAACAACATATAAGAGAGTCATGCTGATAATTTTTTTTCCCAAGAATATTGACATTTTAGCAAAGTCAATTATTTACACAGCTTTAATATACAATATTAGTCGGATTAACCTGACTACTTATTTCATTTAACTATAAATGTATAATTTGATATCAAAAATTTTTATACTTTTCTTATTACAATAAAATTAAGTTTTTTTTAGAAAAAAAAATTTCTTTCAATCACTAAGAAATACATTGTTTTGTTTAAAAAAAAAAAGATTTTTAAGTATTTTTTTTCCCTGGACCCTGCAATAGTGTCCTTTTCCAACCGGTAAATTTTTTGTTTTTGTACGAAAGTTCAAATCTTTTTTTTTTTTTTTTTAATATTATTGTAAATTATTATAAATATTATTATTAAAAAATTTTTGACCCTCGACATTGCTACGATCTTCTTACCCAGCTTTCATTAATTAATCGTATGTACAAATGTATTTTTTACATTTTCAAGTTTTAACAATTATATAATTAACAAAATTTTCTTTTTTATTTGCGGTTTTTCTTTCTATCTCGATGTCAGCTGGTTGGTGCCGATTATATGCCTTCAGGGTATAAAATTACGTACGTACTTCAGGGGACTAACTGCCATGTTCGCTTGGGTCGAATGATTTTTCGAAACTTCGCTTCGGCTCGCGCGCGCTGCGCGCGCACGAGCCGGCGCTCCGTTCCGAAAACATCATCCGACCCAAAGAAACACGGCATAGTCCCCTTCAGTACGTAAATAACTAATTCAAACTGTTTCAAATTAAGTTTATCTAAAACTCAAGGCTTTACTCGAAGAAATAACTTATTTTTAAATTTCTTCATAACTAATTCAAAATTTATTCGGATAAGATACAAGGTTAAATTTATTGAAATTTCATGCAATGATATGACGCACATATATTGTTAACTACGTAAATATTTTCATTTTCACTTAAAATTAAGAATCCTAGGTGTTACAAAAAACAGAGCTCCACGTGTTTTTGAAGTTTCAAAAATAGTGTACTGAGTATTACGTAAAAACCAATAGAATCGTCAGGAACCAATAATAGACATAATTAATTTTCTTTTTTTATCAGATAAATAATGACTTTTGATACCGAATGTATAATGAAACTAAAATTTTCTTCTTCATTCTATTTACGGGCAAAAGTCAAAAAGTCGGCCACTTTTTCGTTGTGTCATGTCATGTAATTCCGCCGAAAAAAGGTACTTGTAAATGAGATACCTTTCTAAAAATTTAACAGCTTCATGTGTTCATCAAACCCTTGAAGCTGTTAAATTTTTAGAATCATATCTCTTTTTTAAATACCTTTTTTTCTGCGGAATTACATGACATGACCCAACGAAAAAGTGGCCGACTTTTTGACTTTTGCCCTAACACATTTTTTGTGATGATCAAAATCGGGACATTTTTCTATAAACGTTATCATCAAAACCTTTGTTTTTTTCACTGTTTACAGATTTTTTCTGAAAACACTATGGCAAGAAGCTTTGCAGTCATCATGTTAATAACATGGGCTTACAGCGTCGTTGGAACAAGATCATCGTCCTCATTTGAGGAATTAAGCGACGACGATGAAAAGGTTGACGTTGTTTTACCATACTATTTCAAAAATTTACTGATGATGTCGAGAGACTTTAACGCACTACTTCCAGAAAATTCGATCTTGTGTATCGTAGGCCAAAGTCTCTCTTGGGTAGGCGAAGCATTAGAAATCTTTCGGGACCTTGACTTGCCAACTGGAATCGAACAGGTCATTTACGTTCCATTTACCGGTTACTTCTTACAACACTCGAAGTATGGAAGAACAGGTGAATTCACAACCAAGGGTGCTAAGTTTATAACCGAGGGTCAATTGAAAAAGTATCGCGAGCTACTTCTACGACTCAAAATGGATCCTAAAACAATCTTCGAACGGTGCAAGATTAACGACGTAAGAACAGTTGTAGCCGACAATGTTTCCACTGGACAGGGCCTGGCCTCGTTTCTGTACATCTTACTAAGCTGGGCTTACGAGAAAGGTATCAATCTAGACAATGCACTGGTTGTGGTTATCGTGGTACACGAAGATGTCGATGATAAAGTTGAGTACATAGACATCGATCGAGGTGATTTCTACTTGAGACCTCGTGTACTTGAAACTGATCACAACATACTTGGTACGATCGCCAATCCTGAGCTTCATCATCTATTTCCGAGGCTCGTTATTCCTTACCCATTCAGTTACTGGAATAACAGCCCCAGAAAAATAACCTTGAAACTGGATCCAGACAATGTTAGGATGATCAAGAATTTGAGAAGATATATTAAACAAAATTTGGATACCATTAAATCTTGGTATATATTCGTGGATAAAAATGATGGGACTTGTAATAGTTTACCTGATTCATCGACCATTCTTGAAAGATTGAGATCTTCCCATTTGGGAGAAGCTAGTAATGATGCCACCACAGCTAGACCTGTTTTCACTTTAGGTGAGCTAGCTGATTCATCAACGATTCTTGGAAGATTGGGAGAAGCTAGTAATGATACCACCACATCTAGATCTGTGTTCACTTTAGATGATCTAGCTGATCTGTCGACGATACTTGAAAGCTTACCATCCACTTCGTCGGGTATTTATGATTCGTGTTTCAATCATTGGAGTAGTCGTCAAAAACGGAATGTTCATAAAGATGACATCAGAGGACACTTGTATCTGATTCTGTCGTTCATTACAACTGCTAATTCGAATAATACCTTGAACCGAAATCTTGGTATAGAATACGCCAGAGTTTCGGGAAACTTGTCTTTTGTTGAGTTTATAGAGCGCCAGTTGGTAAATCCATTTTCAACCGCGAGTAAAATTTTACTGAAGACGTGCAAAAAATATCATCTTAACGACAGCTGTGAAGAAGTCATTTTCATCTCAAACCAAACGTCGCAGTCTGACTGTATGGAACATCACAAGCTGTTTCATTGCGACGAGTTTTGGGCAAGCACGGAAGTTGTGCGAGAAATCGTTGATGTGGTTGGGAAAAGTTTTTCTGGAAAGACTAAAACGAGAAGAATCATTGGCCATGAAGTTGAAAATTTAATTTTTGGGTTGAGACACTCGTATCGAAAATTAACAGTGGAGTACTTGACCGAAGCTACGATACAGGCACTTTTGTACTGCTCGACTCGAAAAATAATGCCAACTTTGGATTGTCCTTCGCGTTCTTATGAATATCTTGGAAAAATTTTAATCTCTTGGTTTAGTTAAAAAAAAAAAAAAAAAAAAAAAAAAAAAAAAATTCTATTTATGTATGTACTTATAGAAATATATTGTTTTTATTGATTGAATAAATACGGTTGATCAATTTCTATCTTATTTTTCTTTAGTAGTTTTTTTAAATTTAATATTATTAGTACAGGTTGACTATACAAAATATCGATCTTGACACGTTTTATCATAAATACTCATCATTCAAAAATGTGTAAATAGAATGAAGAAAATTTCAGTTTCATTATACATTCGGTATCAAAAGTCATTATTTATCTGATAAAAAAAGAAAATTAATTTTGTCTATTATTAGTTCCTGACGATTCTATTGGTTTTTACGTAATACTCAGTACACTATTTTTGAAACTTCAAAAACACGTGGAGCTCTGTTTTTTGTAACACTTAGGATACTTAATTTTAAATGAAAATGAAAATATTTACGTAGTTAACAATATATGCGCGTCATATCATTGCATGAAATTTCAATAAATTTAACCTTGTATCTTATCCGAATAAATTTTGAACTAGTTATGAAGAAATTTAAAAATAAGTTATTTCTTCGAGTAAAGCCTTGAGTTTTAGATAAACTTAATTTGAAACAGTTTGAATAATTATTTATAATCATCGGTTATTTATAAAAGAAATCAATAGAAAAATACAAGAAGACATTGCAATAATATGTACACAAAACTAAAAACTCAACAAATTTTTTTTTTTTCTCACCTTTCTTTTAAACCTTTCTGACTGCAAAATCAATTGTTGTTGACCTGTAAACGCTTCATTTTCAAACTTTAAAAAAAATAGTCAAAAAAGCCACAACTTACTCTAGGGGTGAAAAAATTCTTACGAAAACGGTGCTTGCGACCACATTAACAAGTGTGCACGATCAAGCTATATTTTTCAAAACGTTATTTCAATTTTATTTACCAAACGTGTTGGAGAATAAAATTAAAATAAAATTCAAGATTTTTACCAAAGCGAGATAAAGTTTCAAATTTATTCAAAAAATTCGTAGCATGGAACTTGGATGATCAGAATCGTCGTCTGGAAATCTAAGAGAATTATTAAGATAAATCAAGTGATTTCGACATGTCCTCTCTAGAAATGTCAGTTTCAGAAAAAAAATTTTTGCGTAAAGGTAAGTAGATATTTAATTTTTATTAAAATAAAAGAAAGTTTTAGGAGTCTGGGGCTTATGAATTTATTACCGAAAGATTTTCAATTTGATTATATTCTTTCGTAACACTAACGTTTACGATGTAATTTTTCGGTTCATAATCTTTATTATTTTAGTGATGTAATAAAACGTTAACGTAATGTTACGTTTTTTCTTTGTAATCTCAAGTTATCTTGACTATTTCGATGGTTCGAGCGAAGAAAAACCTTAGCTCGAAATCTGTCACGAATAAAGTGACTAAAATGTCTCTGAATTACTTTATTCATGATAAAATTTAATCAATAACATAAAGTATTTTATTTAGTTATGTATTAACGGATAGTAAAGCCCATTTTCTTACAATCGAAAAAAGTTAAAATCATGAATAATTTTGAGTCACGAAGACTTAAGAACCGTCTGAGAAAGCTACTGTGTAGCGAAACATGTTACGGCTTTATACATATTGTATTTTAAATAAATTAAATAATTAAGATTTAAGTACCCTATAAAAAGAGTTTCATTTAATTCTGCAAAAAATTTTCCTGAATCTTCATCAAGTAAAGACAACCTCCTTTAATATTAATCGCGAGTAAAGTGATTTAGAGACATTTTAGTATTCGCGGCAGATTTTGGGCTAAGGTTTTTCTTAGCTGCGACCATTTTACCACACGTTCATCAAAATTTTCGGAATCGAGAATCAGATTTTTTTTTTTTTTTTTTTTTTTTCATTTTTTGATTTTGGTTAATAAAGTACACATTATTAGATATTGAAAGTTTTTATTTCATAATATATATTTGACTATGAAGGCACAAGCTCGATAAAAACCATATTTAATAATACTGAGGCCCAGCGTCTCTGCGATGCCATGTAACAAGAAAAAATTATATTTTACGTGCCTGTTGTGAAAATTATTTAAATTTAAATGGTTTGATTTGAAAAAAAAAAGTTTGACGTCAATTTGACGCTAATTTGTCGTCAATTTGACGTAAAATTAACGTAAAATTGATAGTATGTTTTGTTCCAATAGTTCCCTTTTTTTTGACGTCAATTTTTTGTAAAATTGACGTAAAATATGCATTTGATTTAAAAAACTTTATTGATGTAAAATTTACATCAATTTTTTGTAAAATATTCTTTAATAATTTTTGTAAAATTTTTGTTAAATTATCGTCAAATTTTTGTTATTATTTAATAAATTTTCGAATGAATTTGATGCAAATTTGTAGTAAAACTTTATTTAAAGATAATTTAAATTTATGTCAATTATTATTGACAATTTTTGAAAAAAAAATAATTTTATATAAATTTTAAATTAATTTGATGTAAATAATTAATCATTAATTTTTTGAAATTGACGTCAAGTTTATAATAAATATTCTTAAATTTCTTATTAAAATTTTAATATTAATATTTCGTATGAAATTCAATTAAAATTTTCACATATTTTTTTTGTTCAATTTTCAATAAACAATTAAATTAAAAATATATATTCGTCATAATTTTTATAAAGATTTAAATCAATTTTTGATGTAAATTTTTTGATAAATTTTAATTGTTATTTTTTTAAATTTTTTTTCCTCCGTCTAACCTCAAAATCGGACCTTCACCCCTTGTTTTCGGTATCTCTGGAGGAAAAATGTTTTTCAAAACATGGTCGAGAAGGGTTCTTTGGCCACCTCGTAGCACCCCACGCCTTATTCGGCTCAGGTCACAAACCTCTCGGAGGCGAAATAAACCCTTCCCCGACCTGTTATGAAAAATACTATTTTCATACCGAAAACAAGGGGTGAAGGTCCGATTTTGAGGTTAGAAGGAGGAAAATACTATTTCTCCATCCGATGGTCGAAAGTACGTCAGCTGTGCATCGATTTCGCAGTCGAAAGTTCGACTTTGCTGCATCGATGCATAAATTTTGTGCGTGCGTCAGCGGAAAAATTATACATAGGCCATATATAGATTATGTATGGTTAACCATACATAATCCATACATAGGAATGAGCAGTGATGGGTAAATGTCAAAAACGAACTAAATGACATGACGTGACACGTCAGATACGTCATCTACGTCAAAAAGTGTCATTTATGTCAGGAAGTCTAACCAAAAAATTATGCCTGTTTATATTTATAACTTTTCGTGAGTCATGACGTGACTTCCACTATTTATTTATACATTTTGTTATTATTTATTATCCTGAGTAAAAAAAAAATTTAATTACCTACTCATTTCATTGCCTTCAGAAAAAATTAACAAAAGTTCTTTCGTAATTTATAATAGTAGATGGAAATTATCTCAGATACATTTGGCGTTTGTTTGAATCATTAATAAATTACATTTCACATTAAAAGAATGAATGTCAACAGGTAAATTGTAAAACTTAAAAGACTATTTGTTTTGTGTTTTTTTTTTTTTTTTTTTTTTTTTTTTTTTTATCTTTAAAACTGTATTAGTAAATATTTTCATAATTTATTAAAAATTAAAATGTAAGTTAAAGTGTACATTATTGATTTTTTTTAAAGAAAAGAGCAGATTGATCATGCTTTGTGCAGATTTTTTTTTGGATGTAACATTCCATTTGTAGCTGTGGAATCAAATTTTTTCAAAGACTTTGTCAGATTACTGGACCCTGGGTATTCTCCACCCACAAGAAAAACTTTATCCGATGCTTTATTAGAAATGTTTTGGAAATGGTTAGTGTCAGAGATAAAAGAGAATGAAGTGCAAGATGGGGTAGCTTCATTAGATGGCTGGAAATGTGAACCAGCTAACACAAAAAATGTGGTATCCATGGTTCGTACAACAAGTGGAAAAAGTGTATTTTTAGAAGCTTGGGATTTCAGTAGAATCCGAGAAACTGGTGAAGCATTAGCGGTTTTTGCTAACCACTGCAAAAATGTTGGAATGCAAAGGTAAATTTAACCGCATATTTATTTTTTTTTATGTATTAAAACATATTGAAATTTTAATTATTCTTAATTGTGATTATTTCTTTTAGGTATAATATAAATATTTATGCAGCAATAAGCGACAATGCCTCAAACATGAATAGTATGGGTGAACAGCTACAAGATATGTGGCATATCAATTGCAACTCTCACTCAGGAAATTTAATGTTTAAAATTTTGGTGAATAAAGCTTTTAATAGAAAAGTTACCTTACTGGTAAAGGCTTTCAAATCTACTTGGTTAGAGGCTGATCTCACAGAGAGAACTGCACAAAAAATGATTCTCTCAGGAGAAACACGTTGGTGCAGCATAAGAAATAAATACAAAAGATGTTACTGTAACTTAGCTGTAATGAGAGATATATACACACATCATCAAACTTAACTCCTGATCAACGTTATCAGTTTAAACCAGAAGTGGTGGATTTACTTTTTGATAATGAATTTGAAGAGAAGTTAGATTTATCAATTAGTATTTTGAATCCTGTGTGTGAATTGGTTAATAATTGTCAGAAAAATAATTGCAGTATTGCATATGCCGTTGAATACTGGTTGGCTCTCAAGTTTCCAGTTTTCAACCATCGGTATGAATTGGCTTTAACTGAGCGGCTCGAGCAAGTCATAAACCAGTATGGACTAGCTGTCAATTATTTATGCCATGCATATAAAGGGAGAAAATTCATTAACAATATTCATTATAATGATATGATGAACCAATTCTTAAATAACAATCTTACTGCAGAAGGTAGAAGACAACTGGAAGAATACACCAATGAAACAGGATGGTTTCAAGTACTTTTTAATCAAAATTACACATCTTGGAGAGTTTTTTGGAGAAACGCTCGACGTTACTATCCGGAACTATCTAAATTAGCTGTAAAACTTCTTTCTTTACCAGCATCAAGTGCCAATATTGAAAGATTATTTTCACAGTGGGCTATAGTCCATAGCAAACTGCGAAATAGACTCAAATTTCGAAGGTCCGCTAAGCTAGCAGCTATTTATTTCTCTTTAAGATCAGTTTTTGCAAACAACGAAATGCCAGACATTATTCCAATTGTCCTTATTAGTCAGAATGTTCAGTTGCCATTTGAAGAAGATGATGAAGATAGTGAAGATGAGCAAAACGAAGATGAAAATGATTCCGAATGAGCATACATAGTCTGTGTATGGAACAGGTATGAATGAGATAAAAAATTTTGAACTGAGTGTTTTGGAAGATACATAATAAACTCAATCATTTTTCGTGAGTATTTTGGGAGTCTATCAGTGCAATCATTACATTCTCGTAAAATCCTCGGGTGTTTACTCCATGAAGTCTGAAAAATAAAACTATTTAATTGTTGAAAATTTAAAATTTGAAATCAAAAAGTTCATTTTTTACACAGTATATGAAAACTTGAAAGTTTTAGTTAACAAAGAAAAAAAAAAGCTTTTTAAAAACAGCAACTTATCTGATAAGTATTTAGTACGAAGCTCATCTTCTCCATTCTTATTTTCCCTCGCTAACCACTCCAGTCTTGTCAAACCAAAGTTGCGTTGACAAAAAAAAAAAAAAAAAAAAATTATCGAAATAACGCTTTTTCCGAGGCTCTTTTTTCTCTTGACGTAGCAAATGTCACAAAAGTGAGTCCCAGACATTTCGCCATAAAGAGTGAAGTTGGTTTTAGACGTTTTAGACGCTTGTCGGATAAACAACATTAAAAAAAATTTGGAATGAAATTAAAATAATGAATTTTCTTGTATAAGCTATAAGGTACAACTATTTAACCCTGGAAACGACTCCCAGGCAGGGTTGGGTGGTGTGGCACTTTGGTGACTCACCATGGTAAGCCACCTGGTGTATTGGTGTATTAGGCGCATTATACCCAGCGTTCGAAATAAATAATTTTTTATGAACTATTAAATAAACCGACAAGCTCCAAAACCTCCATAACGCTCGGGAGAGTGATAAATAAATAATTTTTTATAAACAATTAAATAAACCGACAAGCTCTAAACTCCCATAACGCTGGGGAGAGCGATAAATAAATAATTTTTTATAAACATTTAAATAGTTCGACAAGCTCATAACCCCCATAACGCTGGGAATAGCGATAAATAAATAATTTTTTATAAACAACTGAATAAACCAACAAGCTCGTAACCCCCATAACGCTGGGGAGAGCGATAAATAAATAATTTTTTATAAACAATTGAATAAACTGACAAGCTCTAAGCCCCCATAACGCTGGGCAGCTGAGTTCAAAGAAAAAACTATCGGCTATGCCCCAAGCTTTAAGCCCCCAAAACCCGGAGCACCCAAGTTCAACAAAAAAGCTGATTGGTTACCCCCCAAGCTCTAAGCCCCCAAGACCCTGGGTGCCTGAGTTCAATAAAAAAAAACGGATCAGTTGGGGGTTTAGAGCTTTGGGGACTGCCAATCAGTTCAGTTGTTGAACTCGGGCGCCCAGGGTTTTGGGGGCTTAGAGCTTGGTAGCCCATCAGCTTTTTTTTTTAACTCGCGTTTCCAGGGATTTGGGGGCTTAGAACTTGGGAGGTAGCCAATCAGCTTTTTTGTTGAACCTGGATGCTCCGGGTTTTGGGGGTTTAAAGCTTGGAAAATAGCTGATTAGTTTTTTCGTTGAACTTGGGTGCCCAGCGTTATGGGGGTTTGGAGCTTGTCGGTTAATTCAATTACTCATAAAAAATTATTTAATTATCACTCTCCCCAGCGTTATGGGGGCTTAGAGCTTGTTGGATTATTTAATTGTTCATAAAAAATTATTTATTTATCCCTCTCCCCAGCGTTATGTGGGTTAGAGCTTGACGGTATATTTAATTGTTTATAAAAAGTTATTTATTTATCGCTATTCCCAGCGTGATGGGGGTTACGAGCTTGTCGGTATATTCGTTTGTTTATAAAAAATTATTTATTTATCCCTCTCCCCATGGGTCTGAAGTTCGTAACGTTGCTCGCAACGGAAATGTGAAATATTTCCCCACAGCCTTTAAAAGTGATTCCGCATAATTTTATTGAATATAATGGAAGAAAATCTTTAAAAAAAAAATCCTTAAAAAATTTTGGAGTCAATACCTAAAAGGGAACCACCCTTACGTAAGGGCTAAAAGTTTTAAAATGTTCTCTAAAGGATACATTATTGATCCCACGTGTTTTTATCACGGGGAATGGAGAAAAGTAATAAAATAAAATTGTTAAAAAAATTTTAACTTGATACATGAAAGGGAATCACCCTTACGTAAGGGCTCAAAGTTGAAAAAAGTTCTCTAAAATATCCATTAACAATTCCGCGTGTTTTTAATCCGGGATTTGGCGAAAAGTATCTATTATAATAAAGTGGTAAAAAAATTTTGAACTTGATAACTAAAAGGGAACCAATCTTATACGCAAGGGCTAGGAGCTACGAAATTTCTCCAAAAGACTCCATGATTGATTCCGCGTATTTTTTTTCATGAAAAATCCAAAAAAGTATTTAATTAGAAACTCGATTAGAAACGTAAAAAAATTTGGGAGACAATCCCTACAACGGAACCACCCTTACATAAGGGCTAAAAGTTACGAAAATTTTTTTGAAGATCCCATGATGGATTTTGCGTAGTTTTAACAATAAAAAAGATTAAAAACAAAAACAAAAATTCACAAATTTTTTCTAAGTAATATTGTACAGGGAACCGTATTCGAGACCACCCTTACGTAAGGGCTAGAATCTCGAAATCTCTCTAGAGACTCCTTGATTGATTCCGCGTATTTTTTTTATGAAAAATCCAAAAAAGTATTTAATTAAAAACGTAAAAAAATTTGGGAGACAATCCCTACAACGGAACCACCTTTACATAAGGGCTAAAAGTTACGAAATTTTTTTTAAATCTTTTTTAATGTTAAACTGCGCAAAATCCATCATGGGATCTTCAAAAAAATTTTCGTAACTTTAGAGAGATTTCGAGACTCCTAACCCTTACGTAAGTGTGGTCTCGAGTTCGGTTCCCTGTACAATATTACTTAGAAAAAATTTGTGAATTTTTGTTTTTAATCTTTTTTATTGTTAAAACTACGCAAAATCCATCATGGGATCTTCAAAAAAATTTTCGTAACTTTTAGCCCTTATGTAAGGGTGGGTCCGTTGTAGGGATGGTCTCCCAAATTTTTTTACGTTTTTAATCGAGTTTCTAATTACTTCTAAATACTTTTTTGGATTTTTCATGAAAAAAAATACGCGGAATCAATCATGGGGAGTCTTTTGGAGAAATTTCGTAGCTCCTAGCCCTTACGTAAGGTTGGTTCTCTTTTAGTTATTAAGTTCAAAATTTATTAACCTCTTTATTATAATACTTTTCGCCAAATCCCGGAATAAAAACACGCGGAATTATTAATGAATCTTTTAGAGAACTTTTTTTAACTTTGAGCCCTTACGTAAGGGTGATTCCCTTTCATGTATCAAGTTAAAATTTTTTTAACAATTTTATTTTATTACTTTTCTCCATTCCCCGTGATAAAAACACGTGGGATCAATAATGTATCCTTTAGAGAACATTTTAAAACTTTTAGCCCTTACGTAAGGGTGGTTCCCTTTTAGGTATTGACTCCAAAATTTTTAGAGGGTTTTTTTTTTTAAAGATTTTCTTCCATTATATTCGATAAAATCATGCGGAATCACTTTTAAAGGCTGTGGGGAAATATTTCACATTTTCGTTGCGAGCAACGTTACGAACTTCATACCCATCTCTCCCCAGCGTTATGGGGGTTACGAGCTTGTCGGTATATTCAATTGTTTATAAAAAATTATTTATTTATCGCTCTCCCCAGCGTTATGTGGGTTTAGAGCTTGTTGCTTTATTCAATTGTTTATAAAAAATTATTTACTTATCGCTATCGCCAGCGTTATGTGGGTTTAGAGCTATTTGCTTTATTCAATTGTTTATAAAAAATTATTTACTTATCGTTATCGCCAGCGTTATGGGGATTACGAGCTTGTCGAATTATTTAAATGTTTATAAAAAGTTATTTATTTATCGCTATTCCCAGCGTGATGGGGGTTACGAACTTGTCGGTATATTCGTTTGTTTATAAAAAATTATTTATTTATCCCTCTCCCCAGCGTTATGGGGGTTACGAGCTTGTCGGTATATTCGTTTGTTTATAAAAAATTATTTATTTATCCCTCTCCCCAGCGTTATGGGGGTTACGAGCTTGTCGGTATATTCAATTGTTTATAAAAAATTATTTACTTATCGCTATCGCCAGCGTTATGTGGGTTTAGAGCTTGTTGGTTTATTAAGTTATTTATAAAAAATTATTTATTTATCGCTCTCCCCAGCGTTATGGGGGTTACGAGCTTGTCGAACTATTTAAATGTTTATAAAAAATTATTTATTTATCGCTCTCCCCAGCGTTATAGGGGTTTAGAGCTTGTCGGTTTATTTAATTGTTTATAAAAAATTATTTATTTATTACTCTCCCGAGCGTTATGGGGGTTTTGGAGCTTGTCGGTTTATTTAATAGTTCATTAAAAATTATTTATTTCGAACGGTGGGTATAATGCGCCTAATACACCAATACACGAGGTGGCTTACCATGGTGAGTCACCAAAGTGCCACACCACCCAACCCTGCCTGGGAGTCGTTTCCACACTGGGAAAAATGTGCGCGCGTTATGTCTCAAAAATGGGGGCTCTGCGTCTCAACGTCGTGGACCGGGAATCTTTCATAGGTGTGTCAAATTTGGCGCACGAGAGCGTGCGAAGAACAGCGCACATATGCTGAGATATGCAAGCGGAATAACCAATTGCGTTTGTAGGATTCTTGTTTTTATAGGTTACGCAATAATATTAATCTTAATAAATAAATGAGCTTTGGTAAAATTTAGTTTACATTAATTAATAAAAAAAAGTTAACCGTTAAAATTTACAACAACCGTAAGCGCGGGAAAGCTACATGCGAATGCGTATTCGTATAAGCTGAGAGGCGGGGTAGTGCGCGATTCGGTACGACACTGCGGCCCAAACGTTTACCACCGTGCGCCAAATTTGTTCCACAGTGGACAAAATACTGTCCAAATTGTAGATTCCATTATGGCTCTACGAGTGGCTTCAATACCGAGCACATTTTTCCCAGTGCAGGGTAAAATAGTTGTACCTTATAGCTTATACAAGAAAATTCATTATTTTGATTTCATTCCAAATTTTTTTTAATGTTGTTTATCCGACAAGCGTCTAAAACGTCTAAAACCAACTTCACTCTTTATGGCGAAATGTCTGGGACTCAATTGTGACAAAGATCATTCTAATTTTTATTTATTTTCAAACTTCAGGGGTTAGTGATTTCCGCGTCAGATTTTTTTATAACCAGAAAAAAACTGTAATTTAAAGTTTTTTTTTTTAAATGCATCAAGAAATTGAACAAAAAAGCGTTATTTCGATAATTTTTTTTGTTTTTGTTTTTTTTGTCAACGCAACTTTGGTTTGACAAGACTGGAGTGGTTAGCGAGGTTAACTATTGCAGAGAAAATAAGAATGGAGAAGATGAGCTTCGTACTAAATACTTATCAGATAAGTTGCTGTTTTTAAAAAGCTTTTTTTTTTAATTATTTTTTGAAGAGGTACTTTGTGGATATTTTTTTAATTTCAGCGGTCAGCGTATCCTTGTCAACTTTGACGGTGGTGCAGAAAAAAATGTTATTATCAATATAACTACTCTTAGACGACATTATTCAAAATCCACGTAAAAATAGTATTTAACGCACCTGAGGGAGTCAAAAATTAGTTAGCCCTTAGCAAACCGAAATGATGCCCGTACCGAAGGCGAGGGTGTCAAAGGTTTGCAAAGGGTTAGCTCATTTTTGCACTCCCTCGTGTGTAATAGTATATTATTCCCGCAGGCGAGATAGTTCGATTTGGCCTCCGAGAGGTTTGCGACCCGAGCCGAAGGAGGCTAAATCGAACCCTCGAGCCTAAGGGAAATATACTATTTTTCGTTCTTCTAACCGAAAACAAGGGGCGAAGTTCCGATTTTGAGGTTAGAGGGACGAAATATATTTTTCAACAGGAGGCAAGGAAAGTTCAAACTCCCTGTTTGGGACAAATCAGAAAGTTTGAAATTTCTGCGCCGTGTGTTGAAAAAACATTTTGAAGCTGAACGAAGCAATTGGGTGAAAAAAATTTCAAAGGTTCAACTTTAATTAGCTTTTTTTCATACAATACTCAAAAATATAAGTTTTTTAAATTTCTTTGTTAACTAAAATTTTCAAGTGTTCATATACTGTGTAAAAAATAAACTTTTTGATTTAAAATTTTAAATTTTCAACAATCAAAGACTTCATGGAGTAAAAACCCGAGGATTTTACGAGAATGTAATGATTGCACTGATAGACTCCAAAAATACTCACGAAAAATGATTGAGCTTAGGTATCTACCAAAACACTCAGTTCAAAATTTTTTATCTCATTCATACCTATTCCATACACAGACTATGTATGCTCATTCCTATGTATGGATTATGTCGTTGACCCGGACGAAAAGAAACACCTGCCAAAAAATCCGGTTAAACAGTAACAGTACCAGTTTTTCAAGAAAAACGTAACAAGTTTTTTTTTTACGAGAAAACTGTAACAAGTTAACAATTTTCCGAGATAACTGTAACAACAAAATAATCGGCCAATATATGAGCCAGTTTTTCAAGAAAAATGTAACAACTTTTTTTTTTACAAGAAAACTGTAACAAGTTAACAATTTTCCAAGATAACTGTAACAACAAAAAAATCGGCCAATGTATGAGCAACATTTTTCCGAGAAAAGAGTAATTAGTATATTTTTTCCGTGATAATAATAACGATCAATAAAAAGGGGAAATTTCCGAGAGTAAAGTAACGGGTGCACTTTTTACGGGTAAAGTGTAACGTTAGGATAATTGACGATTAAGATATTGTTTTTCCAGGTAAAAAGTAACAAGACCATTGCCAACTTATTTGAAACAGACTAAGGGAGCTTTTCCCGAGGAAATCGTAACGTTAAGAACTTTTTTCCGAGTAAAGTGTAACGTTGATTAAATCATCGAATATAAAAATATTTTTTAAAGGAAAATTTACAATATCCATGCCAACTTACTCAAATCTGACAAGAGAGATTTTTCCGAGGAAATCGTAACGTTGGGACTTTTTTCCGGGTGAAATGTAACGTTTAGGAAATCATCAAATCGTTGGCCCTTACGAAAAGAAACACCTAGCAAAAAATCCGGTTAAACAGTAACAGTACCAGTTTTTCAAGAAAAACGTAACAAGTTTTTTTTTACGAGAAAACTGTAACAAGTTAACAATTTTCCGAGATAACTGTAACAACAAAATAATCGCCCAATATATGAGCCAGTTTTTCAAGAAAAATGTAACAACTTCTTTTTTTACAAGAAAACTGTAACAAGTTAACAATTTTCCGAGATAACTGTAACAACAAAAAAATCGGCCAATATATGAGCAACATTTTTCCGAGAAAAGAGTAATTAGTATAATTTTTCCGTGATAATAATAACGATCAATAAAAAGGGGAAATTTCCGAGAGTAAAGTAACGGGTGCACTTTTTACGGGTAAAGTGTAACGTTGGGATAATTGACGATTAAGATATTGATTTTCCAGGTAAAAAGTAACAAGACCATTGCCAACTTATTTGAAACAGACTAAGGGAGCTTTTCCTGAGGAAATCGTAACGTTAAGAACTTTTTTCCGAGTAAAGTGTAACGTTGATTAAATCATCGAATGTAAAAATATTTTTTAGAGGAAAATTTACAATATCCATGCCAACTTACTCAAATCTGAGAAGAGAGATTTTTCCGAGGAAATCGTAACGTTGAGACTTTTTTTCCGGGTGAAATGTAACGTTTAGGAAATCATCAAATATAAAGATATTTTTTAAAGGAAAATTAGCAATATCCATGCCAACCTACTTAAACCATATTTGGGAGCTTTTCCCAAGGAAAACATAACGTTAAAACTTTTTTCCGGGTAAACTGTAATGTTGAAGTTATCGACGATTAAGGTATTTATTTTCCAAGTTAGAATTTACAATATCTATGCCAACTTACTTAAACCAGATTTGGGAGCTTTTTCCGAGGAAAACGTAACGTTAAAACTTTTTTCCGGGTAAACTGTAATGTTGAAGTTATCAACGATTAAGGTATTTTTTTCCAAGTTAGAATTTACAATATCTATGCCAACTTATTCAAACCAGATTTGGGAGCTTTTCCCGAGGAAAACGTAACGTTAAAACTTTTTTCCGGGTAAACTGTAATGTTGAAGTTATCAACAATTAAGGTATTATTTTTCCAAGTTAGAATTTACAATATCTATGCCAACTTATTCAAACCAGATTTCCCGAGGAAAACGTAACGTTAAAACTTTTTTCCGGGTAAACTGTAATGTTGAAGTTACCAACGATTAAGGTATTATTTTTCCAAGTTAGAATTTACAATATCTATGCAAACTTATTCAAACCAGACTTGGGAGCTTTTCCCGAGGAAAACGTAACGTTAAGAACTTTTTTCCGAGTAAAGTGTAACGTTGATTAAATCATCGAATATAAATACCATAATAAATACCTTAATCGTTGATAACTTCAACATTACAGTTTACCCGGAAAAGTTTTAACGTTACGTTTTCCTTGGGAAAAGCTTCCAAATATGGTTTAAGTAAGTTGGCATGGATATTGCTAATTTTCCTTTAAAAAATATCTTTGTATTTGATCATTTCCTAAACGTTACATTTCACCCGGAAATAAGTCCCAACGTTACGATTTCCTCGGAAAAATCTCTCATCTCAGATTTGAGTAAGTTGGCATGGATATTGTAAATTTTCCTTTAAAAAATATTTTTATATTCGATGATTTAATCAACATTACACTTTACTCGGAAAAAAGTTCTTAACGTTACGTTAAAATAATACCTTAATCGTTGATAACTTCAACATTACAGTTTACCCGGAAAAAAGTTTTAACGTTACTTTTTCCTCGGGAAAAGCTCCCAAATCTGGTTTGAATAAGTTGGCATAGATATTGTAAATTCTAACTTGGAAAAATAATACCTTAATCGTTGATAACTTCAACATTACAGTTTACCCGGAAAAAAGTTTTAACGTTACGTTTTTCTCGGGAAATCTGGTTTGAATAAGTTGGCATAGATATTGTAAATTCTAATTTGGAAAAATAATACCTTAATCGTTGATAACTTCAACATTACAGTTTACCCGGAAATAAGCTTTAACTTTACGTTTTCCTCGGGAAAAGCTCCCAAGTCTGGTTTGAATAAGTTGGCATAGATATTGTAAATTCTAACTTGGAAAAAAATACCTTAATCGTTGATAACTTCAACATTACAGTTTACCCGGAAAAAAGTTTTAACGTTACGTTTTCCTCGGGAAAAGCTCCCAAGTCTGGTTTGAATAAGTTGGCATAGATATTGTAAATTCTAACTTGGAAAAATAATACCTTAATCGTTGATAACTTCAACATTACAGTTTACCCGGAAAAAAGTTTTAACGTTACGTTTTCCTCGGGAAAAGCTCCCAAGTCTGGTTTGAATAAGTTGGCATAGATATTGTAAATTCTAACTTGGAAAAAAATACCTTAATCGTTGATAACTTCAACATTACAGTTTACCCGGAAATAAGCTTTAACGTTACGTTTTCCTCGGGAAAAGCTCCCAAGTCTGGTTTGAATAAGTTGGCATAGATATTGTAAATTCTAACTTGGAAAAAAAATACCTTAATCGTTGATAACTTCAACATTACAGTTTACCCGGAAAAAAGTTTTAACGTTACGTTTTCCTCGGGAAAAGCTCCCAAGTCTGGTTTGAATAAGTTGGCATAGATATTGTAAATTCTAACTTGCAAAAAAATACCTTAATCGTTGATAACTTCAACATTACAGTTTACCCGGAAAAAAGCTTTAACGTTACATTTTCCTCGGGAAAAGCTCACTGGCTGACTGAAAATAAGTTGTCATTGTTCTTGTTGCTTTTTACCTGGAAAAATATTATTTTATTCGTTGATCACCAATACGTTACACTTTACCTGGAATAATTTGTGCAGATTACTTTTTCCCCGGGATATATTTTCGTCTTGAGTGAATGTAATTTTTTTCCCGGATAAAAACACACTGGTTACACTTTCCTCGGGAAATGTTGTCATCGGCCTGCAGCACGTTTAACATGACAGTTTTCTCGGAAAAAAGATACATCATGACAGTTTTCTTGGAAAAAATTGCAACGTTACATTAATCGCGTAAAATTTTTTTTTTGTTATTCTTTCCCTGGAAAAATCACGTAATGGGACTTTTTTCATGGATAAATTTTACATCATGACAATTTCCTTGGAAAAAATCGCAACGTTACATTGATCGCGTAAAATTTTTTTTTTGTTATTCTTTCCCCGGAAAATCACGTAATGGTACTTTTTTCTCGGATTCTCGGTCTCAGGTGTTTCTTTTCGTCCGGGTCAACGATGTATGGTTAACCATACATAATCTATATATGGCCTATATATAATTTTTCCGCTGACACGCGCACGGACTCGTCGAGAGCCAGTCTTAGCGAATACGACAAAACAACAACGGCTTACAGCGAGCTAGCAGCGACTAGAAACACCTTCGTCAAACTTGCAGAACCAGCCGAGCAAACGTCGAGGATTGATAGTATATTGCACACCGGGCACAGGAAAAGTATTAGCCAACCCCTAGCAAACCTTTGACAACCTTGCCTTTGGCTCGGGCGTCAATTTGGTTTTGCTAGGGCTGGCCAATACTTTTACCGCGTCGTGTGAAATGTTTTTTTCATTACGATGGGAGGAAAATCCAAAGTCACGCTCCAACCCGGGCAGGGAATTTGGTGTTTTCGTTCCGGAGTTATGAAAAAAGTCATAACGACAGAACATCATATTTGAATATTTAAAAATTAAACCTGAAAATAATGTAACTTTAACCTTGTCAAAAATTGTATGTACTATTTTTAAGTCGTATTTGATAAAAAAAAATTAATAAATAATGCATTAAAATATTTCATTTTGTTGTTGAAAATACATTAAAATAACTTAAAAAAAGGAAAAATCAACTAAAAAAAAAAATTTAACAAAATAACAATTAAAATTTATCAAAAAATTTACATAAAAAATTAATTAAAATCTTTATAAAAATTATGAAGAATATATATTTTTAATTTAATTGTTTATTGAAAATTGAACAAAAAACAGACATAAATTTAAATTATCTTTAAATGAAGTTTTACTACAAATTTGCATCAAATTCATTCGAAAATTTATTAAACAATAACAAAAATTTTACAAAAATTATTAACGAATATTTTACAAAAAATTGATGTAAATCTTACATCAATAAAGTTTTTTAAATCAAATGTATATTTTACGTCAATTTTACAAAAAATTGACGTCAAAAAAAAGGGAACTTTTGGAACCAAACATACTATCAATTTTACGTTAATTTTACGTCAAATTGACGTTGGGAATTGACGTCAATTTTGTGTCAAATTGACATCATTTTTTTTGACTGGGATATACTTTTTAAATTAATCAAACTGATCCTTGGGATTTTGAGTTTGTACTGAATTGAAATTTTTATTTTCAATTTTCATCGAATTGGTCATAAAAAACTTATCGACCAAGCGATATTAATTTAATTAAAACTGCACCTTCCGCTAAAACAGATTAACAATGTTGAAAGATTTTTTATTATCCAACGGTTGCATTTGGAAAAAAAAATACGAGTCCAAGAAAAGTAGGGGCGTTATGCTAGAATAGTGTTTTTCGACACCGGTGCGAAAAAGTTTATTTGACCAACCTTTGAGGTTTGCAACGTAAATGTTTTTTATCATAGTATGCGTAAGGTTATTTTGGACGCATTGGTTTTAGTGCGTAAAATGGTCATTTTACGAACGCTTAGAATAAAGTAAAAAATAGTAGTTTTAAACCTTATTGGGCAACTTCGAGAAGCCCAATTAGCTTTGAAACTATTGTTTTACTTTTAAACAGTCTTACTTTTTCTTAAGCGTTCGCAAAGCGATTATTTTACGCACTATAAAATCGTAAAAAATTACTGAGCGCAACAATGATAAAATATATTCTTCGTCTCTCTAACCGTTCGAAGGGCGAAATTTTTTCGAAATGCCCTTTTTATTATGAGTCGAATTAATCTTCGCAAGTCAAGTTTAGTTTTAATTAAAAACCTCAATTTGTTGAACGAAATATCCATTTATTCCTAATTTCCAAAGATAAAGTTATTCAACTTTCTATCTACTTGAACAAATATATATTTTTTCTAATTTTTATATGTACATAAATAAATGTATGTTGTAAGGTTTTGCAAGAAAATACGAAAATTTACCCTTTCATGGATACCACACTGGTAGGTATGTGTGTAAATTCACTAATTTCGTGCGTCAATGATATTAGCGTTATTTTTAGTCATAATTTCGAAAGAATTTTTTTTGCAAAAATTTCGATCAGAACTAAAACAAATACATTTTTTGAGATGGTTTCATCTAAGTTTTTTTTTTTTTTAAACAGGAAAATTTACAAAAAACTTGTAAGAATAAGGAAATTTTTTTTAATTGGTAGATAGTACAAATTCAGGTGCTATCGATTTATGTCAATGGAGTGCATTTTATTTTGGTCAGTCCAAGATTTTATTTCATGATAAAATTTCAACTTTATTTTCAACGTATTTATCCTGAACTTAAGAGAAAGGAAGAATCATCAAAACTCTTAGGGGATTTGCTAGGCTCTGTAACGAAAAAAAAAAATTATTTTTATCAAGCATGTTGTGACAAATTTTTTTGATTTAATTTATTTAATTTAAAAAAATAACATTACTTTTTCCTCCATTCTTTTGACCAGTAGATTCTCCAGCGTTTATTAGTAAAATTGATAAAATAAGCGCAATCGAGATTATCGAGATTTTGAGAAAATTCATTTTTATACTTTTAAAATTAATCAAACTTCATCCCTGAGAGTTAGATCTGAAAAAAAATTGAAATTTTTATTTTTACTCTCGTGAAGCTAACGAAACTAGTGTGGTCATAAAAAAACCTATCAACCAAGCGACATTAATTTAATCTTAACAAAAGAGTAAGCAGATCATATAAAAAATAATTTAAAAGTTACCGACATAAAACTAATTAATTATACATTTTTTTTTTTTAACAGGGATGATTCGTCATGAGAAGAAAAATTATTTCGATGGTTCCAGCGAAGAAAAACCTTAGCTGCCACGAATCATAAAAACTAAGTCAACTTAAGTTTTACTAAGTTTTTTTTTTTAAAGTTACAATTGATGCGTACTTTTTACGTATAAAAAGGAGACAAGGAGTAATTCTGCGGCTTGTGTGTCCAAAATTTTAAGCAAATAAAGTCTTTTAGAGACGTTTCAGTTGCCAAAAGTCTTCGCAGGAACCATCGACATAAATAAATTACATACACGTGTTTTTTATTATTCTATAGAATTTCTGTGTGGATGTTGAAATATTGAGAAAGACAGTGGGAACCATTTTTTTATTTTTTACAAACGTTTGGATTACAATTTTAACTTAAGTTTTTGAATTTGAAATCCAACTATCCCAACACATGAGCTATTATGAAAAACGTATCTCTGATTAGTTTTTTATAACAATAGTTTTACTAAATAAATTTTCATCTTTTGATATATAGCAATACCAATACATACCTTACCAACGATACGTAATTTTATATATAAATTTTCTAAATCTTCTTATATATAAAATTACATAAACCGTACTGAATTCTCCACACTGTAAAAATCTGCCGCACTGTTGATAATAGAAAAAACATGGATAATTTTTTGACCTCAATACCCAGGTACAACTAATAACATTTTTAATAACATCTCAGCCGCATTTTAATCAAAGTACCAAATCACCTCGCAAATTACATGATCTTGTTGAATTAAATATGTTACCCAATTTGTGTCCGAAATTGTACACTTACATCTCGATGTAAATTTACAACTTAATTCACACACAAGTTGAGTAACATATCATTTCAAGAACTTTTGAATGTTTTTTATTGAAGATAAGCTATTTGAGTTAAGGAGTGCAGTTTGAGGTTATAATTGCATTTTTATTTTTTCCAGTGTTTTTCGGTGACTCATAGTACTGTTTATTTTTTTGTCATAATTTTTTTTATAAGGATAAATTGTACATGTTTCATTGTAAATTTTATAAACACCACATTATTTTAGATATTCAAAGATTATTATTTATGAAGAGTTACACTCGAATGATCATATTCGTCATTAACTGGGGGTGAGCCCCATGCTTCCCGAGCGAATCTGCGAAGTCCTGTAACGAAAAAAAAAAAAAAAAAAATTTATTTTATCAAGCGTGTTGTGACAAATTTTCTTGATTTAATTTATTTAATTAAAAAATAAACTTATGTTCTCGACCCCACTGAACTCGAATTTTTTGGTCGGAAGTTCGAAATCATGTCAGTTTAAAAGTTATTGACATATTTGACCTGTCAAAAAATTTTTTTTCATATTTTCGAGTCAATACAAACATAAAAGGTCTCTACATATTTTTCTCTAAACTTAGCCCTTTTTAAGTTAAAAATCGTTAAAAGTTCAAAAAAGGGTTAAAATGGCCATTTTCAAAGCCGAAAAACAACTTGAAAAAGATTAATTGAATAACTTTAATAAGCCTAGCGTATTTTGCAAGCCTTGTTTAACGGGTTACCATTAAGCAACTAGAGGATTTTTCAACTTTTACCTATTAATTCTGATAATAAATCTAGCGCTTGCAGGCTGTCATGGCGCTCTTACCTCGTGTAACGTATATTATCATTGTATTGCGCGTCTCTTCCCAAAATGATTAACATGTAGTTCCCTCGATCGGTACCGATGTCGCCACACGACTTGAAAAACGATTAATTCAATAACTTTAATAAGCCAAGCGTATTCTGCAAGCAATTGTTTAACTGGTTACAATTTACCAACTAGAGGATTTTTCAACTTTTACCTATTAATTCTGATGATTAATCTAGCGCTTGCAGGCTGTCAAGGCGCTCTTACCTCGTGTAACACGCACACACACACACACACACACATATATATACCTTTTATGTTTGTATTGACTCGAAGATATGAAAAAAAATTTTTTGACAGGTCAAATCTGTCAATAACTTTTAAACTGGCATGATTTCGAACTTCTGACCAAAAAATTCGAGTTCAGTGGGGTCGAAAACATAAGTATTCGCTAAAATATTACATTCAAACTGAAACGGCTATGATAGAGCTATGATAGAATAGACTATTTTATGATTGTAGTGACGTTCCAGTTGTCTGATAACTTTAACGACTTAAATAGAGAATCAATGTTATTACTTCGTCTAGTTTAAAGTAAAGCTTCAGTTTATTTAACTTTGATAAACAGTTTATTTTTAAATTTATAATAATGAAGCTACTCTTGAATTTCGCGATTCTAGTTACATTTATATTGACTGTATCTGCTGGTCAACTTGTCCAGAGTACTGATAATTCAGCAAATGGATCAAACCAAAATCAATCCTTACCAATTGCTGGTGATAAACCTACAGTAAAGTGTATTTTTTGTAAATAAATAATCTGTACGATTAACCTTCTTAGGTTCGCCTGGATACTATATTTAACATTAAAACCAACTTTATTTTTTTTAATTTTTTTTAACCTAAATAAATACCAATAGTTACCTACCTATTTTGTTGAAGATCTACCTTGAAATTTGGAATAATCAAAAAAGTCAAGAGTGAAAATTCATCTACGCGCTGGCAGCTTTATAATTATCACATAATATGTGGTTAATATTATTTTTTGCTTGGTTTAAAATTACTTGAAAGATGTACAAATGTCTCACCGGTCACAATGGAATGACCCATATATCAATTTTTAATTTTTGGTCTAATTGAAATTGTTGCAAAATCAATTCAAGAAATTTTTCGAAATTATAACTAAAAACTGTTATGGATTGAGGTCAAAAAATTTTCCATTTTTTTTCTAATATCAACAGTGCGGAAGATTTTTTACAGTGTGGAGAATTCAGTACGATTTATGTAGATCCTGGTTGCAGCACTGAATACTTTTTTTTGCTTTAGAAAATTTCTATATTAAATTATGTATCGTCGGTAAGGTATATGGTGTATTTAAAAAATGTAGATGGAGCTTTCCACGGTCACCAGAGCGCGCTGAAGTTAATAATCAAACTTTGGAGTCTTTTTCTACTATATAAAAGCTAATTTTTCCAAAAAATTGAGACTACTTTGATTGCCTTTATGCGAAGAAAAACAGCTTAGCCCAAAATAGGGCTGTTCCAGACTCGAGACTTATCTCGACCCGAGACCGAGACTTTTGAATATAAAGACATTTTACGTTTTGTAGATGACTGAATCCACACCTACTGTAGGTCATACCTAGATTATTGATTGAACAAATTAGGAATATTTAAGTTATTTTGCTTATGTATCTACTGTGATAAGCGCAGATAAAGAAGCTGTATTATCGCCAAATAGCTCCCAACTTCCACCTCTGTCGAGCGTTTTTTTTCAGCTGCAAAATTAATTTTGCGGTAACATAGACTGAGTTTGAGCGACTATAATTTCAAGGCTTTACTCTTAAGGAGATGATCTGTCCTTTGGGACCTGGATTTTCATGAAACTTTGCACACAGCTTTTATTCATCATGAAAGAAAGCCCTTCAGTGTTCTTTTTCCAGAATGGACCCTTTTTCACCTACTTCCCATAAAACCCTTGTGTTAAAAAGTAGTCTGTTTCCAATAAAAATTCGTTTTTGAAAAATATATTTTATCATTGTTGCGCTCAGTAACAATAGTGCGTAAAATAATAGCTTTGCGAACGCTTAGGAAAAAGTAAAACTGTACAAAACAATAGTTTCAAAGCTAATCGGGCTGCTCAAGTATAGCCCAATGAGGTAAAAAACAACTATTTTTTACTTTATTCTAGCGTTCGTAAAATGACCATTTTACGCACTACAACCAATGCGTCCAAAATAACTTTACGCATACTATGATAAAAAACATTTACGTTGCAAACCTCAAAGGCTGGTCAAATCAACCCTAGCTACTTTCTTGTATCATAATTGACTTTTCCGCACCGGTTTCGAAAAACACTATTCTAGCATAACGCCCCTACTTTTCTTGGACTCGTATTTGTTTTTCCAAATGCAACCGTTGGATAATAAAAAATCTTTCAAAGTCGTTAATTTGTTTTAACAAAAGGTGCTGTTTTTATTGAAATCGCTAATTAAATTAAAATCGCTTGGTCGATAAGTTTTGTATGACCAACTCGATAATGATTGAAAATAAAAATTTCAATTCAGTCTAAACTCTAACTCGCAAGGATCAAGTTTGATTAATTTAAAAAGTGTAAAAATGAATTCTTTAAAAACCAGTACAATCTTGATGGCTCTTGTTTTCGCCATTTTATTGATGAATGTCGAAGAAATTGCTGGTCAAGCATTCGGAAGCTATGGAAGAATAAGTAATGTTTTTTTTTCCAAATCAAACAATTGAATTTATAGTATTTTTCGTATCTAGAGCGTTAAATGCTACTTTACGCTCGCGTTACGAACATTATTTTTTTTTATAGTTTGCGAACAGTCATCTCCGTAACGATTTTAGTGTGTTGAATGATCGCTTGCCGAACACTGAGGAAAAATTAAAAAATGTAAAAAATAGTAGTTTTAAAGCTGATTGGGCTGTTCGAAGTGTCGTAGACCATCGAGTGGTCCCATCAGCTTTAAAACTGCTATTTTTTGTATTTTTTAATTTTTTCTAAGTCTGCGTAAAGTGATTATTTACGCACTAAAATCAATGCGTAAAAGAAGACTTTTCGTAAGCTATGAAAAAAAATAATTTTCACAACAGACACATAAAATATAATTTTTTCTTGTTACAGGGCGTCGCAGAGACGCTGGGCCTCAGTATTATTAAATATGGTTTTTATCGAGCTTGTGCCTTCATAGTCAAATATGTATTATAAAATAAAAACTTTCAATATCTAATAATGTGTACTTTATTAACCAAAATCAAAAAAAAAAAAAAAAAAAAAAAAAAAACTCTGATTCTCGATTCCGAAAATTTTGATGAACCTGTGGTAAAATGGTCGCAGCTAAGAAAAACCTTAGCCCAAAATCTGTCGCGAATACTAAAATGTCTCTAAATCACTTTACTCGCGATTAATATTAAAGGAGGTTGTCTTTACTTGATGAAGATTCAGGAAAATTTTTTGCGGAATTAAATGAAACTCTTTTTATAGGGTACTTAAATCTTAATTATTTAATTTATTTAAAATACAATATGCATAAAGCCGTAACATGTTTCGCTACACAGTAGCTTTCTCAGACGGTTCTTAAGTCTTCGTGACTCAAAATTATTCATGATTTTAACTTTTTTCGATTGTAAGAAAATGAGCATTACTATCCGTTAATACATAACTAAATAAAATACTTTATGTTATTGATTAAATTTTATCATGAATAAAGTAATTCAGAGACATTTTAGTCACTTTATTCGTGGCAGATTTCGGGCTAAGGTTTTTCTTCGCTCGAACCATCGAAATAGTCAAGATAACTTGAGCTTACAAAGGAAAAACGTAACATTACGTTAACGTTTTATTACATCACTAAAATAATAAAGATTATGAACCGAAAAATTACATCGTAAACGTTAGTGCTACGAAAGAATATAATCAAATTGAAAATCTTTCGGTAATAAATTCATAAGCCCCAGACTCCTAAAACTTTCTTTTATTTTAATAAAAATTAAATATCTACTTACGTTTACGCAAAAAAATTTTTTTACGAATTTTTTGAATAAATTTGAATCTTTATCTCGTTTTGTTAAAATCTTGAATTTTATTGGTAAATAAAATTGAAATAACGTTTTGAAAAATATAGCTTGATCGTGCACACTTGTTATTGGATGGTCTCGGTCTCGATCTCAGTCTTGGTTTTAGTTTCAATCTCAATAATTTGACAAATTTTTTAAAAATAATTGGTGTTTATTTTATATAATGTCCACACAAATTAATAAAATACAGACTTTCTGTAAGAATGAATAAGAAACATTATTCTAAAATATTGTATCTAATTAAATTTTTTCATTCAATATCGCAAATATTTTTTTTAAGTTGGCTTTTTGTCCAGGAATTAATACAAAACAAGCCCTTCAGTGTTTTTTTCCAGAATGGACCCTTTTTCACCTACTTCCCATATCGCCGGTCCCAGCGAAGGAAAACCTTAGCTAAAAATCTGCAGTTTTCAAATAATTGTGAAAAGCTGAAATAAATTAAAAAATCAGAAAAAATAAAGAATTTTAATAATTTAACACAACATGAGTCAGATTTAAAATTTTTCTAAATTTTTAATTAATTTCAGTCGTTTATCGATAATTTTAAATATGCAGACTTTCGACTAAGGTCTTTCTTCGCTGGGAACGTCGATATAACCCTGAGCTAAAAAGTAGGCTGTTTCCAATAAAAAGCCGTTTTTGACCTCATTTTCAAATAAATCCTACATGGACCGCCTTGCACTTAGAAATATCTGAAACCTCGCAATTTTTTCGCTTTTCTTAGTACTTTTGAAAAAAAATTATTAAAAATATTTTTTGAATTATTTTGTCCATGCATATTGTAATCCAAATCGACTAAAAATTGGCTTTAGTAACCTTAATTTTTCATGGAAATGCGAGGTCCCAGATATTTCTAAGTGCAAGGCGGTCCATGTAGGAATTATTTGAAAATGAGGTCAAAAACGAATTTTTAGGGAACTTTATGGGAACTAGGGTTGATTTGACCAGCCTTTGTGGTTTGCAACGTAAATGTTTTTTATCATCCCATGTGGAAGAATTATATATAGACCATACATAGACTATATATGGACGACCATACCTAATCCATACATAGAAATGAGCATACATAATCCATGTATGGACTAGATAAAAATATTTAAAAAATTTTTGAGCATAGCGGGGAAAATACATCACATGATTTTTTATTTTTACTAATTTACCTGGATTAAATTACAATTTCAAGCCTTATGATTCTCTCTACGCCTGTAAAAATTATATTTGTGTCAAGTAAATTAAAAAAATATTACAGTAGTTAGCTTGATGAATTTTTAATTTCTAAGTAGCTTCATTGCAAAGAAAATTCAAAATTAATTAACGTTAAATACCTTCGAAAATTTTGCTGTGATTCAGGACGATTCAGACTGTAAATTAATGGTGATAGTTAGCAGTTCTCAGAAAACTTGATCGAGCCCTTTATTGAACATAAAAAAAGATCCTTCTTAGGCAGTCCTAGGTGACCATTTCAAGGCTAAAATAAATCAAATCCTTCACAAAGTATCTACCTACTCTTTTTTTAAAAATAAATTTATGATAAAATTTTTTTTTTTTATAAAAGACTTATCTGATTGAAATTTTGGATGATCAACTTAGTAAAACGACTTTTAAATACGGTTACATCTTTTTGTTGCTAAAATAAAAAGCCGCTTAAACGTTATAAAATTATTACAGTTTTCATCACTCACTTTTTGAAAATATTGATTCGACCTGATTAACCTATTTGTTTTCAAAATAAACAAATTGGAACTTCGTCATGGTGTGTCTAATGCGTTTATACTTTTCAACTGATCTTTTGATTCCTCACGAACTTCAAGTTGTTGGTTGAAAGTTTGAAACCGCGAAGATTAGAAATTAAAAGTTGATTGAAATATCATGAAATTGCAATTAATAGTTTAAAATATAAACAAAAAATAAATTAAATTTGTGAATTAAACTAAAAAAGTATTTGTTTTGAAATTTTTCATAACAGTGTTTTTGATAATACTGAAATAGTAGAAAAAGACTCTAAAGTTTGATTATTAACTTCAGCGCGCTCTGGTGGCCGTGGAAAGCCCCATCTACATTTTTTAAATACACCATATACCTTACCGACGATACATAATTTAATATAGAAATTTTCTAAAGCAAAAAAAAGTATTCAGTGCTGCAACCAGGATCTACATAAATCGTACTGAATTCTCCACACTGTAAAAAATCTTCCGCACTGTTGATATTAGAAAAAAAATGGAAAATTTTTTGACCTCAATCCATAACAGTTTTTAGTTATAATTTCGAAAAATTTCTTGAATTGATTTTGCAACAATTTCAATTAGACCAAAAATTAAAAATTGATATATGGGTCATTCCATTGTGACCGGTGGGACATTTGTACATCTTTCAAGTAATTTTAAACCAAGTAAAAAATAATATTAACCACATATTATGTGATAATTATAAAGCTGCCAGCGCGTAGATGAATTTTCACTCTTGACTTTTTTGATTATTCCAAATTTCAAGGTAGATCTTCAACAAAATAGGTAGGTAACTATTGGTATTTATTTAGGTTAAAAAAAATTAAAAAAAATAAAGTTGGTTTTAATGTTAAATATAGTATCCAGGCGAACCTAAGAAGGTTAATGATCATCCCCGAGAACTCGACATAAATTTTGATTGAGGTTCACAGCGCCTAATTCTGATTTAAATGGGAGAAACTCCACTTTTTTTTCTCCGTGTGCATACCTAAAAGTTCATAAACGTATACTTACCTGTACAGCTCTGACTCTTCATAAATGATTTAGAGCCACGCCCTAACCATTCTAATTATTACCTGAACCCAAGCTGAACTCATTATAGGACTTACACAGGCCTGTTCAATGAAAATTCTAGTAAGCCCAGCTAAGCAATTAGCTAAGGCTCTTTCATGAAATTAATCTGTATATATTTTGATCAAGAAACCAAGGTTTTTTAATAAACTAAACGTTGATTGTGAATATTAATTGGACTTGGATTGGTCGTTAAACTTATCAGCCAATTCAAAAATAACAACAATCATAAACGTTAAATTCAAAATGAATATTTTAGTGCTATTCTGAAAAAAAATCTTACTTCGTCGTTAATTTTATACATAGGTCGATAAATTTTTAACTTTAATTAAGTTTTAGTTCGGACTCTGAAGGAGCAAGCTGAAAATGAATTTATTAAAAAACTGTGCAATTACGATTGCACTTATTTTATCAATTTTATTAATGAACGCTGGAGAATCTACTGGTCAACAGAATGGAGGAAGTAAGTAATTTTTTTTTTTTAATTAAATAAATTAAATCAAAAAAATTTGTCACAACACGCTTGAAAAATAAATTTTTTTTTTTTTTTTTTCGTTACAGGACTTCGCAGATTCGCTCGGGAAGCATGGGGCTCACCCCCAGTTAATGACGAATATGATCATTCGAGTGTAACTCTTCATAAATAATAATCTTTGAATATCTAAAATAATGTGGTGTTTATAAAATTTACAATGAAACATGTATAATTTATCCTTATAAAAAAAATTATGACAAAAAAATAAACAGTACTATGAGTCACCGAAAAACACTGGAAAAAATAAAAATGCAATTATAACCTCAAACTGCACTCCTCAACTCAAATAGCTTATCTTCAACGGAGAATCTGCTGGTCAAGGGAAAAGTAATTTTATATTTTAAATTAAAATCAATTCAATTGGAAAAATTTTTTACACAGACGCATGATAAAAGCAAAAAATTGTTTTCTGTTACAGGAATTCGCAGAGACACTAATAAGAAACCTGCAGGTCCTCCATTTTTTTACTGAAATGTAAAGATAAATAAAATCTTTGGCTATCTAAACTAATGTGTAAATTAAAAACCAAAATCCTTACCAATTTCCTTAGTTTTTACAAATTTTTTTGTAAATTTTTAAGGTTTTAATGACAATTTGCAACATCATCTCAAAAGGTAATAAAAAAAATGTACTTTTTCATATGGCACCTTCAATTTTGATATAGCACCTTTAAAAATCGTTCAAAAAGCTTGAAACCGGTCCAAGTTAAGATCATTTATATATTTCAATGTATTCTTTACTTCAAAGGCCTTTTTTTTAAAAAAAAAACTATCCAAAAAAAAATTTTCAGGTAATTTGAAAAAAGTTGTGAGAGCGTTGTATGATATTAAATGAAATGAGCAATTTAAATCCTAACAATAATAAATAATTAAGGTTCAATAAAATAATGATAATGATAATCAATTTTTATTCAAGTCTTTCATTGTATTATTAAAATTGATCTGTATACTTAATATAAGTATAAAAAAATTCTTACATATTAAATTCTTACATGATAAATCATTGACATAAATCGCGCAAACTATGTTTTCGTAATCCTAACATATCATTGTTAACGTCTGCTCCCAAATCTAACAACTTTTTGACCAGTCCATAAGGTGTGCAAATTGTGTAATTCAATGGGGTCATACCAGAATAGTCCTTAACATTTACGTCAACCTTGTGATCTAATAAAAAATCTGCCAACTCGGACCGAGATTCGAGAATGGCTTAGTGAAGGCATGTTTGGTTATAAAAACTTATAATGATAATGATATAATAACTTTGAAAAATTAAACTTACAAGGAGAGGACCAGACATTTGGGTCATGGATTTGGCTAAAACTTAATATATGGGCTCCAAATATGCCAAAAAGAAACCTCCAAGAGTCAGTTTCTCTAAATGGGCTTTTTAAAGTCATGTCCCCTCTACATCCCATGTTTAAAAATCAGAATTTTATCAGCACTTTTCAATAAAAAGCTGTTTTTGACCTGATTTTCAAAAAAATATTGCTCACACCCTTTTCATCATTTTTTCATTTAAACATCTTAATTTTACATGGTCTAATACATAATAAAAAAACTCAAATAATTTTTTCCAGAAAGTATTTGGAAAGACAAAAAAAATGCGAGGTACCGGAATCCTGTAAGTGTAATAGGGTGTGAGCAATATTTTTTTGAAAATCAGGTCAAAAACAGCTTTTTATTGAAAAGTGCTGATAAAATTCTGATTTTGAAACACGGGGTGTAGAGGGACATGACTTTAAAAAGCCCATTCAGCGAAACTGACACTTGGAGGTTTCTTTTTGGCATATTTGGAGCCCATATATCAAGTTCTAGCCAAATCCATGACCCAAATGTCTGGTCCTCTCCTTGTAAGTTTAGCAGAAACTGCCAAACTGTTTGGTAGAACTGACCAAACTTTGCTCTCTGTGTAGTATCCACGCAAATCTAGGAGGATTATTTGGGATGGGTTATTGATTTCAATATCATATATAGTATCCAGACGAACCTGGGAGGATATATTTTTTTATTAATTTAAACCTCTATGGGTTTATTATCAAATTAATTCATACTTTAGAGAGACTTGAATTTTAGATAGTTCATCTGGTAAGGTGAAGAGGCCGTCCGAGTTCCATAAGTTCTGGATGGTGAACGATAATGGGTGAATGTCTGTTTACCTTATCAGGTGTGATCAAACCAATATTTGTTGAATAGTGATCCATCCGTCAGTGGCCATCCCCTTTTATCTTCCCGGCCATTTGCTAGTAATAAAAAAAATATTTAAAGATTATTGGAGCAGTGAATGTATCAGAGTATTTGGTTCAATTATTATTGGTACTGGTCCCGGATCTCTTCACCACGCCCTCGATACAGACTCATAAGAATGATCCAGTTCCGTCTTACACCGTACTTGCAGACCATAGCAACCAAGTAGACCAACACAGAAAAAAATAAATAGAAGATTTCACTAATAGTTGATGAGATTCGACAAAAAAAAAATGGAGATTCTCCAATTTCGAATAGGAGTTTCTCCATTTTTTTTCCTCAAATCTCCGTTTCGAAATTGTACTTTTCAATAAATATATAGGTTGAAAATCTTAGAGATGATCCTCGTGAGATATGCGAATCATATAAAGACTATTACATATTATGCACCGCTGCAGATCCGGGTTAGATATAAGGTCGCAGATGAGGTAAGCCCGGACGACCAGGGTGTCGATGACGGGTATACCCGGTGATCATCTTCGAGGATTTTTTTTAATTTCCTCAATGGAGATATGAATTTTTGGATCCGTTGGACGGCGTATCGTACCTGGATGAGCAGGGTGTCAATGACGAATATACCTGAACATCATCCTCGAGGTTTTTATGAAATTAGATATAGACGCATATGTAAAGTATCACACAATTTAAATTAACTTACAGGTACTTAGAAATATCTCCTGATGCACCCGGTCGGCTTCACCTGGGACTTATTCTCGTAACCGGTGCTTGGGACCTAGAATAAGGTACCTAGTATTCTGGGTCGAATCAAGGAAATATCTCAGGAAAAGCTGACCGGGTGCACCAGGAGTCGACCTGGAGCTCCTGGTTGTCTTTTCCTGAGATATTTCCAGGATTCGACTCGGGGCACCCGGTACCTTGTTCTAAATCTCGAGCACCGTTTACGAGGAAAAGTTCCAGAAAAAGTCGACCGGGTGCACCAGGAGTCGACCCGGAGCACCCGGTTGGCTTTTCCTGGGACATTTCCAGGATTCGACCCGAGGCATCCGGTACCTTGTTCTAAATCTCGAGCACCGTTTATGAGGAAAAGTTCCAGGAGAAGTCGACCGGGTGCACCAGGAGTCGACCTGAAGCACCCGGTATTCTTGGTTCCAAGCACTAGCTACGAGAAAAAGTTCTAAGAGAAGTCGAATGGGTGCATCAGGATTGATTTCTAAGTACCTATGAGAAAAGTATGGGTGAGTACATAAACTTTACTAAGAAGGTAACTGCCGGCGAAGAGTACTATAAAAAATAGGAGAAACTCCTATTTTTGGTGGGAGATTCTACCATTGGATACGGCTCAGAGCGCCTCCTATCTTAAATTGGAGAAACTCCCATTTATTTTTCTCTGTAAACCGCCGTGACGGAACATTCAAGGAAAATTCGAGCGCGCGGGGAATAGATCCGGTGACAACAGCGCCGCGCGTTGTATCTGCCGGCTAAGGCGTGTAAGCATTAGCCGACTGAGCCAACGACTATTATCTCCCTATATTATAATCTGGTTTTTTTTTATGATCCTCAAAAATGAGTCCTCAAAATTGAAAATCAATAAAAACACGGTCAAAAGACACGTAAAAAAGATACTTATGAGTCCTCAAAGTTGAGTCCTTTTCTCAAAACGGTGTTTATAGAAAATTTTTTTTTTTTTTTTTTGTGTAAATGTAGTCATTCAGTACAACGTTTAGCAATTCATACAGAAAATCAACAAAACATAATATATAAAGAAAATGAAGAAGAAAAAAGTTAAAAAATTGGAAAACAACTTTAGCAACTTGGTTTGAATTAAATAAAATTGATCTGTTAGAAATATTAAAAATGCCAATATACCAAATTACTATAGATTTCTAGATGATAAAACTTTTGTTAGATGAAAAATTAAAAAAAATTTCAAACTATAGGTAGAATAAACGTTGTTTCTTCTAAAGATTCAGAGAGTTTTCACTTAAAATTAATATCAGATAAAGTAAAAGGTGCTACTTCTCACGAATACTTGAGAACTCATAATAAAATTATTTATAAACATATAGAGAAGGAGCTATTTAAATGGGTCTAATAGTAAATGATAAAAATGTATATGCCATTTGTGAAGAATCTATAAACTATTTAACTCCGAAAAAATTACAAGAATTTTCCGGATTATTTTTATTGTCTGAAAAAATTCCTGGTAATTTAATTTGGAATAAATATAAATTACATTTTATAAAAGATTTCAAAGATAATGCAGAAGGTAGAGGTTTAAATGAAACAAACAAATTTCTATCTAGCGAAGATTCTAATTTAAGTTATAAATGTTTTGGTTTACCAGAACCATGCTAAGAAAATATTTCTAATATTTCTGAAAATTACACTCAGAGAAAGATTTGATTGGACCAATTAAATATTCTTTGTTCCCTCAATAGTCTAAACATTGTAGCAGTTACAATACGTATGGTAAGGATAATAATACATATCGTTGCGACTAGCAAAGCAAATATTCAAAAATCTAACCTAACCTAGCTATTTTTTAAAATCTCAATTGAAGTCATTATTTCTTAAATATTGTGATTTTTATAATCATTTAGTATATTTTTTAAGATTAAAACTATTCATTAAATACATTAATTATACCAAAATCACAAAAAAGAAATTTTTTAAAATTAAGGTGTGCTATACCAGTGTTACTAGAAACATGTTAATCCTTAATACGCATTTAGTCAGCGCTGCCATGATATTGTTACTGCTACAATGTGCATCATTGTCTCTATATCAACTATGGCATCTTAGATGTTACAATATATTGTTGACCCAATCAAACCTTTCTCTGAGTGTATGACTGCAAAATAAACTGAAAAGAAGAGTATGAAAAAATGTTTGAAAAATTTAATAATGATCAAAAAAATATATTTAATACAATAAAAAAAAGCAAAAATAATATGTACTTTATAGATGGACCAGGTGGTACAGGTAAAACATTTTTTCCTTTTGGAGGAAAATTAATAATTTTAGGTGGCGATTTTAGACAAATCCTCCCTGTAGTCAAAAGAGGCAATGAAAAAATTATTGTAGAAGATACGATTAAATACAGTAAATTGTGAAAAAATTTCAAAATTCTTAAACTCACTGAAAATATGAGATTTAAAGATAAAAATTTTTCTAAATTATTACTAAAAATAGGAGAAGGTGAAACTGAAAATTTTAAAATACCTGTGAAATGGAAAAGTAAAGATGTTTGCAATTCAATTTTTGGAGATATAAATGAAAATAATAATTTAAACAAAGTTATTTTAGCTCCAAAAAATGAAAATCTTGCAATGTTAAAAAGAAAAGTATTAAACATATTAAATGGACCAAGTAAAACATATTACAGTATAGACAAAGCCATTCATATGGGAGTAGATCAAACTGATTCAAATATATGTTTAGATTATCCAATTGAATACTTAAATTTAGTAAATGACGGGCTTTCTACCCATGAACTAAAATTAAAAAAAAAATGCAGTGGTAATGTTAATTAGAAATCTAAGTAAAAAAGATGGTGTATGCAATGGAACTAGATTGAAAATAACAAATTTATATGAACATAATATTGAAGCTACATGTGAAAAAACAGGAAAAATAGTACAGGTTGGTAAGGTAGATGAGGTTGGTTAGACGGAGGTTTTGGGGGAGGAGCGTGGAAGGGGAGATGAGGCGGGAAGGGTTTGTTATTGCACTTAAAAATGTTAATAGAGCTTTTTCAAAATTTAAAGTACTTCAACAAAACTTTAAAGTTAGTGACTGAGTTGATGAATGAGGTGAATAAGATTTGTTCGTAGATTGGGTGAGATAAGTTTGGGGGATAAAATACGGTATTTGAAGTAAATCAAATTAGTGAGGTCAGTAATGTAGCTAAGATTGAATTAGGTCAGTTAGTTGAAGATAAAAAAGTAAGTATAGTTCGTAGGGTTCTTAATATGGGTGAGAATAGTAAATCGGGTTAGATAAGGCGAGTGTGTGCGGAGGGTAGGGTGTAGATAAGGTAGTTGTGGGCTGGTAGATCAGATATTAAAATTATAACTTTGGCTCTAATTAGAATTTTCATATAAAATCATATATCATTAAAAAGGTCTTGAGCTCAGCTTTCTAAATATGTCATTTTATGTCATTGAAATTTTTATTAAATACTTTTTGTTGTTATGAGAGGGTGCTGAACAAAGCAGTTTATCATTTTAAATCCAACCCTACCCCTACAAACTCATAAATCGGCTTAAACGCAATTTCGCGAGCTGTTACTATGCAGGAAGTAAGTTCATCTCATGAAGAATCTGTAAAAAAATTTTGTAGATTATTTTCCCGAGCTGAATTTCAACCAATAGGAATGCCGCATTTGACATTTGGTGGAGGGGTGTGGACTGTGGGTAAAATTATTTCGATAAATTATCGGTTATTTCCAATTTGAACGTTTTGAGTTGCAGAGCAACTTGAATTGTTAGACTTACTCGAATCAGCTTTTGGGTTAGACCCGAGTCACTGCGGTGTATACATATATATGAGTATTCATAGGTATATACATAGTAAACAAAAAGTAATATGAGTAATAGAACTATAACCGCAAAAATGTAAAATACAGCATTTCTATGAGTTGAAATTCAGCTGGGAAAAATAATCCAGCCAAATACCCCTCGTGCTTCAAAATTTTAGATAATTTTCCTACAGTTTTTTGCACAGCATCCAGCGGGGCAAGTTTGACAGGTTAAAAATTACGAGCGCGAAGCGCGAGTGATTTTTTGTCAAACTTGCCCCGCAAAACACAGTCGGAAAATTATCGAAAATTTTGAAGCACTAGGGGTATTACGACTGAAAATCGAGGCTTGCTTATACGAGATTGCGAAATTTGAAAATAATCGTGATTTTTTTATTATTTCGCTAATTACTAGAGTAGTTTTCAGGGTGGGCAGTTTAAGCTAGAGATCTAAGATGAGTCAGGTCCAGAATGAATAAGGTGAGTAGGGTTTGTTGGTAGAGTGAGTGAGAGATGAGTTGGGGATTAAGTGTGGTATTTGAAGTAAGTGAAATTAGTAAGGTCTGTAATGTGGCTAAGATTAAAATATGTTGGGTGGTTAAAGATGAAAAATCAAGTTGGGTTGGTGGGGTTATGAATCTTTTGGTAACATAATTTGGTAAAATTAAATAAGAGTAAGTAAAGTTCAAACTGAACTCTCGTGTCTAATTTTTATTGATTTTGAGCACTTAAGTCTTTTTATTATTTTACTCGTTATTTTACCAAACATAGAGCTTACGTATTGTTTCGATTAATTTTTATAGTCATCAATTATAATTAGGGGGCAGGCGAGCGGAGCGAGCAGGGGGGTACCCCCCCCCCCCCAGTTTCTTTATATTGCATTTCTACAAGTATTCATATCAATTTTTAACTGTAAAATAGAATTTCAAATAATATTTTTCCCAACTTGTATAAGCAGTGGAAAATAGGATGTTCACAACTTGTATTTACCCACAAAAAATACAAAACTTCGATACAGCTTCATCCCCAGCCACTGGTAAGGATTGATTTTGGTTTAAACCACTTGCTGAATTATCAGTACTCTGGACGAGTTGACCAGCAGTTGCAGTCAAAATAAATGTAACTAGAATCGCGAAATTCAAAAGTAATTTCATTATTATGAATTTAAAAATAAACTGTTTATCAAAGTTAAATAAACTGAAGCTTTACTTTAAACTAGACGAAAAAAAAATTGATTCTCTATTTAAGTCGTTAAAGTTATCAGACAACTGGAACGTCACTACAATCATAAACGTTAAATTCTAAATGAAATATTTTATGTAACAGCAAATGCTGTTCTTAAGTAAAATCTTAATTTGTCGTAAATTTTATTTATGTCGATAAGTTTTTTACGACTAAACTAGTTTGAATATTAGAAATAAAAATTTGAATCCAGTATCAGCCGAGGTTGCAGCGGATCAAGCTAAAATGAATTTTCTTAAAATCTCGGTGATTCCAATGGCCCTTATTTTATCAATTTTACTGATGAACGCTGGAGAGTCTGCTGGTCAAGGGAAAAGTAATTTTATATTTTAAATTAAAATCAATTCAATTGGAAAATTTTTTTACACAGACGCATGATAAAAGCAAAAAATGGTTTTCTGTTACAGGAATTCGCAGAGACACTAATAAGAAACCTGCAGGTCCTCCATTTTTTTACTGAAATGTAAAGATAAATAAAATCTTTGGCTATCTAAATTAATGTGTAAATTAAAAACCAATATCCTTACCAATTCCCTTAGTTTTTAAAAATTTTTTTGTAAATTTTCAAGGTTTTAATGACAATTTGCAAAATCATCACAAAAGGTAATAAAAAAAAATTTACTTTTTCATATCTTACGTAACAGATTGAAATAAACTTTTTTATAAAAAATTAAAGTAGGCAATAAAATTAAATAATAAGGCGAATAATTGTGGTTTTACACTAGTGACCTGTGACACGCCACGGCCGCGCCAAAGATCTACTCTTGAGAGTTGAGTACTCAATAGTATATGACACACCGGGCGCTGGAAAGTATTAGCAAGCCCTAGCAAACCCAAATTGACGCCCGAGTTAAGGGTTTGCTAGGGATTTGCTAATACTTTTCCAGTGTCGTGTGTAATGTTTTGTTTCATAACGACGGGAGGAAATTCCAAAGTCCTGCTCCGGGGATTTGGTGTTTTCGGCCCAGAGGTATGAAAAGCAGAATTGTTTTATTATTTATATTTAGCGGCTTTGTCCGAATTTTATAAATGGTTTATTTAAGTTATTCAATCCGATTTAATAGTGCAAATTGGCAGAGCAATCTGTGGCATCAAACCTAGTTAAAAGTAGCACTCCAGCTCTTTTAGAGTGTCAGGACCTCGTGAGAGTTTATGGAAACTGTCCCATTTATTTTCTTATGCCCGTTAAATTTAATTGATTTCAATTTAAAAAATAAATTTACTTTTTTTGTTTGCTTGACCATCAGATTCTCCAGCATTCATTAGTAAAATTGATAAAATAATGGCAATTCAGATTATACCGAGACTTTAAGAAAATTCATATTTATTTTTTTTTTTAATAAATCAAATTTGAACCTTCAGAACTCGAGCTGAAACTAGTTTGAAAGTGAAAAAATTAATTGAACTAGCGACTTTAATTAAAACTGTATTTTACATTCAACAAAGGTACTTAAAATTTTTATTATTTCGACGATGCAAGATTTTTTTTCAGACAATTTTCATTACACTTGTTATTGAGTAATGTTTGATTAATTTTTTTAAATAAAAGTTTAATTAATAATTTTACGTGTATAATTGATTAATTTATAACTAATCCATCTATTAAAAAGAGAATATTCACCAACAACGTTTAGTTTTTTCAAAAACCTTGGTTTCTTGAACAAGTAATACAGTTTTTCACGCTAGTAGCCCGAAAGTACAATTTTCGGACCCGTGGCGGAAACGAATATTGTACTTTCCGACTACCCACTAGCGCGAAAAATAGTATACAGCCCTTGGGAGTGCAAAAGTGAGCTAACCTTTAACGAACCTTTGATGGCCTCGGACATCAATTTGGGTTTGCTATAGGCTAAATCATTTTTGACTCTCTCGGGACTGTAATATACTATTCTTTTAATATCAAAATGAATGATTTCAACATCAAAATGATGAAGTTGCTCTTGAATTACGATATTCTGATAACATTTATTTTCACCACGCTTACTTTCATCAACGCTGCGGCATATATAATTGTAAAGGGGGGAGGGGGGCTTATACACCGGGGGCCCACTAGACGGCGCGTGTAAAAATTGTTGATAAATCAGTCAGAAAAGTGCCTTTCACTCTTTTTAAAAATCTAAAAAAAATTAGAGCAGCTAATTTTTGTTAAAATACATCATATATTAATTTTTTAGAAAGAAGTTCGTCTTGGATTTTTCGTCCCTCTAACCTCAAAATCGGAACTTCGCCCCTTGTTTTCGGTTAGAAGGACGAAAAATAGTATATTTCCCTTAGGCTCGAGGGTTCGATTTAGGCTCCTCGGGCTCGGGTCGCAAACCTCTCGGAGGCCAAATCGAACCATCTCGCCTGCGGGAATAATATACTATTTTTTAATCGCAAATTTAAAGTTAAAAATACGAAAAATGGCACTAACGGTTTTAATTTGGCGCCAAAAATAATATTTTTTAATTTTGCCGTAAACCGCATGTCTCTAGCTTTTATAGGTTCTGAGATATGAATTAAGGTGGTTTTCTACCAGAGCTAGTCAAGTTCAAGACTAAAAAAAAATTATTACTCCAAATTACTAACAATTGGCTATTAAAATTTATTTTTTAACTTTTTATGGCTTCTGAAATTATTTTCTACCAAAAAAACATTGACAATCATAACAAAACATTTTTTTAAACTTTTAACCTCACCTTTGAATACCGCAGTTTTGGAGGTTATTCACGTGAAAATTATTTTTGTAAAATTATTGCAAAATTCCTAGAAGGTCAATTTTTTGCAGTTTCAAGAAATGAATTCTTCGATAGTGAAACTATATGTATGTAGTTTTTCTAAAGGATCTCTATTGTAAGAAGACAAATATCAATAATTTAGTACACTTTTTCAGCGTAGCGGCCACACGCGTAATGAAAAAAATTCAATCTTTAACTTGCTGTAACTTTTAAACTATATGGTCAATTTTGATCAGACTTCGTAGAAATGTTTATTAATATCTAATAAACATCTCCAGAAAGTTTGAGCTGATTCTCTATTGTCATGCATTTGGTAGAAAACCACCTTAAAGTTGAAAAATCACTATTTTAGACCCTAGGGTCCCTAGGGAGGGAATAGGGAGGTGCGGTTTGCGCCGAAAATTTTCTTTTTTTATGCTTTTTCGAATAATATATATATTGTAAGGGTTTGCCGTGAGGGCCGATTCAATTATCTTACCCGGCTATACTCTTCAGTAAAAAAGGGCATTTTTTTGTATTTTTTCTATGTATTATAAATTTTTAACAATAAATATTGAATGAAAGTATATAAAAATACATATCAATGTAAACTAGAGCAAAAAAGGCATCTTTTAAAAAAAAAGAGGGGGGTTCACGTGCCAAATTTTCAAGTTTTGACCGGTTTTTTAACGAACTGTCCCGATTTTTTTCCTTTAATGTGAATTAAATCGACTTTAAACGCATAAATCGTATAAAAACATTAGAAAAGAAAAGATGCATTTTTTTGAGTTCTTTCAGAAAATATTTATTTTGTTATACTTTTAAGCTAAAACGACGTTAAATAGTCCAAAAAACCACGTTTTTTTCAAAATTTTGAGGTTATGGACGATTAACGTGCAGTAAAACTTCTTAAAACTATAGTAAAAAAAATTTTCCTAAAAAGTACATCTAAAGATAAAAATTTTGCGATAAACCTGGTTCCGATCGGATAATTAGAGACCGAGTTATGAATTTTTGAAAAAAAAAAAATTTTATTTTGTAAGTTTCTAAGGCCTGAAACATAGGGTGGCCCCTCATGCCCCTTCACCGGAATACCCTGAAAAGTTGTGTTTTTTATGTCTCTAAAACATTCTAAAATTTCAAATGTGAGGTTCTTCTGGTTTCCGAGAAATTGGAAAACTGGCCTCCCAATGCCATATTGCCATTTACATGGGAAATAAAAGTCACTGCGCATGCGCGGTAAGTGCTTAAATCGAAAAACTACAATATCAATGCTAAATTATTTGAAGCAGACTAAGGGAACTTTTCCCGAGGAAATCGTAACGTTGAGAAATTTTTTCCAAGTAAAGTGTAACGTTGAGGAAATCATCGATTATAAAAATATTTTTTAAAGGAAAATTTACAATATCTATGCCAATTTACTTAAACCAGAGAAGGGAGATTTTTCCGAGGAAATCGTATCGATGAGAACCCACGTAAAAAAAGTTCAGATCATAAAAAGATTTTAAAAAGATATATTTGAGATATGTCTCAAAAATGTCCGGTTTTGAGACTTTCAAAGATGAAAAAAAGACAATATCTCAATTTAAATTTTTTTCTCGTTTGAATGTCTTTTTGAGATCTTAAAAAGATGAAAGTTAATATTATGGTTTTGATGCGTTTTTTTTATAGAATCGAGGCGTTTCCAAGTCGATTTTTTTAAGACGAATTACAGAGTTTTTAATATTAATAATTTTTTTCTTTATACGTTTTTGAGATGAAAATAAGATTTTTTTTTTACTTTTATTTTTCTACTCTTTTTTTTTTAATGATGAAAAAAAGACAATATTACAATTTAAATTTTTTTTTCGATTTTTTTAAATTAAAAATTTTTTTTTTATACGTTTTTGAGATGAAAATAAGATTTTTTTTTTTCACTTTTATTTTTCTACTTTTTTTTTAATTTTTTTTTTATTTGTTTGTTATGAAGACAAAATTAAGACTTTTTCAAAATTCTTTTTTCCTTAAATTTTTCATTTTTTTTTAATTATAATTTTTTTATTCAAAATTCAAATCTTTACGATTTTCTAAAAATTTTTAAATATTAAATAAGTTCAGTGATATAATAAAGTTAAAATAAAATAAATGATGTAGTCGTAATAACCAATGATCTTTTCCCTATGAGAAAAAACAGCAAAACTTTATTTAGAACGCTTGAGTGGAAAGCATTTTCAAAGTTAATGTTATTATTACAGGAACTCGCGGGATGCAAGAGTTCCTGCATCCTGTGTCGCGCGTTTCGTTTTGACAGTGAAGTTAGGTTAGGGCAGTGCGAAACGGGGACGCGGGAATTCTTTACATCCCGCGAGTTTTTTTTTTTTTTAGCTCCTTGACTCGGGTTATTCCGCTGAGCGTATGTACCCGAACCTCACACCAAACAGCGCGGCTGGCAAGCCTGACCAACGCTGCGGGACCTATCTGCAATGAAATAAACTGCAACAAAATGAGCTCCAAATGATAAACTGCATATTGGGAGATGTACCCGAACCTATTCACCCCAGCGAGCTGGGGACCGAAAAAACAATCTAGGAAGTGTGCCTTAATCCAAAATAGTGAGATAAGTCCGTTACAAATTTTTATGCACAAAAAATGTCGTTTGAGATGTCGTGAACGAAATAGTAGAAAAAAAGTCAGGAGTCAGAAGTCAGAACTCATCATGATGAAAAATGGAAGCCATCTACCGGACAAAAATGAGGAAAAAAAGGTGGCAAGTTTGAGTATTGAAACTACTGAATAATTACACAATAGGTAGTATTTACAAATGAATATGGAATGGTGAAATAGAATAGTCAACGGTGTCTATGAAGGTCAAAATTGTTTACATGAACAGGAATGCGAGTTAATTCAATCCCAAGCTAAATTTCCAAAACAATAACAAGAAAAACTTATGAATGTGTAAATGAATGTCAAAATTCTGGAATAGCTAAGATAAGGAAATGTATATCATCTAACCTTCAAAGAAATTCGGAACGTGAATATTAAAAAAAAACTAAACTGACCAAATAGATAAAAACGTAAGTGAAATAAATTGACCAGTAGATAGAAGCAAGATGCTTGAATCCAATAAAAGAATTGGATTAAGATCCTGCCTCATCAATTAGACAAAAAACGTAGATAGAAACAAAGTACTTGGATTCGATAAACATAATTTACCGATCGAAGACTTTGCTTCATCTATAAAATAAAATCAAGATAGAGAGAAACCAGGAAATGCAACTAACGAAATAAATAGAAACAGAAGTCAGTCTTGAAATTAAATAAACTGGTAAATAAAAGGTCAGATTCTGAGAGTATGCCACAGAAATGAAAAATTTTAGAGAATTCAGCCTAAGAATGAAAAAAAATTAGTTTCAACTGATTAAAATGTCCATATCCTCAAGAAAACAGAATGATTGAAACAGAAAAAAGAATTAAATGCAAAAATATATAAACATACCCAAAATTGCCATAAATCCTCCTGGCGGTAATTCAATTCTCAAGAAAAGCGACGAGAATAAAATTATCACACTAGTCAAAGAAGAGCGAAAAATAAAATAAACCGTCTGAATATAAGGCTTGCACTGCTATTGGATTGAACTTATAACACAAATTGAGAAAAAATACTGTATAGATGGAAATGGAAAATAAAACTTCCGAAAAGTAGAAGAAGAAAGGTGAACCAAAATGAAAAACTAAACTAAACTAAAACTAAACAAAATTGATAAACAAAAGGTGTCTTAAATCAAAAAACGAAAACCAAAAAACCAAAAACTTGAGTCGCGTTCCGACCGCCGGAGTAATTGGCCGCGCAGCCTTCGGGCTCCGCAGAGCCCGTGCTCGCCCAACCATTCGGTCCGACGGTCGGAACGAGAGTCCATCCCGCGAGTTCCTGTAATAGCCTGAGACGATGGAAATCCCCCCAACGCCGAAAACTCCCAACACCGAAAACTCCCAAGGATTTCGAGAAGTGGCAACGTCGCGGCCTGCGGAGGCACTGTTCACTGTGTTCAGACCGTACACGCGCGAGTACTAGAGGCCCTACTTGCCCCATCAAAACGTGCTGACGACCACCACGATCATGCAACGTCAGTTTATTTATTAAATTAAATCAATTAATTTCTTCGCGTTATTTATAAATTTAAAAATAAAAATACACGCTGGACATCGTCTCCGAGGAATGGTGTTTAAATTAATGAAGCTGCTCCGTGGGTAAGGGGATTATCATTCGCACCCAACATTCGACGTCCCAGATGACGAGTACGTCCTAAAACTTGGAGGTCACCTCCGAGGAATTGGGTTTTAACTTATTGGGTTGCTCCGGGTAGTTTTAATAACCTAAAAAGGAAACATTTCTTGTATCTATAAAAAAACTTTTCACACCTTACCAAATACTATTTTTTATCAACACGAACATTAATAATTTTTCATAACTTATTTAAGTGTAACAAACACATTTTTTAAACAAATACAACTAATTAATAAACATCACTTTATTCATGTTCTTGTTTCTTGTCTTTCATTTTTTGGCGATTTTCTGCTTCTGCTTCGAATTCTACTTCTACTTCTCTGCTTACTATTATGTTTATTTTTTTTTTTTTTTTCGTTTTTGTCGGTGTTTATCATCAGTTTTGTCTGGGCTTCTTGAATGCCTTCTTTTACTACTCTTCTTCCCCCTTGAATTTCTGCTTTGACTTCTCTTTTTTCCTCGATCTTTATCTTTGCTTAAACTTCTTTTTCTGGTCAAACTTTTTCCCCTGCTTCTACGCCCACTCGAGCTTTTTTCTCTGCTTCTACTTCTTTTTCTGGACAAACTTTTTTTCCAGCTTCGACGTTCACTCGAGCTTTTTTCTCTGCTTCTACCACCACTCGATCTTCTTTGTCTTGTTAAACTTTTTTCTCTGCTGCAATGTCTACTAGAGCTTTTTTTCCCGCTTCTACGTTCTCTTGAACTTCTGTGACCTGATAAACTTTTTTCTCTGCTTCTACATCTACTCGAACTTCTGTCTTGTTGAACTTTTTTCTCTGCTGCAACGTCTACTAGAGCTTTTTTCCCTACTTCTACGTTCACTCGAACTTGATCTTTTTTGACTGAAACTTCTTTGTCGATATTTCTCTGTGACTAGACTTTCATCTTCACTTCTTTCTTTTCTGTTTCTACTCAAACTTCTCGATTTTCGATTTAAATTTCCTGTGCTTTCACTTGAAATATTTGATTTTTGGGTAGAATTAAGAACCTTATTTTTTTTTTTTTGACTGTCAGGAGTTTTTACTTTTAGAGATCCACAGTAAAGCGTTATTGCTCTTTTATACTCAGAAAGGGTTATTTTCGGAGATCTTAATACATCTGAGTTTACGTAGTCTGAAAAAAAAAAAAATCAAATTACTAAAATAAATTAAAAATGTAATTTTCTTTACTTAATAAGTAAGGCAAGAATTCAAAAACTTTTTAATATTGTTTCTAGAGCTTTAAAATATGTAAATTCGTGGTTTTCAATTAATTTAAAGTCAGTATATTGATAAAATAGTATAAATTAAAATTTTAAAATCTTAATAGCTGTTAAAATTTTATTCCAACCTTTTATTTTCAGTCATAACTATTAAAAATGGTTTCTGTAACTTTTTAAAAATTATATTAATTTGCATTTTAGATTCAAAATAGGACTTTTTTTAATAAAACGGAACCAATATACTGTTTCAGCTTGTTCCGAATTCCGTTCGCAATTCGAATTGTGTTTCTGCTATACTATAGTACACTGTACCCGTGCATACCTTATGATGACCGAAAATACCTTATGTCTGATATCAGACATGGCGACCAACATTACATTATCAATATAACGATGCTTGATAAATCATTGTTGGTTAATAAATTTCAAAATTTTGAATTTTTAAAATAACTATTTTTAATTATTTATACGGTTAATTTAGTTATAAGATGTATTCAATAAGTCTGTTTATATTATTTTTTAGTAAGATCGTAGGAGAAATTTGGTTCTTAACCTAAAAACATTGTTTCTAACAATTAAGTTTAAGATTTCTAAATAAATTAAAAACGTTCCTAGAATTTTTGTGATGAGTGCTAAGATTTGAAGTGAACCTCCATTAAAAAGCATACTACCTAGCAATTGGAATTTAAAGAAGAACCTCTTGTACTTGATGTAATTTGTACATATTCAAGATGTATATTATGGTATTAAATCCAGCTAGAAGATAAAATTTTGAAGAAATATTTCAAAAAGGTGTGGTAATTTGTAACTGTGAGTCGAAAACTGAAATCCATGAAAAAACATACTACCAAGCAATTGAGATACTAAGAAGATCCCCTTGTATTTTTTGTAATTAGCTCATGTTTTATTACTACATTATGAGAACTTATTCTGTTCCTCAAAACTCAAGTCTAAATATTCATAAAAAGGGGCACTATGTAATTAAAGATGTCAGAGAGAATTTTTTGTCTAATAGCATCTGAGTAACCTGTGTTAACTTTATATATTAGTGTAAATAACTTTTTACTGAACGAACAAAACAATATCATCTTAAAAATTATTGTAAGCTAGTTTCTATTTTTGAAAGTTGAAAATTATTACATATTATTATTTTTTTCTTTGTTTGAACTTGTTCAAATCGATTGTAATAGTTTGAATGGTTTTTAATTTTATTTGTCAAAATACTTACTTTCAACAGAGAAAAGAATGTCTTGGGGTATCCTTGGACGCACTCATTGTCGCAAGCTTCTCAGTTCCTATGAGTTCTTTAAGTAAATCCCTGGCCAAGTCTTTCCGATTGCTCTCGCAGAATCGAACGAAATTAGCCAATTTGAATCGGTTCATTTTTATATCATAAATTGGAGATAATTTGACCTGAAAAAAATTAACTTTTATATTTTTGAAAATTAAATTTGAGTATTTAGTGTATAAGTGTTTAAGGTGTATAAATACTTCGTCAGGTTGAGAAATATCATCAGTTAGTTGCTCCAAATGTACTGTAAATGATTTTGTTAAAGCTTTAATATGCTCTAAAACTGATGAATCTACGAAAATTAAGTTTAATTAATTTGAAATCATTTTAAAAAAATTACTAATATTAAATCATTTATAAAATATTACTTGCGCTGAATGGAACACAAAAGTGACAAATTAAATTTTCTGACAAACTCGGTTTATTTTTCCGTTTTTTTTCTGAACTAACTGTAAATGACTTCTCGGCTTTTTCTAGGATTCTAGACATTTGGAAAAATTTCATGTTATCAAAGGCGTATTTAACTAATAAAATTACTACGTAATTGTGAACAATGAAATACTTATCATTTTCAGCATTTTCTTCTGGCTCAGCGACGATTTCTATTACTTCGTCTGTTGAGTTAGTACAGTTTATCTGAGTTTTTTTTTTTTATATTTAGAAATCTTAACTAGTTTTATTTCTGTTTGAGAAGCTGTATTTTTTTTTTTTTTTTTTAATACAATTTTAAATATCTTATTATCTATTAAATTTAGTTATGTAATTAAATTGCAATACGTAAAATCTTACCTTTCAAATACTTCATTTTTTGTGTATTCATCTTCAACATCATCACCAATTATGTCCGTGGATTTTTCAAAATTTTCGTGGTCACTTTCTTCATCCTCGCTCTCGAAAATTGATTTGTTGTTTAGCATCTGATTATAAGTTTCATTTTCAACTTCCTGCCGGCTTTTCTTTAGTTGCTTATCCCTTTTATTCTTTTCTTTCTTTTCTGTCGCTGTAAGGGTTATCTTCGATCTGGTTTTCATTATTTTACCATCCATTGAGATGGGTAGAGATGAAAGAAATTCTTCGTCCTCTATAAAAAATTTTACAGTTAAATTGTTTGTAGTGTCATTATTTTTTTGCAAAAATGAAAATAATTTTAATAATAATAATTTTATTGTGAAAAATAAAATTACCTACCGTCTTCAGCCAATATTTTTACGTCATAAAGATCCTTATTCCACCAAGCTTGCACTATTTCTTTTCCGTCGTTATCTTTTCTTTTTTAATATCTTTTTTTTTTACAATTGACATTTCTTTCGATTCTGTCCACAAGACCAAAAATTTTTTTTTTGACATTTTACGTCGTTTAGTTATTTTTTCATTAACACTTCGACATTTTGACATTTTGACATTTATTTATGTTGCATATGTATATCTGAGTTGTTATCATAAATTTTTTTCCAGGGCAACGAGTGATAATCATCATATCATCTAACCAGAATTATTTAAAGTAAAAAAGTTTTTGAAAAAAAAACTTCAAGTTCAACATGAAGCGATCTTTTGACACCTATTCGGAGAGACATCAGCGAAGACTTAGGAAAATCTATCAAGGATCTGAAGAAAATGATTGCAAGCTTATAGAAAATTCTAAAGGTAAAATATAGGTTACTAAATTTTAAATTATTTTATGGCTTAAAGAATATTTTTATAAGTCACAAAATACGTAACTAATTAATGATTTTTGATGACATAGAAAAACATCCATCATCCAACTTGTGTGATCAGTCGTCTAGTGATGATGAAGTTATTTTAAAAAAATGTTCCGATGAAGTTTGGCTGGAAATAATCAAGTTTTGGAAACAATCAAACACTCCTCCAAAAATTTTCGCTCGATTGATTTTAGATGGAATACCATCGGCGTACAGAGCGGACGTCTGGATTCTTCAATGTGCTGGCAAAAATTTCGATGAAATGATCAAAAAATACAGAGATTTTTGCTCAGAGGTAAAATTAATATGTATTAATTTATAATTAGTGTATGCTACAGGGTATCGAGTACGAGTAGGTCCAAGTAAATTACTAGAGTTTTTGCGAGTACTCAATTTTTTAAAGGTTTTGGTGTGCTGCGAGTACTTGAAACTACTTGAATATTAAAATCAAAAGAATAAACTTTAAGTCTTGTTCAGAACGGAAAAAATTATTTTAATAATCTAAACAAATAATCTGAATCATCGAGCTTTTCGGGCAACTCGAATAACTCGGTACTACTCAAACTCGTAAATTGAAATTCTCGCACATCCCTAATAATTAATAAAACTAAAATAAACTGTCTTAAAAGATGCTAATTTTATGAAGCCAATTTACACCTTGACTTTATTATTTAACAGATTAGCAATTATGATTTCGTTCGAATGAAAGAAATTAATAACATTATTAGTCATTTCAAAAAATCAGATACGTTAGATGGTAATTCATTGTACAGAATCTACACAGCCTATTCAAAATTTTATTTACAAGTTTGTTACAGTCAAGAGTTAAGTTTGCTTGCTGGATGCGTACTTTCAATAGTATAAAATACTTTTTAAAAATTATATTATAAAATTTCGATGTATTCATAATTTTTTTTTTAGATTCCAGAGGAGCAAGCCTTTTGTGTACTTTTTTTTATGATGAAAATCGGAATGAGAGATCTTTTTCTTAGTAAAAAAAGTCCCAAGTGGTTTGAATTTAACAAACTTGTCGAGGTAAAATAAATATATTTAATTATAACATGATTTTGTTCACATACACCTAATTAAATTTAAAAAAAAAAATCTATTATCTTTCAAAAATTTATTTCAAATGTAAATTTTTTTTCATAGAACATGCTACCTGAGTTGTTTCAACATTTTCCAGATATTGAGGCGAAAATAAATTATAAAAGCTATTAAGCAAACATTTTTTTAAATGTAGCACTTTTTGTGCACAATATTTCAATTACGTCGTCAACTTTTATTTTTTGTAAAATGTCTCTATTCAGTATCATCAAAATGAATGCTTCCAACCTTTCTCGTGCCATTGAATTTCTCAGACGATCTTTATTAAATTTTAAAAAATTAAACGACCGTTCACAAACTACTTGTGTACATGAGAGCCTCAACATATATCTGTAAGCTAGGCCGATCGTTGGGAAAGCTTTTGCCAATAAATTATATTTATTCAAAATTCTGTAGCAACAAATGGCACAATCTTTACATGACTTAGTTTTTAAATTGTCATTCATTTCTTCATCACAGGTCTCTTCTGAAATAATGTGTACATCTCCTACAAAATTACTATCTGTGTACTCATTAAGAGTTGAAGTTTATTAATTATTATTAATTATTTATTAATTATTAAAAGAACTCGGGCCCCCAGGGTTACTGGGGGTCTAAAGCTTGGGCCGCTTGGGGAATTATTTATTAATTATTAAAAGAACTCGGGCCCCCAGGGGTACTGGGGGTCTAAAGCTTGGGCCGCTTGGGGAATTATTTATTAATTATTAAAAGAACTCGGGCCCCCAGGATTACGGCGGTTTAATGTTTGAGAACAATCTGTGGCCCTGTGGCCTGTACTTACCGGCCCCGGGAGACCCAAAGCTCGCGGCCCGGGGGGAAACCTCCCAAACCTCCCAATGGCCAGTCCGTCCCTGCCCATAATGTTTATAAAAAAATGGTACTTAAGTATATTCACAGTTGATTTTAGTCAAGAATTGTGTTTACGAGTCATTGATTTTTTTTTGGTTCAAGGCCTATTCGCTTTGAATAAAGTTGCCTGCACAATATTGATGGTAATTTTTTATTTACAAATTTACTTTGAGTTTTTCAAGCTTTAAATATTTTTATATTTTTTGAAATTAATTTAATTTAGAAAAACATTCTGTAATTTTTAATGCTGATGATTTTATCTTTTTATCGTATATTAACTAATTTTTTATTTTGTTTATTTTATTTAAAAAAAATTTCTGACTAGATGGTTCAACAACAAATCTTGCAATTAAACTTTTTTTTTTTTTTTTTTAATACTTATTTATAGTCGCGACTTTTTATGCTCCGTATGGGCTTATTGACGACTTGGTCCCTACACTGCTTTGCATTAGCCCATGGCCCATATGGACCATGTGGAGTACGGGAAAGCCAGGGTATGCGCCTCATTCAAGTTAATCGTAAGACCAGCGCTGAACCGGCAGGCTCATTGGGACTTTTGATCCCACATATCGCCCCCAATCAGATAGTCTTGGATTAGACCAGTTGCTCATTGGGAAATTAAGCCCCAAATATTGCCCCCAGTCGAGATAAACTTACGACCAGCGCTGAAATGATGGCCCCCGGTAAACACCGACTCCAAAGCAGTCGGGGTGAACGTAGGGATTGACATAACGAAGAAAATAATTCCAAGTTAGTTGCGAAGTCAGGCGAAGAAATAGCTACTTCTCAGCTTAGGTGCAAAATTCGTAATTTTTCAACCAATAATTAGTCTCACTTGAGGCCATAGCTTTTTCGCTAGAAATTAAAAAAAAAAGACTATATTTATAATGTATGACGAAAAATTGAACATAAATATAACTGATACTTATTTATATTTTTAATATATAAAATAAAAAACCGATGAAGAATAATTTAACTTTGGATTTATAGAATCTCCAAGGCCTCAAGAACAGCTGAGAAAGAAACTCAATGAAACCGCGAGTGAATTCGATAGATTCCGTAAAACCAGATAGAAACTCCATAAACTAAAGCGTCTCCAGGATCAGAAAACTCATAAAGCTAGTAATAATTCTCATAAACTTTCAGCTGCGCGTATTAAAGAAATACTGCAAAAAGCATTGAGAGCTGCATCCTCAAGTAATTCATTTATTTATTCATCCAAGTCCAAACGATTTTGTTTATTTAACTTTTTTTCTGTTCATGATTTTTTCGGAGTTTTTCATATTAGTTGTTGATTTTCAAGGAACTGATTTTTTATTCTTACAAAAATTTCACTCTGCATTTTTACGTTTAATTAAACAAAAGTTTTGTGCGTCTCTGTTATTAATTCTGTGGCTTACAAGAAAAACTAGAAAAGTCCATTCGTAAAAAAAAAAAAAATTTTGAAATTTAAACTTGGTGGCCAGTAAAATTAATTTTTGCTACAATAGAAGCTCGATTATCCGATCCGGCTCAGAACTTGGGGACGGGACAAAACTGTCTACTGGACTAACAATAAGTCTCTGAAGTCCTTCGGTACTTAACGTTGCTCTTTAGTATGAGTGTAGCATTGAACGAGTGCTGACAAAATGTCGTTGAAAAGGAAACAAAACTTTTGAGATCTCGAAACCAAAGTTAAAATAATTTAGAGGTTATTAAAGAATGAGTCTTAGAATGACCTAGCACGAGAATATAATGTCGGATATCTACTGATGAAGAGAATATATAATCGGAAATCTACTGTATCCGAAATAGTAAAAAATAAAAATAAAATATTAGAATTCGTATCGCAATTAGATAGTTTGGTTGGCTCAAAAAAAAAAAAAAAACTATGAAAAAATAAAAGATCTGATTTGAGGTCCTCTAATACCAAAGATGCTTCTGTTACGAAATTTACGTGATCGAGCTCAATTAAGACATTCATCTAGCTTAAAGCAAAAAAAAAATATCTGATTTTTTAAAATAATCGTACTGTACAAATTAAATGCATGTTCAAAAAATAAATTTTAATTTTCAAGGTTTTTTTCTTTTATAATTTTCAAAGCCTTGATTATCCGAACTACCCCTGGTTTTAATTAGTTCGGGTAATCGAGCTTCTACCGTATTTTAATTTTGAATAATATGAAAAGTAACAGTTAAAAATCCAGTTTTTTCTTCTTAGGCCACTTTATTCTTCAATACCATCACCGTTTTTTAAAATTTCATATTAAGTTTTTTATTTTTGTGCCTTTAAAAAAATTATCTGTATAATTTAAATAAACTATTAATGAATAAATAACTGTTTCAGCATCAGCCTCGTCGGCATCTTCAGCTTCGGTTGCCGAAGAAGCCGCCACTGGTGGAAGCAGCAAAAGTAAGTCGCATGATTTCGACGTTTCGAAAAAAAAAAATTAACCTAGTCGCTACAGTTTGAATTAATTTTACAAAAATTGATCGAGTTTCTGTCTACTTGGTAGAAATTCAATTAAAGTAATTTAAATAAACAAATAATTATTTGTTATAGTTTAAAATTACCACTTTATTTGGTCTTCTTTTTAATTTATAAAAACGATAGTTTCGATACACAGTATCTTTCTTTGTAAGTTTGATTAAACAATTGAATTGAATGGAATTTAAAATAATAACCGAGTTATAAATAAAAGCAAATTCAATTAAATGTATTTGGGTAGGAAAAAGAGAAGGATCTTCAGGTGAGTTGACCGAAGGCCTGCGAGGTAGTTTTGAGCCTCCGTCTTGAAAGACAAATCATCGCGTTTATTCACAAAGCCGAAGACGAGGAGGCCTGATCAAGATACTTTGTTTTAATAATTATAATTTCTAGCCTTTTTTTCTTTTTCATCATACTTTGACTGGAATTCGTCGTGAAAATGGTGTTTTATAAACTTTTTATTTATAGGATCATTCACATTTTGTAAGAGCTGGATTTTTCTGCTCTTTTGTAGTTTTAAACTTTATGTTTCATTAAATCTTTTTTTATACTTTTACGCATGTATGTATAAATGTCGAAGTTTAGTCGATCTTGTAATAAGAAATAAAACTGATCTAAGAATTTATAATAGAAGACAAGTTCAAAGTCTCTAGTAAACAGCCATTTAGTGATTCAATTAATTCACATGAAATTTTGTATTATTTATTGTGATCACACATTTAATGAATGAGAAAGTTATTACGATTTAAAAAACGTCTTACAACAAAAGTTTGAATTGTTAGTTTTGGCATTGTTCGAAGTAATAATACTTGAATACAAAGAGAAAATATATTTATTCTTATGATGGGATAGTTGAGAAACACTGCGTCTGGTTAAGTTTGAAAAAACTACAAGCAAAGCAAGAATTAAGTAAGATTAGATTGAAATTTGAGTAGATTCGCAGCTGCAGCAGAAATAAGCTCGCGACTCGAGTTTGCGTTAATCGTCGTAACTAATATTATATAATATTAATAAGTGCTGAGAGTATTTTTACAAACTAAATTTAAATAAATGAAGAAAGATCGAAATTTAAGTTAAGTTTTTCCACGATTTTTGAAAATTTTTCTCACTTTCATTTTTAATTATTTTTGAAGAATTTTTAATTTCCAATAATAACAAAAGATTAAAAAATAATTGATCAAGATTTAAAGAAAATTTCCACTGCAACACCGGCGCGTGAAAAAAATATAGATTAAAAAAAAAAAAAATCATTATGATTTGTGAAATTTATGAAAAATATTTATTTATTACCTAAATTTCTGACAGCTCGCATTATTCGCAGCAGCTGAAGTGTTTGGGAGGGGAGCTGACGAATCCTTCAGTTCACTTCTGCAGTTAACAGTGCAACGTCCAACTCTATTGCAGCGAGGAGTTGCCTCAGCCAGATCCTAAATTACTGGAATCAATCAATAAGGTAGGATTTATTTAATTTACATATTATTATTGATTTTTAAAAACAAATAATTTTCAAAGTTGTCAGCTCTAAATATGTTCAATATATTTTAATTCTTTATGCCTTTTGGATAAATTTTTTTTTCAATTTAATGGAAAAAAACGTAATTTCAAAATAGATATTGCCAACCGTTATCAAGCAATCATTGAATTAATCTTAAAAACAATGTTTTTTACCCATCTACTCATTGCAATAACTTTTTTTTTGTGAAGGAAAAACAAAAATCAAATGGTTATTATTTAATTAAAGTTTAAGTAGTTTTATTGAATCAATAATATAAGTTTTGGCTTTAACTCGTGAAGCACACAATATTTTTTAAATGTTATTTTAGCATGATTATCTCGAACCCCTACCGCATAAACATGCTTCAGATTTTTTTTAAATTCTCGAGAGCCGTGTTAAGAACTACTAAAAGTTAATAATTTGGATTTTAAAAAAATAAGCGTTAAAGTTTAGAGTTGAGATAAAACTTCCAACGTTAGAGATTTTTTTCTAAACTTGCCCCTATGTTGTTTCGAATAATATTGTTCTCAACTTAATTTTCAAAAAAAAATTTTACACAAAAAACTTTAGTTTCTAGAGTACCCTATTGACACCTGTTTTTTATGATAATTTACAATATTTAGGTGTAAAAAATTTTTTTTTCTCGAAATTTTCGCTACAACCAGACTTTTATTGTTCATGCTTTTATTTAAAAAAGGCTCAGAAATTTTTTTTAAAACTTCCGTCTATTCAAATTGTAGAATATAAGATGAATAATTTGATGTAGCATGAAACGGTTATTAAAATAAAAAAATTAAATTTTCAGGCTCATAAGATTTAACGGTGAAACTGGTGTGGTTTTTTTAAACTGGGACGATCCCAGGAAAATTAAATTCAATGCTAAATAACTGTCGGCAAAGTGGATTTTTTCTGCTCCTTTGGCTATTCCTACTGACAGTTACACAAGTAAGTTTTAAGCACGAATAAACTGTTACACTGGAAGTACTTTTAATCAATATCATTTCTCTAATTGACTTTTTTTTTTATTTTAGCTAATTGGTAGATAATGATATTTAGTATGATCAAAAAATGATTTCATAACTATAATGTTCAGTCAATTTTTTTAACAACTTCATTATTTTTAAAATAATAGTAAATCCCTAAATCAATTATAAAGAATTTGCTTGGAAATAAAAAAATTATTTTTTAATTTATGGCAAAGCAAAATGAACCAAACTTCCGTAACTTGAAATTTTTTCGAATGAGAAAAAAAAAACATGTGCAGGTGAAAAATATAATGAGGACTTTTTGAATTTTTGAATTTTCATTAAACTCAACTGAAAAGGCTGAGATTCATATACAAATAAAATTCAAATGAAATTACAATGATAAAAAAATTTTAAATTTTTTGTTTAGATAAAATTGGTGTTTAGTTTTAAAAACTAAAGGTTTTTTTCCACAGTCTACAAAATATGAAGTAGGTTTATAAATATTTTTTAGTTTTCCGAATAAAAAGTAAAAAACTTGATGTAGGAAAAATATTTTTAAAAAGCGTTCCAAAGCACATCTGGAATCTGAATTTGTTCGAACCAAGCATCTTATTGTAATCTGCAAAAAATAAAGATAAACCAATTCACAAAGTATCCACATTTTCTTTAATTGTAAAGTTTTAAGTTTTATTTTATGGATTGTTGTAATACTTATCTAATAAGTAGGAATGTAGCTCTCAAACAATGAGTAGGCGATGAAATTTTTAAATTTTTTGAATCTTCATAGCAAACTTGGATTTTTCACCAGTGGATAAAAGTGCAGTCCTGTTATAAAGCAAAAAAAAAAAAAAAAAAAAAAAAGGATTAATAGGCAAATTAGCTCATGTATAGTAAAGCATAACAATTTTTGTAAGTAACCCTAACGACCCTTTCTCATAGAAGCTTAATATTACAAGTATAAACTAGCTATTATCAAATCTTATGCTGCTTGTTGCTTATTGAATCGCCAATAAATTTTTTTATTACATTTGAACAAAATTAACTTAAATTATGACAAATTTTAAAATCACATTTATTAATTGTGAGTTGTCACAAGTATTACAATAATCCATACAATTAAAATTAAAACTTTACAATTAAAGAAAATGTGTATTGGTTCATCTTTATTTTTTGCAGATTACAATAAGATGCTTGGTTCGAATAAATCCAGATGTGCTTTGGAACACTTTTTAAAAATATTTTTCCTACATCAAGTTTTTTACTTTTTATTTGGAAAACTAAAAAACATTTACAAACCTAGTTCATATTTTGTAGACTGTGGAAAAAAAACCTTATTCATTTTATTTTATTTTTTTTGTTTAAAGAACAAGAGGAAGAAAATAAATTATTTATTGCTGAAATTATTTGTTTTAAAATAAATTAAATTCGAAAAATTTCAAGTTATGGAGGTTTGGTTCAGTTTGATTTGCCATAAATTAAAAAATAATTTTTTTATTTCTAAACTAATTCCTTATAATTGATTTAGGGCTTTACTATTATTTTAAAAATAATTAATTTGTTAAAAAAATTTACTGAACGTTAAAAGCACGTGCGTACGCATCATATATTTTGAAGTCATTTTATTCGCGGTAATAGTGCGTCGAATCAGCGGTATGGTAACAACGGTTATTTTCAAATTTTTTTCCGTATGCTAGAATAATAAATAAAGCAAAAAGTACCTTCGTTGTTATTTTATTCGCAGCAAATTTTGAGCTAAGGTTTTTCTTACCACGGGAAATCGAGATATTTATCAAAATTTATGTTTATTATGTTTATGAAAAAATTTACCCTTGTCAAAACTAAATAGTTTCCTTTAAATTAAAAATTAATAAATAAATATTTTTAAATGATACACACGTAGATTAAATTAATGTAATATTTTCAACAATTAAAGAACTTTGGAAAGAAAGGGAAGAATAAGTAGTGAAATTCAAAATCAAACTTCTTCATGAGATACATAAAAAATCCACGTTTGTAAAAAAATTTTTTTCAATTAAAAACTTATTAAGATAATTTTACAATTCTATAAATAATATTTATACCCTGAAGATTTAAGCTTCATTGCTCAAGTGGAAGTTTTCAATAAACGACTTTTATCTATGGGACACATTTTTCTGTCTCTCACTTCCGTTACACTATTAAAAATTTTTTTATTTTGGTCCAGAGTCGTTACAAAAGAAATATTATTTTAGATTAGATAACTATATGCACTGTTTTACATTATTTAAGAATATAGAATTTGATATTTAAATAGTGTATTTTCAGAATAAAATTTGGTGCGCCAGAGAAGTGTACTACGTGGACGACGACTGGTACCAATGTAATTGTTGGAAAATAACCTACCCTGATTAAATTAGGAAGCAAACAAGTTCCCGTGAAGATAGACGGATTTGGAGCTCCGACTTGGTTCTGGGACGAATAAATCTCATAATCGACAACACTGAAAATTTGTCAGATTTATCTTGATTCCAAACTCCAAGTGTAAGTTCGGTCAACAGACAATTTTTTTACTTATTTATTTGAATTTTTAGTGGAAAATTAACTATTGAATTTCGATGATCCCAGCAATAAAAAAATTTAGATTTTAATCTGCCACGAATAAACGGTTACAATGGGGGTACTTTTGGATCTTCCAACCACTTAATATTAAAATGTGAAAGTGAGCTTTGCTATCAACTCGTTGATAAATTTTAATAAAAAAAATTCTCTACATCTTTGCCATGAATAAACTATTTTTCAGCTTATGAAAGTGGCAAGTATTTTTTTATTCGTGGCAGGGGTGTCAAGAATTTTTTTTATTTTTTTTATTTTATTACAAATAACAACTGATTGATAGCAAAGCCCATTTCCACATTTTTTCCGTGGGCTTAAATATAAATAAAATGCTTTAGAGATATTTTAATCGCTGAAAGTAACTCCGTTGTAACTTTATTCGTGGCAGATTTTCGAATAAGGTTTTCTTCGCTGGGACTATCCATTTAAACACAATAATTACCATGGGTACGGATTAATGGTATTGGTATATTGAAGTCAGGTGTTGCAAGGGAGTCGACATCAAAGTTTTTTAAATTTATATAGCGAAATATTTTTTTTTTTTAAATTAATTTGGTTTTGGTTCTTTATTGTTTCTTGTAGTTAGTGGCTTACAAATTAAAATTTAATTAAAAATAATAATTAAAGAAAAAAAATTTTCAGGTTCATGATTAACGGCAAGCCTTTGATTCTCGAGATCATAGACTCTTTTCGAAAGGTCGCATTGAACGGCCGAGTCTTTAGGTTTGAATTTGGTGGTGATCACTTTTGCGTGACATGAAGGACAAACCACTTGTTCCATTTGAAACATCAGCCCCAAGTACCTCACCTCGTCCTGGAACCTCTGGCCTGCGTAAGAATCATCAATTTATTATATCAAAAATAGTGTTTTTTCAAACTATAAATACTCATACATTTTATTGTAAAGGAAGAGCGCGCCAAATTTCGACTATTTCCTCAATAAAACCAACAAAAATAGCAAAATTTTACATTTATGGAAAATCGTCTTTTCCGATAGTTCGGTTGTGATCCGTCAGATGTCGCTCGGGTTTTTATTCTCAGGGAATCCCCCTCATGCCTCAGCACTACCGCGATAAAAAATGATGATCGAGATAAAGAATTGATTCTTGGTAAATTATGGTAAAAGATTTTTATAATATTCATTTTGTGATAATCTAATAAATTTATTTTTTGTTGTTTAGTTTTTAGTATTAAGAAATTCTATTAAATATAAAATAATAATAGAATTTAATCATCATAATTCTATTGTATATTTGAAAAATTATGGAATCTATATAGCCTGTGAACACATAACTGTGTTTATCTCTATGGATTTTACTTATGAAAAAGGTTTAATAAATTCAAATTTAATTTCAAAAATCACAATGATTATGATTTTAATTGTTTTTGTTTTTTCTTTTTACATTTAATTTATGCATTATGATTTTAAAAGAAAAAAATCAATAAATTATTGTTTTTATTTACAGTGTCAGCTTCACAGGAAAAAGAAACTTCTATAAATGGTGATAATAGTGACGATGGCACTTCAAAAGCTCTAGGTAGAATACTATACGCTGTAGAAATTTTATTTATATTTATTTTAATATAAAACATTGCCAATAATATGTGTTTTTCATTGCAGTTGGAAAATAAAAGTGACAATTCGTCGAAAAGAAGAAGAACAGAGTTGTTGCGAGATAGTTCAAGAACAATCCGAAGACAAAAGAAAAAGGCTGGAAAGAAAAATAAGCGGATTGGTTTACGAAGTCGAAGATGAAGACTCTCAAAGTTTAAAAATAGATTTTAATAATTCATAAAAAATTAGAGATACATTTTTTAAAATAATCTTCGATCAAGTAACACTTTGCTGATATTTAAGTATTTTTAGAATTATTTTCTTAGGTTTCAGCAAAGACACTTAAATTTTCTCTACTTAGCAGCCCGCAAGGGAATCAGAGAAAACCGGGGGATCGCGGTACCCACACGTACGTTGACAGGAGGAAAGGGATATCCTACAAACTAACAAAAAGGTGCGAAATGATATTAGTTTGTAAAAGATCAAAACTAGACTTATGAATTAAAACTTTACCCTGTGACGATTAATTGGTGGGTCTGGTATGCAGCTTCAAAGGTGAGGTGTGTCCGTTGAAACAAACAAATAATCAAACTGAAATGGTCAATTTATTGGGTTCCAATACACTTCTTTGCACAATATTTATTACACAAAAATATTGCTAACTTATGAATATTATAGTTATCACTAAATTATATCTTGCAAACTTAATTCAGGTGACGCATCTCAAGTGCCCACGTAGACACTTAACATTTCCCGAATTTTTGCTGCCCGGGTGGGAAAAGAAAGCGGGGATCACGGTCCTAACGCGTACATGGGCGGAAGGAAAAAGAGATTAGGCGATTAAACTATAGGGTGCGAAATAATGCTACAGTGTTAACGAACTAAAACTTTACCTGATACGTCTGATTAATCCCTTTGTGTCCTCCGGAAAGACTGTTATGAAGGAGTTTGACGATCTCAGGGTGCCAAAATGCGCATGCTCAAAACGCTGTATCAACCTAACGCTCCTTGGGTCGCACACCTGATGCAACCCGATATTTTCTTTTTTTCTCTCCTTACTTTTTTATTCGAAAAGACTTTTTTTTTTATTATTTATTATCCATATATCTAATTAATTTAATTTTTTACTACCCTAGATCCCTAAAAACTACAAGACTGTTAGGATAAACGAATAAGACTTGGCAACATGATATATTGAATAAATCTAAGACTACCTTGAAATTTCAATTTAATATTTGCTTAATTATTACGATTAATATTATTTTATTTATAATGAAATTCCGATTATATATTAGATAATCAGCAAGAGCCAAGGATGTCCCGAAACAATAACACGAGTAACACAATCCAATAAGTTTACAAAAATATAAACAACATTGTAAAAAAAGTTACGTACACGACGTAACATAACTATACCCAGATGAAATGTGTGTAAATCGCGTAGCATATTAGCTCAAAGTGTTTCAAAGATTACTAATCTGTGTGCCCACGTAATACAATTTTCTTCTATGTCTAATTCATTTCGTTTTATATGAAAAATTTTCTCGATTTGTGTTAAATTATCAATTTTTAGCCAATCATTTCTTACAAACGAAATGATTCTTTTAAGTGTTTTTTCATTTGACGTTTCTTTAGCTACCTGTTTAAAGACAATTGTGTGCAATTATGTACCAACCGTTCTGTATATAGTTTCAATTATTGTATTTTGACGGAAATACAGGTGTTTCATCTTCATTCGGTAAACGTGATTACGCGTCACAATTTCCGTTTACCTTTTGATTTTACGACTTCGATCGCGTAAGTGTACTCCGACAAAATATATGCCCATCTTTGAAGTCTACTGTGTAACATGGTTGAAATATTTTTACTGCCGAAAATAAATTTTAACAGTTCATGGTCCGTTTTTAATATGATGTGATTACCGATAATGTATTGATAGAATTTTTTAAATCAAAAACAATTTATTTTTTCTCGGCTTTTTTGCCTGGTTATCGAAACGACCCACACTTTGGGGTATAGCAGTGTCTTCAAGTCCTTCAATGTCTATTATTTCTGGCTCAATTTCTTTTTCGTTAAAAGCTTTTTCGGGTTCAGCAAAAAGATGTTTATACATATTGTTTCGTTTGAAAATCTTCAGGCCCTCCAACGTCAATTTCATCAAAAATTAAAAACAAAACGAACCTCGCTGACTAGACTAAATTTGCTATATGTATTTAGGTCAGGATTCGACAACAGACAACAAGAAATTCGTTCCAGTTACCCCACAAAATGAATCTCGTTACCCCACATCATTTTTTTTTTCTTTTTGTTTTTGATATAAAAAAAATTAAAATTACTTTGAAACTTTTGCACAAGAGTGAAGCTAATAATTTTAACTTTTCATATGATACTATATTTTTCCAATTTTTACAACATTTTTGTGTATTTTTATCAAAATAAAAAAAACTTGAAAATCATATTTTCATTGAAACACTTAGGTACAATTTTCGTGATTTTTAATTTAAGCTATATCAATAATCACTATTTTTTTTTAATGTAAATGAACGCTTCAAATTTCAAGCTTTTTAGACATATTTTTTATATTTTATTTTTTAAAATTTTTATGCGAAGTATTTACGAACGTTCCCATAGCCCCACGTTCTGGTTACCCCACCCTCCCCTAGCCACCGCCTACTCGCCGACCGGTGGGGAGGTGCTGTCACCGTGCGTTTAGCCCATGACTCGGAAACTACTCGCCGACACCTCCCGGGAGGTGCTGTCACCGTTCGTTTAGCGGCTGACTCGGAAACTACTTATGCTGCTGTGGCTGCACTTGCGTCCTACTGCATGCTTAGCTAGCGTTTCAACTATTTTGTTGTTTTTTTCAACTATAAATTTTTCATGTTTTAAGAAAAATATTTCATAGTTTGAAAAAAAAAAAAAAAAAAATTGCTGACTGAAAAAAATTTTAATATGTATTAACGATTAATTAAGCAAAAAAAAAAAAAAAAGTTTAGTCTACACGAAAAAAAATTAGTTTCTACAATACGGAAAAACTTTTTTTTCAAAATAGTAGAGACTACTATTTTTTTTTTTACGTATTGTAGAAACTACTATTTTTTTTTTTGCGTTGTAGAAACTTTTTTTTCGTGTAAAATTATTTTGTTGTTTTTTAAACTATGAATTTTTCATGTTTTAAGAAAAATATTTCATAGTTTGAAAAAAATTTTTATTATGTATAATAGTTTGAAAGAAGGGCAGAGTCTCCATCCAACGACTCCACCAATAAACTACACCCAAAAATTAGTTTCCTTCCTTCCATGAAGGCTTCTTTCATATTTTATTTTTTTATTTTTTATTTAAATAATTTTGTTTTACAAATAAACTTACAAATAATTTTTAATACAAAGTTTTTATTGTTTCCAGCATTGCGACAACTTGTATAAAGTGTCGCTAAATGCTTTATGTAGATGGCCTCGTCCAGGGTTGTGGAAAATCTTTCCGGAAAAATTCTGATATGATCTAAAATTTCTACGAATACTTCCGTAGGAAGTATAATAGAATAATAATAGAATAATAGAAGTTCCCGCTGGACCGATTCCAATCACGAATTTACGTGGTGTAGAGGATGAGCGGTAGCCAGCTCGTATGCTGGTGGAGAATCCATATAACTAATTGCCGCCTTGGCTGAAGATGGACTATCCGACAAGTTGTACATTGCATTATTTACTATGGTGGCTGCATCGTCTAAGTCCTCTATATCTGCCCAGGAAAAATCGTTGACGATGGTGGCTGCATCGTCTATTTCCTGGGAGGGTTGTGTTTCGTTGTAATTTTCTATAGTCTGGTTATTCTGTTGTTCAGCTCTCTCATTTCTGGGAACAATTTCTATGGTGACGTTGTCGTTGTCCCTACTGCAATTTGGATTCTCCTGGACATCTTGCTGCAACAGAAAAAAATATTAAAATGATGCTGCGTGCGGAGATGACACGTGTTTATATACTTACATTATTATAGTGGTCTTGGTGTAATTCTATCAAATTTTTAATTGCTTCGGATGGATCCATTTTTGCTATTAAGTTTTCAGATAATGGTCATCAATATTACCACACTGTCATTCTTTGGTCGAACTACTCTACTTATTATAACGCTGTGTTATATGTCCCCGAGGACATATACTCGGACATATCAGCCACTCCTAATTCGCGCGGACCCGGAAAGGAGTTTAAATTCGCTAAAATAAAAGTGATTTTTTCTCCATAACTTTCTGTTTCCAAGTTTCGAAGCTCTGTAATCAAGCAAAGATTTACATGCACAAAACTTTTTACAATTAATCATCGAAAGTAAACGCAAATTGAAAATTACCAATGTACGTGGCATAAAATTTATTTTTATCAGTCTTCTCCAATACTTTTTCCCAAAAGGAATTCAAACAGCTCCAGTTGGCATCTCCATTCTCAATCTGATTTTGAAAATCAGTATTTTCTTCCTGATTCTAAATATATATATATATATATATTGTTATTAAAAAATATTAATTTGACTAAAAAAAAAAAATAAATTTACTTACCATGGAAGCATTATGAAATTTGATAAGATCCTCAATGCATAATAGAATTCTGTCATAATAGAATTCAAATTCGGAGATGTCATTTTGAATGCTGACACCTTCATTCTCCACGAGAATGCTGACATCAGCTGTAGTGACTGGTAAGAATGATCCTTGGAGCTATTGCTCCAGCTCTTTTTCTTCTATAAAAAATTAACACACTCGGCTTTATAAAAAAATAGATTATATTTCGACTGTCTTTTTTTTTTATCATGGAGTGTAATAATTTTTATTGCGGGCAACAAATAGGGAAAATGCATAAAAAAATTATTTAGTTTGTTATTAGTGTTAAGTTTCTTCGCGAGAATAACTTAACCTTCCGTTTGCTTCTAGCAGACCAGTGAAACGGACTTTAAAAAAACCGAAGCGGACGGCAACTTGGGTCTCCTCAATTTCCGCCTTTTAATGTATCATTTATTTTATTTTATTTTATTTTTTTCTGTAAAATCCAAAATTTGAAATAGCTGAGAAAAAATTTTCTTTGGAAAGATTGTAAAATTGCAATTTTGAAGATTTAAAAAAATAAAGATTGGAACAATTAAATTTGAAAAATTTTACTTCTTACACTGAAATTTTACTATTAAAATTGAAGCCCTTTTGAAGAGTTAAACTCTTGAGAATTTAACAAATTAAAATTGGGAAAAGAAGAGAAAAATTGAAAAAAATTGAAATTAAACGCAAAACTGGAACTCTTGAAAGTTGATAAAATCTGAAAAATAAAATCTCGAAAATTTACGACTTCAAAAAATTGAGAATGCAAAATTAATACTTTGGAAAAATTTTGTACCTTGTGTGAGCCGCTGCGTCAGCAGAGGTTCCCACAGACTAAAAATGCAACTCCGCGTTGCAAACGGATACTACCCGAGTTTTCTCTCTTTCTAATTTTATAGTTTTTATTTCTACAATTAAATTTATTTCTAACATTAAATTTAAAAATCAGTAAGTTATAACAGTATGCGCAAAATAACGCGACTAAAAATTAACTACTAAAACTTAAACTACACAACAGTAGCTTACGTACTGTTCTGGCACAAGAAAGAAAAAATTTTTTTTTTTTACTAATAAAAATAAAATTCTAATCCTAACTACTATAAAAAATTTTATTTTCTCCTTGGGGAGCTAACTGTAACTACCTTATAAAGTCTAATCCGATTTTATTAATTTATTAATTAACTTAATGGTTATTCTATTTAATGTTTAAACTAACGATTAATTTTTTTTTTATTTCTTACTTAACGATTATTTTATTTAATGCCTAAACTTATACTACAGAATAGTAACGTACGCCCTATTCTGGCAAAGGAAAAAACTATCTATCTTCCGCGGGGGCCTAAACTACGCTTTCTGCTACCATTTGTTAAGTTTCTTCGCGAGAATAACTTAACCTTCCGTTTGCTTCTAGCAGACCGGTGAAACGGACTTTAAAAAAACCGGGGCGGACGGCCACCCTCGTGTGATGATGGGAAGATAGAACTTAAATTACTTTTTAACACGGAACTTAAATTACCCTTTAAATCATTAACACAAACCTTGATTGAGACCGCTGGTCCTGAGCGAAGTGGGACGGTGAAGTTTTGATGTAATAAAATTAACTAGTTTAGGTCACTTAACTTTCCTTTATTTTTTTCACAAAGCTCAGTGTGACGTCCCTGACGTCTATATCTCCTGAGGGTAAGTGGCTTTGGGTCGTTTAGGCAAGCTAAACGATACCAAAAGGGATTTGGGTTGCACACCGGGATAGAAATTGATTACTCCGTATTAATGATCAACTCGTTCTTTACTGAAACTAGGACCCGAGAGAGGAAGTGTGTGGGTGTGGTGAGTTTTACCGTAATTATGCGCTGCCAAGGCCTTGTGTCCGTAGTTTTTGTATCCGCGGTCACGCGGATTTTCGTCAGCCGGGCCAGCGATGCCAACGGATCCGATGAATGGAAAATATATATGTTGTATGCCGCCGCTCGGTTCGCTCCGGCAAGAGAGAGGGAATGGGGCAAGTTGAGGAACCTGTCTGCTAAATTATTTTTTGGCGATCAACATTAATAAGTTTTGTATTTTTGTAAAACCATTGAAGGAAAAGCATCAATCTAGTTAATCTCGCGAATAACTAAGTGCAAAAAATTCATAAAAACATTAATAAAAAGTTTGATGAAAAAAAAAAAAATAATAAATAGTTTGATTCTTACAAATCTAAAATAAAATGTAAAACTTATTATCAGCTAAAAAATTTTCTTAAATAAAAGTTAGTGAAAATATCGAAAAAAAACTAACAACCATTTGAAGGAGTGAGTGAAAATAGTTTTAAAAATGAGTACACTTTAACCTGTGCATCGAGGTTAGGTGTATGTAAGAATTATTATAGAAATGTTTATACAAGGATAAAGTGTATGCAGATTAAAGAAAAAATAAATGTTGTTAAAATTATTTTGCTTATTTTTTAATCATTGTTGTTTTTTAATTTATTACATTTGAATTAGATCTCTTAAACAATCATACTATTTCTGGTGAAAATAAAGTTCAAATAAATTCAGTTCAATTTTAAACAAGTAAATGATCCCCCAAGTTTAAAAATTAATAAATGTTGTTGAAATTATTTTGCTTATTTTTGAATCATTGTTGTTTTTTTATTTATTATATTGGAATTAAATCTCTTGAACAATAATACTATTTCTGGTGAAAATAAAGTTCAAAAAAATTCAGTTCAACTTTAAACAAATAAATTATCCCCCAAGCTTCAAACCCACCAAAGCCTGGGCGTCCGAATTTAATTTTTAAATAAACAAACAAGCCCTCAAGCTTCAAACCCACCAAACCCTGGGCGTCCGAGTTTAATTTTTAAATAAACAAACAATCCTTCAAGCCTCAAATCCACAATACCCTTGGCGTCCGAGTTCAATGTTTAAATAAACAAACAATCCCCCAATTTTCAAACCCACAATACCCTGGGCGTCCGAGTTCAGTGTTTCAATAAACAAACAATCCCCCAAGCTTCTAATCCACAATTCCCTGGGAACCCGAGTTCAATTTTTGAATAAACAAAGAATCACCCAAGCCTCAAACACACAATACCCTGGGCGTCCGAGTTCAATGTTTAAATAAACAAACAAACCCCCAAGTCTCAAACCCACAATACCCTGGGCGTCCGAGTTCAGTTTTTCAATAAACAAACAATCCCCCAAGCTTCAAATCCACAATACCCTGGGGGCCCGAGTTCAGTTTTTAAATAAACAAAGAATCACCCAAGCCTCAAACACACAATACCCTGGGCGTCCGAGTTCAATTTTATAATAGATAAATGTTCCTCAAAGCTTTAAACTCACAGTACCCTGGACGTTCACGTTCAACTTTAAATGAATAAACGATCCCTCAAGCTTCAACCCACTATAAGCTGGGGGCCCGAGTTCAGTTTTTAAATAAACAAACAATCCCCCAAGCTTCAAACCCACAAAACCCTGGGCGTCCGAGTTTAATTTTTAAATAAATAAGTGATCATCCAAGCTTCAAACCCACAATACTCTGGGCGTCAGAATTCAATTTTTAAATAAACAAACAATCCCCTAAGCTCCAAACCCTTAATACCCAGGGCGTACGTGTTCAATTTTTAAAAAAATAGATTGTCCCTTAAGCTTCAAACTCACCCTACCCTGGGAGTCCGAGTTCAATTTTTAAATAAATAAATGAACATCCAAGCTTCAAACACACAGTACCCTGGGCGTCCGAATTCAACTTTAAATGAATGAACGATCCCTCAAGCTTCAACCCACTTTACCCTGGGGGCCCGAGTTCCATTTTCGAATAAACAAACAATCCCCTATGCTCCAAACCCACAATAGCCAGGGCGTACGAGTTCAATTTTTAAATAAATGAATGATCCTCCAAGCTTCAAACCCACAAGACCCAGAGCGCCCGAGTTCAGTTTTTAAATAAACAAACAATCCCTCAAGCTTCAAACCCACAAAACCCTGTGCGTCCGAGTTTAATTCAATAATTAATAAATATTCCTCAAAGCTTCAAACTCACAGTACCCTGGGCGTTCAAATTCAACTTTAAATGAATGAACGATCCCTCAAGCTTCAACCCACTTTACCCTGGGGGCCCGAGTTCCATTTTCGAATAAACAAACAATCCCCTATGCTCCAAACCCACAATAGCCAGGGCGTACGAGTTCAATTTTTAAATAAATGAATGATCCTCCAAGCTTCAAACCCACAAGACCCAGAGCGCCCGAGTTCAGTTTTTAAATAAACAAACAATCCCTCAAGCTTCAAACCCACAAAACCCTGTGCGTCCGAGTTTAATTTTTAAATAAACAAACAATCCTTCAAGCCTCAAATCCACAATACCCTTAGCGTCCGAGTTCAACGTTTAAATAAACAAACAATCCCCCCAATTTCAAACCCACAATACCCTGGGAGTCCGATTTCAATGTTTAAATAAACAAACAATCCCCCAAATTTTTAACCCACAATACCCTGGGCGTTCGAGTTCAATTTTTAAATAAACAAACAATCCCCCAAATTTCAAACCCACAATAACCTGGGCGTCCGAGTTCAGTTTTTCAATAAACAAACAATCCCCCAAGCTTCAAATCCACAACACCCTGGGGGCCCGAGTTCAGTTTTTAAATAAACAAAGAATCACCCAAGCCTCAAACACACAATACCCTGGGCGTCCGAGTTCAATTTTATAATAAATAAATGTTCCTCAAAGCTTTAAACTCACAGTACCCTGGACGTTCACGTTCAACTTTAAATGAATGAACGATCCCTCAAGCTTCAACCCACTATAACCTGGGGGCCCGAGTTCAGTTTTTAAATAAACAAACAATCCCCCAAGCTTCAAACCCACAAAACCCTGGGCGTCCGAGTTTAATTTTTAAATAAAGAAGTGATCCCCCAAGCTTCAAACCAACAATACCCTGGGCGTCCGAGTTCAATTTTTAAATAAACAAACAATCACCCAAGCCTCAAGCACACAATACCCTGGGCGTTCGAGTTCAATTTTTAAATAAACAAACAATCCCCCAAGCTTCAAACCCACAAAACTCTCGGCGTCCGAGTTTAATATTTAAATAAACAAACAATCCTTCAAGCCTCAAATCCACAATACCCTTGGCGTCCGAGTTCAATGTTTAAATAAACAAACAATCCCCCACCCCTAAAATCCACAATACCCAGCGCGTTTGGGTTCAATTTTTAAATAAACAAACATTCCCCCAAATTTCAAACCCACAATACCCTGGGCGTCCGAGTTTAATTTAATAATAGATAAATATTCCTCAAAGCTTCAAACTCACAGTACCCTAAGTGTTCAAATTCAACTTTAAATGAATGAACGATCCCTTAAGCTTTAACCCACTATACCCTGGGGGCCCGAGTTTAATTTTTTAATAATTTTTTCAGGGTATTGTGTGTTTGAGGCTTGGGGGATTCTTTGTTTATTTAAAAATTGAACTTGGTTGCCCAGGGTATTGTGGGTTTGAAGCTTGGGAAATTGTTTGTTTATTCAAAAACTGAACTTTGACGCCCAGGGTATTGTGGGTTTGAAGCTCGGAGGATCATTTATTTATTTGAAAATAGAACTCGAGCGCCCAGGGTATTGTGGGTTTGAAGCTTGGGTGATTCTTTGTTTATTTAAAAACTGAACTCGGACGCCCAGGGTTTTGTGGGTTTGAAGCTTGGGGGATTGTTTGTTTATTCAAAAACTGAACTCGTACGCCCTGGGTATTGTGGGTTTGGAGCTTAGGGGATTGTTTTTTTATTTAAAAATTGAACTCGGACGCTCAGGGTATTGTATGTTTGAGGCTTGGGGGATTCTTTGTTTATTTTAAACTAAACTCGGACTCCCAGGGTTTTGTGGGTTTCAAGCTTGGGGGATTGTTTGTTTATTTAAAAACTGAACTCGGGCGCTCGGGGTCGTGTGGGTTTGAAGCTTGGGGGATCATTTATTTATTTAAAAATTGAACTCGTACGCCCTGGGTATTGTGTGTTTGAGGCTTGGGAGATTCTTTGTTTATTTAAAAAATAAACTCGGACGCCCAGGGTTTTGTGGGTTTGAAGCTTGGGGGATTGTTTGTTTATTCAAAAACTGAATTTTGACGCCCAGGGTATTGTGGGTTTGAAGCTTGGGGGATCATTAATTTATTTAAAAATTGAACTCGGACGCCTAGGGTTTTGTGGGTTTGAAGCTTGGGGGATTGTTTGTTTATTCAAAAACTGAACTCGTACGCCCTGGGTATTGTGGGTTTGGAGCTTAGGGGATTGTTTGTTTATTTAAAAATTGAACTCGGACGCTCAGGGTATTGTGGGTTTGAAGCTTGGGGGATCATTTATTTATTTAAAAATTGAACTCGTACGCCCTCGGTATTGTGGGTTTGGAGCTTAGGGGGTTGTTTGTTTATTTAAAAATTGAATTCGGACGCCCAGGGTATTGTGTGTTTGAAGCTTGGGGGATTGTTTGTTTATTCAAAATCTGAACTTTGACGCCCAGGGTATTGTGTGTTTTAAGCTTGGGGGATCATTTATTTATTTAAAAATTGAACTTGGACGCCCAGGGTTATGTGGGTTAGAAGCTTGGGGGGTAATTTATTTGTTTAAAAACTGAACTTGGACGCCCAGGGTTATGTGGGTTTGAAGCTTGGGGGATAATTTATTTGTTTAAAGTTGAACTGAATTTTTTTGAACTTTATTTTCACCAGAAATAGTATGATTGTTTAAGAGATTTAATTCCAATATAATAAATAAAAAAACAACAATGATTCAAAAATAAGCAAAATAATTTCATCAACATTTATTATTTTTTTAAATTTGGGGGATCATTTTCTTGTTTAAAATTGAACTGAATTTTTTTGAACTTTATTTTCACCAGAAATAGTATGATTGTTTAAGAGATCTAAATCAAATGTAATAAATTAAAAAACAACAATGATTAAAAAATAAGCAAAATAATTTTAACAACATTTATTAAATTTTCAATCTGCATACACTTTATCCATGCATAAACATTTCTATAATAATGCACACATACACCTAACCTCGATGCACAGGTAAAAGTGTACTCTTTTTTAAAACTTTTTTCACTCACTCTTTCAAAAGGTTGTTATTTTTTTTTCGATATTTTCACTCACTTTTATTTAAGAAAATTTTTTAGCTAATAATAAGTTTTACATTTTATTTCAAATTTGTAAGAATCAAACTATTTATTTTTGTTTTTTTTTCATCAAACTTTTTATTAATAAAATGTTTTTATGAATTTTTTGCACTTAGTTATTCGCGAGATTAACTAGATTGATGCTTTTCCTTCAATGTTTTTACAAAAATACAAAACTTATTAATGTTGATCGCCAAAAAATAATTTAGCAGACAGGTTCCTCAACTTGCCCCATTCCCTCTCTCTTGCCGGAGCGTACCGAGCGGTGGCATACAACATATATATTTTCCATTTATCGGATCCGTTGGCATCGCTGAGCCGGGCCCCCTCGGTAGGGGTCGCCACGTCGCTCTCATCGAATGTTCTAGAAGCTTCTCTGCCCCTGTCAGTACATAATCAAGCCCGCTGATTGGGGTTCGTCCCATCACCTGACATCGAGCGCATCGGACGTTTCTTATGCACTATACTAGCGCGCAATCAAGGCCACCGCTCGTGGCCACCGATCTGCTGACGCGTAGCTTTGCGCTTGTAGCTCGCGCGGCTAAAGCTTCGTTACGGCCTTGAAGGCCCCTCGTACGCCTGTCCAGGGGACAGTGCGTACGTGACACGTCCAAAGGTCGCGGCGCGAGCTCCCGCGAGCGTAAAAAAATCCATCCCTTTTTTCACGTTCCGCGAAAAAAATTTCTTTTCTTTTTGATGAATGAAAACGTCCCTTAAGTTTAAGCCGCGTATTTACTTGTTCTAATGTTTCTTATTTGGGATTTGGTGATTACCGTTTTTTTTATTTTTTCTTGTCTTTTTCTTGATGATGTCCGTGAAATCTGAGACGCCGCATGCGCGATTTAACTCGGTAGTGTTCAGGTGTTTGTGTATATGGTGTTGGCCTACTGCCTTATATAAATCAATGATTCACTCTCTCGGTAAGTATAATATTTCTTATTCTAATACATGCTTTTCTTTGAGTAACATTTGCTTTTTCTTATTATTTACTTAAGAGTAGATCTATATTATTCTTTTAAAACTTGTTATTAAAAGTAATTCCCTAAACCTTCTTAAATCTAAAATTTAAGATTACATATTTTTTCCCTTTTTTTTTTTTGACAATTTGTTTTTTCTAACATAATATTCTTCGTATTTAATTTCCGTATCCTGTTAATTCTACAAAACTTTATCTTTAATTTTAAATTTATTTTAAAAGTCAATCCCTACACCTTCTTACAGTCTAAAATTAAAGAGTAAATATTTTCATAATTCATTCAATTATTCAACATTAATATTTTGCTTTTAATTCTTGTATCCTCTTAGGTCTACAAATCTTTATTTTTGATTTTAAAATTTAATTTACAAGTAAATCCCTACACCCTCTTACAGTCTAGAATTAAAGTTACATATATTCCTTCATTTATTTATTATTATTATTTTTTTGTATTTTTTTCCTATGCCCCTTGGTTCCACATGTAAGCGTTATTATAATTTGCTGAAGTTGTTTTTTCTATTTGCGGTACGGATGATACCCGACGCCTCACTAAGCTGTATTTTTTCTCTTCCTGTGGCTTAGTGACCTGCTGCTGCTATTTCGTTGGACCTTAAACCAACTACAGCTCGAACTTGATCACCGTTCAGCATCAATGTCGAGCCCATTTGTGTGTTCTGTGGCCATACCATTGGCTGCATGGCTATTGGCTGTTGTATGATTGTATATTGTGGTATACCTGTAATTTCTCTATGAATATTAGTATTATGGGACCCCCCTTTATTTCTAATTTTCCAGATAACTAAGCTGGCCAGTACTATTATTATTATTGTCGAAGATGACAGAGTCATTGTATTTCTGAGGAATACGTAGTCCTCCTTGAAAGTCGACAATCCCCCTAATTCGTGGGCTTTGCTTATTATTTTCTTTAACTCCGCGCCTGCCTGTAACTCTTGCGTATGTACCCCGCTATGAGTGTGTGTCGCCGAGCTCCATGCGCCCAATGCCTCATCCATTAGAGGTACTGGGTTAACCGCATTGTCTCCCAGTAGTGCTTTCAAATTCAACGCATTCGCGTTATACTGAGGTATTGTAAAGTTCGTTCTTATAGTTCTATTTGCCATAAATTTAACTGAATCCGTTTGGGCTCTACACCCTGGTGGTAGTTGGAACAGCCCTACTCCCCTTAAGTTAAAAATTTCGTCATTTATTTCTCCGCATACCGTTGTAACGCGTTCTACCTTATCTGCTGAATAAACCCATACATTAGGTTTTGACGTGGCCTCCCAAAAAGTATGCTTCATTTTTGTTACTCTTACGTCACATGTTAATATATCAATCGTCATATTCATTATCATCCGTATTTCACACGGCGCGCTATCCGATATTTTCCGCTGTGGCCCAGGGTTTTTGCAAACCCTTAGCCCTCGAAAGCTTTTGCAATTGTCCCACACCTTTTCGTGCAATTGCACGTAATACTTATTTTCTTTGTCTACCGCAAAATGCCTGGTCGACGGCCATATGTATGCTGCTATGTCGGATATGTTCAGCCCTTCCTGTCTCATTGGGAGTGGTATTGAGTTGTATGCCTCGAATCGCGTCCTACTTATCAAAGGGATGTTGATTACATATATCAAGTTCGTGCTCGAACCCGATATTGATATGTCGGCTAGATTTGCTAATTCTATTTCTGTCATATCTTTCCCCGGGAATTCCAGCCCTTGCTGCGTTTCGACAGCCATTTTTTCCGACGACGCGATTATCTTAGCATCGATGAAACGGGGGTGGATCATACCTTTTGCTGTAAACAAGATCGCATTTGTTAGTGCTTGTAAGTCTACCTCGTACTGTAAGGTATTCGCATCCAATTCTTCTAAGCCTGTTCAAATATCTTCCCTTTTCACCGTTTCGGCGCTCACATTCTTTAATTTTTCTACCGCTCTTTCTAATTTTGCCGCCCCTTCGTGCGCTGCACCTAGCTCCATATATAAGATTTCCGTTTGATTCGCAAGTAGGTTAGCCAGCTCGCTCGTGCTATTTTTTCCCCTCACAATCATATCTTTCAATTCATCTTCGTTGTCCTCATTAAGAGTTCCGAACTAGAAATGGAGCCCTTTACCTACCACAGAAAACCACGCATGCCTACGTTTACGTGTTTGATTTTCTTTCCCCCCTAATAGTTGAAATATTTTCTCTGCATCCCGGCTGCTACTTTCGATCTTATGATAAAGAGCTTTCAGCTCAGGCCTTTCTGGGCATCCCTGCGTTGTTTTAGCGCAGTACTCTTGTAGAATGTACCATGCTTTTAGTAATTCCTGGTTTCTGCTAACCAATGGCTCTATGTCAATGTGTTGTATTATTTGCCACGATGTGGTCGTCCTTGCCATTGGCCCCATGGGTTCTAAAAAAATCACGGGGTTCTTTTCCAACTCCGTAACAACCGTAAATTTTCCATTTGTCAACCCATGTGTTAACCTGCAACAAAATTCCCATTTTAGCTGATTAGACACTACCCTCATTCATATCTTGATATTTTAATTCATCGTGCTTTTACGAGAACTTGACCGCGTCCGGTTCCCCTACTCCTGAGAGGTAGTCAAGCTATTGTTCCACTTCCTTGCCCTAATTTTTTGCTGAGCTTTTTACTTTTTATTATTTTCATTCTTCTTATACTCTGTGCTCCGTCTGCTCTCCACTTCAGTCGACAGCTTGTTTTCCCGTCAAGTAGTGCTAAAATTTCCCAGCTCTTTGCCGTAAGTATTTTTTTTGTGTATCTATTGTCTTTCTTAATCAAAAGCAACTGCCGTTTATCTCCCCCTTTTCTAATCTTTTCTTTATTTCCAGATGTATCCTACGTCTTCCAATTCACGAGGAGTCAATGGTGCCGGATTCTTCCGTGGCCGCTACCATGGTCGCGCTTATCGTGGCTTCTAACCTTATGGTCCGCGGTACCCCGTGTGCTGCTGTATGGGTCAACGAATCGACGCCCGGTTCTTTAATCTACGAGGGCATTGCTGTTGTGGGCAGCCCTACCCTTATGACTGCCCTCACGTCGCCCGATCTCGGCCGCGCTTTGTTCGTGTACCGTCGGCCCGCGGGGCTTCTAGTGCTTCGCCGAACCCGCATTCAGTTAGCCCGGCCAGCCGGCTACGAGGACATAGACAACCTGTCTGCCGCTCTCGGACCGTGTCTCCTGCGGCAACCTCAAGATGTGCTGAGCCCCATGTTCGTCCCACTGCAGCCGCTGCTTCTTCCGCGGGAGGAGTAGCGTACCATCTGGTAGCGCCCCCGTCGGGCCGGTTTGTACCTCCTTTCCGGCGGCCGGGACTCGGCTTACTTCAACGAAGATTTGATGAGCTGCTCCTTAGCACCCCCCCACGCTCCTTGGTCCTGTATATGGATGATCTTGTTACCAGCAGGGCTCTTGACTCAGAAGCGCCTTCACTGGAGCGCAGTTCCATAAGTAGTTATATGTTCTCCCGTATAGTTTTTCCCTTCTTCTCCTATCCGTACGTCTTTAATCTTATTATTTTCTTTTTCCTCAGGGTCCGGATTCTCCCCTAGTTCAGGATGGCTGTGGTCAATCTGTCCACTGTAGGGGGTGTAGCCACGCCCGGGGAGATACTAATCCTCCTGGGTTGCCCGATAATGCTCTATCGTCGCCCGCTGTTCGCGCAGTCTCGTCGACTGCCTCCAGCGTGCACAACTCGCCCCAGCGGCCGGGCTCTCCCGTATCACCTCGGTACAATCCAACGCCACCCCCTCCGGATTCGGGTAGTGCGCTTCAATCCAGCACATCAACCTACACCTCGCCGACGTGATTCGCCGGGCGACTCGTCTCCACGCACCCGGCGCCGAAATCTAAATATTAATATGAGTGCAGGAATTCTTAACTTTTGGTATGTGTTGAATTTTCTTTTTCTTGCACTCAAAGTTTTAGCAACCCACGACCGAGGGTCGCGAAAAAGATTTTCGATGGAAATCTTAACAGATCTTAATCGTTGGCTACTCACGACCGAGGATCGCGAAAAAGATTTTCGAAGAAAATCTTTATGTAGTGCGTTCAAGTTGTTGCACCCGACAATTGACATTTTATTTGAGTTCCGAGAGTTGAAAGATACCTTTACCTTTTTCCTCACTTTTTTCCTGAATTACCACTGCACTTGTTTTTGCTTCTGATTTCTACCATGCATGTTTGAAACGATTTTGTAGATTTTACAACATTTATTTTTATATTGTTTCCAACATCTATAACGTTTATGGCTCTTGTTTTTTTTTTCTTCTTCTGCATTTACACGAAAACAAAATTTTTTGAATCGCAGTCGTTTAAATTATAACATTTTATATTAGATAGTAAATATTTTGAAGATTTTATGTCGATAAGGCTAGTCGGTAGACCCTTAAGTAAACTTTTGTGTTCTACATATGTTTGTAAGTTCGCAGTTTCGTGGTTAATTATGCTGATTTAACTATTATCAAATTTATCTTGTTTTGTATCGTCGTAATCAATTTGTGAAAAATCTTCGCAACTTTGTTCGAGTAATTCTGCTTTTTCATAAGAATCTTCATAATAATTTTCCTGATCTTGGTCATCACTGCTATCAATGTAAATATTCCTAAATAATTCCGCAACTTCATACCCTCGTCTCATTATGTACTGCATCGCAGGAAGATCTTGTTTTTCAGAGAATCTTATCATGAAATGAGTTGACATCGTTGCACAGTCAAGATTAGATAAATTTGGATACTCAATTGCAGCATCCATTGCTCGAAGCACAACTTCTATTCCGCCAGTGAATTCTTCGTCCTCCATTATTGACAATAAAAATAACAACAATTTTTTCGATTATTAGTTGTACACTTCACTGAACGTATAGTATTCGGAGTATAAATGTACTTATTAAAATTTGCAGCGCGATGTCGTCTATATTATTATCAAAATCTAACTGCTCTTCCGCTCCTGCACTCGTTCCTCACGGAGGCCCGCTGTCCATCCCCACCTTGACTTTTCAAGTCAAGATGCTGATTAGGCAGTCAGGCTCCGTGAGAACGGATGCTGAGCATGCATTTACACCTATGTTGGGTGCATTATATTTGTCACCTAACAATTAGTGCCAAGAGTTTAGAGACCACAATAAATGGTAATTTATACACTGTACAGAATTTCATAATCTTAAACAGAATTTCTTCTGGAGTAGCTGTAACAGGTACTTTTATAAGGCTAGTAAATTCTTTGTTATTCAATAAATCGTTTAAATTTTGAAGTTTTTTTAGATTTTTCTTTGGTGTAGTAAAAATCTTCTTCATTGTCGAGTAGAATTTTACTAGGGACATAATGTTCACTTTCGTTCATTGAAGCTTTTTCATAACTTATCTGAAATAGAGTCATGGATTCAATGAATCTTAGACATTAGTATAATTAAAGGATGGCATCTTTATCTTTTTGGAACGATTACTAGCGTAATCGCTCCATCCCTCTTGTTATCTGAGTTCCCAAATAATCTCAAAGTAAAGTGAAAGATAATTTTATAAATGTTATTTATTAAAGTTTAAAGATAGAAGCTTTACAAATTAAAGACGACCCTTTTTTTTTTATGTCCTCCGACAGAGTTAACGATTTACGATAAAAATACCTTATAAATTACCGGAGTGTCCGGGTGGTTCGAGGTTCGCGGAAGGTTCTCTAGGCCTTCCGGGTCCTTATCCTACTGTGGTGGCGAAGACGATATTACACTGCTCTACTAGTCCAGGTGTACTGCACGTGGCCTTAGGTCACTTAGCTAGCTCGCGATCAAATCACTCGAGTGTCGGGGGCGAGAGGAAGCTACTTCACCCAAACTGTTCCAGCAGAGCGGAGGTGATGGTGGATCTGTAAATTACAAAACAGTCTATTTTTGTCGTAAGGCCAATTTGAGGTTTACTTCTTCCATAATTTTTGGATATGTAGCCTGCGTACCGTAATTTTCCGGGATTCTCCTTCCTCCTAGAGAGATTGTAGGAGTGATCTAATGGTACCAGTACCTTCCAATTTGCTAGACGTTTGTCTAGAGGGTCTCATTACCAATTTCCAACTCTCGGTTAAGAAGCTGCCTCCCGAGCTTCCCCCGAGGTTTGCCTCGAGTCTGTGATTTTGTTGATACTGTGACGTCCCTGACGTCTATTTTCCTTGAGGGTTGGTGGTTTATGGTCGTTTAGACAAGCTAAACCTTCTCTTTTTATTTTAGCAGACCGGTAAAAGAGGGAAACACCGGTGGGCCCAGGTGACTTTCTCGCGACAAGAGCCGGCCTTTACGGCTCCTGTCTTTCGTCTTTGTAATATTTTTGCTAATATTATATTAACACTGTTAAGGGAAAGTTAAGCCGGAGCTTAACTAACCCTTAACTTCCTTTTACTTTTAGCAGCCTGGGGAAAAGTAATAAAAGCCCAGGGAGCCCGGTAACCTCTTGCATGCGCGTGTCGGGGGCCGGCCTTTTACGGCCTCCGTTACTTGTCCCTTTTAATACTTTTTTTACCTTAATAATAATTCTTAAGTCTTACCTTGAGGGTTTCTCGGGATCATATGTGAAAGAAATTTGCTGCTTCTTTTCGTAAACATGGTTTATTTAACATTTGTTTTCACAACGTTTGTACAAAACTGAGTCGGAGATGATTATCGCGTGTCCCCGACTGCACAGAACTTTAATATTGCCTTGACTTTACACACAATTTGTAAACCAAACACGCTTTTAACAACGACTCTCGAACTTCGTCATGAGAACTATTTAAAATTAAAGGAGCTGGGGACGACTCTCACTCGTCCCCGCCCGGAACGAACTACTTTGCACTCGCAGGTGCTGTTTTTATTCTTTCTTGCATTTAGGACACAGGTGAATTTGGAGGGGACAGGGCACGTTGAATGATCACGTTTTGCGTGATTGCGGTTTTGAATTTGTGGAGCAGTTAGGTCTTGGCCCTTGAGGTGGAACTGGACCTCGCACCCAACTTAAAGGTGGTCCTTGCGGTTGGTTGGCGAACTTTGGCCAACCCGGGTTCAACTGGGGTGGCCCCGGTGGCCTTGGCAAGTTAGCTTGTGGCCCTGGCGCACGGCTTTGTGGGACTCGGTCTGGGTCGAAAGTTTTGGGCTTACCAGGATATCCTCCGCCTCCGTTTGGTCGTACATTTCCGTAACTGTATCCATTGTACCCTGGAAGTCCCGACCCCTTTGGGTTTGGTGGTCGTTGCATAAAGGGCTGGACGTGGTAAGGAGTCCCGGGCTGAGCAGGTCCCGGTGGCCTTGGCCAACTGTACACTGGTTGTTGCATTTGATATGCATTTGCTGGGTATTGGTAATATACCTTACACGCTTGTACTTCGGGGGTGTCCATCTCGTAATTGTTTTCTTGAGGGGTCCATTCTTCTTGATAATCTACCTCTTCGCTCCATTGGCCAAATTCAGGTCCTTCTTGTACACAACCTACACAGGCTCCTCTCTCATCCTGAGTGGGTCGCACGTACGGCCGGTAGTCTCTGTTTCCGCTACGAATCCTTCCATCAGGAATTATATGGGCCTCCATACGAGACATCAAGCGTATGGCTTCTTTGTAGGCCGCTTCTAGCGTATCGGGTTGTTTCTGATCGACCGACTTCCCTAAATCTCTGGGGAGACCCCGAATGAATACATCTACCGCCGCCTCAACTAGCGGTGTCATCATGGCCTCTTCATAGCTATCGCCCTTTTCTTCTTGCAGCGCCGACTTGGCACAGTTTAAAAGAATATTAATCTGGTCTTGGAAACTGCCAATGGAATCTCCTCGTTTCATTCGTAAAGAGTGCAGCCTGGCGTTATAATAGGCGAATCCCCTCCCTGGGGCAAATCTCTGCTTCAAATGTGTGCAAAGGTCCTTGACCGTTGCGAAGGTCTTTCCGTAGGTGCAATCCTTTGCCTGCCCTCTTAGTTGACCTAGCACCGTCCGCAACTAATTCCTTTTCTGGTCGTCTCCGACGCTTAACTCACCGTTTTTTACGTCCTGTAGGAAGTCTTTTAACGGGATGTTACTCCCGTCGTAGGTACTAAGACCCGCTATTGAATTTTGGAGGCTAAGGTTATTTGCTAGGCTGAGCAGGGTGGTGCTCATGGCTGTCTCCATTGTTTCTGTATCCCTTACTCCTGTCGGAGTAGCATTAGTCTTGTGTCCACCTGTCATTTGGTGTCTTGCACTTACTATCTATAATAGTTACATTTCAGGTCTGATAATTAGGTCCAGGGTTTGGTCTTAAATTTGGTCTTAAGTTTGGTCCTTTTAATAATATAATATTTGGATTAATACTTATAGCTATATATATATATGTGGGTGCATATAAATTAAAATTAAATAACTGAAATTGCGGGGTTCTCTACAACTACCCTCTATCGAGGCTAAAATTTCCTTAAAATTTTGAAAACTAAAACCCTAAAATTAAAATCTTTAAAACTTCAGAAAATTAAAATTTCGAAGATTTGAAAAATCAAGAGGATGAAAATTGACAAAATCAAAAATCGAAGTTCCTGAAAGTCCGAATTTTGTTGTAAAATGGAAAAATCAAAATAGGAAACTGACAATTCTTAAAATTGAAACTTTTACTTTAGAAATTGAATTGATGTCGCGTGCAAACGTGACAATAATTATTTAATTATATTTGAGTTTAATTTAATTTAAGTGGGAACTTACCCGCTATGAGCAGATTACGCAGTAATCTGCTCGTCACCCTTTTCGCTTGTCTTTGGTGGGATTTATTTGGGGAAAAATAAATGTAATTTTTAAAGTTAAGGTAAATTTTATTATTAATAATTATAAAATAGAAATTTTTACGAATCAAGTTTATCGTCCTTCGACGAAGTTATAAATTAACAATAAAAAAAATCTTACTTGTAACTAGGTGCGAACCTAGGCTAGACGGAGAGGGGTCCGGGTTTCTAGCCGGGTGATCCCTATGGTTGACCCACGTGTCAGGGCTGTCGAATACAGTGGCCTGTCGAAGCCCGTGGAACTCCGGCTCCTTCCGTCCAGGTGTGCCTCTGCGACCTTCGGCTTGCGCTGGCCTCCGGGTCGCTTGGTGTCGGGAACGAGAGAGAGAGTTTGAGGTTCGCGCGAGCCGGGAGGTCGCCGATTATCCCCACCTAGGACTTAAGGATCGGAGCTGCATCCAATTAGCTCGAGCTTTTAGCTTGGCTCGCGACGGGCCCCCTTCCTCACTCTTTCGGCGGGAGTAATTAAGAATATTCGAAAAGTCGTTAGCGCAACTTAGGAGGGTGATGGGTATTGGTTATGATTATTATTAGTATTATTATTTGTGTTAAAGGTTGATACACGACATTGAATTATTTATTTAACATTTATTTTTTTATTTTTTTTTCAAAACTCAAGATTGAAAATTTTAAAATTCCCACCTTGGAAAATTCCAAACTTGAAAATAATATTAAGGGACAGCTAGGCCGGAGCTTAACTGACCAGTCGCGTGCGAACGTGACAATAATTATTTGATTTAATTTAATTTAAGTTTAATTTAATTTAAGTTTAATTTAATTTAAGTGGGAACTTACCCGCTATGAGCAGATCACGCAGTAATCTGCTCGTCACCCTTTTTGCTTGTCTTTGGTAGGATTTATTTGAGGAAAAATAAAAGTAATTTTTAAAGTTAATGATAATTTATTATTAATAATAAAAAAAAAAAGGAATTTACACGAATTAAGTTTATCGTCCTTCGACGAAGTTATAAATTAACAATAAAAGTCTTACTTGATACTAGGTGTGAACCTAGGCTAAAAGGAGAGGGGTCCGGGTTTCTAGGCCGGTGATCCCTAAGGTTGACCCACGTGTCAGGGCTGTCGAGCACAGTGGCCTATCAAAGCCCGTGGAACTCCGGCTCCTTTCGTCCAGGTCTGCCTCTGCGACCTTCAGCTTGCGCGTAGCCTCCGGATCGCTTGGTGTCGGGAACGGGAGAGAGCGTTTGAGGTTCGCGCGAGCCGGGAGGTCGCCGATTATCCCCACCTAGGACTTAAGGATCGGAGCTGCATCCAATTAGCTCGAGCTTTTAGCTCGGCTCGCGACGGGCCCCCTTCCTCACTCTTTCGGCGGGAGTAATTAAGAATATTCGAAAAGTCGTTAGCGCAACTTAGGAGGGTGATGGGTATTGGTTATGATTATTATTATTATTATTATTTATGTTAAAGGTTGATACACGACAGACCCTTAACCCTCTTTTTATTTTAGCAGCCTGGAAAAAATAGGTAAATAACCAGGGAGCCCGGTAACCTCTTGTCTGCGCGTGTCGGGGGCCGGCCTTCACGACCCCCGTTAATCGTCCCTTTGAAGATAATAATTTAAGTCGGTATTTTGTAGATTCTGTTAGGGGTTTTATTTCTGGTACTTTTATAATCACAAATAGAACTTTATTCGGGGACGACCGTCACTCGTCCCCGCTTATACGGTACTTTTAATGTAATCAGCCAGGGACTACTCGCACTTGTCCCTGCTCGCGAAAGACTATATCTTGAACCTACACTAACACTAAGAGAGCCGGGGACGACTCTCACTCGTCCCCGCTCGGGTCGAACTGAACTTGCACTCACAGGTGCCGCTATTTAACCTGATCTCCTCAAGAACGATTGACACGCGGGAAGGTCACGTTGCACCTGACTCGGCGGAAAGTAGGAATTGGGAAATGAAGAGAGGTTAGTTGTGAAATGTAGTGAGGACAATGACCAAGGAGCGCGAATGAAAAGAGGGAAGCCAGATTTGATTACCAGCTTGCACCTTTTAAGTGATTGGGAATTAAGTATAGCTTGAAGTTGCAACATTCATTTGCAAGTCAGCTCTTAGATGTAGGTTACTCGGGAGAGTATTCCGGTAATCAAAAAGAATTTGCTTGCAATGAATTGCTTTAAAATATGTCACGTAACATTCTTTTTTTTAATATTTTTATCACTTATGACAATACAGTTAAAATTACATCGGGTATAATTTTTTATTCATTATTTCTGTTAAATTATATTGATTTATTTATTAAAGAGTACATTCTTTATTATTAAGACTACAGCTTTATTACAAGAAGCTAACCGACATGATGACGACTCCTTATCTTACTAATGAGTGCATCTTCATAACACAGACTACTCGTATTTAAACGCGCTGTAATAATGCAATTCAGCGGTAACATACTTTTATTTAGTTCAATGTGCTGTCGAAATATTGTTTCTTCCGTCAGCATTTTGACACTCACTCTCATAAATTTACTCCCATTTCAACAATTTCTAATACATCATTCATTCGTGTAGAAAAAATTTGATAGCATATAATTTGAATTTCTGTGTCGGAGAAAATTTCCTGGCACACAAGCTCCTTAATCTTATTATCTACCTTTTGTTTCAGTTCTGACAATTCGATAAACATTTTTTCGTCATTTTCAATAGCGCTCGTTATAATATATTTATTAAAATCTAGCAGTTGCCCCTCGTGTTCGTTTCGTATTTTGTAAAATATACGCTCGATTATTTCATTCACCACGATACTAGCTCTTTTGTTCACAGTTTGCAGATACTTTAGCTTCAGATCGATGCACTTGCAAATATAATTTTTTAAATAGTTAAAACTCACTTCAGCCAAAATCACGCTTCTTTTTATCTTTTTTGTTGCTGCCGTTGTTGTAGTGTTCAAGGAGGCTTCAATTTCAATAACTTTTTTCGACGCAGTTTTAATAAAGTGTATGGAATACCCTAAGCCATAAATTTTTTGACTGAGTAATTTTTAACTTGGATCGTCGTAAAACCACTTGGAGATGTCATCAAACTTACTTTTGAATTCGTACCAGGCATCCGCACAAAAACGATTCCTCTGTAATCGTTGCCTGCAAGACGAACCACCGGTAAGTATTCTATTTCTGTTATAGTAGGGTAATCTAGACCCACGAATAATTTTTTTGAAAAGGATTTATTCAATCCAAAAATTGAGTTAAAAAGTGGTACTATAAATCCTTCGGTGGTCTCCATTTTATCACTAAAAGTAACACAGCGAAAATTAACTGCACTGATCAACGAACAAAATGATGAGTGCAGGTGTGAGGGAGTCGAGCTCGCGTGCACGTAAAATTTCTAATGAGCTAGAAGAAAAGAGGGGATAAAAAAGAGTTGACTCAGCATATCAACGATACTTTAGCGCTGCATTTTTGACTACGTCTGATTATACCTCCACCATGGCCATTGAAACTATCAGCATACTTATTATTATTTTTTTTTTTATGTTTTACAAGTCTCCATACAATCGCATCATTTTTTCGTTTATCGGCTGAAAATTTTTTCAAAAACTTACTCATACTCATGCCGGAACTCAAGCATCGTAAAAATATTACACAAAATTGACCGCATACATCAGATGTTTTGCTTTATAACTGTACAGTGTTCCACGCATTACTCAGGGCACATGTGAATTTAAAATTTATATTGTTTATTGCGTGATAAAGGTAGTACACACTATTCTCGGAAAAATTTTTAAAAACGGGGCAATCTTGATCGTACTCTAAATTAATTATTCTGGCTCCGGTAATTTTATGTAGAAGCAACCACTTTTCGTTTCCTCTAATGTAAATGTTTTCAGCGTTTTTTGCAATTCTTCGTAGAGTATTACAAACGGTTTTCTCTTCAGCCTCGTCTCAAAATCGTAGAAAATGTATATAATCGGTTTTTTTCCGGTACATTTCTCTTTTTTGAGATTTTGCATGAAACAAAAGTGTCTTATGTCCAAATACTTCATACAAATATTACACCAGCTCTGTCCGCACTTGTGTTCTCCTTTTTTTTTTCTTTTTTTTTTCGAATCATCTACGCTTTCATCATTATCTTTTTTTTTGGCCAATCTAATTTAATTTGTTTACTGCATCTCTTACAAATTTTCAATCTCTCGCCAGTGAAGCCTTTTCTGTGAAAAGAGTTCTCTTGAAAATGTTTTTCATAACAACTTTCACCAAAAAAAGTTCTGTAGCATACCGTGCATTTTTTGCCTGGAACCGATTTTTCACACGGCGGGATACTCATACATTTTTGACACTTTTTTGAACACCGATGGTCTTCAGGATCCTGAAAACTTTTGTTGCAGGGTACACAAAATCCTTGGCTGGACGCAGCACCAGTCAAACTCTTTATCATTTCAAAATGATTGGTTTGAGGGTAGTACATGATGTTTAGTGTGTGTTTTATAAGGCTATTTTTTTTTTTCTCCAAAATATCTTGATACGTCATCCGTACCGTCAAAAAAAAGTTTTCCACCACGAGCAAAAGTGGTGTAGGGATATATTCTGATAGCGACTCGACGAGGTGTAAAGAAATCCTGAAACTTTTGTACTTCTTCTAATCCACAACCATCTGCAGGTATCGTGACTCTTGCATTTTTACACAATTCCAGAGCTGCTTGTCGTTGCAGACCACCATTGGTGACCCTAATTTTTTCCCAAGCCTCGTGATGGTGTCCCGAACGCACTGTTCCTCGGATGGCATAGGTCAGGGCAGTCACTAACGAGCGGGGCAGACAAAGGTTGTCTTTGTTTGTAATTGTTAAAGTCGACGTTTTTCTTGTATTGTCGAGCGACAAGGCTACTCGTCCGGCACCCCTTATTTTGTCGATCAAGACACAGCTGATTGAGAATGAATCATTTATCTCGAAATCCGAACACCTCTGCGAGGCGTTGTAGAAAATTTCCCAGAGATCATCAACTTTAAAGTCTCTGACTCTTCTGAAGGGCATCCACATCGGGCCTTGGTTGAAGTAGTCGGAGTTAACCGTGATCCCAATATGATCACCAGGCCTTCCTCTGTTTAATAGATTTTCATGAAGCTCTTCTAGTCCTCTGTCTAACCATTCTACTAAATTTAATAAATCTTACCTTCTGTCATGTTCTTCTTAGCCTCTTCTTCGTGCACACCATCATTCTCGCTAACAACTGTAAAAATTTAAAAATATTCAAACTGGTATAATTCAAAATGGAATAAAAAATAAAAAAACAATAGAAATTTACTTTTAAAAATGTCAGCGTCCCCTTCTTCATCAGCCTGCATTTCCAACATAGCAAGTTCCGCTAAGAGTAAATTTTTTTTTTAGTTTTGTAATACTAAAAAATTTTTAATCATATACAAATAAAATTTCAAAAAAAGTTTTTACCTTTACAGTCATACCCATGTGGAAGAATTATATATAGACCATACATAGACCATGTATGGACCACCATACCTAAACCATACATAGGAATGAGCATACATAGTCTATGTATAGACTAGTTATGGAAAACACAAAAAATTTTAAATAAATACTTGCTGGCATTTTTTAGAGACACCCCGAGTTTTAAGGAAAAAAAAAAGATCATTTGCATAAAAATCATGCTTGCATACAAGAACAACCATTATTTTTTTGTAAAAATTATTTTTAAAATCATAAAGGTACTTTGTAATTAATCAAAATTAATTAATTTGAGAAACATCGTTTACAGGCTTGACGAATAAAAATCATGCTTGTATACAAGAACAACCATTATTTTTTTGTAAAAATTATTTTTAAAATCATAAAGGTATTTTGTAATTAATTAAAATTAATTAATTTGAGAAACATCGTTTACAGGCTTGACGAATAAAAATCATGCTTGTATACAAGAACAACCATTATTTTTTTGTAAAAATTATTTTTAAAATCATAAAGGTACTTTGTAATTAATTAAAATTAATTAATTTGAGAAACATCGTTTACAGGTTTGACGAAAACAAAATAAACACAAATTGAAAAATCAAAGATTTTAAAGACTAAAATTTACCAAAAAATAATTTAAAAAGTTGAAAATAGTAACTTTACAAAGTAATCTTAAGCAATTTTCATTACTTGGTTCTTGAGAGATTTTCTTATTGAAGTGTGGAATTTTTTATCGTTTACGAGATCAGAAATCCAAATCAATTGAGGACCAGGGTAGTAGAAATAAATGATTTTACATACCGCTTCGTTTGGACTCTTAGCAATAATTTTGAAACCAGATCTAAGCTAGGCCACCTGAAATAAATTGATACAATCACAAAGTACCTATTTTGTACAGTAACTAAGAGAAATAATTTTATATTTCAAATTGAGAACTTATCTGATATATGTTTTCAATGTAGCCAATCTTTTGTGTAACCTGTAACTTCATCGATTCTATAGTTTTGAATTTTAAAAAAGCCGCTTCAAATTGGAACCATTTTTTTTTTACACTTCATGCTGTTTAGCTTTTGAATTATTTTACATGAGAGACTTTTTTATTTTAAGTTGTATTTGAATTTTTAATCAATTTTAATTTTTTTGGAATTTAAAAATTTCTTGATTACTGAAGACTAACCCTACTAACTCGAAAACAAACAAAAGTAAGTTGTTGGTTGAATGTCGTCATTTTCAAGTTAGTAGGGTTAGTCTTCAGTGATCAAAAAATTTTTTAATTCCAATAAATTGAAATTGATTAAAAATTCAAATACAACTTAAAATAAAAAAGTCTCTCATGTAAAATAATTCAAAAGCTAAACAGCATGAAGTGTAAAAAAATGGTTCCAATTTGAAGCGGCTTTTTTAAAATTCAAAACTATAGAATCGATGAAGTTACAGGTTACACAAAAGATTGGCTACATTGAAAACATATATCAGATAAGTTCTCAATTTGAAATATAAAATTATTTCTCTTAGTTACTGTACAAAATAGGTACTTTGTGATTGTATCAATTTATTTCAGGTGGCTTAGCTTAGGTCTGGTTTCAAAATTGCTAAGAGTCCAAACGAAGCGGTATGTAAAATCATTTATTTCTATTACCCTGGTCCTCAATTAATTTGGATTACTGATCTCGTAAACGATAAAAAATTCCACACTTCAACAAGAAAATCTCTCAAGAACCAAATAATTAAAATTGCTTAAGATTACTTTGTAAAGTTACTATTTTCTACTTTTTAAATAATTTTTTGTTTTTTCCATAGCTAGTCCATACATAGGCTATGTATGCTCATTTCTATGTATGGTTTAGGTATGGTGGTCCATACATGGTCCATGTATGGTCTATATATAATTTTTCCACATGGGTAGTAATACTGCAACATTTTGTCTGCTCCAGGCTGATCGTTCAAAGTAGTTAATTTTTTTTTCACTTATGTGTTAGTGAATAATCCTTTTTCAAATAAATGTACACTGGTTTCTAAACTTATGTGAGTTATTAGAAAAAAAAGTTTTTTTTTTTGAGACACTCAAGAGACCTTTTATTAAGATCTCTTCTCCAAAATTTATTGCACATTGTTGATAAATAGGAGTGGCGAACGAGCGCAACTCTTAACGCGCACAATATTATACCACTTAAATGCACAATAGTTAGAGCCATTTTTGTTTTTGTTTTTTTTTTTTTGAAGTTGTCACTCAGCACGGTATGAATGTCAAAACTTGAATGAAGTAAAAAATTACCCCTATCACGGTGCGAGCTAGATCAAAGATATATAATTTAAAAGCTCAGCTTTTTTTACCCGTGGCATAGCGGCGCGTGAGCGGTGAGACAGGATCAAATTATACTAATGTCATCTCCTAGTGAACTCCCCACTTCTATACTTAAAAAATACAATCACAGCACTTTTATAGAAAAAGGTGCGAAACTGCTGTTGTCTGCATCAGTAACAGGTATTATACTTTCGACTATTGAAAGTATAAGTTCTGACTGCAAAAATTGAAGTGTTTTTTTTTCGTATTTCGTTTTTAAAAAAAAAAAGTGAAAAATGCAGAAATACATCGATTCGTACGATTTCAATCCAGACCTAAAAACCAAAACTCATAAAATATTAGAAGCAATCCTTGCGAGTATTTTTCATTCACAAAAAATAAAAAATATAGCTGTTATTGAAAGATTTTCAGGAAAAAACTTTGTGTACGATTTGACTAAAGATTCCTTTTATCATTTAAAGTGTACATTAAATTGGATATTGTATCGATTGTCGGCCAAATCAATAAAAACATTGTATAAACTAAACTATAGATACGACGCAACTGTTATGATGTGTGTTAAGTTTTCGCAAGAATAACCTAACCCTCCGTTTGCTATTAGCAGACCGGTGAAACAGACTTAAAAAAAAAAACCGGGGGCAGACGGCACCCCTCGTACGACGACGCGACCACGCGATGTTTATACTACTTTAAATTAGGAAATCTTCCTGACCTTGGTTGGTCGCGGTGGAGAGAAAAAGAAGACGCTAGATGAGGATCGCTTTTATTGTGTTTATTCCCAATTAATGAGTGTCACTTAATTGGTCAATGTATGATTTAATAATCCACTTTATTTGTCACAAAGATTTTTAATAATCCACAAGCAATAATTATTCGGTCGATTTTTATAATTTAATAATATAATTACTGGTCACAAATAATTTTTAATAATTCACAATCAATAATTATTCGGTCGATTTTTATAATTTAATAATATAAATTACTGGTCACAATTAAATTTTGATAATTCACAATCAATAATTATTCGGTCGATTTTTATAATTTATTAATATAAATTACTGGTCACAATTAAATTTTGATAATTCTCAATCAATAATTATTCGGTCGATTTTTATAATTTAATGATATAAATTACTGGTCACAATTAAATTTTGATAATTCACAATCAATAATTATTCGGTCGATTTTTTATGATTTAACAAGAAAACTTGGTGATACTGGACTTATACAGAAAAAGATTAGCACTCTGTGCTCTAATTTGGTTTCAAAAACTTACTGCCTCCCTGCTCCTGCATTCGCTCCTCGCGGAGGCTCGCTGTCCATCCCCACCTTGACTTTTCAAGTCAAGATGCTGATTAGGCAGCCAGGCTCCGTGGGAACGGATGCTGAGCGTGCATTTTTATACATATATGCTAGGTGCATTATGTGTCACCTAACAATGTGCATCGGCCAATTCGTCAACGATCATTTTAGCAGATCAAAGATGATGAGAAAAATTCGGATACATTGGGCAGATATTTGTAAGTTTTTTTTTCTTCAATTTATTATTCTCATTATTATTATTTTTTTTGCTTACAAAAATTATTGTACGGAGAAATAAAATTTTACTTTTATTTCACTCCACAGCAAAGGCTGCACGCGTTGCTCCTGTCTATGAGGATTCATCGGACAACGAAGAAGACTCGGATGATGAAGAAGAAGAAGAAGTTTCGGAATAAAGAAAAGAAAGTATCAGAGTAATAATTATACGTGAACTTACTGTAATGTTTGTCTAATGAAAAACAAATAAACGAAAAAAATTACTATGTGTCAAGTTAAAAAAAATAAAATTGCGTTTTTATTTCTAACTTCCACCACTACTCTTACTCTGCAACCTTGTCGGGTTAGCATTAAATAAGTATACACTGCTCGGAGACTTTGTGCCACGGGCAGTCTCCGGTTACCCTCCCGATGCGACGCTGCATTTTTTTTTTTTTTGCCGACAAAAATTTCCTGGGGAACATTTTTTATTTTTCCCGGGGACCATGGGTAACTACTCATATATTTTATTTCATTTAAATACACGGTTAAATTCCCATTACAATTTTTTTAATAAGCATATATTTGATAAATCTACATAAAAACTTTTTCACACTTAGTCTTTGAAAGTCATTAAAATGTTGATTTAGATAAAACTTTTTTTTATGTTTACACTCTTACAATTCAACAGAATTATTTATTTAAAATTCGAGTTTTACGCACGGTCTTTTTTTTCCACGGGGAAATAACCACTCACACTCCGCAATACATACTTGACACAGCCACCCGCGACAATCGTGGTGACACATAAACCATTCTTCTTCTTCTCCAGGCACATAATTTTCATTACACATAAAACACAACGTCTCACTATTTAATCTTAATTTCTCCGGTACCAGTCTTGGTCTTGTAGCCATTTTGCTACTGTCGTTTGAGGTTGATCTTAATTTCTCTGGTACCAGTCTTGGTCTTGTAGCCATTTTGCTATTGTCGTTTAAGCTTGATTTCTTCTTCTTTAACGGTCTTAGTTTTGATGTCCTTTTGCTCTTTCTGGTGCTGTTGTTCAAGTTTAATTTCGTTGGTAACAGTCCTGATGCTTCTTTACTAAAAATGCAAATAAGGGAATTTTGAAAATTGTCTCGTTTATTTTTTGAAAAATCCACTTCGTCTTTTGTAAAGCCGATAAAATCTTCATCGTCAAGATCTGACTCGAAATCACTAACTATAACTTCTTCTTTTATAAGCACTACAGGATACAACGAGGATGATGAAGCATCATCTTCTGAGCATCTCTCTACGGATATTGACAACTACCGTGTATCTTTGTAGACTTTGCGTGTTTCCTCTTCTACTTCGATTTGAAGGGAGTCACCCTCGTTTGGTAAGTCCTCAGGGCCCCAACATCGATAGCTTCATCCGTTTCGTCAAGATACACCTTCACAATTTCAATTGTATTGGCTATTTTTAAACGAAAAACAGAGATGTTCACACTCTGGAAGACTTTTTCCTTCTGATGAAGACAGTAACAGTCCCATAAGAACAGCTGGAGATTGTTTTACATGTGAGACATCTTGTTTGCCTCACCGGAATATACACAGTCAGTAAAAATATTTTATACCGTCAACTAAACTTGTTAAAGCATCACAACAGTGTCTTACACAAATACTGCACAAAGGTGCAAAAGTTGAATCTAAAAATGGAATCGAACATGTAAACAGTTTTTTGACCTGCATTACATGCATTTTTAAAAGTCTCTGTCTTGTGCTGGGTAAGTTTTTTCCATAAAACAGTAACAATTGCGATGTTTCATACTGAAACAATCTATGTAAAGTTCCAAGATCACAGATCAACAGAGAAAGGCTAAGTATTTGCTTAACTACTCGAAGTACCACAGATATAATTATCAAAGGTTGTAAGAATTTTTTGGTCAGCATTGTTTCGTTCCCTTTTTCTAAACAGTCATCTGGTTCGGGTATGTCAAATACGATCGAGTCATTGTAAAGGCTTTGTAGTTGAAGTATCGCATAATTATAATGGCCAATAAACTGTGCTTCTCCATCCAGGTCGGCCAAGGCATCTTCTTCTTCATCAGACTCATAAGGTTCAAGATCAAAAAGATCTTGAATTTGTTGAGGGTCTCCATGCACTTGGTTTAGATGACGAACTAATTCTTCTTCTATGGCATGACCTAACACATCGACACCGTCCATCAAGCGTCTACGTTTTTTCACTAGTCTGCGCTTCCTACAATTTTGATTTTCACTTTTTAATCGTAAATATGGATGCTTAGATACCCTAAAAGAGCTACTCACGGTTCGCGACATAACTTTACACTGATTCTTGCTGAACACGCGTGCTATAGAATAAACTGCAGCTCTTTGAAGTTACTTATTCAAGGTAAGACCAGGCGCAGTGCTCGGGTATTGCGAGTGCAGTGGGTATTCTGACTCTGCAGGAGACAAGGTCGCTGAGGCTGCTGCTGCTGCTGCGTCTGCATCTTGTTCTTATTGATTGTTTTTTAGGATTTAACAATGAAAAATTTGCATATATTTTAAGAAAGAATTTTAACTCTGCTCATGTATTTACTCTTATCGCACAGCGTCAGCTTTCGGTGGTTTGCATTCTTTCACCGTCTTTGATACTGATTGGATCTATGAATTCCCGTCGTGCGCAGGAGGTGCAGTAGCCACCTTGTAGCGTGGCGGAGGATCCATATCTACAAAATAATTTTGTTCGATTTGAAGCTTTTGCTGTACTGATGGATCCATGAATTCCCATCGTCCGCAGGAGGTGCAGTAGCCACCTTGTAGCGTGGCGGAGGATCTATATCTACAAAATAATTTGGTTCGATTTGAAGCTCTTGCTGTACTGATTGGATCCACGAATTCCCGTCGTCCGCAGGAGGTGCAGTAGCCACCTTGTAGCGTGGCGGAGGATCCATATCTACAAAATAATTTGGTTCGATTTGAAGCTCTTGCTGTACTGATTGGATCCACGAATTCCCGTCGTCCGCAGGAGGTGCAATAGCCACCTTGTAGCGTGGCGGAGGATCCATATCTACAAAATAATTTGGTTCGATTTGAAGCTTTAGCTGTACTGATTGGATCCATGAATTCACGTCGTACGCAGGAGGTGCAGTAGCCACCTTGTAGCGTGGTGGAGGATCCATATCTACATAACTAACTGTTGCGTCCGGTGAAGCTGGACTATCCAAGTCATAGATTACATCTAAATCACCTATGTTTGCCCAAGAGAAATCATTTATGATGATAGCTGCATCAACATCTATTTCCTGAACATGCTGAGTTTGGTTGGAATTATCGATATTCTGAACATTCTGTTGGTCAGCACTATCTATCCCATGTTAAAGGACTGTTGAGCGGACTTAACAATCCTTTAACCTTTTCGCTAGATTTTTAGCAGCCCTAGGAGCGGGGCCAAACCGGCGGGCCCAGGGTTTTGATTGTCTTACAATCGGGAGGCCGTTACCTCCAGATTTTCTTTTAATTTATTCTTTTGCGTATAAAACTATTATTAATTTGATTTGGTACCTGTAATGAGCGGGAGCTACCACTAGCTCCCGACTTGGTATTATCTAGGAATTAATATATGAGAGACTGAGAATAATTATCAGTAGGAAAAATAATAAGGGTACGGGGCTGTAAGGCTACGGACTACAAGGTAACGCTGCCTATCGTTTTAAAAAATTATTTGATAAAATTCAATTTGATATTTATTGATATATTTAGGGGGAAGAGGTAGTTTTTGTAAATTTAAATAATTTTCACTAAACACTGAAAAATTTTAATTAAATTTTTATTTTCATAAAAATTTCAAGAAAACTATAATTAATGATACAAATGTTAGAATTTTAAATGTTACGTCTACGCCAGTAATTAGGTGGACGAACATCCCACTGAGTTTGGTGTCGGCGGTCCTGTGAACTCCTTCTTTGCTCACGTCTTCCTCGTGACGAGCTCCTACGATGTGATTTGCTGGAGATTCTACGGGAGCTCCTGCGCTTACGATTTCTCCTTCGTCTGCTGGAGCTCCTTCGCCGACATATTCTACTGTGGACGCTTGGTCGATGGGTGGTTTCGTACTCCTCTTGTCCAAGTTCCCGTCGGAGGTGCTCTCGCCAGAGCTTTCCTCGAGGTTTTTCTCGAGGTCTCGTAGTTAATGGGGTTTCCTAAAATAAAAAAACTATTATTAAAAAATAGATATAATATACAATAATTTTAATGTTACATATAATAATTTATTGTAAAATTTTGTTACCTTTACTGGCTCAACCAATTGTTTAACTGAGGGAAATTTTTGTAAATATTTATCACCTTCGTTAAACTGGAACCAAAAAAATATTTTACTAAAAAAAAAATTAAGGTAAAATTGAAATAAAAACATTTAAAAAAAAAACACTTACTGTAATGGTTTGAGGGAGGAGTATTTTGAATAAGCTTTTAGTGTAAGGTTAAATATATAAGTTTATTTCACTGACGTTACATTGTGACTGAACTCTGGTAAGAGTGTCGCTTGCTGTATATATAATGCTCGCTTGGACAACGACTAATGCTTGATCAGCGTGTCAATAACCTGCTTGCCATACTTTTCTGCTAACTACGCTTTAGCAGTTTTAACATTCTTTCTAGTTCATTCACTTACCTAAAACGCATACATTACACTTACAAGTTTTGGAAGATCCTCCTTGGTTTCGTGAAATTTTAATAAATCATCAAATTCATATGTATCTTGCAACATGTGATCTAAAAGATCAAGGTCGTCCACCTCTGGCACTCCGTCAGGGTTTATCAACTGTATTGCGTCAGCATCTTCTATTGAAATGTTAACATCAGCGTTGTTGCTAGTTGGATGGTTAGAAAAAAATTCCGTGGCGCTAGTGGCAAAGTCCTCCTCATTGAAAGTATTGAAAGTAGAAGCTTCTTGTAATTGTTGTTTAAGTTCTTCTTCTTCTGAAAAAAAAAATTAATAATTAAGTGGAGGGGCATACGAATACCGTGCAAGGCAACGAAACGTCGCGCTTACTCTATACTCGTCGCTGGCTATTGCTGTCTGTTAAGGGAAAGTTAAGCCGGAGCTTAACTAACACTTAACTTCCTTTTACTTTTAGCAGCCTAGGCAAAAGTAATAAAAGCCCAGGGAGCCCGGTAACCTCTTGCATGCCGGCCTTTTACGGCCCCCGTTACTCGTCCCTTTTAATACCTTTCTTACCTTAATAATAATTCTTAAGTCTTACCCTGAGGGTTTCTCGGGATCGTATGTAAAAGAAAGTTGCTGCTTCTTTTCGTAAACATGGTTTATTTAACATTTGTTTTCACAACGTTTGTACAAAACTGAGTCGGGAATGATTATCACGTGTCCCCGACTGCACAGAACTTTAATATTGCCTTGACTTTACACACAATTTGTAAACCAAACACGCTTTTAACAACGACTCTCGAACTTCGTCATAAGAACTATTTAAAATTAAAGGAGCTGGGTTCGAATCCTTGATTCATTTGCCCTTTTGTAGGCAACGTCTGACCCACGAAATTCCTTGGTTCCTCTAAAAACTTCGGTGAATTCCAACCTCTGCCGACAGGGTTGTTTGTCAGTCTCGAACCTTCTTGTCTGAGATCAGGAATTATTTTTGCGTCCATACGCGCTATCAGTCTAGCAGCCTCCTCATAAGCCTCATCTAATGATTTTGGTTTGGCCGCGTCCACAGCTTGACCCAGTCTCCCGGGTAATCCTCTTATAAAAACATCCACCAATTGGCTGTTCACAGGGGTCATCATATTCTGCCGCGTGTTGAGCTTTAAGCGCACTCTCTGCGCTATTCTGCAAAATCCTTATTGGATCTCGGAAGGTACCAATCGTATCGGTCTGTCGCATCCTGAGATTAAACAATCTTCGTGTGTAATAAGAGAAATCACGACCGGGGGCGAACCTTTTCTTGAGATGCGTAATTATTTCCTCCACCGTTGTCAAACTCTCGCCATATGTACTGTCTCGGGCTTCTCCTTGCAGTTTGTTGAGTACCACCTTAGCATGCTGCGTAGGTAGGAGGAGGAGGCGTCCGCGGGCGCGTCTCGCTCATCTCGCGTGAGGAGGATGCTGTGGCGCGGGTGCGCGTAGGGAGGGTTCCTGAAGTACCGTTATCATGGCCATACTGCGGGGACTTCTCTTTTCTGTCACTGTCCATGCTCCTGCTGGTGGTGGCTCTTTTGTTGTTGTTGTTATTGTTGTTAAATTTTTTTTTTAATTTTTTAATTTTAAGAAATTAAGAATTATTGTTCTAATAATTTTATTGGATATTTATGTTTCTTTGAATATATTTAATTTTTTTAAAAAAAAGAGAAGAAAATTTTAAGATACTAGTAAAATTTTTTTAATTTTAATTATTAATTTTCTAAGGTAAGGTGTTTGAAATAAAAACATTAATTTTTTGGAGTCCTTCAATTTTTTTTTTTTTTCTTTTATTTACCCAATTTATATACTTTTTAAAATTATTCTTTGAAAGCAAATTCAAATTTATAAAAACCTAGATACGTTGCATAAAAAGCGTTATTTTCAATATTTTCTAAGATTTTACTCCAAAACTCGTCGTGTTTTGTCATTGCTTCTGATATTTTTTGTGGCATGTAAACGCAAAATTCATCATCCATGGTCACAAGAATTTTTTTGCCGTATTTGGTGGTTGTTTTTACGGCTGCTGTTACTCGATGTTTTTGATTGACCACCAGCTGTTTTAAATTTTTTTTCGGCAGTTCCGGAGCCTGAGCTATGCTGTTTAAGTTGTTGATTCCGAACGTTTCTGAAGACATTGTGTATCTGAAATGTAGAGTTTTTTACTTTTAGAAAAAATAAAATAAAATACGAAATAAAATACAATATTCAATTTACTTACGTTTTACAATAATTAATCGGTTTTGTCGTAGCTGATGTGGTTGTTGTTGTTTTTTTTTTTTTTTTTTTTAAAGTTGAAGCAGCGATTTGTTTGGCAGGGTAGCTGTGCTCTAACTGGCCTTTTACTACTTAGCTCAAGCAGCAGAGAATGACCAGACGGTGGAGGGGATGAGAATTTTATTGATTAGTTAGCAAATTCCATCAAACTTATACTATTTTAGAACTGCAATTTTGCAAGTGTTGCAGAAAACAGACACCTTTACCAGAATAATAATTTTTATTATTTGACATTTTTTGACGCACAAATTTTCTTGCTATTTCATCATTTTTTTTTTAAATCACTTGAAAAATTATCTAGAAATTTTTGCATGCCTTGGCCTGAAGCCATGTAAAATAAAAACATAATACAATATTGTCCACAAACATCAGAGTCTTCGCTTTGTAATTGTGTATGGTTCCAATGAAAATATTTACAATTTTTTCTTATTCGTCTTATGTGATCTGGTATGAATGGGGGTACCCCAAAGCTGTCCATGAACCAGGCCTTGTTTGCTTTATTTACAAATATTGCTACCCAATGTGTGCCGGGTTTACTGCTTTTATTTTAAAAAAAAGGAACTTTACTTTAATTGGAACTATTTTATTAAAAAATCGACCTAATTTTTTTATGACTTATTTTGGAATAATATATTTTGGAAATAAATGATCGATTTTATATATTGTCTTTGGTGCAGTCAAAATTTTTTTTAATCTCGAATCATTCAGCGATTTATTAGTGTAGGACATATCAACAATGTGGTGCTCAATTTTTATTTTCTCTTGTTGAAATTTTTATTTTATAATGAATTAACGAGCAAAAGCACAGCTAGAGTTAAGTTCCTGCAGATAAAATCTGAAAATCTTTTCAGCTGATTCGGAAACATAACTTTTAATTAATTGTAAATAAAAATTTATACAAAAAACTTTGAATTCATAATATATTTTGTTACTTTATTTTTGAGTTGTATTGGGCATTTATGCCCTTTACACATGAATAAGTAAATAAGTAAATAAATAAGTAAATAATAGATCTATAACCTACTCCTAATTTACGCAGACCCGGAAAGAGGTGAAAAAAAAAAAAAAAAAACAGGGAGCAGACGGCACTCCTCGTACGACGACGGGAAAACGCTATGCTTATACTAATCTTAAATTACGAGGTCTTTGCATTCAAAAACTTACTGCCCTCTTGCTCCTGCAATCGCTCCTCACGGAGGCCCGCTGTCCACCCCCACCTTGACATTTCAAGTCAAGACGCTGATTAGGCAGCCAGGCTCCGTGGGAATGGATGCTCAGCGTGGATGTTCATACATCCATGTTGGGTGCATTATATTTGTCACCTAACATACATATATTTTATTTCATTTAAATACACGGTTAAATTCCCATTACAATTTATTTAATAAGCATATATTTGATAAATCTACATAAAAACTTTTTCACACTTAGTCATTGAAAGTAAAAGCGAACTGAAAATTGCCCATGTAGGTGGCATAAAATTTTTCCTTTTCTACATTATCTTGCACTTTTTCCCAAAAGAAATCGTACTTCGTCAGATCATCCGAAATTTTTTGAGGCAAATAAACTGAAAATTCGTTGCCGAATGTGGCTAAAACTTTGCGTCCATATTTTGTTGTCGCTTTGGTTACGGCTGTGACTCTATACTTGCGATTTGTGTCGAGTTGCTTCAAATTTTTCCGGGGTAACTCGGAAGCCAGTCGATGCCTAATTCTTCTGCTGCCATTTTTAAACCTGAAACACATTTTTTTTCCCATTAAATTTTTATAAAGTAAAAATAAATTATACGATTAAAGATGTCGAAAAATACACTTACAATGATTTTCAGGAAGACGTTTTTGAGAATTCCTGGTACCTATTTATTGCCTTTGTTCAGCCTTTAGCTGTTACTGAAAACGTCTCTTTGGCAATCACAGGCGTTAATTAGACAGCTATTAACTCGCTAATAGGGTTGGCAACTTTTTCAAATTTATAATATTTTTTTGCTTATTTAGTTAAAATATCGAAAAATAATCGACACGTATTTTTTCTTTTTTTAAAAAAAACTAAAATTAAAGTGTTATATGTCCCCGTGGACATATAACCGGCTCCTAATTTTGCAGACCCGGGAAGGAGTCGTGGGGAAAACCGGGGGTGAACGGCACCCCTTGTGTGACGACAGGAACGCGCGAACTACTAATTAAATAAGGTTAAAATTTTATACGAAACTCGTTACCTTGATTCTGGATCCAAAACTCGCAGGTAACTGGTCGATGTGTTCGTAGTCTGCTTAGTATCTCAGACGTAGGTACAATAGGTTCAATTATTTTATTCACTCACTGGCAAGTTACTTTTAAAATAGGCTTTATTAGGTCAAAATCAAATACACTGGGTTACAATTATCGGATGCTGAGATCAACGAATTTATGATTATTAGGGAGTAAAATCTAGAATTAAAATCTGATAGGTCAAAATGGGCAAATATAGTGTTAGGTAATTAGCTTAACTTTTTAATGCTCGCGATCTTTGCGCTATTTAATTATATTTCATACTGACTCGACGTCCAACGCTCTTCCTCCCTGCTGCATCTAAATCCTTCCCCCGCCACCTTGATTTTTTCCCATCAAAAGTGCAGGAGCAGCATTCAGCTGCAGCTGAAATCCGAAGTGCTGACCGGACCCCTCATCCACATGCACGCACACTCGCGCGAGAATGCACGATTGCGGATTTTATTTAATTGTCACGTAACAGTATTTAACTAAATTTAACAGTATTTAACTTAAATAAACAGTTTATTTAATTGTCATGTAACATAAAGAAACTACAAGTGTTTAAATTTTTTAAAATTTCAATACATATAGATATACTTATAATGGGATTTCGGGTCAGATGCGTCATTAACCCGTAGTTTCAAAAACTTTTCTTAATTTTTTTCTAGCTCAATGTTGATTTAAAAATTCTTAAAAAAATGTTAAAATTCATTAAAAATCAATTACTTTTAAAAATATATTTTTTTAAAGTACTGGTTGCCAACCCTATTAGTTGTCGGCCTCTTGGGTCGTCAGTGGCTGCTTCCGACCAATGAGCGCGCGGTAGGGGCGTGGCCACGCCTGTCTCTCACTCGACCGCTGTCCCTCCGTAACTCCCGGGAGGTGCTGCTCTCTTTGTGGCTCGGCGACTCTGAGCACTATTTGCTGCTATTTGCTCATTGCCTCGCCACTTCATTCATTTAAGTTTTAACAGCCAAATTTTAATCACACGAATAAAATAATTAATTATGTCAAGTTTTCAAGATTTGTTTATTATTAATTAATTTTTAAGAATTAAAACATGCGATTCAATGACCTGGGTAATTTCAAATATTTACAATAAAATTCAACCTCCTTTCTTTGCAAGAAAATTTCTGAGTAAGCTGGCGCTACGTCAGCAGTGGTTTCCTCCGATTTAGCACATACGTGCCTCAAACCGCGGTATAAGCGGCCTTGACGGCACCTGAATATTTCCACGTTGTTGAATGTCCCCGAAGACATATAACCCACTCTTAATTCGCGCAGACCCGGAAAGGAGTTTAAATTCGCTAAAATAAAAGTGATTTTTTCTCCATAACTTTCTGTTTCCAAGTTTCGAAGTGTCGCTTCTTCTCCGACGAGAAGCTCCTGTCTCGATGTCTCCTGCTAAAAAAGAAAAAAAATATTTTGTTAAAAAATATTACCTATATTAAATGAAAATTTCAGATAAAAACTTTAAAAAATAAAAACTTACCTTCGACGAATTTTGTCCCTACTTCTATCTCGCCGTTCTCGGGGACTTCTATCTCGACTGTGACTTCTTCTACTTCTTTTCTGTTGAAGTCCCCTCGAACTTCTTTTGCTGGTTGGGGAGGTTTGGGAACTCCTGAAGGCAGATTGTGGACTGCCAGAGCTTTCCTCTCCAAGCTCTCGTCGGCGAAGCTCCGTCCAGAGCTTTCCTCGAGGTTTGCCTCGAGGCTGTGGATTTGATGATACCTACGGAAAAAAAAAACTATTATTTGATAAAAAAAACTTACATGAATAATAATTTAATAATTTACATTAATAATGAAATTTTCTATCTTACCGTTTTTGCCCATTCAGGGGTGGTGAGGCTTTGTTCGCTTACATTTTCTTCGCTCATCTAAAAAAAAAATATTTTTTATTAAAATTAACTGAACCTTCCGTTTGCTTCTAGCAGATCGGTGAAACGGACTTAAAAAAAAAAAAAACCGGGGGCAGACGGCACCCCTCGTACGACATGACCACGCTAGGTTTATACTACCTTAAATTACGAAATCTTCCTTACCTTGGTTGGTCGCGGTGGAGAGTAAAAGAAGACGCTAGATGAGGACCGCTTTTATTGGGTTTATTCCCAATTAATGAGTGTCACTTTAATTGGTCAATGTAGGATTTAATAATCCACTTTATTTGCCACAAAGATTTTTTAACAATCCACTATCAATAATTACTCGGTCGATTTTTTTATGATTTAACAAGAGAACTTTGTGATACTGGACTTATACAGAAAAAAAGATTAGCACTCTGTGCTCTAATTTGGATTCATAAACTTACTGCCTCCCTGCTCCTGCATTCGCTCCTCACAGAGGCTCGCTGTCCATCCCCACCTTGACTTTTCAAGTCAAGATGCTGATTAGGCAGCCAGGCTCCGTGGGAACGGATGCTGAGCGTGCATTTTCATACATACATGGATGAATACAAATTGAATAAAAAATAAATTCAAATTCGGGGACGTCATTGCCCTTTTGAATGTTGGCATCTCCATTCTCAATCTGATTTTGAAAATCAGAATTTTCTTCCTGATTCTGAAAATATACACACACACACACACATATATATATATATATATATATTTTGTTATTAAAAAATATTAATTTGACTTAAAAAAAAAAAAAAAAATTTACTTGCCATGGAAGCATTATGAAATTTGATAAGATCCTCAATGCCGATGTCATAATAGAATTCAAATTCGGGGATGTCATTTTGAATGCTGACATCTTCATTCTCCACGAGAATGCTGACATCAGCTGTAGCGACTGGTAAGAATGATCCTTGGAACTATTGCTCCAGCTCTTTTTCTTCTATAAAAAATTAACACACTCGGCTTTATAAAAAAATAGATTATATTTCGACTGTCTTTGTTTCTTTTATTATGGAGTGTAATAATTTTTATTGTGGACAACAAATAGGGAAGATGCATAAAAAAATTATTTAGTCTGTTATTAGTGCCAAAAGTTTAGAGACCACAATAAATGGTAATTTATACACTGTACAGAATTTCATAATCATGAACAGAATTTCTTCTGGACAAGCTGTAACAGATACTTTTATAAGGCTAGTAAATTCTTTGTTATTCAATAAATCGTTTAAATTTTGAAGTTTTTTTAGATTTTCCTTTGGTGTAATAAAAATCCTCTTCATTGTCGAGCAGAATTTTACTAGGGACATAATCTTCACTTTCGTTCATTGAAGCTTTTTCATAACTTATCTGAATTAGTGTCATGGATTCAATGAATCTTAGACATTAGTATAATTCAAGGATGGCATCTTTATCTTTTTGGAACGATTACTAGCGTAATCGCTCCATCCCTCTTGTTATCTGATTTAAAGAGAGAAGCTTTACAAATTAAAGACGAGCTTTATGTCCTCCGATAGAGTTAAAAATTAACGATAAAAATACCTTATAAATTACCGGAGTGTCCGGGAAGTTCGATGTTCGCGGAAGGTTCTCTGGGCCTTCCGGGACCTTATCCTACTACGGTGGCGAAGGCGATATTACACTGACGGATCCTTGGCTGCTCCAGGTGTACTGCACGTGGCCTTCGATCACTTAGCTAGCTCGCGCATTTAGCTGACGCTGATACTACTAGATAAAAGTTAGGCTTATTTTATTTTATTTTATTTTTATCAGCGTACGCAATGTCGTGCTGCCTCGTCTAAAGGGTTGATACCAGTTTCGACTCTTTTAAGACGACCTTCGAGATGGGTGCCTGGACCACAAAATCTGTAACCAGGTGCGTGCATTTTGAAAGGTGTAAAATCGATTAGCTCGTTTAAAAATGAATTATCTTGATGCATCTCCTGCTGCTCTGGTACGGAGTAATTCACTGGATCCGTTCCCATGATTTATTAAAACTTTTTTCTGTCTTCTTTTTCTTGGAAGGGGTATTTTCGCTCGAGGCATTGAATGTCTCGTCTTCGGTAACTTCGGGAGATCTTGCCACGTAAAGCGTAAGCGGTATCTAATTCAATATGTAATATTAAAAAAAATAATTTTTTCTTTAACACCTCGAGAGGTCTTCTTTTGAGATCCTGTTTCCAATATTTACCACACATCGTGGCTAAATATGGGTGGCACTTGATAGAAAAATCAAGCGCACACAAAATTACGCTTGCTAAATGATCCATGGTTAAATCCATTTTTTTTATATGGGTGGAGAGCTCTTGTCAAAAGCAAATGTCTGAACTCAACTACGGAAGCTACCAGACTTTAATCCCCTCCACAAATTTTAAAAATGGACTAAATTGAGGGAATATTCTGAAATGTAAATAGTAATTATGCGATTAACTAAAGGGCCCGCGAAGATGCTAAAGTTAAATTAATGAAATCCTAATTAGATTCTATGAAATAAAATCCTACCTTGGGCTACTGTTGCTATCATTGCCGACAATGTCGGTGTGTTAAGGGACAGTTAGGCTGGAGCTTAACTGGCCCTTGACCTTTTTTAATCTTAGCAGCTTGGTTAAAGAAGTTGAAAAACCAAGGAGCCCGGTGATTCCCTTCGAATGCGTTCTGGGAGCCGGCCTTTACGGCTCCCGCTACTTGTCCCTTTATACCAATTTTTGTTAGGTATTGGCGGACACCTAACATTATCCCTATTCTAACAGCCCGGAAGGGAATGATACCGGGGGATCGCGGTCCCCACTCGTACGTCGACGGAAGGAAGGTAGTATTCTTTGCTAGTACCTACGTTATTGATAAATTGTATTGAACTGCACCTTGTTTGATGAAGGCTCCGGCGTCCTAGTTCCACGTCAGCTGCAGGGTGGAAAGTGAAATAATTACAACGAGGGTTCGCTGTTCACACTTTATTTATTTGAGTCTTCCTTCGGTACAAACTTAATACACTTTTTCTTAGCTACCGTGCTACACGACGCGCACATAAACGATAAACTCTTAAAGTTAATTATAATACAGTTTCTCCGACAAAGAAGTAAAACTGATACGCGCTGACTTACGTATTTAACCTTACTACTTACAAGACAATTGATCCGACAAAGGATCAATTCGTCTTTACGCGATTAAACTCAAGTTAATTAAGACGCAAGTTTTTATATTCTTATCATTAATTTAACAATTGTTCTAAACTTTACCTTGTTCTGCAAGAACGGATGGGCTAGAAATAAGTAATAATTGTAACGTTACAGTTTCCAAGATACGTGGCGTAAAAATTGTCATTTTCTATATTCTCCAAGATTTTTTGCCAAAACTCGTCGTGTTTCACCATGGCCTCGGATATTTTTTGCGGCAAATAAACACCGAATTCGTCATCCATTGTTACAAGTACTTTTTTAGCATATTTTGTAGTTGCTTTTATGGCTGCCGTTTTTCTGTGTTTCTCATTCACCGTCAGCTGCTTCAAATTTTTTTTTGGTAGTTCTGGCGCTTGAGCTATTCCATTTAAGTTATTGATCCTAAACTCTTCAGAAGACATTTTGCATCTGAAATAGTAGTAGTATAATAACACTATGGCGAATGTAAACAAAGATGATTCACCGCAGAGAGTAGTCTTGAGCGGTGGGGGCGGCCGGTTACGCGGTTGAGGCGGCTGCTCGCGGTGTTAGATGTCCCCGTGGACATCTACGCCTACTCCTAATTTTGCAGACCCGGGTAGGAGTGCAGGAAACCGGGGGCAGAAGGCTCCCCTCGTGTGGGGACGGGAAATTAACTATATTACGATTGGATTACCCGAAGAGGAAAAAAACAAGGGAGAGATCTTAGGACTAACTGGAGAAATAAACCTTACCTTGCTTCCTGCTCTCTCTCCTGAAAATGATAGGGGTGACTGGCAATGGACGTGCACGAATTTATTTAGGTCTCTTTCTGTTTATTCACTTGGTCACAAATTAAACTATAATACAAATGACGTTAATTTAAATTACGCACGACGCACTGTTATATAATAATTATAATATAAAATGATATTAGATTAAATTAAAAACGACGCACTATTATATAATAACTATTATATAAAATGATATTAGATTAAATTTAACACGACGCGCTATTACTTAATAACTATAATATAAAATGATATGGGATTAAATTAAAAACGACGCGCTATTACTTAAACTTGGTACGGAACTGCTCCTGCAGCATACATCTCCCACGAGCCCGGCTGTCCCCTCCTCACCTCAACCCAAAGGTGCTGATTAGACAGCCTAGACTCCCTGGGAAAGTATGCTGATTTAACACTTTTTTCTTTGGTCGTTCCAACTATATTAATAATGTTACGTCACGTAACACGCGGTCACTGCGGGAGGGGGTGCTCGGGGCCGCTCGGGGAGCAGGAGGAGGACTTTCTGACAACGGCGACGAGGCTGATGCAGCGGAAGCGAAGGTCGCTGAGGCAGCTGCGCTCGGACGTCGCGACTGCTAACTCTGCAGGAGCTGCTGATGCTGCTACGGCATCTGTATCTTGTTCTATTCTTCAAGATATTATTTAATTCTGGATCGGTCTTTTTTAAATTAATAAAATAGTTTAAGAAATTATTATTATTATTAGAAATTAATAATAATAATTTTTAATCCATTTAAAAAATACTTTGAATATACTTTGATACTAATTAATTTTACTTTTTAATAATTTTTATTCTTTGGTTATACTTTAATAAAAAACTTTGGTTATACTTTAATACTTATCAATCTAACTTTTATAATAATTTTTAATCCTGTTAAAAATGATTCAAGTACTGAGAAGGATATTTAAAAAACAAGTGAAGCATATATTTTAAACTTGTTTTTTCCGTTTATTGAATGTACATTATTTTATTACATTTACATTACATTAAAAAACTCTTTACAGGTAATAGGGATGCATGCGATGTACTGTTTAGCCAGATATTACCTACTCCTTATGCAGTCTGAAACAATTGTTTTTTTTTTGTTTTAGAAAAGTAAAAAATAAAAACTATGAAATAAAAAGAGGTAGCAATTTTTACTTACGAGGCTTTTTAGTGTTTCAACCATTGGCAGTGCTTACGACAACGAGGACATATCCAGCCCCGACAGTCGTTTTGGCAATAAAGCCACTCTAGCTTGTATTTTTTTTCTGGAATATATGCCGAACTGCACCTTACACATTTAACTGCTTGACGTAATTTTTTCACTTCACCACGTTTTAAAAATTTGTACTTTTTTTAGAAGGGCATCTAAGACCTCGAGGTGTTTTAGGCACTTTTTAAAACCTGAACTTGCACTCGCAGGTGCCGCTTTTATTCACCTCGCATTTAGCGCAGTTTAGGATTTTTAGTGGGGACCGGGCACGTTTTGCGTGATCGCGGTTTTGGATTTGTGGGGCAATGGTGTCGGCTAACGCGAGTCTTGCGCTTCTTCCCGGTCAGGGAACTCGTTATATTTGGGTCAGTTAAGGAGAAATGAATGTTCAAAAGTTGTAACGTAACACGGCACCCTTCGTGTGACGATGGGAGGAAAATACTTTCAGTCACCGGATGCTAATCCGAAACTTTTCGTGCTTTGGGAGATTTACGTCCTTCATTCTTTTCTCGCGTATCGTCCACGCACTTAACTATTTACCCTATTTTATTCTTAACTACTAAATTATCTTATTTTTACTTAGCGACTAAAACTTATACTACAGAACAGTAGCCTATGTGAAGTTCTGTGTCACGGGACACACGACTTCCTCCCTTTACTTCTAGCAGCCCGGGGAAAGGGAAATTTAATTAAACCCGGGGTAGACGATCCACCCTCGTATGATGACGTTAGGCACGCGAATATAAAAACTTAGGTCTAGTAATATGAGAATTTACCTTGTTCTGCTTACTGGTAACTGGACGACTCGGTCTCGACTGGCAGCTGCAAGGCTAGGTGAAGAAGGAATTCAGAAGACACAGATTTTCACTAGTAATGATTTATTAAGGATTTGGTCGTAATACACAATTGTTTATTTCTTGCGGTCGCTATTTCACTTCTTTTAAGAATATTGTTCGCGCAACACTAATTAAACTTATTTGGTCACTACAATGCGGTCACTATAAATTATATTCTTTTTTATACTTTAACAAGGCTTTTAGTCGTGGAAATTTACTTAATATAATAAAGAACTATTCGGAATAGAAGAGTTTTAGTTATACAGAGAAAAATATTTTAAGGCGCGATACAATGCTAATTACAGTTAATTCGGTACTGCTCTCTTTTGCTGCACGCGCTCCTCGCGAAGCCGAGCTTGCGTCCCCCACCTTTTCCTCAGGTGATGACGATCAGCTCGACTCGTGGGAACGAGTGCTGACTCAGAAGAACTTTCTTGGTAAAAATTCTTAATTACGATTGAAATAACATTAATAAAATTAATAATGATTAATTATTATTTTACGGACCTTGTCACGTAACAGCCTACGCACTGTCCTGGCAGAATTCAAAAACTAAAACTAAATTTTGTTAACTCTAAATTTAATACGCGTTCCATGGGGGCCTAACTACGCTCTGCTATTATTTTGTTATATTTCCCCGAGGACTATACAAACCTACTCCTAATTTACGCAGAACCGGGAGGTGATTCGTATCACTACAAAATTCTCGGTCTTAACTGAATACAAACTCTTGGTCACAATAACTTTCACGGGACTACTTGGTACAATTAATTTTTAATTCTCTTCGCGAGGTGATTCGTATCACTCTATATTTCTAACTAACTCTCCGCTCCTGCACTCGTTCCTCACGGAGTTGACTTTTTAAGTCAAGGTGCTGATTAGACAGCTAGGCTCCGTGGGAATGGATGCTGAGGCAGCATTTTTACCCATTCAAACACACATTATATTTAATTTAATTATCCTAACTAAGTTATGTGTATTTTTCACATAACACAGGGGGGTGGTAGTATTATTTTCATTATAATATATAAATCCACAGTCTGGTACCGGTCAGCAGGCGACGAGCTCCTTTGCGATGTAAGTTCTGAAAAAAAAATAAATATCGAGACTTTTAATGTAAGATTGGGAAAGCATGAATATTCAAACATAGGAATAGGTATTGCTAATAAGAGAAAAGTAGGCTGAGGAAATATAACGTATGTATAGAGCATAAAGCAGATAAATACATACAATAATATCAGATACTAGGATGTTATGATATTACGTAAGTGATTAAATCTAATTTAAAATATAACTTTAATCGAGAAAAAAAAGAGAAATATTAAAAAAAAAAAAAAAAAAATCATAAAAATGTCTGGATTTTTAAAGTTGATTCCGGACAGACGGGAAAAGAAAATACAGACGCTGCGTGTAATAATGTAGATAACAGAAAGGCTTACCGCAGTCTAATATGAGGTGGAAGAGTAAGTGGGGCTCATGACACGGTCAGACGAGCGGCAGGAAGAGCGTCGTCTAGGTGAACTTCGCAATCCTTGACGTAATTATTTTTAAGGAATGAGATCTTCCTAAGTAGTTGTTCCGTCTCCTTGTTATCTGACTCTTAATGGGTGAATAAAATAAAGTAGAGTAAAAGATAATGGAATGATTTTAGAAGTATTGTTTATTAGGAATTTAAGAGGTGAAAGTTTACAATTTAATGATGAGTTTAATGTCCTCCGACAGAGTTAAAGATTACAATAAAATACCTTATAAATTACCAGACGTGTGGACAATCGTATGAATAACGACGTCCACAACAACAGTAACCACGCAGGTCACTAGAAGGCCCAGTTCGGTGTTGAAGAATCCGAGGCCGGGCGGATTGAACTGTTTCTCGAGTAGAGCGCCGCAAAACTGCCCAAAATCAGATTGAATTTGTAGGTAATAAGAACTTCTCACAATAAATGATCCAGAGATTACTTATAAATCTTCATTTCTCATAATTACCTTTGAAAATAAAACAATACATTTAAATACCGTGTACACGGTTGTCAGCTTCAGCTTAAGAGATCAAAAATATATTGTAACTTAAAAACTAATAAGTTTTTTTTTATGAAACTTTATAAAAATTCACACCTGAGCAATTAACTATTTTTTTAAGCCTGACTTTTACCTAGATTTCGTTATAGCTCTCAGATAGACTATTTTTGCGTTAATTTTGTAAGAGGATTGAATTCAATGTTTAATTTATGAATATTTGAAAAATTCATTATTAACAATAAATCATTAATCACTTGTTTTTTTATTCGTCATATTTTGCCAATACTATGTCAAAGAATTTTTTTAATTGATAAGCAAGAATTGTCTTATTTTAAGTATTACAGTGAAAAAGAAGTTGCACAATAAATAATTAAATAACATTACAATTACAGTGAGGGGCTCAAGCTCGATGTTTTCACTCCGTTTTGGTCTCGTTTTAAAGGTTGAAAGTGTAGCTTTAAAAGGAGACCAAAACGAAGTAAAAACAAGAAATATCCTGCTCGTCCGGTTCAATTGACTACGCTCCATCGAGCTTGAGCCCCTTAGCGTAGTAAATGAGCCTTACTGTATACATATGTTTACTTTGTAACGAAGTATTTTAAATAAATATAATTTTTATATAAAATGAATGTAAAGAATTGTAAAATGTTTCTCAAAAAAATAGGTACAGCTTATACAGATATTTATATACATTTATTATTATTTGTACAGAATATTTTTGAAAGTTAACTAATGCAATGTACTGAGTTAGAATTGAATGAAATTACTATTTTACAGCCTATGTACAGATAACTTGTTTATCTCTGTGGGATATGTACTAATATGTATATGTATTAACTGGTAATAAATAATAAAAGTATGTGCTTGCGTACACTTTATTTACTATAGATTATTATTATTACCTTTATTATTAATTATTTATGTTACCTAATTAATTAACTATTTTTAATTATATTGAATGTTTCAACACATTTATACACGATCATATCATTTCTTTTATTCTTCAATGAATTCTTTTAGTTTTTCAACTATTAAAGTTGTAAGACCTGGAGGTCTGAAATTTTGCAGTGGGTCTAGGTTCGGATGACAATACATGAATCCGTAGTCACTTATCGACCTGGACCTCTAGGTCGCCGATGACGGTGCCACCTGCGGGGTCATCTCCGAGAATTTGGGCTAAATTCTTCGGGGATTACTTTGAGGAAAGTTCGAGAATATTTATCGAGGCGATTTGAACCTAAGTACCAAGCTCACCGATGATGGGGGTACCCGGGGTACCTGGGGGTCATCTCCGAGAATTCGGATCGAATTCTTGGGGTATGACTAAGGATAGAATTCGGGGGTGTTTTAGAGCATATGAGGAAGAAGTTTGAATCTGGAGAGCCAGGTCGACGATGACGGGTGTACCTAGAGGACCTGGAGGTCATCTTCGAGAATTAGGGACAAGTTCTGCGGAAATAACTTTAAGAGGTGTTATAGAGTATTTATCGAGGCAATTTAAACCTAGAGGTACCCAGGTCGCCGATGACGGGTGTACCTGAGGAACCTGGAGGTCATCTTTGAAAGCTTGGGCCAAATTCTGCTGGGATGACTTAAGAGTTCTGCAGAGGTTCTATTTTGGCAGTTATCAATATATTTTAATAAAAAAAAAATCTTTCAAATATTATAGTTGTAAAAAGGATGATGATGAAAATTTCAATAATTCTCAGCATAGGCGGCGCTCTCCACCATAACCTCAGTCTCAGTCCCAATAACAATTATTGCTAAAAAAAATCTTAACAACAAAATACGCAATACTAATAATACATTTCAACTTCAACACAATTCAAATTTTGAATTAAACGTTCTATAACGAATACATTCTAACGTGCTTCATCATAATAAAGAGAGATTCGCAGCAGCTGAAGTTTTAGGAGGGGAGCTGACGGAGGATCAGTCTCGAATCTACCGCCGAAGTTGCTGCGTACTTTTTAATCCTTCTATTTTATATTTAAATAATAGTTAACAGTGCAATGTCCAACTCAATTGCAGCGGAACAGTCCGAGGAATTACAGGAGTTGCCTCAGCCAGATCCTGAATTACTAGAAAAAATCAGTAAGGTAGGATTAATTTACATAATACTTATTAATTTCCAAGTTCAATTATTACGATGGATAAAATGAGTTTAATAAATTTTTCAAAATTTTTATTCTGATCAACTTTTGTTTTTATGAAACCAAATAATTCTTGAAGTTGTCAGCTTTTAATATTTTCAATATATTTTAATTCTTTAAAATTTAAGTAATTTTTTTGAATTAAAAATTCGTGTGGGTAAAAAAATATAAGTTTTTGCTTTAACTCATGAAGCACTCAATATTTTTTAAATAAAATTTTAGCATGATAATCTCGAACCCCTACCGCAGCTAATAACATGATTCAGGTATTTTAAAAATGCTCGAGAGCCGTGTAATGAACTACTGAAAGTAAAAAATCAACAGTTTCAAAGCTAAAAATTTGGATTAAAAAAAACCAACCATAAAAATTTAGAGTTGAGAAAAAACTTCCAACGTAAAAGTTTGTTTCCGAAACTTGACCCCCGTCGGGTCTATATTGTTTAGAGAATTTAAGCTAATTACGTCATAACGGACTAAAAACCTTGTTTGATTCAGGTAATCCAAACAAATTTCACAGTTAAAGTCAAAAATCCATAAAAAAACATTTATTTGCTACTGGTCTATTTGCTACTCGAGCTTCGGTCTCGTACTGAAACATCCAACTCTCGCAGAAACGACGCCGTTCTCGTGCTTATACAGGTAGAATAATAAATAAAGCCTTTTAGAGACGTGATTTTTTTGACCAATTCTTCGCAGAATATTTTGAGCTAAGGTTTTTCTTCGCACGGGAAATCGAGATATGTTTCTTCTTTATGATAAATTTACTCTTGTCAAAACTAAATAGTTTCTTTAAAATTAAAAATCAATAAATAAACATTTTAAAATTATACACAGATTAAATTAACGTAATATTTTTAACAATTAAATGAGATACATGAAAAATCCACAATGGTAGAAAAAGAATTTTTTTCAATTAAAAACTTTTTCACAATGTTTTAAGATAATCTTACAGTTATATAAATAATATTTATACCTTGAAGATTTTAGTTTGATTGTTCAAGCGGAAATTTTCGATAAACGACTTTTATCTGTAGGACACATTTTTCTGTCTCTCATTCTGTCACTAACTACATATATGCACTGTTTTACATTGTTTAAGATAGAATTTGATATTTAAACAATTTATTTTCAGAATAATATTTGGTGCGCCGTCCAGAGAATTGTACTACGTGGACGACGACTGGTACCAATGTAATTGTTGGAAAAGGACCGACCGAAGATTAAATTAGGAAGCAAACAAGTTCCCGTGAAGATAGACGGATTTGGAGCTCCGACTTGGTTCTGGGACGAATAAATCTCATAATCGACAACACTTAAATTCATCAGATTTATCTTGATGCCAAACTCCAAGTGTAAGTTCGGTCAACAGACAATTTTTTTACTTATTTATTTGAATTTTTAGCGGAAAATTAACTTTTGAATACCGATTTAGCTTAGAATCTGCGAGACATTTTAATCGTTAAAAGCAACTCCGTTATAACTTTTTTCGGATAAGGTTTTCTTCGCTGAGACCATCCATGTAAACACAATAATTACAATGGGTACGGATTAATGGTAGTTTGAAGTCAGGAGTTGCAAAGAAGTCGGCATCAAAGCTTTTTACTTTTTGATACCGAAATATTTTTTTTATAAAAATTAATTCTTGTAGTTAGTGGCTTACAAATTAAAATTTAACTAAAAATAATAATTAAAGAAAAAAAGTTAACGGCAAGCCTTTGATTCTCGAGTTCACAGACTCTTTTCGAAAGGTCGCATTGAACGTCCGAGTCTTTAGGTTTGAGTTTGGCGGTGATCACTTTTGCCTGACATGAAGGACAAACCACTTGTTCCATTTGAAACATCAGCCCCAAGTACCTCGCCTCGACCTGGAACCTCTGGCCTGCGTAAGAATTATCAATTTGTTTCATCAAAAATAGTTTTTTTCAAACTATGGTAAATCGTCTTTTCCAATAGTTCGGTTGTGACCCGTCAGATATCGCGCGGGTTTTTATTCTCGGGGAATCCCCCTCATGCCTTAGCACTACCGCGATAAAAAATTATAATAATAATAATCAAAATATTGTTTTTTCCAACTAAAAAACTGCAGGCAACGCTGGTCGATCGATTAATACTGAGATGGATGTCAACGATCGAAAATCGTATACGTGAATTTATTGCACCGGAAACTTCCCCGACATTGCTTTCTCAACCTGGTCCATCTGGAGTTGGTGAGTCTTTTTTTTTAACTTCAAATAATGTTTAGCCAGCATTACTACATAATAATAACTTTATTCAGATGTATAAGTGATATGTATACATAAAACCTTCAAGGCTCAATTAGATAAATAAATAAATAAATAATGACGTGATTGCTTTAAGACAGTTCAATAGCCTACTGAATAATTTTAAAGTTTTAAAGACTAATCAACAATCAATAAAGAATTGATTCTTGGCAATTTATGGTAAAAGACTTGTATAATATTCATTTTGTGATAATCTAACAAATTTTTGATTTTCTGTTGTTTAGTTTTTAGTATTATTAATTTGTGAATTATGATTTCAAAAGAAAAAAATCAATAAATTATTGTTTTTATTAACAGGTTCAGCTTCACAGGATAAAGAACCTTCTATAAATAGTGATAATAGTGACGATGGCGCTTCGAAAGCTCAAGGTAGAATACTACACTGTGGAAATTTTGTTTTTATTTATTTCAATACAAAACATTGCCAATAATATTTGTTTTTTATTGCAGTTAGAAGAAAAAGGCACTCATTGGTAAATAAAAGTGACAACTGGTCGAAAAGAAGAAGAACAGAGTTATTCTTTGCTCAAATGTGCGAAATAGTTCAAGAACTATCCGAAGACAAAAGAAAAAGGCTGGAAGATGAAGTCGAAGATGAAGATTCTTAATTAGAAATAAATTTTTTTAAATAATCTTCGATCAAGCAACACTTAACTTATTGTATTTCGTATAATCTAAGTATTTTTAGAATTATTGTCTTATTATTTCCTAGCAGCCCGGGGGAATTTAAGAAAACCGGGGGATCGCCGCGGTCTCTACTAATTTAAATTTTAAACCTTTAAACAGTATCTTTTTTAGTTTTTTTACTTTATTGATTTACTTGTCATATTTTGTTTGCAAGATTAGTTTTAAAATATCTTGATTTAGGTAAATTTCATGTCGCCTAATACTATTTAACTTTCAATAAAACGAATGAAAGAAATAATTAATCATGAAATAAGTTAAGTTTGCGAATAATATAATAACAACACATCACTTAATTCCCAATTCCGAAAATTAAATTTTTCTGTAGAGATGTATGTATATATTTTTGTAATAATAACTTTTCGACGAAACAGCTCCAAAAAAAATGTAAATTTCGAAAAGTCAGTAAAAGAATATTTTGAGAGCTCCTTTTGAGTTGAATACATAAATATGTTGAGATTATTTTATGTATAACAAGATTGAGAGTTTACTTGCGTTTATAATAAGTTTTGTATGATTATTTTGAATAATTGTATCATCGCAGGCGTCTTTCGAAACTATTTCTCATATCAAGAAAAATGTAAACATTAGATAGGTAATAAAAGAATAAGTACAATACACTTGGTCGAGCAGCATCCATTGTCATCCGTTTTCCACCTCAATAGATGTTTTTACTTTTTATTTACAGCGCCTGCACAGCTGGACACTCCCTAATTAGCATATAAGAACTCAAGCATCTTGTTTAGTCTTCCTGGTAGCACAAAATTTTTCTTTTTTTACTTTTATAAATTAATTTATTTTTCATAAATTGTTGATTTAATTATGATAATTTGATAGGGTCCAGGGAAAAATCGGGAAGCTAGATTTTTGACCTTTTTTTACTAATAATTAAATAAAAATAATAAATAATTGTATAAAATTATAACTTCTGTATTATATAGATTTACCAAATTGTTTAAATAAAATTTTACAAATTTATTGAAAAACAAAACATAAAAATAGTTTTGAAATCATAAAAAGAATGAAAAATTGCCATTACTTTGTGAAAATGAGAATATAATTTCTCTGGTCACGAATGATGAAAAGAAAATTTCGGGTGTTTAGCCCTTGTGGGAGCCCTTGAAAAAAAAAAGGTATCTTCCCCCACCCTCGACCTTCTTCGAATATCCAGCCACGATGTTGTTCGTTTTTTTTCTTACCAAGTTTTTTTATATCATTAATATTTTTTTATTCATAAAATTAGATGCACAATAACCAAGTAATTAAAATTGTTTTTTTTTACAGTGTTTTGTGAGTCTGGCTAGGCATTTATCCAGAATTGTAGAAAAGTATTAATTGAAATTGAAGTAGCTTTACATTATTAATGAATAATTGTTAGATTGTGGAATTTAAGTCACATTTATCAATACTCTCAGTTTGTAACCAAACCCAAAATTCACATTTCATACCTAAACTGTAGTTTGACGGAGACAGACGAAACGTCTCGAAACTAATCTAACTGTTGGAAAAAAATTGCTAAGTTTATTGTTTAATCTATTCTAATAGTAAATAAATTAAATTTATACATGTATTTTTATAATTATTCAATTAAGGTCTGAAGAGGTCCACACAGATAAACAAAACGTTACCAGAGAAAAATTAATTTTTTCTGACACTTGAAAATTTATTGTAGGCTGCACAGACTTGAAATTTTATATCTGGACGCCTACAAATTTGTTAAGTGAATATTAAAGTCCACTTGTAAATCATTTTTTTAAACAATTTCAACTGTAGAACATTTTTTTATTTGGATTTAAAAAAAATTAATTTAATTATGTGACTGTTACGTATGTAATTAGGTAAAATATTTGGCTTTCAAATAGAGATAAAATTATTTTTTGGGGCTACATCGATTAAAAAAACTGTGCCGAACGAAATAACTCCGCTAATAGTAAATAACTTAAAAATAAAACTCAATCGGCAGTCAATATGCAATGCCTTTTTTTACAAATTTCTGAAATATTTCTTCGAAGTATTGGAAAAAATTATGTTTGCATCTTATTTTTGGAGAAACAAGGGTTGAAAGTATATTTAGATTGCCTAAGATATCTCTAAAAAATTACGTTTTTGTGAATAAATTTAAAAAGGATTCATCAAAATCAGACAAACAAGGTTCCTTGACTGTTGTAACGTACGCGCAATTGAAATTAAATATTTCAAGTTTTGATCTTTTTTTTCTTTTTTTTTCCTGATTTTTGTCGCTTGGACCTCCAGAAAACTCGGAGGAAGCAGGCACGGGGAAACACATGGCCTTTTGTAGCCTGCTTGCAGGCGCTCTCGCCAGCGCTCATCCGGCCATTTATTGCTTCAGCATAAGGCACTTGAGTTTTCCGTTGATAAAACTAATGCGTCGCTATGTTTCTCTCCTAAAGAGAAGATAAATATTAATATTTGAAAATTATGTTACTTTATTTAAATAAATACTCGCAAATATTTCTTAAGTAGTTTTACTTTATTTTTAATTTTATAATAATTTATTTGTAACGCGATAAAAAAATTATTTATAAAGTATGGACCGAAATTAATTGATATTTGATAATAGTTAGTTTACACAATTTAATTACACATATTCATGAATATTGTAAGACCAAAGTAATACCAAAGAATTTTGCATTTTGTTACTTTATACCACTTTTTTTATACCTTTCTACCGTAATATTTAAACTCCAACCGATTTCAAAGTCAGCTCCTCTTAGCCATAAGTAGAGAGAGAGAGAGGGGGGGGGGGAAGAAAACCCTAAGGACCAATTAGGAGTTAGGATCCTACAAGGGCCCCAACTATCCCCTCCAGTTTTTCCGATTCCCTGTACCAAAAAACGCATCCCTTATAGAAAGCTGCACTAGCCAGAGCAGCTCAGTTGCAGACATCCTAGTGACCTGTGCTCATCTCTCCTGAACCTCCAGACCTCTTAGTGACCTGAACCCTAATTCCCATCTACATTTAAGAGTTACTTAGGCGCTCATAGTGTTTGTTCCGGTGGTGACTCAGGCACCACGTGCCACGTCTCAAAGATAATATTTAGGTAGTAAGTTAAGTTTTATAAAAACCAAATAACCTTATTTCTTAATAAAACATCAAATAGACTAATACATAATTTATCTTAACATTTTCTTTTTTTTTTTTTTCACTAACAAAAAGCAGAACTATAGTTTAGTTCTGTGAAAATATTTAACCTAATTTAAACAAACTATATTTTAGTTAAATCAAATTAAGCTATATCTTAGCTTAAGCCCAATTATAGCTAAGCTAGAGGCTTGAAGGGCTAGAATTTAGTTCCAATTAGAGAAAATTACTAGTATATAAGAATATAAAAAAGACATAAATTTAACTGGGCAATAACCCAACCCAAAGGAGTCAGGTGGCAACCGCTCGACACCTGAACTCAGTATATACTCTTCCAGTTCAGTCGCTAAGACTTAATAGGAGCTGGTGCTTGCAAGATAGAGGAAACAAATAAAGCAATCCTTAATCAAAAACAGGATTGACACATAGTACAAATAACAAAACAGACTTTTTTTTTTTTTTTTTTTTGGTAATAAAATTGCTGTAAAAATTCAATTCACTTTTTTAGCCTATCTAAACGAAAGATTATTGCTCAGGAAAACCATTCCGAAAATAACAAAACTTTTGCTGTTACCGAGTCCCTGGAAATTATTAAGGCTCCAGGGAAAAAACCGGGAAGCTAGATTTTTTTTTTTTTTTTTTTTTTTTAACAAAATGGTGACCTTTTTGACCTTTTTTTACTAATAAATAATTGTATTAAACTATTACTTCACTATTATATAGATTTACGAAATTGTTTAAACAAAATTTGACAAATTTATGATGAATAAAAAAAATTGTATTGAAAAACAAAACATAAAAATAGTTGTGCAATTATAAAAAGAATAAAAAATTGTCATTACTTAGTGAAAATGAAAAGATAATTTCTCAGGTCACGAATCGTGAATAGTAAAAGATAAATAAATTTCGGGTGTTTACGGGCTGCTACGAGGAAGAGAGAGAGAGAATAAAAAAAATTAAAAATTATCTCAGGCATCTTCCCCCACCCTCGTTACTCTCCGCTACCCTGTTGGGAATTTTCTTCTTACCAAGTTCAGTGCCAACGTCTTTGGTGAGTCGGGTGCATTTTTTTTTTATTATTACTTATTTTTTATATTATTAATATTTGTTTATTCAAAAAATTAAAATTTTTTTTTTGTACATTGAGTCTGGCTAGGCATTTATCCAGAATTGTATATAGAAAAATAATAATTGAAATTTTATTAATGAATAATTGTTGGATTGTGGAATTTAAGTTACATTTATGATCCCAGCTCATTATTTATCAATACTCTCAGTTTGTAAACAAACCCAAAATTCACATTTCATTCCTAAACTGTAGTTTGACGGAGACAGACGAAACGTCTCGAAACTAATCTAACGGTTAAAAAAAAATTGCTATGTTTATTGTTTAATCTATTCTAATTGTAAATAAATTTAATTTATACATTTTTCTGACACTTGAAAATTTATTTTAGCCTGCACAGACTTTAAATTATTTATCTGACCTTCAAATTTTTTGATTAAATATTTAAGTCCACTTATAAATCATTTTTTAAAACAATTTCAACTGTAGAACATTTTTTTCTTTAGATTTAAAAAAAATTTATTTAATTATGTTACTGTTACCTATGTAATTAGGTAAAATATTTGACTTTCAAATCGAGATAAAATTATTTTTTGGGGTTTACGTTACGATTTAAAAAACTGTGCCCAACGAAATAACCCCGCTGGCCGCTAATAGTAAATAACTTAAAAAATAAAACTCAATTGGCAGTCAATATGCAATGCCTTTTTTTACAAATTTCTGAAATATTTCTTCGAAGTATTGGAAAAAAATTAAGGTTCCTTGACTGTGTTTTAAATTATCAATTTGACTGCAGTGATAGTTTTTGTGAAAAATTAGCACATTCGTACTCTTATTAAATTTTAATCGACCGTAGAGACTGAAAAATTTTAAACTTCTTTGAACAAATATAAGTTAATTGCCAAAAGAGTAATCCAAGATCTTTTTTTTTATTATTTTAAGGTAATTAGAGAAAGTAAGAACAAAACAGAATGGTAAAATAATATCTGTAAATCATCAGATGCAGCCTTCAGGACCACCCCGAGGTAAGATTTTTTGTACTCAACTTGGAAAAATGTTAAGGAGTTTCATAATTATTACAATTTTTTTCTTTTTAGAATTTTCCAAATGAATATAAAATGCTTAATAAAATCAAAAATGAAAGCACAATTCATTTTAGCAATTACAGCTAAAATTTAAAAAAATTTTCGTCCCTCTAACCTCAAAATCGGAACTTCGCCCCTTGTTTTCGGTTAGAAGGACGAAAAATAGTATATTTCCCTTAGGCTCGAGGGTTCGATTTAAACCTCTCGGAGGCCAAATCGAACCATCTCGCCTGCGGGAATAATATACTATTAAAAAACCTTAAAACTTTTGCAGCTTTTTTTTATGATTTGAATTTTTTAGTCACGATTTCAAAAAACTTCTTGAATAGATTTTGCAAAATGTTAACCACTTATGAAAAAATGCAGCCATTTCCTCAATTTAAGTGAAATTTTTCTTTCACTTTTTGTTTTTCAATTTTTGAAAAAATAGAAGAAAAATCTAGCGATCATTTTGGAAATAAATTATTAGAAAATTTGATTATTATTGACAAAGTGTCCACGTTTTTACCTAAATTATCATTTAAAAAAACTAGACCCTGGAATAACAATGAAATTGAAAAGTCAAGGAAATATTTTTTGTAAAATTATAGTACAAATCCTGTTCACAGTTGAATTTTCAATCAAATTAAATTAATTGTACAATTCAGTAGGACTGCCTCAATCGACTCCCGAGCAGCAATGGCCCATCTGGAGACACTCGGGGCCACCTCAAAATCGAATTCCGCTCTTGCTCCATCAAAAAAATGGACCACCAAGACTCGTACTCGTTCCTCCATTTATGCCTCCAAGAAACCCAAATTTTAATGGTCTACGGCAATTCCCTGGGGGATACGTCAATCCATGTCATTATTTTCCTCGGAGAGTTAAACAGTCTGGACAAGCTAAGCTGCGACCTGCCAAATCTTATCCCAAGTGCAAAATCTCTATAAATACAAGCAGCAGTAATAACGTCTCCAAGAGCAATGTTGCTTTGATAGCACAAAAACAAGTTGCGAATCCCATTAAATCTGAAGCAGCTGCACATTCCAGCGGTATCGAAACGAATGCTGATTGTAATAAGGATAGTCCAAAAATAGAAGTTCCCCGGAGACTCTCCATATCAAAAGAAGCAACTTGTTCAGAAAGTAACAATAGTACAGAGAACTCAGGACCAGAAAGTACAACGGCCATCGAAGAAATCACTTGTCAAAGTAGTGGAATCGTGACGAATGGTTCTAAGGAAACTGCAAACTCCACCGTTTCTGAAGAAGCTACAAATTTCATCAGCAGTAATAAAAATAATGCAACAGTTGAATTTCGTGATAATGGTCCAAAAATAAAGACACCTAGTAAAGTTGACAAATGCATCAAACCCGATGAAACTAAAAGTCTGAGTAGCAAAAAAACTGACGCAATAGTCGAAACTGGTAATGATAGTCAAAAAATACAAAGACCAGGTACACTTCCCAAACCCCTTAAATCTGCAGAGGCCAAAGGTCTGATTAATAAAAATGCAACAGTTGAAACTACAAAGGATGGTTCAAAAGTTCCAAGTCAGATCAAAGTTCTATCTAAAGAATCTGGCAGTAATAAAAGTAATGCGACTGATAGATCTACAAGACAAACACTCAAAAAAGCTGCCAGCTCTTCGAATGAAGATGTAATTGAGCTCAGCAGGGCTGACCCAGAATTGGTGGAAAAGATTCTGGAAGACACGACACTTCAGATCGACATCAAGGGTGTATCTACCGAGATTAGATACTATGGACAGACCGCGGTAGCTTTGTTAGGGGAGAACGACCTCAAAGACATCAGATACCGAACCCGGAAGAGAAAAATTAAAATTGATGGGAACATTGAGATAGAGTGTTTGTTCAACAGACATCATAAAGAATTTACCTACAAAGGCGTCGCGCACAGGTGGGCCTTTATTTCAAACTTTTTACGAATTTTTGATTGATAATAAATTATGATTATTTCAGAATAAAGCTTGGTGCGCCTACTCGAGAACTGTACGTGGACGATCAATGGTACCAGTATGACTTCAAAAGTGGACCAATTCTTGTCAAGTTAGGAAACAAAGAAGTGAGCGTTTCGATTGAAGGGACTCGACCTTCGATGAAAATTGGCACAGAAAAACGCACCGATTTGGTTCTTGGAATAATGAATCTTCAAATAATGGCATCTAAAAACTCAACCGTTCCGATTTATCTCGATGGCAAGCCTCAAATGTAAGTTTAAGTGCTTTAAATTCTACCCCCTGCAATTGTATTGGTAACTTTCTTGAAGTCGATTAAAAATTTACGTTTTTAGGTTTAAGATCGAAGGCAAGCCAGTGACTCTCGAGTTCACAGATTCTTTTAAAAAAGTCATCTTAAATGGAAAATCCTGCGATTTAAAATTTGATGGGTCTTCCAAAATATTCAAGTTTTTTGGGGAAAAATTTTCACTCCGGTTTCCCGAATTCCCAAAGTCTTTTCGCGTTGGTCACGTCAACATTAAGGACATGAAATGTGATAAACTGGAACCTGAGGAATTTCCGTTGCCAAAATTGCCAGTTCCCAAATCAAGTACGAATGAGACATCCAATGACGCATCTGAAACTTTTGGTAAGAATAAATCTAATCAAAGAGAACTGAATGTATGGTTACCATATCACATACTAGACCATAGGACTTTAATCGGTCCAAAAAAGCGAGTGTTCGTAAGCCAGCTGATTTAGGAACTGATGCTAATATTTCTATTTATTTTATTTAGGAACTGATGCTTATATTTCTATGATAATGGCCAGCAAAACTGACACCTCTGTTCATCAAGAAACTCATCCGAATGTGTCCATACTAGCTGCAGTTAGCAGCGCCAATTCGGCAGTTGGATCAGTCAAAAATGAAACAAAAAATCAAACACTTGAAAAAACTGCAATCAACAGTGAAGATGAAGATGTGTACAAACTTCTCGAGGCAGATCCAGAGTTGTTGGAAAAAATTTCAAAGGATACGATGAAGCACCACCGCATTGATGGCGAATTCAAACAGATTAGATTTTACGGGGACACTGCTGTCACCTTTATGAACTGGGACAATCCTAGAGATGTTCAGTTTGAAACAGTAACCAGAAACGTACTCGTAGACTTCTTGAAAATTAACTGCTCGGTTGGCGTTTACACCGAGTTTAACTTCTGTGGAGAAACTCACAGGTAAGCTTCGATGTTTATTTTACAGTTAAAAAAAGAAGAAAAAAACTTTAAGTAACTCATGTTTTAGAATAAAATTGGGCGCACCGACCAGAGAGTTGTACATAGACGACGAGTGGTACCAGTGTGAGTTTGGTGGTGATCCAATAACCGTCCACTTAGGAAACAAACAAGTGTGGGCTAAGATCGAGGGATCTAGACCCCAGATGAAAATAAGCACGCTCAAACGCAGCGATCTGGTTCTGGGTCAAACAACTTTCGACGTCAACCCGGGATATAAGACATTTCCCGTTTTTCTCGACGCCAAGCCTCAAAAGTAAACTAAGAAAGACTCTCGATTAAGAATTATTCCTACCCTAGTAGTATAAGAGTCAAATTTGACCATTTAAAAGCTTGTTACGGTCCATTTATTGGATTGAATCTATGAAATGGTCAGAAACAAGCCATTAAATGGCCAACTTTGATTCTTATTGCTACCCGGAAGTTGTTTAGTTCCAAAATTAAAATCACCTTTTCAGGTTTGAAATTGGAGGGAAACCAATAACTCTAGAGTTCACCGATTCGTTTCGAACGGTTGTTCTTAATGGTAAATCGTGCGAACTGGAATTCGCCACGTGGCTCAAGCCCATAAAGTTCAACGGCAAGAAGTACTTTCTTCAGTTTGCCAATTTACCAAAACCATTTCAAGCTGGACAGGTCAGAATTGAGGGTATGAGAGATTCCCAACCAGAAGAACTGATACCTCTGTCTCTAGGATCAATGTATTCTCCGTCATCTCAAACTTTTTCTATCAATGAAACTTTGGGTACGTCTTGAAGCTTAAGTATCTATTGAATTACTGTTTTAACTGTTCGTTCATTTTTAGACTCAGCTCGTTCGCCTAGTCCGTACAGACCGCTAAACTCAGAAAACTGTGAGAATCACTCTTCCAAAGAAGAAACAACTGACCAGGCCGATGAATCTGGAGGAAAAGTGACATCTCCTGTCAGTGATCAGAGCTACAGCTTTGAAGCTCATGATTCTTCAGGTTCGGCGAATGGTACGTACATTTTTTTTTATCATTTCAGCCATCAAAAATTATCTTGAGTTTTATTCTAATCTACAGATAGGTGCAACCAAGAGACCGCAGGCAGCTCGAAAAAACGTCGATTCAGCGATGACAGCCAATGTTCGCAAGGGTCCATGGTACAAATAAAAAAGAGATCTGCATCTGCAACTGTGAGAACATCTGATCCTCAAGGAAACAATGAAAATGGTAAGAAATGAAATAGCGTGTATTCGAGTGCGAAAAAAGCAACTTCTCGACCCACGTGTGATAGAAAGTATGTTTTATCGCCCTGGGTGTAGTAAATTTTATTCGCCTTTAAATTCTAAAAATTAAGTTATCATTTATGTTTTTAATGGATCAAAATTTCAGTCCGCTTATTAATTATTTAAATAATCTTCATCAAGTTTAGGATAAAAATCAGGAAGCCGGTAATAACAAAATGTTTCGTCACTTTTGTTATAGTACGCAAATAACAAAATAGACTTTTGTTAATACCCAGTCCCTGATAATATTTTTTCTCGGTTCGAAACCGATTCTAACTCAGTTGATTAACGTGGCGTTGTTTACAGGTCGCAAATCAGCACGACTTGAGGTTGATTTTTTAGCATTTTGAACGAATAATCATTCGTTAACCTCTGCTTACCACGGACTCCGCGGTCGACTTTGCGCATGCGTTATCGTATATATAGATATACTTTTAAATGCTAAAAAACAGCACGGGAATCGACTGAGTTATCGGTTTCGAACCGAGAAAAAAACCTTTATTAATCTTATTATTGCAGAATCAGCAGCCGTGTCCTCAAAAGAAAGAATAAATAATATCGATGAAGAAGAGTACGAAACAGCAAGAGAGGATGCCAATAATAAAAGTAAGAAAAATTAGTTTTATCATTGGCTAATACAATAAAAATTTTGATGATTTTTTGAATACTTGGTTTTTTCAAGAGTTTGAATTGAGATTTCGGAACACGACTTAGATTACTGTTAAAAACTCGGTTTTTCATAAGCAAAAAAAAAAAAAAAAAAATATTTGTTCACCACTTTGTGATTTTTTAGCAGGAAAAAGGAAAAGATCTTGTGAAGATTGGGGATATAAAAAAACAAGAACCGAATTGTTCTTCGGCCACATGTGCGAAATAGCCCTGGGACTCTCGGACAGAACGATAAATCATCTGGAGAGAGAAATAAGCTCTTTGGTCTACAAAGCTGAAGATGAGGAGTACAAACTATTTTATGTGTAAATAGATTTTTCGTTACTGCAAATAAAAATTTAAATAATTGTACTGATTACCGAAAAGTGTCAAGATTTTTTGTAATATATTGATTTTTGGCCAGTAAATGTGTAATAAAAAAAATGACTCCTTGCAAATTTTTTTTTATTACAAGCTATCAAGGGTATGGTAGCAAAAGTCATTTTAACATTTTTTTTGTAGGATTAAATAATAAATAAAATGGTTTGAGAGATTAAAACTTTATTCGTGGAAAAAAAGGTTTCATTAAGATTTTCTTATCTCGGCGCTTATCAATAAGCTCGGGTCGGGTCATTAAAAGATTTAAAAAAAATTCAACAGATGGCTGTGAAATAAACTCGTGTCGTCAAAGAAAACAAAGATTTTGGAATATTTATGAGACTAATACGCGAGTTTAATAATCAATGTAGAAGTCTAGGAAACCCCCTCTAACAACACATTAATTCGTATTAGAAGATTAATATTTCTTATGATACTTTATTTTTGAAGCTTGACCCTTTTTTTCGGTCGGGCATTGTGAAAATTCATAATAAATACTCTTTATTTGTTTTTTTTAAATACATGTTTATCAAAAATAAAATATTCTATAGTAGGCAAGATGACTTTTGTGTAATATACGTTTTATTAAAGTTCGATTTTAATTGAATTTAAGATTTAAAAAACAAAATCTTTTGATCAAAGTTACCGTAAATATAATTTTTTGAATATTTAAAATCATTATTCTTAAATTACATGATTTGTATAGCTATATAAATGTATATTTTGGGAAGATCTTGGGTCTCAAATCAATTTTCATATTTTTATTTCAAAAAGAAGAAAATTTCTACGTCAAGAAGCACACCGACGATTTTTATCTGTGTATATACTCGAGTCTTATCATTCAAAAAAATTAAGCTTATAATATAATCCAATAGATGGCTGGTAATAAAACTTGATAAAATCATCAGAGAAAGTAACGATTTTGGATTATTTATCCAGTAAAACTTCTAAAAATTTAAGTTCTTCACCAAGATTTTATCATTGCTTTAATATTTTTGAAGCTTGACCCTTTTTTCGGCCTGGCACTAGGAATATTAAAATCAAGGATTCTGTAATAGAAAAAGCTTTTTTTTTTAATTTTATTATTATTTTTGTTAGTAAGTAAATTTAAACAAGACTCTAGTTCCGTTATGTCACCTTAAAATAACAAAATGAGTTTATTATTTAGACAATAAGCCAGCAATTAAATTTTGAATGATCGAACGCAGTATTAATGAAATAATAAGTTTTGTACAAATCGAACTGTATTATAATCTATAACGTCATCTAGACAGTATAAAAATTAAAGTAATTTATTGGTTTCATTTAAAAAAATGAAATAAACTTTTCTATCTCTACTTTTAAGTGCTAATCTTGAGTCATGGAAAAAAAAACTTTAAAAAATAATACTGAATCGTGGTAGAAGTTTAATCGCAAGCGGAAATAAATCGGTTACTAAAATGTGTCTAAACCACTTGAAAGAAAGTGAGAGCTGTGCTATATCAGTGCCTTGGTACACAAGAGCGAAAAAAATGTTAGTCTCATACTTATAAAATAAAAGCTAAGGTTTTTCTTCGCTGGGAGCATCGAAATAATATCATGTGAAGTGAATTTTTCAAAAACTTATTTGTGACAGCCTGCCCCGAGGTGGGCACTATTCAAATAAACTTTTTAAAAACTCAACTTTTTGCGCAGTGTAAAAAAACCGGAAGTATAATCATTTCCGCAGTTTTTTTAAGTATTGTTGAGTTAGAAAAAATATTTAATGAACCGAATCACTAATAGTTACAATTTATTTATTACTTTGGAAGTGAAATTGATATTTCCCTACACACCACGTTAACGTCAGCGCCGCGCGACCGGAAGTTTTTTACAAATATATCATTTTAATTTAACCTCAATGTTATAATAATTTTAGCTCATTTTTTGTGTTTTTTTAAGGCTTAGATAAGGTAAGCTCCATTTTTCGATTTTCAATAAAAGGTCAATCATTAAAACAACTTTCAATTTTTTCACTAAAGCCATTTTTTTTATATTATTTGATAATAAACATTAAACTTAGTTCTTAATAACATCGCAACATAATATTTTTTTCAATTATTTTTTGAATATACATTGATTACACTGGAAATATTTCACTGTTTTTATTTACACTATTAAGTGATTGAGATGTAGAAAAACAAACAAACATCCGTTGAGTCGCTATTTTACGGATTTTTTTTTTTTTTTTTTTTTTTTTTTTTTTTTTTTTTTTACAAATTTTAAGCATTTTACAGTTTGATTATACATGAGAAATTAATAGTATAAGAAACATAAAAAATGAAGAGCTGTCAAATTATATTTAACGTTCTCGCTTTGCGAGAGTCCATTTTTTTAGCGATTAATTTCTTTTCTTTTCTTTTTTTTTTTTTACGAGAAAAATAGAGATCGTTTAGAGTAATTTCATTTTTGAATAGTTGATGAAATATTTTAACACATCCATACAATAACGCACGCTCGTATTTTTTTTTTTTTTTTTTTATTTTCTACTTTTTTTTTGTTCTTCTAATTTGTTTAATGGACTAAGTTTTGAATATATTTTTATGTATATTACTCAAATTTAATAAAATATCACATCATTTAGGATGTTAAGAATAAGCTAAAGACTATTATTACAGTTAATAAGTTAGTTTGTAAATTAACGTAATCAATACATTAAAAAAGCTTTTTTCATGTTTTAATTTTTCTTTTTCATTTTATTTTACTTTTTTGATCGCGTATAATATTTATTTGTCTTTGAAACACTATTGAAACTACTTATGAATAATTATTAAAAAAAGAAATTTTTCAACATTATTACACTTTTTATAATAAATTAGTTTTCTTTTTAGTCCTAAAATATATTTTTCAATTTAAGTCAATTTAATTGTAGAATGTTAATGTAACCTTAGTAATTTCAAATTCAAGTGAAAAAGGTTACAAGTTTTTTTTTTTTTTTTTAATAATAAGAGTGTTTTTTAATAATTTTGAGAAAATAAACTAAGATATGAAACTGCCAATATAGTCAAAATAATTGTAATTAAAAAAAAGTTAATACCTTTCGATAAAACAATTGATTTGTCAGGCAAATAAACATGATGAAAATAATCGGTTACTTAAAATACATGACTGTAAATTTAAACAAGCAGTTGAGTAATTTTAGGATGAGCATGCAATTTTAATGGATTGAATTATATTTTATAGAAATCACTTAAAACGGAAAATATACAATTATTTATATTCATCTGCCTAAGAAGTCAATTGTTAAACCTAACGGGTTTTATCATTGGCAATTAATAACCACTATAGAAATAATCTAACGTTTTAAAAATTAATTTTTTAAATAAAAATTGAAATTCTAAAAGAAGAATTTGTGGACTAGTTTGATAAAGATTATATATAAAAAGAAAATTTTTCATCAAACATTTTACTTTTTTACAATATTAAATTTATTTTTTAATCGTCTACTATTATCAATAATGAATTTAGTGCTTTAATTTATTATTCATTCATCTATTATCGTCACTTTTAAACATGAATTCTTTCTACCAAATTATTATCATTGTGTATTCAAAATTGAAAAATTACTATAACATAATAATAATAAGCTTACAAAAAATTAATATAATTTTGAAACTTCATTAGTGTGTCAACATACGCGTGATGCGTTCGTTTATTTATTTTATTTTTTTTGTAATAATAATGATCATTTCAAAAATTATAAAATATTTATAGATGACTATATAATTTCAAGAATGAAAATTTTATTGTTTTGTAATTTTTTATCTATTCACGTAACAAACAATTTTTACTTTCAAGTAGACCTGAAAATTTACCTGTAATCTTCAGATCAACCAATCTAGATAAAACAAGGTTTACTAGTTTTTTAATAAAAAAAAAAAAAAAACCAAAATTGAATCTAATCGTACTTGATAAAAATACAGGAAGCCGATAATAACAACAACAATTTTGTTATTTTATAAATACCAAAAATTTGTGTAAATTTTGTTGTGTCATTTATCATTAGTAACAAAATTTATGTAAAAATACAATTTTGTCACATACTAAGGGGGTTTTAATTTAACATAAATTTTGTTACCAATACAACGAAACTTTTGTCACTGTTACGGTCCATTCGCGTAATTGGTCAAATTCTCACAGGTCTGGATAATTAAGACAGTATTCAAGAAGAGATACGATTGCTACAGTCAAACAACTAATTATCTTCCAAACATTAAAATTTGAACCTAACCTAAAATTCTTGACTATAGCAATAACACACTATATAACCTCTTTTTTAATTAATTACACGAATGGAGCGTATAATAAGTACACAAAAGACTAAAAAAACCTATTATATTAAACTATGTACAAGAAGAAAAGAAGAAATACACTATTGTCCAACTGCGTATTTAAAAAAACAAAAAATTCAAAAAAAGTATTGCAGCGAATTGAGTCCGAGCGTACGTTAAACAAGTTAAAAATTGAGATGCTAAGGCCACGGATTTAGTGCGGGTCGGTGTCGGGGTGCATACGCTGGCGTTTAGGTGGCTGCTGCTGGTACTCCGGCTCGGGACTCTCGACAATGGCCAACGGGGCTGGCGAACCTGGTGAACTGTCAGGCTCTTCTTGGATTATTCTCTTGCTGTTAACGCCAACCGTCGTCTCGGGACCCATGTAATTACCGCTATTAATTTTTTTTATTTTCATTAGTTTTCAACACAATCAAGTACTGGCTTTTACTTTAAGATTATTTTATATGGATATTAAATGTGTTTAATATACATTAATAGTACAAATTTAATATACATTAGAGTTATTAGTAATAGAAAAATAAAAATAAAATTTTAAATTGTTTTATTTCTCAAAAAGTATTACTGTTTTTAAAATAGATTATCTTTAAACTTCTTTTAGATTTAAATTTACTCAAATTTTATAAAATTACTTGAAGTCAATTAAAGTAGATCTTACATACTTTATTGTTCAATAGTTATAATGGATTTAGAAGAAACAAGAAACTGTAATAATTTATCTATTGATACGAAAAATTGCAACTATATTAATTTATCTAATCTAATAAAGATATAAAATCATACAATGATAATAAACTATTGTTAATTTAATATACACTTGAAATAGTATGTTATGTATTACAAAGGATCTTTATGTAGTAATGATAACGAAATTAATAGAAGTGAGTTTACCTGTAATTATAACTTGTTTGTACAATAACTGGAGCCGGGCTGTATTGTCCAGCAGGAGATAACGCGTGCTCGTCTGTTACTATACTGCCAGGTATTAAATATTTATCTGAAAGTAATAAAAAGTTATGATTAAAAGTTATTGAATAAAAAAATATGTTGTAAAGCTTACCGTCTCTACTGTTAAGATCGTTCCCGACTCCATTGGTAACAACGGTGACCTGCTGTACGAGACGCGGCTTGTGGGACGAGGAAGTGACGAAGTGGTGATGCGAGCTGCTTCCCCCAGGCGAACCCGGTGCCGACTGACTGCTCAGCTGACCCGCAGGGGACGAAACCGCGCTGTCCGGGTAGGACTCCGGTCCGGGACTAGTCTCCCGGCTAAGACACTCGGGAGTAATAAGACCGCTTATTCCGACGTGCGAGGGCGAAGCCGGGGCGCTTCTCGAGGACAGTCCGAAGGGCGCCCTGAAGCAAGGCACACCTCGCTGTCTTCTCCTTCTGAAAGCTTGCTCTATGAGTTTCGCCTCGGACTGTGGGTCTATTCTCCAGAAGGAGCCCTTTCCGGGTTCCTCCTGGCTCCTGGGGACCTTGATGAAGTACCTGTTGAGGGACAAATTGTGCCTTATCGAGTTCTGCCAGCCTTTGTCGGCCGTCCTGTAGTACGGGTAGTTCTTGGTTATGTAGGAGTAGATTCCAGAGAGGGTCAGCTGCTTGTCCGAGGCCGAGGCTATGGCTTGGACGATCAGCTGGGCGTACGAGTACGGCGGCTTTGAGTCGTCCTTTGGCGGACTGTAGTGGGCCCCACCCGATGCGTTACCGTTCGCTGTTTTTTTTTTTTAAAACAAACAATTATTACTTTTTAAATAAATTAATAACAATGATATAAATAAATTACCGGTAGGTCCTCCCCCATTAGCCCCTCCTCCCCTGAAGCTCCGTTCTGGTCCCGGCTCTGGGCTGATCTGTCCTCCCCCCACCAATTCGCTATTCCCACTTTGCTGCTGCTGCTGCTGCTGCTGCTGCTGGTGTGGCTCGCCTGCGACCTGGGCAGCGTATACGGCGACCATCTGCAGGTCGGCCTGGACGTTTCTCCTGCCCTGGCCCGCCCTAGGACTCGCAGGGCACGAGTTTGCCGCGCTTATCGTACCCGTGGGGGACGGAAACGGACTGCTGTATACATTGTCGGGTATGTTTATCCTCAGAGGGGGCAAGGCCGTCCTTTGACGCGGGGGCGAGGACACGCGCATCAGGTTGCTACCTTGGTCCTGCTCATCCACCAGGGACTGGAACATCAGCCTTATGTTTGTACTTGGAAACCTAAATGTGCACCTGGATTTTAAATCATAATTTTTATTATTTAAACGAGAAGAAACTATTATTTTTTTATTCATATATAATAATATTTATAGTATTACTTTAATTAAGTTGAAGCAAATTATTATTATTATTATGCTAGTCCTAATCTATTTTATCTTGAATATTTCATATATTAATGTGTGTCAGCTGATAAAAGTTAAAATAAGGTTAAATCAAATTTAAGTATTAAATTAACTCATTAAAAGTTAATATGCAGTATTAAACAAATCTGTGTTTAATAAGGACCAACTTAATTGTCTTGTAAACATATAACATTTTATGAACTTTTAGTATCGAGGCTTTGATACTTTATGATGAAATACTGAAAATTTACTACTCAGAATCTATCTATTTTGAATATCTGATATGATATATTTATCAGCTGATAACAGAACAGTAGTTGACATTGATAAAAAAAAAATTTCTCCGACTTTTCCATGATTTTTTCTTTTTTCAGATAATATTTAAAATTATTTAAAAACAAACATACACATATTTTTAATCAAATTTTAAATATAAAATATATTGTCATAATCAAATTACTCATTTGGAATTGTGAATATTGTTTATATAACTTGATGTATTTTTGGTAAAAGGCCTATTGCGAATAAATAAAAATGAAAAATATAAATACATGGTACTCACATCTTTGGAAGTTGAAATGCGGGTGCACCCTTGCGTTGAAAAACACCATCAACAAAGACCCCATTTTTGCCATTGCAGGTCATGAAGAAGTGCGGATGGTCGTAGTAAATCTCCAGGTGTTTTCTGGATATAAAACTTGAGTGTCCCATGTTGACATCAACTTCGCCCTTGCTGCTGTTCCTGCCAATGATAATGCGCTTTTGTCTGACCATGTACTCAAACTCTCTGCCCTCTAGCTTGGCTATGGCTTTGGCCTCGAGGTTCCATTGGACCTTTGAGGGACTTGGGGGAGCTGACTTTAGTGCCAGCAGTGCCCAGGCGTCGCTCTCCTGGGTTTTTGTGTACGACATCTTGACTGATCTGTAGAGGTTTTTATACATTTATGAATTGACACTTATGAGTTTGAGTGTATAAACAATAATACTTCTAATTTTAATTGTCTTTGCTAATATTCTGCCCTTGTTTTATCAAATAAGTAACAATTACAATCACTACAGAATACTATTATGATTATTATAACCTCAAAATTCTTCCCAACCAGATTCTAATACAATGAAATGTTTCTTAACAAAAAATACTTTCAAATTATGTTCTTTGCATTCTTCATTAGTTTACTCATCCTGAAAACTCTGTATGTTACACTACTAAACAATGTCAATATTTAAAAAAAAAAATACTAAAACATCTTAGACTACGAACACACTGAAAGCAAGAGTTGTTGTTAACTAAATCAGTACTTGAAGATACCGTAGGTAATCCAAGCTTAAAAAATCCCATAAAAACCGAAAAATTGCTCCAAAAAGATACTTTTGAGTTTGTGAATTGTGAAGTAAATAAAATCTCCATGCTTAATGATGTAAAAATACCACACACTGGCAAGTTACAAGAAAAAAAAAAAACAACAATAAAAATTGAAGTCGATTGTTATTTTATTCACATCCCGCACACATGTCACGTTGATAGCTTGCAATTTGTTGTTGAAAATGTGAAGGTAACACACAAGACACGTGCTTGTGTGCATGGGTTGGTAAACAAAAGACAGTCGAGCTGAGCGGTTTGTAAAAAAAAAAAAAAAAAATTGTGATTTTTTGCAAAGTAGGGTAAATAAATAATAAATAATACCTTGGTGCTTGCTCGTTAACCACGCGTGTATATAGGTATAGTGCTATAGAGAGGTAGTCCGCGTAATGATGGCCGGCCAAAGTGTTGTCTAGCTCGTGTTTATCGAGAGTCTAGTATCCTGAAAATCCAAAAAGTTATTAAATAAACATTATAAAAACGATGATTCGGATTATTTGATGTTAATTTATTTTGGGGAATTGTCAATATTACCTGCGATTTTCGGAGAAGACTCGCGGTCGAGCTGGTGTGCTGCAGGTACAGCGCGAGAAGAAAGATGGAGCGACCGAGCTGGGACGAGAGAGAGGGAAAACAACATTAGGTACCAGATTCTCTCGCTCTCTCTCTCTCTCTCTCTGTTTACCTACAAATTCTATTTTTATGATGTAATCTCACTGATTTATAGTTTTTTTTTTTTTTTTTTTTTTTTTTCAAAGAAAAGATTTTTTTATTTGTTTGTTACCTACCAAGACAGGATTAATGTTTTTGTTGTTGTTGTTGTTTGTTGCTACGCAAGCTATTGTTTACACACACGAAACGTGGGTGATGATGCTACCACGTGACTGATCGAATCGAACTTGCACTTGTTTACAATTATTTACATGTACAGTTTGTAAACAAACCTTTAGAGTTGACTTAGGAAAATTAAACGTTCGATGACAAGTGACAATAACTCGCGACTTTTCTCTCCACGATTGTTGCTTTTTTTTTGAGGTTAGGTTGGAGCAGCTACGGATTTCGAAATATCGGAAACACTCGATTATTTTTCCTAGTACAGTGTACTTACTTACACATTTAGAAAAAAAAAAAAAAAAAAAAAAAAAGGAAAATTACGTAAGTACACACTGGGAAGTAGGAGGCTTCAAAAGGTTTGATTTGAAAATTCGCGAATTTTGGGTGGATTTGCTGTGTTTTTTCTTGTCACACATACACAATGCAATTGTTTACAATTGGGGTCATGTGTTGTTGTTGTTGTTGTTATTATTTTACGTGATATCCTACGTAACAGCGTGCACATGCGCTCGCGGTAAAAAATTGTTCAGCGGAAGTCGGGGGATTTAACTTATGGAAGTTTGAACTTTTGAACATGTCTGCCGGACGCGGAATTTTTCAAATAAATATGTATGTAAGCAAATAGATAGGAAAAAATTATTATTATTTATTTTTATTTGAAATAAATTATTCACGTAATTCTTTTGTTTTAATACATACAAAATATTTTAATTCATATATTTTTTGTATTTTTAATTTGAATACTGTATACTTTCAGGTGTACTACACCTAAAATACAATTGTTAAATTTTTCTAGTTTAATTAAATTTGGTCCATCACAATTTTTCTCTGTACTTTCACAAATAAATTATTTTCAAGTGCATATAGGATATTTTCAAAAAACCTCTTGTTTTTATTTATTATTATTATTATAGTATAAAAATTTATTGTAAAAAAATACTTTATACTCAAAAAAAAAAAAAATTATATTAATTTATTTGCAGCAATGATATGTCTAGTAATGATGATAAGTCTTCTTCACTGCTTACATGTTGTACATTGGATGCTGTGCTTCTGTAAACAAAAAATACATTTTCAAATAAAAATAAAACACCCTTTAATTTCAAAAATCCTGAAAATTGAGATAAAAAATGGGTTTATTTTTTTAGTATTCTATAATTTTCTAAACAAAAGGATGTTTTTTTTTTAAATTATTTTATGTGAGTCCAAATTTCAATATTTTTTAACAATCAATAAAACATGAGAATCTCAGTTTATTAAGAAAATTTTATAATGATTGTTTTAAATAAAAAATGTTAAGATTTGACTACTCTAAAAGAGAGTTTTTAATTTGATTAATCCCAAAAAGATAAAAAAAAGTGTGTTAGAAGCATCTAATTATAAATAAACAAACCTGCTGCTAGAACACAACTTCAGATTACTCCTTCTTCTTCTTTTTCTGAAAGCCTGTTGTTTATCTTCAATTTCATAAGCTATTCTGTAGAGTGTCCTGGAATTTGGATCCTGGGTGTTTCTGGATACTTTAACAAAGCGTTTGTTAAGCAATAGAGTGTGCCTTATGGTCTTCTCCAAATGTTGGTTGCCACTTCTGTAGAAGGGATAATTTTGGACAATGTAGGCTAGTATTCCAGACAACGTCTGCTGTTTGTCCATCGCCGAGGAGATGGCTTTAACAATCAGCTGATCACAGGAGAACGGAGGCTTGGAGTAATCTGCGAGTAAAGTTTTTTGGTCTCTATAAGCTTGAGGATGAAAGTTATCATTGGTTGCGGGTAATAAAAAATTCTGAGTTGAAAAATTTATTCCTGAAAGAGCGGGGACTTTGGGGTCTTCAATATTGTTGTTGTTGTTTTGTTGTTCCCTTTGATCTACCAGCGACTCAAACTTTAGCCTGATGGCTGTACTTGGAAATCTTAAGCAGCACCTATAAAAGAAAAAATGTATTTTTTATATTTATTATGTAAATACTAAAAACCATAATATATTATTTTGTATTTTTATGTTATATAAATTATGTATTGGTTAAAAATTCGTCATTATAAATATAAACATAGCTTACACTTTAGGTAGTTGAATAGCAACTCTGTTCTTTTGATAAAAAACATGATCCACAAAAATACCATTTTTACCAGCACAAATCATGAAAAAGTTAGAATGATCATTGTAAATTTGAAGATGCTCTTTAGATATGAAGTAAGACAGATCTGATAGACTTTTTCTACCGATGCGAATCCTCGTGTGCCCGAGCATAAACAAGTGTACTCCTTTGCCCTCGAGTTTGGCCACCGGAGTTTCGTCGATCGTCATCTCTCCGAACTTTTGCAAACATGCTTCGTCTTCGTCCATCACGACATTTAAATATTAATAATCTTATTTGCGAAATAAGTAGATACGTTGTTATTTTATCTATAAGCGGTGTCAAGCGCAGGAAAGAGAAAATAGATAAATCCAATTAAATGCTTTATCGATTCTACCACTAAAGTTTTTAACACTGACTTATTCAATGTAAATATTATTGTTTTTGTTTACCAAAAACACATGGTCGGGTGGCCGCCACGTGACGCCCGAGTCCCGACGAGCTCGACCAATCTGAACAAAGATGACTCTATTTTCACGAACCGGCGGGATAATTCAAATTTTTTTACGATTGTTTTATAAGAATTATAAAATTTCAATTGAATTTTTTTTTTAATTTCTAGTTTTTGCTGATAAATTTTAATTAAAACACTAAAAATCGATAAATTGAAAAAAAAAAAAAAATGCTGTGATAAAGAAGAAAGTTAAACGAGTGAAAAAAAGGGGGAGAAGAAATTTCTATTGGTCGCTTCCTCATTGAAAAAATTTCTATTCATTATTGCTGCATCCTCCTTAAAAAGTCCGAATGATAAAAGTTGCGCGGCATCGAATGAATAAAAATAAAAATCCGAGACAGACTTTTATTATTTGTTCTGGAAAATCGTTACTTTAGCCACGGGTCATTAACAAGTGAGTGCTTAATTGAATTGCCCTAAATATGCTTGAAGGGCGCGGTTTAATTTTTTTCTTAAGAATGTGGAAATCACTAATAATTTTAATTATCAAACATTGCAATTTTGAGCAATAATTAACAGCTATTTAATATTAATTGACTATTAATACGCAGTATTTTAATGCCTTCATAAAATTTAATTCTAGAGTTTATTTTATATATTAAATACTTTGTAGGCTATAAAGTATGTTTAAATAATTTTTTGAAAATAATACCAATTAAATGATTTTTTAATTAATAAGTAAATATTTTATTTATATTGCAACTGTCTTAAATATTTTAATCGTACGATGATAATCTGAGTATTATTATTATGATTTTAAAAGAAATTGAAATAAAATTATTGTTATTATCGGGCTTGGTAATTGTTACTAACCGGTAATTAAAGATAATGAAAAATCAGCGATACCTCCACGAAAAATTTAAGCCTAAAGATAAGAAAGACAAAGGTTAATAATTTGCGAAAATAATCATTATACTTTTAAAATTAAAATACTAATAAAAAGTTTCCCTGAATTTTCTGCGCTTATCCAGATTTTTTTTTGATTTTCCAGTTTTTAATGAAAATTTAGAAAAATAAATAAAAAGTATTCTAATAAAGTATTTTTGGTGTATTTTAAAAATCCGCAAATGTAATTTCCTTAATGTAAATGTGAGCTTTTCACGTTTTCCAGATTTTCATTTATTTTAAATTTTTGAATATTAATTTTGTATAAAAAAAAATCTTTTTCGACTACTCTGTAAGATAATTTTATTGTCATTTTCTAATAAAAAGTTTCTCTGACTTTTCTATGCTTTCCCAGACTTTTTGTAATTTACTAATAGTTAATGAAAATTTATAAAAAATTTAAAAAAGTACTCAAAAAGTATTTTTAAGTTTTTATTATTTTGTCAATCCGACAAAAAAAAGGCAATACCATGACGTTTTAAGATTTACCAGATTTTGGTACATCATTTATTTACAAGTATTAATTTTGTATAAAAAAAAAGCTCTTTCGAGTACAGTGTAAGATAATAATATAGTCAAAAATGAAAAAAACCAAGCTGTAATAATAGTAAGATTGTTAAAGCGTATACTCTCTTCTGATCAAAGAAGAAAGGATGATCAGACTCCGAAAAATTGAAAAAATATCGAAAGCCTGTCAGGCAGCGCAGGGGGCGAAACGAGTTCACCGGAATGTGGGTGAAGGAGTGGGGGTAAACGCACCCCAGGAGCTTGCGCAAGCTTCGACCCGCTTCCCACTTATTCTTCTTCTTCTCTTCTTCTCGTCCATGCACACTCTCGTTGCAGCTACTTGACGACGACGATTTTTTTTCTCTCCTCCTGCTGCTTCAACACCATCGAGCTTTTTTCTTCTCGGTGCTTTTTTTTTTTTTTTTTATTAACAACCAACGAGCTTCGGTGGTGATGCATCGTCCATTGTTTGGAACAGTCCAGGTAATCGAGCGTGGGTGTGTGTATGTGTACGTGTGTGCTTTTTATCTCCTTAAAACTAATCTTTCGGAGCTTTTTATGTCCTTAACACTTATTTTGGAGCTTTCAGAGCTCTTTATTTGGAAACTGTAAAAACATTTGGAAGTGTGTATGCTTCTTTATCCTCAACACTAATTTTTATCAGGAAATAGAAAGATTTGGATGTGTGTGTGTATTTGTATCCTTAGAACTTGCAAAGATTTTTTCTTAAAAATCATAAGATTTGGCTCTAATTTTTGAGAGCTTTCAGAGCTTTTAATCTGAAAATAAAAATTTGAAAATGAGACTAATCTTTGAGAGCTTTCGTGGCTTTGAATTTGAAAATATTGAAAATTATAAGAAAGGGTGCAGCGCGTTATAAATACATTAGAGCTTATGTTTACTCTCCCTTTCTCGGAGACGAGAGGCTGGAGGAGATCAAAGGCACCCTTATTTAAATAATCGATTTTGGTTTTATGTACAGAAGACACTCGATCAGAAAAGTCAAACAAAGCCGAAGGTATGGAACAATAACGACCGATCAAATTATTAAAACAGCTTTGTTAGGGAATTACAAAGTTAAGATGGGCAGGTGCTGCTTTGTTTGGAGAGCTTGGAACTTGGTGTCGCTTGTTTTTTTGCTGGGCGCACTTCTGGTACTTGCTAATCCTGCTCCGGCCGCTGTGCGTAAATGTGAGTACTTTCATAAATTTTTTTTTTTTTTTATGATTGATTAAACCCTAAATTAGAAAAAATATTTGTTACATTTTTTTTCTATTACGAATTGCATTTTTTAAATTTAAGAATTCAAGGTCATTAGGTAATATGAGCTGAATTTTTTTTCGTTTGTGTAACTGTCATTTTCTTCCTGTAATTTGGATTTTTATATAGTTTAAATATAAAATTTTTTTAAAACTACGTAATCGTAAGTTTTTATTTTCAAACAAATAAACCTAAAAATTAAAATAAAAACTTATGATTGAACAGCCGAGAGGGAGAAATGTAACAAGACGGTGGAGATTTACGAGGACGTGTCGAGTCCTGCGGTGACTCCGGAGACCTGGGGCAAGCCTCTCACCTGCTGGTACAGATTCAGGGCCTTCCGCGGGACTCCCCGTGACTGGATACTAAGAGTTAGGTTCAAGAAGTTCAAGGTCGGAACCCTCCTTAACGCCACAACCTGCCTCGGAGGTTACTTACAGGTACAACGTCTTTTTATCGCCCAAAGGAGATAATATTATATATACAACAATAATTTTTCTGGACAAAAATATTAATTTCTTATGGGCTTCATTATGTTTATTATGTTTGCACAGAGAAAAGAATTTTTAAAAGTACTATCAGGTCTATGATAAGCCTCTCAAGGTGTTACTACTACTGATCAAGTCTTATCGGCCCAAGTGCATACAGTTACATTTTGAACTAGGACTAATAAGGCTAAACGAGTACTATTTATTATAAATTAATTTCAATTGCTCTAGTGCAATAAATAAATAATCCGTATAAAGGAAGCCACCTTTAAACAAAAATCACATGTATTGAAACAGATAACCGACGGTAACACCAAGACGGAGGTGAACAACCGTAAGGAGCTGGGCGTCTTCTGCGGGGAGTCGGAGCAGCCCCAGACCTTCATCTCGGAGACGAGCTTCGTCCGGGTGCAGTTCCACACCGACAACTTTACCGACCAAACCTACTTCAGCTTCGACTCCAGGGCGGAGCAGCAGTTCGAGGTCTACCTGAGGTACGGACAGCACCCCGAGCTCTACCCGAACCGCAGGGGCGAGATCGTGCCCGGCACCTACTGCGAGCGCAGCTTCAAGGACTGCCGGCTCCAGACCTGCTACGTCCAGAGTCCCGCCTACCCGGGCATCTACCCCAGGGCTTTGCACTGCAAGTACCGGCTGAACACCAGGCTGCCCTTCATAAAACTCTACATCGAGAACGAGGAGTTCAACATAGACGGACAGCGATGCGAGAACATCATGACCTGCCCGATGCGCCCCATAAGCTCCGGGGAGCAGCACTGCCCCTACGACTACCTCAAGATCTACGACGGGCTCAACGAGACCGCGCCCGTAATTGGGACCTTCTGCGGTACGTATAGCGTGTCCCGATTTTTGACGATAGCTTCTAAATTTTAAATTTATAGTTTTTTCAAGTCGTTGTTCTCTTGTTCCAAATTGGGACACTTTGTTTGTTCCAGGAATGGGCAAGTTCCCGTACAGCATAATAGGGACGGGCAAGGACCTCTTCGTCGAGTTCGTCTCGTCCGCGGCGGGTCCGCTCCTCAACACCGGATTCCACTTCAACGTGGGCAATTGGCCGGGCCACGTGGACACGGCGAGCGCCAAGAACGGGAGCTGCGACTGGATCCTCAGCAGCGAGACTCTGCACGCCAAGGACGAGGGAATTTTTCTCTCGGTAGCCCACTGGTATCCGCCCCACACGACCTGTACTTACCTTCTAAAGGGCCGCAAGGGCGAGATAGCCCGTCTGTACTTCCCGAGCTTCCGGGTCAACCGGATAGAGTCGCCCATACAGCCGTACGAGGGCGACTGCGCCGAGAGTCTGACCCTCTACGACGCCGACTGGGCCGACGACGCGCGTATTATAAAGACCTTCTGCGACACCTTCAGCAAGCCCATGGAGAAGCACGACTTCGTGTCGACCTCGAACAACCTCTTCGTCCGCTTCGAGAGCAAGACGGGCAGCTACTCCGGTAGCTCCCTCTACTACTGGGCCCACTACGACTTCTTCAACGCAACGAGGTTCGGGGAGCCGGTGCCCAACACCGAGTGTGACGAGGTCTTCTCCTCGTGGAAGAGCCCCTCGGGTCAGCTGAGGTCGCCCCTGAACACTCTCCTGTATAAGCGACCCGGGGATCCGCCTCTGGACCTGGCCTGCACCTACACCTTCGTTACCGACCGACGGCTCTACGCTCGGGTCATCCTGACCTTGCGCACCGTCAGTTTCAAGGAACACCCTTACGCGCCCTGCAACAACTGCTGGGACAGCCGGGCCGACCGAGTCGTCGTCCACGAGCCTCCGAGCGCGAGTCCGGCTCCAGGGGGCAGCACCAACCTCGTCCTGGGTCAGCACTTCAACGTCAATAAGGGCCACTGCCGTTGCAAGCTCGGTCCCGGGGACGCGCCCATCCGGGTGGTCTCCCAGGGTGAAAAGCTCGAGCTCAAGTTCATCGTCGATGGGGCGCACGCGGCCACCAGCTACTTTAAGCAGCCCGGGCCCCTCTTTGAGGCCAGCTACGAGTTCGTCCACAGTCCCCTGTGCGGCCCGGCCGTGCTCCAGGCGACGACCGACGGCGAGCTCGAGTTTCCCCACTACGACGCTTTGAGCTACGTCGCCCCGCCCAGGTCGATAAAATGCATATGGGAGCTCCGGGTTAACCTGGAGCGCGATCTCTGGCTGCACTTCGTCAAGAGCAAGTTCGCTTCGAGGTCTTGCGAGGACGGCAAGCTAGAGATCTACCTGCCCTCCTCGAAGATCGAGCCGTACATGTCCGTGTGCGGTGAGAACGTTAGCTACACCCGGGACATGCCGATCTTGAGCGCAGCTCAGATAGCCCCGGCCGAGTTGGGCAGCCACCCGGGTATAACTATCCAGTTCGTTGGTTCTATGGCCCTGGCGAGGGCCGAGTTCAAGATCGCCTGGACCGAGCTGTACCACCTGCCCAGGGACAGCTCGGGCAAGCTCAGGCAGGAGAAGCTCGAGGACTGCGCCTTCAACTGCCCTGGGGGCGCTGGCTGCATACCCCAGAGGCTCCTCTGCAACGGGGTGGTCAACTGCCCCAAGCCTGCAGGGGGCAACTCGAGCGCCCCCGACGACGAATCCAGGGAAACCTGCGGGGCCAAAACCAGCCTCGAGCCCAGTGATGTCTCAGGCAAGACGCTCTACAACGAATTCCTCGAGTCGACCGGCTGGACCGGGGCCGGACTCGGGGCCGGGGCGGCCGTTGTTTTTCTCTCCTGCGTTCTCCTGTGCTGCTGTAGAGCTTGCGGAAAGAGCTCCAGGTCCAGAGACATCCACGTACCTTACTAAAAGCGCAGCGGGTGGTGAAAGAAGAAACAACGGATTGCCTGCGTTTTGTATATCTGTAGATATGCACCCGTTAAGTTACGGGACTGGTCGTGCGGCGGCGCTTGTGTCGATGGTCGCGAAGAATGATGTTGTTAGACTGGTTTTTTTTTTTTTTTTTTCACAATCCACAGTCAAAAAAGATATTATAAAAAGCGTTGAATTTTAAAAATAGTTGCGGATTTTTGAGAGGTAAAAATATGATTTTTAGTATATAAAAACCACACGATAAAATTGTATTACTTAAAGTTTAAGAGAACACCGTGAGTTAAGTTAATTTTTAAGAACTACCTGCACAACTCGAGATATATCAATGATAGTCAGTTTAAGATAATTTATTTACGCCCGACATTGTTGTAGGTTGTTTATTATTATTATCATTATCAAAGAAGAGTAAATGAATCTATGATGTTGAATCGGTTGGCGACAGATAAAGTTATCCGACAGCAATCTTCCATTAATAGCCAAAGTATATCATTCAATGATAAGCAATCGTGGTACTAGCCACATTAATGTGTTCATTTTTTACAAACAAGTGAAAAAAGATTTTTTCGATTTTTTAAGTTTGATTATATTTATCTATATACACAAACATTCGAGGTATTAAAATAGTTAGTAAGAAAACTTATATTGAAGCTGAGAGTGAAATTTAGTCACATATTTTAGAAAATAAAAGTTTACAACATACTGTACTGAATTATATAAGGTAACACGATATTTAACTAATGAAACATTTAATTCAGGTGCATGAATTTCACAATAAAAGAAGAGTTTGTTGGGTTTACAGCTTGGTTATTTTATATCATAATAGTTAGCTGAATAAATTATTTATTTCTGTAAAATATGCTATGTAAACTGATACTCAAAAGTAATGTTTGAATTGCTTTTTTTTACTTGTGTTTAAAAATATTTACAAACTTATTGAAACTTTGTTTTGAAAAACTATGTAATTAAAAACGCTGTTGAGAACATATTTTGTGTAAAAAAATCTTGGATCATGTAAAATTCAAAAAGAAAATAAATTTCAGAATTACATTTAAAATTGTATTCATTTGTTGAACCTATATTTATTTTGTATTTTTTATAAAACTTTACTGCGATTATATATTTATGAGTAGTATTAGTTGCCAATAAATTAAATTTTCAAGGTTTTATTTTTATATAAAAGAAAACTCTTGTTTTTTTTTTTTTTTTAAAAATAATATTATTTATTCAGACTCATAGAAATTTTAACAATTATACTAAGCATCCTAAGACTTGAATTTGTACAGTATTTAGGCATCCTTAATGATAAAATTTGTATTTAACTATGAGTATTATTATCATAAAAATGCAGGGTTTGTAAAAACTTTAAGAGATAATAATTTTGCAAGTTAATTGATTTTTTATCAATTCAATTATATTTTTGTGATTTCTCCACACATAAGAAAGAAAATAAAAAGTTAATGAGAAATTTTTAGAGTTCAAGATAAAATTCATGCTACTCTGAGAAAAAGAATGCAAGTACAGTACAAACCCTGAATTTTAAAACAGCTTAAATCATAGTATAAAAATCAAACGCAGAGAACTTTTTTTCTGACAAACAAACAATTAATTTTAACAAAGTTTTCAATTGATTATAATTATATTCATTTGTTAAATTTTTAAAAGAAAAAAAAAAAAAATAAGATCATTTATTATAAACAATGCAATAAACTATTGATTAACTTTTCAAAACTTTAAGTCTAATACTTAAATTAGTATTTGTAATAAAGCTCAACTGAGATCTAATTTTTTTGAATAAGTACTACAAGAATTTTCACAAAACTGTTGTATTATTTATATTCGAAAATTGTAAGTTTTATAAAATTCAAATTTGTGATTCAACTTGTATAAATAATTACAAGATAATTTTCACAAAACTGTAGAGGTCATGTTACCATATGTCTCATAAAACTTTAGTACTTTTAAATGTCGTGTTATTTATATTTATTAATTGATAAATCAAAACTTAAATTTGAGATCTATTTGGTTCAAATAATTACAAGATGATTTTCATAAAACTGTGCATATATATACTGTATCTGTACGTGTTATGTTAGTTATACTCGCTGAGACTTGGACTAGAACTAAATTTAACTAATCTAAGTGAACAAATATCAGTCAATCAAAGTCTTTGCAATTAAAACAACAAAAAGATAATTTTCTCAAACTATTGTTATTTGTATTTATCGAGTAGTCAGATGGTCTAAGTTATATTAAACCTCAAATAGTTTTTATTTATTTATAGAGGTATGTTATTGAGACTCAGAGCATATTCAAAAACTGAAGTTAGTACAGTTATCGATAAAATGAAATATACTCATTGCAAGCTAATTTTCATAAAATTTAAGAACTATTTCAGATCATGTAATTTTTTTGTTCAAAAAGCATAAGTTTACTAAAAGATAATTTTGACAAAACTGTAGCTAAATTATACAATATTTGTATTCACTGAGACTCGGAAAAATTTTAAATAATCTAAGTAATCATTATAGTCCAACTCTAACATATACGACTATCTGTAAACTGAAATCTAATAATTAAAAGCTAATTTTCACAAAACTATTGTACTTTTATAAAATATGTAATCTTGTTCATACAGACTTACATTATACTAAAACTCAAAATCTACCTACTTGTTTCAGTAATTACAAGATAATTTTACACAAAACTATAGAGACTGTGTTATTTATGAAAGTTTAAACAGCCTAATCTAACCTGAATAGTAGAGGTTATGTTATCTATTAATATAATCAGACTTTGGATGAATTTAAATAGAATTACGTTTTAATAAAGAAAAAAAAAAAACAAACAGCTGATAGCCTAGATGTCGCTAGTGTATCTTCGCGATTAATAAATAGACAATCAAAAACTATTGTAATAATAATAATCACAAGTGTAATCTTATGCACTTATCGAACTTGACCGGTCTCTGGCACATGGGGCAAACTTTTTTCCGCTTGGTAACCGTTGAAAGACACTCGCTGCAAAATACGTGTCCGCAGGGTGTAGTCATGGGCTTTAAATTCTTGTTCAGGGAGAAAGTCTCGAGACACACCGGGCAGCTAGGCCCCACCACCTCGAACTCTACCCCCGATGATTTTTTTCTCTTTCTCCTCGGAGATGCTACTTCCGGCTCAAGGGTGTCGTCGAGGAGGACGATAGTGTCGTCTATGGTGACGGTGGGCTTCAGGTACGTGATGCTTTCCTCCGAAGTCAGGTCTATAACGTCGTCCTCTGGATGATGAATTCGGTGTTTTTTGCCTTTGCCGGACATATTTTTTTTGAGGTTATCTCAGCTGTTGGGTTCTGCAAGTTAGGAGAGATGTTTTGTGAAATTACTTAGAATGAGAGTTTTTACGGAAAATGACTTACCTAGGTAGAGTCGGACAGTTCATAGGTTAGATAATTGACGAACACTGTACGTGACAATTGCATTCAAACAACTGATTCAAAACAATTCAAAACTATGCAGTGTACTGGCCACTGGCTAGTGGCTACTGCTGTGCAGAACCGTTACGTTGAGTTTTGCTTTGACGCAGGAGGCGGGAGGGGGGGGGGGGGGAAATACGCGCAAGAGAAGAAATTTTTGTCGGTTTTTTGACGAGTTTGATGATTGATCCTGCTGCTCACTGCACCTGCTGTTGGATTGTTTTTTTTTTTTTTTTTTTTTTTTTTTTTTATCAAGAAACTTTTATCTGTATATTTCTGTTATTTTTTGATTCTTTATTTGTAATTGAAAAAAAACTCCGGTAAATTTTCGGATCCCCGAAAGTGATTCGGATAGATCAATTTTTGTTATACTATAGTGTACTAATTTAACGATTTTAATAGAAATCGATGAACATTAGAAGAATTTTAAGGTCTATGTTAGCTCGTCACTACCGTGTCTACCATAGTTAAAAACATTGAAAAAAAAAAATATTTTAACAATAACCAAAAATAAAATCTAGCTAAAAACGTGAAAGTTAATATAATAAATATATATACAGTATACACTATACCTGCTAGTATATAGTGTGCAAACGATGAAAAATTCAAAAAGATAAAAGACTCAGATTGAATTTAAATATTTAAATAATTATTAGTGGCGTCTGCTCATTTGAAACAAAAAAAGCAACGCATTTGAAATTTTACACTGGTAACGATTTATCCAAGTCCATCCTGATTTTTATTCAGTTTATTATCTGGAAAATTTGTAAAAAAAATCAAAATAAATTCATGAAAAATTGAAATAAACCGGGATAATATGAAAATTTTGAAATTATTCAGTGCCAGACTCTGTTTTTGAAAAATTTAAAAATATTTATTCAATATTAATTTAGTTTTTCAAGTTTATCCATCGTTTAGCCCAGTTCTACGGTTACAAAGTTTATATTATATTTATAATAATAATAAAAAAAAGGGGGTCATATTTGATAAGCGTACAGGCATGTATTTGTACTTTCACTGTTTACAAGGAACACAAAGTTAAAACACCTAGGTTACAATATAAATTAACAGTCGCGTTGTTCCATTTCCTGCTCGTCCTCGGCTCTGTAAACGAGTGCGCTGATGTCGCGCTCGAGCCGTTTCCTCCTATCGTCCGACAGATCCTTGACGATCTCGCACATTTGGGCGAAGAACAAGTAAGTTCTTTTTCGCTTTGATTCCTGGCCGATTAATTTTTGATCCTCCATCGGAGAATCGTCCTTCCTTTTCCCTGAAATTTAAAATTTGTGTAGTTAGCACTCTGATTGCTTTGATACATGAGCTACGACTTTCGATTACTAAAATTACGTCTCCAATTCACTTTTATGATTTTAATTTGTATTAATCCTTTGATACACGAGAGCGAAAAAAATTTTTTTCGACACACACTAAGATTGGCTGGTGTGTCGCTGAAAGTCGCAGTTCACCGGGACCATCGAATTAAAAGTTTGAAATGGGGAATAAAAAAATCTTGACTTTACCAACGGTCGTTGTGATAAGGTCAGGCGAGGGTGTAGAAGACCTGGACGACGAGGTAACGGCGAGGTGATTATTCTGATGATTATCGTTGTCTTGTTGTCCGGATGGCTTTGGGTTCTCGAAACTCGGGACGCTGCTGTGCACGACTTGCGGCGGGGACGACGCCAACTCTAAAATACATTAATTATTTGAAAATAAAAACAAAAAGTTTGGTCTAATAAATCTAGTTCACCTGGAGCTAGCACCAAAGACTTGTCAGGTAGATTGGTCAACGCCACGTTCTCGTTCGGCCCTTTGCCCTTCATCCCTGCTATCCTCACGCAAGCGGGCCTGAAAGGTTTCGGTAGTTCGGAAAAGCTGATGAAAAAATTCTGGCCCAGGAACCTGAAGGACTTGCAGGGACCCCCGAACTCGACCTCGAATGGCCGACCGTTGAGCAGAACAGTACGGAGGGAGTCAACGAACTCCAGGGTCACCGGTTTCCCTGCTATTTGGAAGCTAAAAAAATTTTTTTTCATTTAATCAATTGTATACACACCAAAATGAGCATTATGAATAATAAAATGATGGCTTACACTTGGGGCTTGGCGTCGAGGTACACGGCGAAGGACATGGTAGCGTTTATGACGACGTTTATCCTCCCGAGGACGAGGTCGGTGCGCTTGATCGTCCCGATTTTGGCGGACGGCCTCGGTCCCTCGATCTTGAGCATGACCTGCTTGTTTCCCTGCAACTCTACCTCCATAGGCTCGTCCTCGAAGGAACACTGGTACCACTTGTCGTCGATGAACAGCTCGCGAGTCGGCACGCCCAGTTTTATTCTTAAATAAGCCAACATTTTTTATTACTTACTCCAATTACCTTGATAATTTTTGAGTGCTCAACTCCTTGAAAATGTATTTAAATTTTAAATCCAAAACTATTATCCAGTTTATGCCAATTTATGTCAATTTCCAGAAAAATAACTTTTGAGGTAAAACCATGATAGTTTAAAAACCTTTTTAAAATAAGGTACATTTAATCTCAAATTATATTTATTAAAATTCTTGATCCTTTATTTATCAGGAATTAAAAAAAAAAAATTAAAGTGGGCCTGAAGCTCACCTGTGTACTCTGCCGTCGTAGCTGAACTCCCTGAAGCCATCCTCGTTAAATCTACAGTTAATCTCCATGCCGTCTATAACGATCGTCCTATCCCCGTCCTCGAAGATTATATCCCTGGGGTCGTCCCAGCTCATGAATATAACCGCGCTGTGTCCGTAGTACCTGATCTCCATGGCCTGATCGTCTATCCTTATCGAGGTCATAGTGTCCCCCAAAATCTCCTCCAGGGTCTTTGGATCGGCCTCTGGAAGCTCAACTTCCTCAACTTCCTCCTGTGCTTTGGGGGCGGCCTTCTTCTGGGCCGAGGGGCGTTTTCTCTTACGCTTCTCGGTCATCTTCTGGAAGTAGTAGAGAAAGTTCGGACCAGTGGCATCGGGAATATCCAGTTTGTCCTCAAAGCTTTGAGTCTGCTTTTTCACTACGCTGGAATTGGAGCTTGGACAAGACGCCTGGGGAAATAATCTTTCGGCGGTTGTCACGGGATTTTTCACCAGCAGTGTATTATCTAAACATAATTTTATTTTTAAATTACCAAGTTTTTTTATACTCGAATAGGCGACTTTTCGGAAATAATTTTTCTTCTAATTTCACATTCAAATAAGTCTATTTTGAACTATTTAATGTTGGTACTTACAATAATATTGCAAGCAAATATCTTATTTTTAATGTTACATTTTTGTAAAAAAATTTCTATAAAAATTCATTTTATTGATTGACAGCAACTTTGATAAATAAAAAATAATATAACATAAAACTTTCGTTATCACTGGATTGATTTATTATAAAAAAAACTTATTAGATACAAAGCACTATAAAAAGTAAAAAAAAAATTACTAGGCTTCGAGATGGCAGGCTCCGCTGAAACTTGAGCTTGAGGTTGATCGATCTGCTTCTGTTTCGGGATTATCTGAACGAATCTCGGACTTCCTTGGGACATAGCGACAGGTCGCAGAGTGCAGCTCTGGGGCATCTTAATGTGGGGGTAGTTCTGATACGGCGTGGGCCGACCTCGGGAGTTTTGGTACCATCGCGGCCCTGTGGATTTACAATTACATATTTAGCTTGTGCATTTTTATTATTTATGTTGTAACTACAAAATTAACATGGATTTTAGGTCTAAAAATTCGAGCTATTTTTCAAGAGTTTTTTTACGTCCCGATCTCTGCCAGCAAAGAAAATCGGCAGATTTTAAAGGGTTATGATTTATTAAGATTCCTTGGTTTTTCTGATTTTTTAAATTCATGTCAGCGGCTCATTTCAATTCTGCTGATTTTCGGCCAAGGTTTTTCTTCGCTGGGACCATCGATGTATTATAATTATAATTTACAAAAAATTAACTGCATCATAAGTGTTTATTTTTTAAATAACTCAGGTAAATTTTTTAGAGAAAAACTAAATGAATACAAGATTTTCAAAAAAAAAAACTATTAAATGGACAACTTTGGCTTATTATAATAAGCAGACAATTTTTCATAATCTCTTATTTGCTGATAAAAAGCTGTTTTTTTATTTGTTTTATCGAGAAAATGATCAAAATTTGGTTTTTTTTTTAAATCTTAAAAATCTAAAAAACTTGGGAAATATCAGGCTCGAGTAAAAATTTTATAACAATAATTTACGAGAAAGAAATTACTATTATAAAAAGCTTTTCCTTTTTTTTTTTTTTTTTTTTTGAGCTCGATTCGAACGAATAAAACCAACAAACAAATTTTCTTTAAAAAATAGGATGGAATAAAAAGTATTTCATACCTGGTGGTCTTATGTGTTGCATTCCTTTGTTCATGCTCGATTTTGTTCCTCTGACACCTCTACAGTTCGAAAATATATTTTTAATTACCTATTTCAAATTTATTATTTATTTATGAGAATTTTAATGAATTATTTTAGTAAATTTAAGGAAATAAAAACTTTTTTTGAATTTGAACATGAAAATTATTTATTCACCAATTTTCGACGAAGGTCATGCAAAATTTTACCAATCTAAAGAAATATTTTTCAAAATAACGAAAAGACTTAAATAATATTTAACATTTACAAAAAAATAATAAATTGAATTGCTTGATTTTTACACATCTACTTTTCATTAAATTTTTTAATAAATTGTCGGACTGTCAAATTTTAAAAACGTGAACTATTTGAAAAATTTTTAATCTCGGCGCAAGTGTCGCGTGACGAGTACAAATTTTCTTTGTTTACAAACACTATTCGTGCCCTGAAGATAATTCTTTTCTTGGGAAAAAACGAAAATTGATAGATCGTCGCGATTTTTTGACAGTTCAGTTATAAAAATTAAAACGAAAAAATGTGTTGAAATTTCAACAATAAACGATTTTGTTTATTTCTTGTGTGTGTGTAATAGTACTTTTGTACGAAAAAATATTAAAAACAAATGCAAAATTAAAGCAAAAGTTATTTAAACAAACAGAATTTAAAAACCATTGAGTTTAAAAAAGTTAACATAATTTCAGAGCCAACGATTAACTCGTAAAAAGTTTGATTTTGGAGGTTAATCCACAAAATTTGTTAGAATTTTAAATACTTTTCAAAAAATAAAGACGATTATTCACAATCCTGCAGTTTAATTATTAACTTTAAAAAATTGTAAAAAATCCGCAACGACAAAAACAAAAGAATGCAGTCCGACGATCAGTCGTTGAAGAGAAAAAATAAAATAAACACAAAACCGCACTAGTACACAACAAACACTAATAACTGTTGAAAGCACAAAAATCCACAAAGTTATAAAATTACCTGTTAAACAAATCAGCAGGATTACAGGATTATTGATAAAAAAGTTGCGAAAACAAAAACCGGCGACAGCGGATCCTGAATAACTGCAGCCATGCGGGATTCAGTGAAAATTTTTTCCCCGTAGCAGACGACATCTGGCATTGAGTTTCGTAACTCTTGGCGTTCGAAATTTTTAAACTCGGCGTTACTTGTGCTTTGTTTTTTTTTTTTGACCAATAAATTAATAAATTAAGCGATATACGATTATATTTAATTATTAATACTTGGATTCATTAAATAAATTGGAACTAAGTACAAAAAAAAATACAAGCTTACATTTTTGTCCTCAAACATGCAATTTCTCTAGATTATCTTTTCTTTTTTTCGTAAAAGGAAAAAAAAATTAATTAATTTCTAAAAAAACAATCCTTTTTATTCAGTAACACTCATTTTTTATAAAATATTATTTTTTTTTTATGTAATCAAACTATTAAATGCTTAATTTAAGAGTCACAGGATTTTTTTTTCTCTCTTAATGTCTTACTAAATCTACTATTAAATTACTAATTATACAATGAAATATTTTAAGCTTAATTTATACCTCAATGTATACCGTGTTTTAAAAAATATTATTTGGCAATATTTTAGAGAACCAAGCTTGATGTTTATTATCAAATATTGTAACAAATTTAAATTGTTTAAACTATTGACCTTTCTTTAACAAATGTTTTATATTCTATGTTTTATATATAATTCAATAAATAAAAAAATTGTATTTACTTTAGTGAATTATACATCTAATAACAATTTTTTTTCGATTCATTATTGTTTAGAAAAAAAGTATCTCATAAAAAACACACTAATCATTTATTATTATTATTAAGGAATAACAGACAATAAAAAAAATGTAAGTACGAAAAAAAGACAATGTGTTTTATAAAAGCTTATTCTTAATGACTAAATTAACATTAATTTTCTCAGCGCCGGACCAAAAAAGGGTCAAGCTTCAAAAATATGATAGTTAGTAGAATAAATTTGATCGGGTAAAAGTATTCTGAGTATACATATTTCATACTAAACGAAAATTGAGTTTGCTTATTAATCCTCGAGTCTTGAGTTTATTTATTAGAAAAAATCGATTTTCAGCCACCTGTTGAACTTTTAAAAAATCTCTACTTGCAGGCCACGAGCTTATCGATAAGCACCGAGATTATAATCTCTGGATGCAAGAAACATGCAATGCTTTTGTTTCGATGGTTCCAGCGAAGAAAAACCTTAGCCCATAATGTGTCTAAACATATTATTTTAGCCTGCGGCAAAAAATCTTGAAATGACCCATGTTACCATATCATTGATGTTTCGGCACTCTAACTGTTATTTTATTCGCGGGTGGTATGGCATCAACGGCCTTTTTTCCGCAAGCTGAAATAAAAAATAAAGTCTTTTAGAGAAATTTTATTGACCAAACTTTATTAGTGGCCAATTTTGGGATAAGGTTTTTTTCGCACGGTCAATCTACATAATCATTATTTAATGACCTTTGCTACCATACGTCATTTCCTTATTTTTTCAGCGGGCTAAAATAATAAATAAAGTAGTTTAGAGACATTTAAGTCACGGTAAGTCGTTTCATTGTAACTTTATTCGTGGCAGATTTTTGGTTAAGGTTTTTTTTTCGACCTCATCCTCCTGGGACCATCGAAGTACTTGGTTTTTCCATGAATCTTTGGAGTCGGCCGATTTTTGTAAAAGGAATTTTTCAAGTTCAAATATTTGAAAATATATGCTAGTGTGACTGTTTCATAAAAGCCTGTCGGCTCCGATAAATTTATGCACATTATTGATTCTGATATCAAAATGATTATTCCTTTAATAAATAAAATTATTTATATAGGTAATTAGTTATATCCACTGATAAAAACTGAAAAAAAGTATTAGATCATTACTGCTTTAAAAAAAATTTTTTACGTTTTATTTTAGAAAACTTTTTTTTCGTACGAAATAAATTTATTAGTGGGACCTTGAGAGATAACTGGTTTACTTAGCTGTATTTTGCGTAAAGAATTGAATAAAACTAAAAAAATTTTGCGCAAATTGAAACTTTTTGCCGAAGACTTTTTCATGATTTGTCAGTTTGTAAAAGTGCTAGAATATAGTTTTCGAATTACAGGAATATCTTTTCAAAGATCCGCAGAAAAAAAACGAAAATTCTAGAAAAATATGTTTACTTAATAAAAGTTAACAAATTTTTCATCACCAAAGATAGTAGTTTTACTAATTCAGGAAATGGCATCAGTTAAGAGTTATGAATTAAACAAATTTTTTTTTTTTTTTTTTACTAGTTTATAATTTACATCCAAACGAGATAAAAAAATTAATTTTTCATCGCAGCAGGGGGCTTGGTTACAATTAATTTATTCACCTGCCGATGAATTAAACAGGGAAAAGTTGTTTAGTAGCGCATTAATACAGTATTTAAATTAATTTTATATGATTAAATTTATTAAATTTCTGCGATGAAAGTGTTTAAATAAAAAAATTTCTATTCAAGTATCATAAATAAAACTTAGAACGATAAATATATTTACATATCTAATCTAGAGTTTAGCATATATATAAACTACGAATTCGTTTTTCATCAAATTATTGGATCTTCAATTAAATTCATCAGGTACAGTATGGTTTTAACTACTCAATATCTATAACTTACCTCAGCTTGGCTCATCTAATTTTTGTTTCAATATTAATTTATATTTTGATGTCTCTAATAAATAAAATATTAGTAAGTCAAATATAAGTTATTGTTTATGTTAATTAAAATCTATGATATTAATTTCATTAAGAAAAAACATTAGTAAAGAATTAAAAAAAAAATCCTAAATAGTTTCAGAATTTTTAAATAAATTTTCAAAGTCATTAATGTTTTTTTCATAAAGTTTAATAACCAAAAAGTACGAGGAAATATAGTTGAATATTAATCAAAGTAAACCCATAACTCACTATCTTAAATTAAAGTTAGTACTTTAACTTATTAGTTTCGATTGTTAAGGTAGGACCGGACAAACTAGAAAGAGATGTGTTAAAAATTTAAAACTTTAGGAAGTTGAAGATAAATATTAAAAAATGATGCCACTAAATTTTCAGAACCAGGGGGTTTTTCGTTTTTGAGTAATTCAATATTAACCCGTAGTCTTATGGGAGAGCACATTTTTTATAAAATTTTTACATAATTACATGTGATCAGGTTATCAGAATATTTGTCAGTTTAACTAGAATGCACAAGAATCACATAGAATTAATTATTAAGTATTAATAAAAAAACAAAAATATGTGTTTTAGGTTAAAAAAGCTTCTGCTGCTAATGCACTTCTAAATGTTTAACCGAAAATGCATTTTGACTAGAGCCGTAGGTGCGGTCCTACCTTAAAAGTTTGTTGAAAGTTTTTGAAAATTTTTCCTCTCTCTTTTTTGTTTTTCTACTGTTATAAGAATGCTCAAAATGTAATTTTAATCTAAAAATTAAAAAAAATAAAAATGGTTAAATACCATTTTAGTTTTCCTTATTTCCATTCAATAAATAAAATTATTAAAACTTTTGAAAGTAAAACTAGAATGATTAAATTAGTTAAAAATAATTGATTACAATTAATAATAAGCTTGAAAAAATATCGATAAATGATTAGTTTACAGTTTATTATTTGTCTTCTTAAAATGTTTTCCGAGAAAAACAGATACCTGAAATTATGAATAAAATTTTAGATAAGACAGAGGCTTCAGGAAATTTAAGTTTATTAGTTGTTTAGTCAAGTTAAACAACTACGTTGATCGCTTACGTTGCTTAATTTAAAAAAAATATTTTTTTGAAAAAATAACTTAATTTTTTATTGGAGTCAACAAATTGCGATTCTAACAAGAGTTTCTTGGACAATACAGAAAGAATTTAATTTATAAAAACGATTGAATTAATGGCTTGCTATTTATTAAACCAAACATAATTTACTTTGTTTACGTAATTCTTTAGTTAAACTATATTTAATTTTCGTCATTTTAGTCATTTAACTTTGACGATAAAAAACCTGCAACCTCTGTACGAGATTTTGACGCATTGACTTAACGTTTTAAATTGATTTTCTTGAAATATCATATCTGTCTATCATAATCGTACATTGTTTGATTTATTTTCAGAAACAAAGTCATTAACTACTCTCAAAACCATTTGCATTATCAAAATCACAAGGTTGTGACTATTAAGATGCTTGATCACTTGTCATTTATTTGTCAGTTGCTTCTAATTGGAACGCTTGCGATAACCAAGTCCATCCAGGACGATGGTTCAAGTTCTTACGATACTTTTCTTCAGCGAAACACCTCAAAGGTAACGTGGTTGTTCGTCAATCACACAGAATTATCTCCAGCTATATACTCTTGCGAGTCAAAATCTCTCGTCAGATGGAATACTCTAACAACTTATTCGGAAAGGAGTCGAGACAATATGGAAGACGACTACGATTGCCTCAACTGTCTGGTTCAAGACTGGAATAAGATGTCGACGAATGTTAGACGTACAGAAATGAACGAATTTATGAGTTCTCTTCTTTCAGAGATGGTTGATAAGTTTGGTATAATCTCTGACTTTAGTCTGTGTGACGGCCTTAATATTCCCATTAAAAAGTACCTGAAAAACATCACCCTGGTAAATGAAAAACTAGATATCGTCAGTAGAACTCCTACCGATGGGGTAACCTATTTGAAGAACACCAGTAACATGACCAGGAAAGTTTCTATATTGTCTAGCAACATCGTCACCACGGAAGTAGTTGAGAGTTCTTGGCCGTGGGGTGGCAAAGTTACCATAAATGGAGAACAGGGCTTCAAAATCGACCCGGTACCTCTACAAGTGGGACGTCAAGTGGAAGTGATACTCGATTTGGATGGATCTGTGGGTTACAACACCAGAACCAGCAGACGCAACAGAAGAACCATCAAGCTGAGACCGCAAAGTGTGGATTTGGCAGCTCGAGCTTTGACCAAGGCCAGCTGGATTTACAACGAAAACAGGTACGTGCGAGATTATACAGTGGACGCTGTTGTGGACACCGAGAAAGATAACGAAACTTCTCGGAGGTTCAAAAGTTTCAAGGAACTGCTTCGAAAGGGACTTGTGAGGATGCACTACGCTGAAAAGCCCAATGGTTTACACTTTGATTTCTCGGGCGACGATATTTTACTCAGAAATTTACCGGTCAGACAGATTGTTGTCAAAAGTTCGGATCAAACTTTTCAAACCAACAGTCTACCCCTTGACTACCCAGTACCAGCTGGTATGGAAATCAAGAGTTACGATGATTCATAGTTGATACTTAGTTATAGAATTCTATGTGTACTTAGGTATTTTTGAAATTTTATGTTTAAGTATTAATTGTGTACTGCAATGTAATAATCTTGGAACAAAGCATATTTAAGGTGATAATAAATGGTCCTTTTTTTTTTTTTTTTTTTTTTTTTTTTTTTTTTTTTTTTTTAATCTTTATTACCTTATTTAGGTTATTAGATACAACACGAATTTTAACATTTAATTACAGTGGGGTACAATAGGGTTTTAACTGCTGGTTTAATGAAGTCCGTCGGGTGCTTCAGTCCTCGAATGCTTCATCAGGTAAGGTGAAGTTGCCGTCCGATATTCCATCAGCTATAGATGGGTAGCAGTGAAGGGTTGAAAGGTCTTATAGCCTTATCTGGTGTGATTCGTTTGTAATTTTAGGGAGCATTAATCCAATACTACTTACATATTTCTGATAGTTCATACTTTTCCAGTTTTCATCGAGCTCTATGCTTTTAATTTTCTTTAAATTCATTTTTTCTGATCTATTGTTTTTCTGGCTTTCAGATTTTTCTTACCTTTCTTTATCTAACTCTTGTCTAGTTGCCTCTCCCTTTTTTATCCTTATCCCTGTCATCATTTTTTTCTTTCTATCTCTTTTGTCTTTTATTTTTACCTTTTGACCGATCTCGCCGATCTTACGAAGCACTGATGAAAATTTTGTTCCAACAAGTACGATGTTTTGTTTAATATTTTCCAAATTTTTGATTTTTCGTCTAACAGTTTAGCCAACATTTTAAAATATGGTATACTTGTGAAAGTCTGCAACTAGGATTCGTACAAATCTTTGTGAGTGTCGAATGGCATTTCTTGTTTTTCAAATTGAATTTCAAACATGTTCACGAGAAAATCGTTCGATATTTTGACAGTTGCAACTACTATGGTCAGTAGTATGATTCTGTGTACGGTTTTTGGCGACTCGTATCTCACCGACTGTCCAAGAACTAGTAGAACGAAATCGTAAACTCCAATTGAACCAACCGTATTTTGGTAACGTCTCATTACAAATAGAATAATGGAGAAAACTCCAAAAATTATTAGAAGGTCGTAAGAAATTTCAAAGAAAATGTTGTAACGCGGAATTGGAATTATCGGTACGAACGCAACTAGGTCTTGGCTCGATCGATCTGTTGGTATTACAAAGTGGCTCAAATAAAAAGCCCCGATGAAAAAATTTGGAAAGATATCCAAGCCCCACTTTTCTAAAAAATTGGCTTTTAGCAAATTTTCGATAGTTACATTTTTTAATACAACATTGAGGTTCAAGATTCTTGCTGCAAAATAAAAGATAGTGTAGGTGTTGAAATAGATTTTGACTTTTCGATTTGGTTGTGTAGTGACTGTTGTGATGTTAAAGAAGTAAAGTTTGCTTGTATAAATTGGATAATCATAACAGTTTTTTAATTTATCGGGAAATATATAATGTCATATGGCATCTGCAAACCTTTTTTTTTTATAAACAATATCATTAAGTGGATTGAAATAGATTATTGTCTCCATAATAGTGAACGTGAAATCCAGAAATTTATTTTCCCAAGCGTACTTCAAGATATCAATAACGTCAATCTCATCGTCAAGTATAGAATTGTTCGTAGAATACATAATCAAGCACTTTGGTCTCTTTCTTACAGTCGAGATCCATTTTAAAAAGTTAATCAATGAAATTACTTCGGTTAGATTACTTGTGTAATAGATAATTAACGAATCTTGCAAGCCCCAGTACTTTTTTGAAAAATCCGCAGAGTAAGTGTTGAAAATTGAACGACGATTTTTGTAGAAAGAAAACTTTGAGCTTGGAAACTCGTCAAAAGAAGACAAATCCTGGTCAAGTACTTTAATTTTGTAAAAAAATTTCGAAGTCAGTGTTATTATCTGATAAAAATCTTTAGCTTTTATAATTTTGTTTAGATTAAATGACTGGGAAGTGTTACATTGGATTACGCAATAAAAAGTTGTAATTATTTTCAAGTATAAATTAAAATAAATGTTCATTGTGAAATCTGAAAATCACAGCAAAGTACAATTAGGTAAAAATTATTTATTAGTTTATTTCTTTTTCTAGACGAACTGAATACTGTAGAAAATATTTACTTAGTTACTATTTTTCACATAGTTTGACATTGATTTATTGAAAAAAAAAAAAAAAAAAAACAAGTAGTTATTCTGGAAATTTTTTTCTGTGTTAACCCATAGTTAAAGTTAAAGAGAGATAAGCTGAGATCAATTTTGTCTCTTCGATTTAAGCTTCGATTTAAGTGTAGAATGGATGTCTACGAGCATTTTTCAATTTATCTCGAAATATATCGCCTTGCAGCTTATTACGATAAACAATTTTGGTAAATGGGTTGTAAAAGTAAGACAATTCGAATGTGAATGAATCGATGTTCGTAAAGTTCAAGAATTTTTTTATATGTAATATTCTTCAGGGTCTGATAGATACTGCGATAACTTACTACATTGTTTCAAAAATTTCAATTGTTTGTCAATAATTAAAAATAAAAAAATTATCGCATTTACACTGACTTCTTTTAGATTTCATCGATCGACATTTTAATTTTTTTATCAACTATGAACACGCCAACCTCAAAAGTAAAAACAACAGCTGAAAAAAAATAACCACATCCAAGAATAATAAATAGCTGCTCTATGTGGATACTCTCATCGAGCGCAACTTTAGTTTCTTCTATCTGTACAAGGATTGCATTTCTGTCGACTAAAACCAGCCAGTGTATCAAGTTTCCTTCCCTTATTCTTCGTAAAATATCTTGAAACTTAATCGCGTAGGGGGAACTTTTTGTAAACCAATAATATCCACTTGGTCTTGTGAATATATGAAATTTAGCCACCTTCATGGTTGCCGAATTGTCAACTGGATTTCTATACACTTGAATAGCGAAATCCGAGTCGAAAGGAAAGTCGATGCACGATGCGTTTCTCCACTTTTGAATTTGCATGTAGCAATATTTAAATTCAATGGAATGCATATACGTACTTTCGATCAGTATTTTACGAAGGTACGAGTCTTTGGGGAAGTTTTCGTAAAACATGGGTTCGTGGAAGTACGGCGCAGTCGTATAAGTTTTCAATCCCGATTTATACAAGTCCTCGTGGCTATCGAACGATACTTCGAGTTTTTCGAATTTAATTTTCAGCGCGTCCATGAGAAATTCGTTTGAAATCATGATGGTTGCGACTGTGATAGTCAAAAATACGATTCTGTGAACGGTCTTTGACGACTTATGTCTCACCGATTGGCCGAGAATCAGCAGAACAAAGTCGTAAGTGTCAATGTATCCGGCTACATTCTTGTAACGGCGTATTGCATACAGAATGGTTAGAAAAATTCCACAGAGGATTACCAGGTCCAATGACATTCCAAAGAAAACATTGTACCGTGGATTTGGAATTATCGGTACGAAGGTTACGTAGTCACGGTCCGGTTGATTGGTTGGTATGTAAAAATGGCTCCAATAGTTTCCTCCGATCATGAAACTTGAGAAGACATCTACATTCAATTCTTGTAAATATTTGTGTGACAGGTGAGTGTTGGGCGTTACGTATCGAAACTGGAGCTCCAGGTTCAAAATTCTAGCAGCGAAATGGAAGAAAATGAAGGAGGTGAGATCGAATTTGACCTTTTTGTATGGGTTCCTTATGATTGCTGTGCGGTTGCCAAGCAAAGGTGGACCAACGTAGATTGGATATCCATACGCGTTGTCCAGTTTATCCGGGAATAAATCAAAAACACAGCCCTGCAGGCTTTTCTTATGAGCTATTGCAGTGAATGGATTGTAATGGTACATAAACGAAGATGAACTTATTGTAAAGTCTAAAAATTTCATTTCCCAAGCGTATTTCAGCACGTAGATAACTTGAGTTTCTTCATTGCTTGAAAAATTGCTGATTATCAAACAGTTTGGTCTTTTTCTTATCGACAAGTGTAGTGTCAGAAAATAAATAAATTCGTCAACATCGTTCAAACTATTAGCGTGATATACAATTAGCGACACTTGCAAGCTGCAGTAAGACTTATACCAATCTCGAGAATTATCATTATAAATTGTCAGACGTCTTTCGCGAAAAGAATAAGTTGTGACAGGCAAGTTGGGGAAAAAAGTCATTTCTCTCTCGGTTAAATTTTCCGAGACAAATAAAACTGTCTGATAAAAATCTTTCTTGTATATGAAATTCTTCACCTCTTGCAAGTTGTTGCATTTAGCAATACAAAGAATAGTTGCACCGATTAGTAAGCAGAAATTGCGTGAAACGTTCATTGTACTTTCAGCTAAACCGATAGAAGTAGCTAAACAATATTGTCGTTTTGATTTTGGTTCTGACTTAAAAAATAATCTGTGGATAGTTGAGCAGGATTTAAATAAATTCAAAAAGTTATAGTCACCATTTATTATTTAAATAAATAAAACTCTCTATTGACAGTATAGAAGTTTTACTTCAAAAAACTTCACGTTTTCCCTTATTGCTCGAAACCAACTGATTTTAACTGTAAAAGTTTTTTTGAATCGATGCTGTTTATATTATTTATAATGTTTTGGTTACAAGGTAATATTGACGTAAATGGATTCTATGGAAAACAGATAAAAAAAGTACTTCATACTAATTTAGCAGCAAAAACGAAATTTAGGTCTTTTATCGACTAAGTTTGGCGGAAGCATTCAAACTTACAAATATATTTTTGAACTAAATAAGACTATAGTTATATTGTTTTGAGACCCTGAGCTTTAATCTGTTTTGTACTTTTAAGAATTTTTAATTTGATCCATTAATCAAATTATTCATTTGCAATCATTTTTTTATAAGCAAACACAACCCACTCAAAAGTGAAGACGATCGTAGAGAGTAAATAGCCACAGCTTAAGATCAATAACAGTTGATGTTTGTTTATGCCTTCGTCTAGTTTCAACTTGGTTTCTTTGATATTGAAAACCCACCGTTTCTTATCAACCAAAACAGGCCAGTACATCAAATTTCCTTCTTTGATAGTTCGAAAAATCTTTTGAAATTTCATTGCGTAAGGTGAACCTCGGCTGAACCAATAAAATCCAGATGGTCTCGTATATATTGGCGGTTGAGCAACTTTCATAGTTGGTGAACCATCTAGGTTCAAAAACAGTTGAATTAGAAGTTCATTGTCAAAATGAATAGTTATACAAGATACATTTCTCCGGTTTACCAAGTTTTTGTAACAATTATCCGTGGTGAATTTAGTTCTGTTTAATATTTTCCAAATGTATGATTCCTCATCAAAGTTCTTCAACTGAGTATTGCTCAACCACATTAGATTGGTGTAAGTAGCCAATTGGGAGTTGTACAAGTCTTCGTAAGTCTCGAATGGTACTTCTAGTTTTTCAAATTGAAGTTTAAAAATATTCATGAGAAAATCATTTGTAATTTTGACGGAAGCAACAACTATCGTTAATATTATGATTCTGTGTATGGTCCTTTTGGACATGTGTCTTATTGACTGACCGAGAACAAGTCGAACGAAATTGTATACACCAATGAATTCAACCGCGTTTTGGTAATAATTCACAAGGCCCATGCAAATCAAAAATATTCCGAAAACCATGATCAAATCATAGGGACTACTAAAGATAAAATCGTATCTCGGATTTGGAATTATCGGTACTAATGCAACAACGTCTTGGCTTGACTTTTCTGTTGGTATGAAAAAGTGGATCCAGTAGCTTCCGTGAATTATAAAATTCACATGGTAATCTAAATTGTTTCCATCCAAAAATTTAGGATCAATGAATGTTTCATAAGACACGTTTCTAAAAGTAATCTTAAGATTCAAAACTCTTGCCACAAAGTTGAAGAGACTTAATACACCGAGATCAATTCTGTCTTTTTGATTTAGGCGCCTTACAATGATGCTACGGTTGACAAAGAGTATTTGTCCAGTGTAGAGTGGATGTCCATGAGCATTTTTCAATTTATCTGGAAATATATCTCTTTGCAGTTCATTACGATGAACAATTTTGGTAAATGGGTTGTAAAAGTAAGTCAACGACGATTTTTCAAAAATTTCTGTCACAGTGATCGTAAAGTCCAAGAATTTATTTTCCCAAGCATACTTGACAGATCTAATTAGGTCAATCTCATAGCTGGGTAAAGAGTTATTTGACAAATACGTAATCAAACAGTTCGGTCTTTTTCTCACCGACAACTGTATTATCAGAAACTCGATGAACAAATTAATTTCATGTAGAAAGTTCGTATAAAAGGTAAGCAGTGAACTTTCCAAGCTGGAATAGTGTTTTTCAAAATTTTTAGAGCGTATATTGTAAATCGTTGGCCGACCTTCATAAAAGGAGTACGTGTAGCGAGGAAAATCGTGAATGAAGGACATGTTTCGATTCAATACTTTTTTTCCGTTTAAACCCTCTGAGGCAAACGTTATTAGCTGATAAAAATTCTTGGCTTTGACAATTTCGAATATATTTGATTTATGCGTGGATGTGCATTGAAAAAGACGAAACAAAGTAGTGATCATGAGCAAGCCAGTACAGCGAAGAATTTTCATTGCTAATTTTATTCTGATGGAGTATTCGATTTCGCTAAATTTTATGTTTCTGTCAACTCAGATATGAATTTAAAAAACAAACATGTTTAGTTGTAGATAACGTCACTTACACTGACAATTTTCTATTGCCTATTCTTCTTTAATCAAAAAACAAATAAATGAATAATATATTTATATTTTTTACTTGTGACATTAAAAAAAAAGAAAACTTTTATTGTTTAGGTATAGGTTCATTCGATTATTGACTCAAAAAGTAATTTCACAACTTTATTTTTGAAATGACAAGTAAAAAAATTCTTTTCTATACTTTTTTTTTTTTTTTTAAACTGTAACTAAAGTGCTGTTTGGGAGTGAAAATTTCTGAAGCAGGTGTACCGTTATTTGTGCAAGTCATAAAAATCAAATTTTAGTAAATATTATTCAAGGTCGAATCCCTAAAGCACTAACCTACGCTATTGTTAAACAAAATACGATTGTGTGTCAATTTGTTACGACCTAGAATAAAATTTTAACAAAATACTGAGAGCGGTCGTTGGGTCAGTGGTTAGCGTGCTCGCTTCTGAAACAACGTCGTTCTTTGGGGTCTTGGGTTCGATTCTCCGCGCAACTAACTTGGAATTATTTTCTTCGTTCGTTGCGTCGGTTATGTCGATCCCTGCGTTCACCCCGACTGCTTTGGAGTCGGTTTTACCGGGGGCCATCATTTCAGCGCTGGTCGTAAGTTTATCTCGACTGGGGGCAATATTTGGGGCATAATTTCCCAATGAGCTAAACTCGCTTCGGCACTGGTCTAATCCAAGACTATCTGAGTGGGGGCGATATGTGGGATAAAAACTCCCAATGAGCCTGCCGGTTCAGCGCTGGTCTTACGATTAACTCGAATGAGGCACATACCCTGACTTTCCCGTACTCCACATGATCCATATGGGCCATGGGCTAATGCGAAGCAGTGTAGGGACAAAGCCGTCAATAAGCCCATACGGAGCATAAAAAGTCGCGACTATAAATAAGTATTAAAAAAAAAAAAACAAAATACTGAATTAAATAAAATTCAATGAATAGTATTAGACCTCCAGTGATAATCAACTTTTTTCTGTTGCTCCCTCGCGTTAACTTAGAGCTTAGGGGAGAAAAGAAGATGAGCACAATTTTACAAATGCGCATGAGCAGTAGTTAAAAAATCTCGAAATCTAATAATTAATCAATTACCAGTTTTTCAAAAAGATGAAGATGCAGATTCTGGTGCGAAACGAATTTGTGACATCTTAATTAATAAACTAAAAAAAAAAGATGTAATTCCACTATCGGATGCTGTGGGCTGCTGCTGTGATGGCTGCAAAGTCAACACAGGACGAATTAAAGGTGTCGAAGAGCTGTTGAAAAAACTCAGTCTAGGTTTAGTGTGTGTATCTTGGCCGGCTAACGCAATTAATTTATGGGCGCAATACGGACGTAAGGAGATTCCAGAATATTTGGAAGAATTATTTTAAAAAATCAATAAAATGTTTTTGAGTGCCCGCAGGCAGCACGACTTGCGAAAAATCCAATGTAAAGTAAGATTACCAATTAACCGCATTTTAAGAATGAGTGGAAAGCGGTGGTTATCGATGCTAATATGTGCTGAACGATTACATGAGCAACTAACAGCGGTTTGATGATTGTTGTAGGTTTCAAGTTAGTCCTTTAAATTTTAATACAAAAGTAACTTTTTATTTGTAATAAAGTAAAAATATTCATTAAAGAATAAAACGATGGAGGATATTATTAAAAACTTATTGGGACAAAGTTTATTAAATTTTTTTTCAATGAATTTCAATTAAGATCTTCTTTTGAAACTATTTTTTAATAATCAGGTGATATAAAAAATATTTTTGACAAAATTTATTAATTTTACACTCATAACTTATACACCGTGTTTCGCCGGGAAAAACGCGTCAAATCCGAGCGGACGTTGCTCGTGCCGAATAAGGCCTCGATCTGCATGAACCATGCTTCCGGGGAATGTTTCCAGAAATTCGGAAGCTTACACTGTGTGACAACCTCCACTGGGGCGCCATTTTGTTGAACTGGCAGTTGTTGACCATCGGCCCCTCCGTCGTCATTTTCATTCACCATCGCGGAATTTCCTTGTAGAAGGTTTCTTGCAAAATTTGCGGCAAGGGAGCGGGCGAACTCAACCTGCCTTGTCAATATGGGTGTTTCCTCCGTTTTTCTAAACGCGACGCGGCGGCGCGACACGAAGGGTTACTTTAGTCGGGGTTACCACTATGGACTGAGTAGGGCGCGGGTATAAATAATGAAAGACAGTCCAATTATTAATAATATTTTTAATTAAAATTTAAAAGTTACAACGGCTCTAGGGCCGAGATTAAGCTTGTGTGTGGTTAAAGGTTAGCTGTCGCTCGTGACGAGGTTGACAAGAGACTGAAGGCGTTGCCTGGCTATGCGAGGCTCGATTGTTTACGACGTCGGTCCACAGTCGTGGCTGAAGTTGCCGCTTGCGCCTGTGTCCGCGCGGAACGTTCTGGGGAGCGATCCTCACAAATTCAATGGTTATTAAGGATTGAAAAAATCCCTTAAGATTTAAACGTTTCATTCTAAAAGGGCTATCTAGAAATTCTATACTTTTTTCGAAAACAAAAACACGTGTAGATCGTTCTAACTACGTGGTTAAGTATGTTTTGATAAAAATAAAGGTTACCGGCTTCTGCTCCGATTTTTAACGCAACGCCGGTCTCGCATCTTCGGGTGTGCCTACATTAGGCCCCTACCCCTAAAATCCAGCTGGATTTCGGTTCCAAAATGACGGCTGGATTTCCAGCTGGATTAAAAAAAAAAAAAATTTAGTTAATATTGCTTAAAATCGAGTTATTATTCATTTTTCAATGATTTTGAAAGAATTGAACTTAGTTTTTTTTTTAATTTTCCAGCTGGATTTGTCCGGCGGGATTTGTCCAGCTAGAAATCCAGCTGGAAAATTAAAAAAAAAAACTAAGTTCAAAATTTCGAAATTATTGAAAAATGAATAATAACTTGATTTTAAGCAAAATTGACGAAATTTTTTTTTTTTTTTAATCCAGCTGGATTTTGGTTCCAATATGACGGCTGGTTTTCAAGCTGGATTTCCGGGGTAGGGGCGCGTTAGTGCGGCGATTGCGTTCGACGTGTGCGAACCACGAACGAAGCGTGCGAGTAACCTAATTTTATCAACGGTGTTTGAGTTGATCATCCGATCCAACGTGTAAAAAAGAAAAGTAATTACATCTACTGACTTAAAAAAATCGAAACTTATTCGAGGGTACGTCGACGTCGATGTCGACCTGGTAAATCCAAGTGCACCAGGTCGAAAAATTTAATCGGCGTCGACTACACCAGAAAGTTTTGTTTAAAATCGATGTTTTGCGAGTACCACACGCACGTATCCAAGAAGATGTCGACGTCTTCGGTAAGACACAGGTGCACCGGGTCTTTAAAATTATTATTATTATTTTTAACAATTATAAATCAGGTCTTTTCTTTTTTAAATTATTTTCTAATTTAATCACAAATAAACTTTACACAATAAACTTTATTATATTATAACATCGGGCAATTTTTCAATCTCTTCATCTGGTATTTCTTTCTCAGAGGGAAACTTTCTGGAGAAGATGGAGTAACGAAACATCATGTTGGACACTGTCTCAAATTGAAATGCCGTGAGATCGGCAAACGTGGCTCCCCTTCGCATGCGGTTGCATGCCCGTGTGAACGTCTTGTTGAGATAGTCCCACCGCGCCGGCGATCTACGTACGTATGCTTCTGTTTAAGAAAAACCGTATATACATATATAAATAAAAGATTCATGAGAATAAATTGAAAATGAAAATTTTATAACAAGTAGTATCGAGGAAAAAAAAACCCACTAAAAATAAAATTAGTTTAACTTAAAAAAAAAGAAAGAGTAAATAAATAAATAGAGTAAACCATTTATTGGAAATTCCATGAAGTATGATGGTTCCAGTGGGTTTCTGCGTTTTTTTCGAGAACTTCATTAATCTCCCAAGCTACGTCAAATTAGTCCGGGGGCAGAGGCCGATTTTGTAGGATTTTGAGACCGGCTCACTTTTTCAAGTGATTCCCATGTATTTTGGCCCGCTAAATACGAATATCGAGGTTAGAAGTGTCAAAAGTTGTCAGATAATTTGTTATTGACAAATTTTAACAACAATTAGGAAAAAATCGTGTTTTTGCTAAATAAAAATTTTTTTCAGGTTTTTTGGATCAAAAAACTAATGATTTTGAGAAGTATTTTATTCATATTTAATTTTAACGTAATGATAGTATCAACTCTATTAATTAGGATGTTCTGAAAAATTCAACGTTAGGCGTCGCTAGTGTAAACTTGACTCGGCTACCAGCAGTTTTGCATGGGAGCAGATGTATCAGTGTGTGTGTTCGTGTGGAATCTCTCACCGATACACACAGTCATACGTCAGCTCCCATGCAAAACTGCTGGGAGCCGAGTCAAGTTTACACTAGCGACGCCTAACGTCGAGTTTTTCAGAACATCCTAATAAAGTAGTTATAGAAACGGAATAACCAAACCACAAAATAATCAGCAACTGTTCTTTATCAATACTATCATCGAATGAAACTCTATTAATTTCTTCAATAATCAAAACGTTTGGGTTTTTATCAAGCCAAGCTCTCATATGCATCAAGTCCCCTTCACTAATTTTTCTGAATATTTCAAAAAATCTCATCGCGTAGCGTGATCCTTCATCAAACCAATAAAATCGGAGTGGCCGAACAAAAATAAACTGTTGTCTATTTTAAGAAAACCGAGTCTTTGAAGTAATGAGTAGATTATATTGCAGAAAAACTATGTTACCAAACCAAGTTGATTAGTTTCAAGGTAATTGCTAGTTTTGGGAAAAGTACATTGATAAGTTGGAATAGTATCCACTTGGTTAGTAAAGCAATCGCAGAAATAGAATAACCAAACCACAAAACCATCAGCAATTGCTCATTATATGTAAATACCATCATCGATCGCAACTTTATTAATTTCTTCAATTATCAAAACACTTGGTTTTTCATAAATCAAAGCTTGTCTATGCATCAAGTTTCCCTTTCTGAGTCTTTTGAAAATTTCAAAAAATTTCATGGCGTAAGGTGAGCCCTCTGCAAACCAATAAAATCGTAATTGCAAAATAAAAACTGGAGGCTGAGCTACTTTCATGACAGTCGATCCGTCATCTGGATCTATAAGCAGTTGTTGTGTAATGACAGGTAATCCGTTATACGTAGGTCTTATAGCAGGAAGTTATCAATTGTATAGTGTCGTTGATGTTTAGTGCTGGATGATCCTTTGAGCTTCAATGTTGTACAACTTGCAATGACTTACATTGTACGGAAAACAAAAGTTTAATTAAATGACGATGGCTAATTATGCTCGTTCCAAAGAAAAAAGAAAAAGTTCCAAAAATTTTTTGAAGTGTACACTGTGAGTGAATGTGAGAGTATTATTAATGGTGATCGAGAAGAGTTAATTCTGGCAAGTATTGTCAAAAACAGTTTGAGTAGAATATTGTAAATATATATGTGAATTTTTTTTCAAGAAAGACAATTATTGATGAAGTTAGTAGATAATGTTATGTAATCGAAATAAGAACGTTATGAATTACACGTGGTTTTTACGGTTAAAGATCGAGTTTGAGGTTCGGTTGACTCACAAATTGACAAAGAAGCTTTGTAAAAATTTTATAAACGAAAAAAATCAGTTAAATATTCAGATACGTTTACTTTTCTCACTTTAAATACTACCCACTCGATTATGAAAACAATCAACGAAAATAAATAACCAAAGCTTAAAATTATCAACAGCTGGTCAGTTTTCATACCATCATCAAATTTCACTGGACTATTATTAATGCGTAATTCGACATAAATTTGATGAACCAAAACTGGCCAGTGCATCAATTTCCCTTCGTTCATTTTTCGTAAAATTTTAAGAAACTTATCAGCGTAAGGAGAATTGTAAGAAAACCAGTAAAACTCCAAAGGCTGCTTATAGAGCGGAGGTTGTGCCAATTTAACTCGTGGGGAGCCATCTGCTTCTCGATGATACTCAAGATAATATTCTGGATCGAATGGAATGATTATACACGACGCGTTTTTAAACTTAGTCAGATCATCCCAACAGACAGTCATATCGTCTACAGTCAATGTCCTATTTAATATCTTTGAAAGATATGGATCATCTATTATGGTTTCAAGGCTTGATAACCAAGTTATTGGTGTATAAGTCTGCAACTGGGAATTGTACAAATCTTCGTAAGTTTCGAATGACATTTCCGCTTTGCCAAAGTGTATTTTGAGTATATCCATGAGGAAATCGCTTGAAGTCTTGACCGATGCCACGATGATTGTCAAGAGTATTATTCTGTGGACTGTTCTTTGAGGCCGGTACTTTATTGACTGGCTCAAAACAATCCGAACAAAATCGAAAACAATGATTCGACCAACTGTTGCTTGAAAACGATTCATTGTATACAAGAGCAAGGTAAATACTCCAAAGAGGACAATGATGTTGTGGGAAATTCCGAAAAAGATATTGATTTGAGAGGTTGGTATGACAGGTACGAATGCTAAAACGTCATCGCCCGTTTTATCCAATGGAATCACAAAAAAACTCAGATAATTAGCATGAATGAATGAAGTCGGATAAATATCTAAATTCCATTTCTCCAAAAAATCGAAACTATACGGACCAGAACAATATTCAACGTCTTTGTTTAGAACGGTTAAATTTAACATTCTACCTATTAAATTAATGACGAAATAATAGTCGATGTTGTACTTGAGTTTTCGATTAGGACGTTTGATTAATGTAACGTTTCGTCTGAAGGTCGGACCTGTGTAAATTGGATAACCGAAGGCGTTTTTTAGTTTATCGGGGAATATCTCGATGCCTTTGTTTTCCAATTTCCTTCGATAAAAAACGTCATTAAATGGATAGAAGAAATAAATCAATTGTGATAAATTCATTGCAAAAGTCATCTTAGAAAAATGTGTTAAGATAACTGTTATATCCAGAAATTTTCTTTTCCAAGCATACTTTAGAACATGGATGATATCATTTTCATAATAGGGTGTAACATTACTCAGAAAATACACAATTAAACATTTCGGTCTCTTTCTAACTGTTGATTGGGTTCTGAAGAAATCAATAAAGTAGCCGACGTCATTTAAATCGGTGGTGTAAAAGATAATCAACGATCCTTGAGTACCATAAAATATTTTGAGGAAATCTTTCGAATGAAAATTATAAAGAGACTTACGATTTTGATAAAATGAGTATACAATAGTTGGAAATCCGTACGATAAAGGAACCTTATGTTTAGTTGTTTTTGATAATTTATTTGACTGTAATAATGTTATCTGATAGTAGTCATCAAGTTTAATAATTTTATTAATATCAAGCATACTGCTCTTTATGATACAAACAAAAGTTGCAATTATGAATGCACTGATACTAAGACAAGTTCTCATAACTGGTCGTATGAAGTTCACTTACTTATGTATGGATAAGAAAACTTTATTTCTACATTTAGTTGATCGTTCAGAAAAAAAATTTCTACTGCGTTTTAAGAATCCAAAGTAAAATTTTATATTATAAGGATCAATCATGTTTAACGAATATATTTACAGAAAATATTTATGATCGATTGAAAAAAAAAAAAAAAAAAAAAAAGCTAAAAAACTTTGCAAGTCATTTCGAAAGTAGGGTAGAAAAAAAAAATTTGTGTATGCACTTTTACAGAACTGCCTCATTATCAATAAATCGACGCCAGTTATTATTGATATTTTTTACTTTGGTGGTTAAAAATAAAGTAAAATAATAGTTCAATTAAATAATGATTAAAAGTTACCATTTTGATTTGAATTTTTCTAATTTGATGTCTTGTAGACTACAAATTTTACGTACGCTATCTTCAAGTATTTTATAATATGTATAAATCTGTAATTGAGATTTGTACTGATCTTATATTATGTTGCAGAGAAACTATATGTTACCAAACAATGTTGATTAGTTTCAAGGTAAAATTACTTGATTTGAAAAAAGTACATTGTTAAGTTTGAATAGTATCAACTCGATTAGTAAAGCAATCGTAGAAGTAGAATAACCAAGCCACAAAACAATCAACAAATGTTGCTTATTATTGCTATCATCGATCGCAACTTTATTAATTTCTTCAATTTTCAAAACACTTGGTTTTTCATAGATCAAAGCTTGTCTATGCATCAAGTTTCCCTCTCCGAGTCTTCTGGAAATTTCAAAAAATTTCATGGCGTAAGGTGAGCCCTCTGCAAACCAATAAAATCGTAATGGCAAAATAAAAACTGGAGGCTGAGCTACTTTCATGACAGCCGATCCGTCTACTGAATCTCTAAGCAGTGAAATGAAGACTCTTTCATCAAATGTTATAATAATGCAGGTTACGTTTCTCCAATATTTCAAAGTTTTAAAACATTCTGCCAAATCATCGTTAACGACGACAGTATTAAGAACTGTTAAAATTTTCACTTTTTATTTGATGTTAACTTTATAAAATTGTCGTAACAATTGTTTCGGTGCACAGCACCATCATCAGACGACTAATATCGACTAAAGTACATATACTTTTCGAAGAGTTTATGTATATACACAAGTTGTTTACTCAGTATAATTCAAAAAAATTACAATCAAAATCAAAATCAAAACATATTGAAAGTACAATGACTTTAGTACGCTTAAATTGTATAAATCTAAGTTCAAAAGAGGTGAAAAATTAAGATCTAACTGATCATTCAATAATTTGTCAGTATTCTTGAGTCTATTTATCTCCATAGCTTCCAAAAAGTTACATAAAATAAGGTGTAACCACTAATTTGATGAAGAAATAAAGTTCATCCATTTCTGTTACAAAAGTAAAAAACTCGACTTTTTGGAAGCTATGGAGATAAATAGACTCAAGAACACTGACAAATTATTGAATGATCAGTTAGATCTTAATTTTTCATCTCTTTTAAACTTAGATTTATAAAATTTAAGCGTACTAAGGTCATTGTACTTTCAAAATGTTTTGATTTTGATTGTAATTGTTTTGAATTATACTGTGTAAACAACTTGTGTATATATATAAACTCTTCGAAAAGTAAATGTACTTTAGTCGATATTAATCGTCTGATGATGGTGCTGTGCACCAAAACAATTGTTACGACAATTTTATAAAGTTAACATCAAATAAAAAGTGAAAATTTTAACACTTCTTAACGTGTTATTTATTTATTTTATTTTCAAAATGAATTTTAATCAAGTAAAGACCAGTTCTATAGACGACAGTATTGTTTAATACTTTCGGTAGATGAGCATCGTTTGGAAAATATCCAGTTAGCAAATAATCAAAATTTGTATAAGTCTGCAACTTGGATTTGTAAAGATCTTCGTAGGACTCAAATAGGACTTCTTGTTTTACAAACTGGAGTATCATCGTGTCTATGAGGAATTCATTGGTAATTTTGACTGAGGCTACTATGATGGTCAGAAGTATGATTCTGTGTAACATTTTATGTGGTTCTTGCACTATGGACTGGCCCAGAAGAATTCTGACGAAGTCGAAAACACTTACTGAAACTCGCAAGCAGCAAATCATGTACAAGGCAATAGAAGTTATCACGAATATAACAATTAAATTGAAAAACATTTCAAAAAACACGTTTACGTTGGAATGGGAATGATCGGTACGAATGCGAAGGCTTTGCTATCTTCTGAGTCTTCCGATGGTATCAAAAACCGTTCTAAGTACCCTACGTCAACAAGTAGTTTCAAGTGAATATCCAAATTCCACCTGTTAAGATAGTCAGGTAGAACAAGATTTTCCCAGCTGATATTTTTTTCAACCAAGGTCAAGTTTAAGATTCTTGACGTTAATTTGATGATAATGTCGGCACTGATTTTAATTTTTAGTTAACGATTTGGACGTTTCAAAATCAACACTTTGTGTTAATTATAAGACTTTGGAATGTAAAATGGGTATCCATGGGCGTTCTTCAGCTTATCAGGAAATATATTGATGTCTTTTCGAAAATTTTTTCGGTAAACAATATCTTCAAATGGGTTGTAATAATAAATGAGATTCGCTGTAACGAGTGTAAAGTCCAGAAATTTTCCATCCCAAGCAAATTTAAGCGATTGAATATCGTCCATTTCATCTTTGACTGTTAAACTATCGATTGAATAGATAATCAAGCAGTAAGGGCTCTTTATTATAGTTGATTCAGATTCGAAAAAGTCAACAAAAGGTATTATTTCGTTCAAATTACTGGTGTAAAACGTAACTTACGATTCTTATCTCCCTATATTATAATCCGGTTTTTTTTTATTATCCTCAAAGTTGAGTCCTCAAGATTGAAAATTCATATAAACACGGTCAAAAGACAAGTAAAAACGATACTTATGAGTCCTCAAAGTTGAGTCCTCAAAGTTGAGTCTACGACGGAAAAGTTGAGTCCTCCTTTTCTCAAAACGGTTTTTTTTGGATTCTCATGTAATATTTTCTATAGAAGCAGCTTGGTGTATAGAAAGATTTGAATTGTGTAAATGTAGTCATTCAGTACAACGTTTAGCAATTCATACAAAAAATCAACAAAACATAATATAAAAAAAAAAGAAGAAAAAAGTTAAAAAATTGGAAAACAACTTTAGCAACTTGGTTTGAATTAAATAAAATTGATCTGTTAGAAATATTAAAAATGCCAATATACCAAATTACTATAGATTTCTAGATGATAAAACTTTTGTTAGATAGAAAAATCAAAAAAAAAATTTTAAACTATAGGTAGAATAAACATTGTTTCTTCTAAAGATTCAGAGCTTTCCCTTAAAATTAATATCAGATAAAGTAAAAGGTGCTACTTCTCACGAATACTTGAGAACTCATAATACAATTATTTATAAACATATAGAGAAGGAGCTATTTAAATGGGTCTAATAGTAAATGATAAAAATGTATTTGCCATTTGTGAAGAATCTATAAACTATTTAACTCCGAAAAAATTACAAGAATTTTCCGGATTATTTTTATTATCTGAAAAAATTCCTGGTAATTTAATTTGGAATAAATATAAATTACATTTTATAAAAGATTTCAAAGATAATGCAGAAGGTAGAGGTTTAAATGAAACAAACAAATTTCTATCTAGCGAAGATTCTAATTCAAGTAATAAATGTTTTGGTTTACCAGAACCATGCTTAGAAAATATTACTAATATTTCTGAAAATTATGACTGCATAAAATGAAAAGAAGAGTATGAAAAAAAGTTTTGAAAAATTTAATAATGATCAAAAAAATATATTTAATACAATAACAAAAAGCAAAAATAATATGTACTTTATAGATGGAGCAGGTGGTACAGGTAAAACATTTTTTCCTTTTGGAAGAAAATTAATAATTTTAGGTGGCGATTTTAGAAAAATCCTTCCTGTAGTCAAAAGAGGCAATGAAAAAATTATTGTAGAAGATACGATTAAATACAGTAAATTGTGGAAAAATTTCAAAATTCTTAAACTCACTGAAAATATGAGATGTAAAGATAAAAATTTTTCTAAATTTTTTCTTAAAATAGGAGAAGGTAAAATTGAAAATTTTAAAATACCTATTAAATGGAAAATTAAAGATGTTTGCAATTCAATTTTTGGAGATATAAATGAAAATAATAATTTAAACAAAGTTATTTTAGCTCCAAAAAATGAAAATGTTGCAATGTTAAACAGAAAAGTATTAAACATATTAAATGGACCAAGTAAAACATATTACAGTATAGACAAAGCCATTCATAAGGGAGTAGATCAAACTGATTCAAATATATGTTTAGATTATCCAATTGAATACTTAAATTCAGTAAATGACGGGCTTTCTACCCATGAACTAAAATTAAAAAAAATGCAGTTGTAATGTTAATTAGAAATCTAAGTAAAAAAGATAGTGTATGCAATGGAACTAGATTGAAAATAACAAATTTATATGAACATAATATTGAAGCTACATGTGAAAAAACAGGAAAAATAGTACAGGTTGGTAAGGTAGATGAGGCTGGTTAGGCGGAGGTTATGGGGGAAGAGCGTGGAAGGGGAGATGAGGTGGGAAGGGTTTGTTATTGCACTTAAAAATGTTAATAGAGCTTTTTCAAAATTTAAAGTACTTCAACAAAACTTTAAAGTTAGTGACTGAGTTGATGAATAAGATTTGTTCGTAGATTGGGTGAGATAAGTTTGGGAGATAAAATACGGTATTTGAAGTAAATCAAATTAGTGAGGTCAGTAATGTAGCTAAGATTGAATTAGGTCAGGTAGTTGAAGATAAAAAAGTAAGTATAGTTAGTAGGGTTCTTAATATGGGTGAGAATAGTAAGTCGGGTTAAATAAGGCGAGTGTGTGCGGAGGGTAGGGTGTAGGTAAGGTGGTTGTGGGCTGGTAGATCAGATATTAAAATTAAAACTTTGGCTCTAATTAGAATTTTCATATAAAATCATATATCATTAAAAAGGTCTTGAGCTCAGCTTTCTAATTATGTCATTTTATGTCATTGAAATTTTTATTAAATACTTTTTGTTGTCATAAGAGGGTGCTGAACAAAGCCGTTTATCCTTTTCAATCCAAGCCTACCCCTACAAAATCATAAATCAGCTTCAACGCAATTTCGCGAGCTGTTACTGTACAGAAAGTAAGTTCATCTCATGAAGAATCTGTAAAAAAATTTTGTAGATTATTTTCCCGAGCTGAATTTCAACCAATAGGAACGCCGCATTTGACATTTGGCGGAGGGGTGTGGGTAAAATTATTTCGATAATTTGTCGGTTATTTCCAATTCGAACGTTTTGAGTCGCAGAGCAACTTGAATTGTTAGACTTACTCGAATCAGCTTTTGGTTTAGACCCGAGTCACTGCGGTGTATACCTATATATGAGTATTCATAGGTATATTCAGTTAGTAAACAAAAAGTAGTATGAGTAATATAACTATAACCGCAAAAATGTAAAATACAGCATTTCTATGGGTTGAAATTCAGCTGGGGAAAATAATTCAGCCGAATACCCCTCGTACTTGAAAATTTTAGATAATTTTCCTCCAGTTTTTTTGCACAGCAACCAGGGGGGCAAGTATGACAGGTTAAACTTTGTCAAACTTGCCCCGCAAAACACAGTCGGAAAATTATCGACAATTTTGAAGCACTAGGGGTATTACGACTGAAAATCGAGGCTTGCTTATACGAGATTGCGAAATTTGAAAATAATCGTGATTTTTTTATTATTTCGCTAATTACTACAGTAGTTTTCAGGGTGGGCAGTTTAAGCTAGAGATCTAAGATGAGTCAGGTCCAGAATGAATAAGGTGAGTAGGGTTTGTTGGTAGAGTGAGTGAGAGATGAGTGGGGGATTAAGTGTGGTATTTGAAGTAAGTGAAATTAGTAAGGTCTGTAATGTGGCTAAGATTAAAATATGTTGGGTGGTTAAAGATGAAAAATCAAGTAGGGTTGGTAGGGTTATGAATCTTTTGGTAACATATTGGTAACAATCTTTGGTAACAATTTGGTAAAATTATGATGAGTAAGTAAAGTTCAAACTGAACTCTCGTGTCTAATTTTATTTGATTTTGAGCACTTAAGTCTTTTTATGATTTTACTCGTTATTTTACCAAACATATAGCTTACGTATTGTTTCGATTAATTTTTATAGTCATCAATTATAATTAGGGGGTTGGCGAGCGGAGCGAGCAGGGGGTACCCCCCCTAGTATACTATATAAATGTCTTAACTTGCTTTCGAGTGGGTAATTAAGCATCCCACGGCTTTTACTGAAGGAATAAACTATTTCAGGAAAATTGCAATTTAAAGATTTTTTTTTTTATATCTTTTATTTATTTTTTCATCAGAGACAAACGAAGTTATCTGATAGAAGTTTTCTACTGGCGTAATTTTGTGTGCATCAACTGGGTTATTAATGCAAGCAATTGAGTCAGAACGGATACAAACGGATACTATCAGAGGAATCATGAACAGCCTTCCAGCTCTGCTACTGCCAATAATCGAAGTTAGCTTACCGTTAAAAAATGAATCTTATCCTAGATGGGTTTTGGCAGTAGGAGATTACTTCTTGTTCGATCAGTTTGATCATTCAATTTCAACGAACCTACACCTTTTGGTATTCAGTTTATTCTTCAACAGCATGTTCACTGGCGAAGACACGATTTACCTTTGCACAGTTCAGCATGTTTCTGGATTATTTGACATCGTCAGGTTGGTTAAAGATGGAACGCCAATCTTGACCTGAAACTTTGGGGATTAATATTTTCTTATGTCCAATGATGTACTAAACCAGATTTTGAAAATTCCTGCTCAAAACCTATTACATTCAGAAAGTTCTGCAACCCCGCAGCTTTCTTGATTTTTCAATTTTTAGGGAAAAATATTTTAAAGCCCTATTTTGATGAAATTGACCGAGAAGCTTCAAGTTTTTCAGGATCGAAAAAAACCCCAAAAAGTGCTTTTGGAAATCTCAATTTTTCATGGTCAATATTTTTCAAAGTAAGCTTTAAAAATATTTTTTCTTAAAAATTCATTAAAAAAAAAAAAAAAAAAAAAAATGCGGGGTTGTAGAATTTTTAAGGCTTCGAGTAGGAATTTTTTAAAAATAGGCTATAGGGTAAACCGTTGCGTAAGGCCCATTGGCAAGAAATATTAGTGACTTAGTTCATCATTTGGCGTAAGAAAATAATAATCTCCAAAGTTTCAGGACAACATCGGCCTTCCACATGTCGTAACATCTCCTTGTAAGTATCATTGTATAACTAATTACTCAACTGCAGTTATAGAGCGAAAAACATGTTCAAATCTGAAGATGATGTGAGCATGAACATGATGATATCAACTATAATATTACTTTTAATTATAAAATTTTTTTTCTTTTACTTAAATCTGTTAAACTTAGATGCTCCCAAGTGTTGGAAGATTCCTTCTGCATTTGTTTGTTTATAATAGTTACATTGTGCCCAATTGGTATTGCTGGACTGTGTTACAAGGTCTGTTAAGGGGGGGGGGGGGGTAGGGTCTGGCAATTTTTGAAAAATCGAATTTTTTTTTTTTTTCTTATAGTAAAACATTTCAAGAATGCTGTGTTAAAATTTCTAAGGGTTTGGAGCAAAACTCACAAAGTTACAGAGTTTTAAGTCTGGGGCCTTCGAGCGGAGCAGGTCGAGGCAGCTGCCCCTCCCCGCATGCTCTACGCTGAAGGCCCCTGCTAAGTCGGTCTTTGTAATCCCCTAAGACCCTTTTGTAAAAAGGGAGGGGCAGTGAACCCAGGTAGAGTATAAGGCGGTTCTAAAGGTCTGTGTGGAAAAAAAGACGTGTCAGTTTGACGGTGTTCGTTCACCAGAGCGGTCCGATTATTTTTCTTTTTATATTTCCGATTCGGTTTTTTTGGTTTTAAAATGGTTAGAACAAGTAAAGTGTCGAGAGAAACGCGTAAAACTGAAGGAAAAATACTTGGAAAACCAAAAAAAAGACCCAATCCGTTTAAAAATAATGACGTGCAGACAAAAAGTGCGTCAGCTAAAAAAATTCGGCTAAGTTCTCAACCGTCTGTGCCAGTGGATACCGAAATACATTATCGTATAGTTGACTTTCTGCAAGTGTTTACAACACTTTCAACGTTGGTAAATTGCAAAGTGTGCAACGGTAATGTTGAGTTCAAGTCGTGTAAGCCAGTAGGTTTAGCTTCCGATCTTCAAGTCAAGTGTGAACGCTGCGAAAATCGATACATTCCGTCAAGCAAAAAAAACGGAAGCAGATTTGAAATAAATTCTCGGTTTGCCCTCGTGACGAGGATTCTGGGTTTAGGACTCGCAGGATGCAATAAGTTCTGCGGTTTAATGGACTTATCAAGCAGTTTTTTGTGCAAAACTACTTATAATAATTGCATTAACAGCATATGCTCCGCAGTCCAATCAGTTACGGATAAAATTATGGCTTCTGCCGCTGAAGAAGAAAAGCAAGCGACGTCACATGAAGAAAATACAGCTTTATTAATGATTCTTCAATCAGCAGGAGTTGGTACTGGATGCAGCGCCCATGAGTACGCGAGGCTGGCGGACGAAACTCGCATAATGAAAGCCGACTCCGAAAGCGCCGCTCAAACCAAAGAAGGTAGAATTCGGCGAAGACAAGGACAAAAAAATGCCCTGGACATTGCTGAAGCTGCTGGTGACTTACTTTATGGAGCTGGAATAGATGATTCAGTGTAAGTTGTAAAACAAATAGTTTTTCTTCACTTTTTTCGTACCGAAAACTTCAAACGCGTTTTTCTCGAAACACTATTTTTCAAAGTCGGTGAAAGTTCTCATTTGAAAACTACTGCACCGATCTTTCTAGAATTAAACATACGTCTCTAATGCATAAAAAACCCGCCCCCTAGTGAGTTACTTTTTTTTTTTTTTTTTGGCTGAGTTTTAGCCATAAAATGGCCGGTTTTGGTGACCAAAAAACAGTGTTTTGGCTTCAAAACGTCGCCAAAACTTCAAAATTGAAAAAAAATGAAATTGATCCTACTAGGGGGCGAGAAAAACTAATATATTAACTAAATCTACTTTATTTTTTGATTTCAGATGAACCGTTCGCGAGTTACAGCCTTCACCGCAACTCATCTTTTTTTCGAAGCGCCTTGTTTGGTTGGCTCCCATTGCCTCAATTTTTAATATTTTGATCTGAAATTTTGACAGAATGTTCTTTGAATGTTGTATGATATGTACATAAATTCTTATTAAATTATAATAAACAGGAGCTTCACTATAAATCATCGAAAAATCATCATTTTTTGACCGCTCAGACCCTACTCCCCCCTTAATGTCTTGTCACCGTCTATATGTCATGCTAAATTAGTTTTAAAGAATATTATTTGAAAATATAATTAATACTTTTTTAATTTTCGAATAATTTTCAGATTTATACATTGAAAGATGATATGTACCAAACAACTGAATCAATCGCATTAGCAGTTGGAATACTCATTCAGTTGTTTTATCTAAATTGGGTGGGACAAAAAATAATTGATAGCAGTGAACAAGTATTTAGCAGCTTGTGAGTGAATACAAACTTATTACTATTTAAATTAATAATCATAAAACATTTATTACAAGTAGATACGCACGTAAATCGGTTTTAATAATCATGAGTTGTACACTCAATCCTCACAAAATGACTGCTGGAAAAATGATTATTCTTTCTATGTATACTTTTGGAAAGGTGAATTTCGTTTTTTAATTTTGATAAATATGCATTACATTCACATTATTGTTTTTTTGTTTCAGATGATGAGAACTTGTAGTTCTATTTTTGCTGTTTTTGCAGTTTTTCATCAAATTTTGATAAAATTGAGATCAAAATTTTGTTCTTCAAAGATAAAAAAAGCTAATCGTCAAGTGTACACAAATGATTTTATGCTACTAGTTTATGTAAATTGACACTTTGAGATAACCAAATCAATTATAATTGTTATGTATGAAAAAAAAAGATATATTATAGTAATACTCATCAAATAAAAAGTTTTTTATGTATTACGAAAGCCTTTATCCAATACATTTCAACTATCTTATTGTAAAAAATTAAAATTTTTAAAAATAAAATTTAATCAATAACATAAATTATTATTATTAGTAAATAGCTTAAATAAGTATAAATTCATCAAATTTTTTTTTATTTAAAAAAAAAACCATGATCATTAGTACATCAAAGTACGATTATAGTAAATTTATGTTAGGTTATAATTTTTTGTACTTATTGGAATCATATCTTGTGGTGATAAACTGTAAAATAAAAATTCTTTTTCCTTCAAAATAAGTTTAAGTTCAAGTTTAATTAACGTCGTAGTAGATATCTGAAATACCAAAAGTCGGATTACGAATCGGCTCGTACTCTAGTAGAAAAAAAGGTTTACTTGGTTATCAACTGAAGAAATATATTTAAATCTGTGAAATATTAAAACAAAAAAATGTTTATGAAATTTTTGTTTTCTTAATTTTTTTAGAATTTTGAAGCGATCACCAAGTTAACTTTTTTAGCGAATACTTTCGAATCAGATTTTTTCATTGATAGAAAGTGAGTAGTTTTATAAAAAGCAACATATAAGGTTTTTTCATGAAAAAAAAAAAATTCAAAACCTACTATATAATGGTACATAAAAATGCTTTACAATTCGATTTAAAAAATCATATAAATCTGAATCAAAGAAATATGAAAAGTTGAAAAGTCATTATTCACATATTTTTTTAGCTTCGGGTTCAAGTCGTACTGTTCAACAAGAATTTATTCATCAGTTTTGAAGTAAAAACAACCCGAATTTCTCTACGATAAATTTGTCAAAATAATAGAATAAGTAGTAGGTTTTGAATATAAATTTCAAAAATTATTATTCCTTGACAATTAAATAGAAAACCAGCAAAAAATCAACAGAAGATAAATAAAATATTGACGTACACAGAAAAAAAAGGCGGGCAAGGCAGTTTGTAATTGAATTTAATATCAAAGCGAGACGACACAAGTCGGTAGTTTGATTCCCCAAATGACCGCGCCCGGGATAATCCCGAGGGAATCCAAGCGCAGCCAAGGTTCGATTACACTTAACTTATAAGAAAATCGAAAAAAAACTAACCGCGGTACTGATTTATCTTTTATTTATTACTCGAGTCGCGTCAAATCACAAAAGTCTGGATAAATATTTACGAAAGTCTTTTGGCCCCAAAACATGAATTTATTTTTATTAACGTTTATTACACCCAAGTATTAAAAACAATCAGAGTACCTGATAATTTTTAAATCTATTTCGAAAGTAGTCATTTCACTGTATGATCTTAAAAATGGACAAACAATTTTTTAAACCATAATTCCAGAATTTTTATAAAATTTCAAATAATCTTATAGTTATAAAAACAATAAAATTTAAGCTCATGGTACCTCTTTAAGTAATTTAACTCAATGTCGGATAAATAATTAATTACAAACTCGCGAAACTCAGATAAATAAATTTTTTTTCATATTGCTTCACCTTCAATCTCAGAATATGTATTGTTCGATGGTCCCAGCGAAAAAAAACCTTAGCCCAAAATCTACCACGAATAAAGTTACTTGACGACTAAAATGCCTCTAAAAGGCTTTAGCTTAGTCATTTTATTCTTAATTATTATTCTGATAGCACTCTTATTTCTCAGTATCAAATTATGTAATGTTATTATTCCATAGCCAACAAATCTGATAAATCAAACCAAGCTGATAAAGTTTTTAAATATTTAAGTAAAACTGCAGAAGCGTTCGTTTTGTTATTGATTGGTTTAATTTGGAGCTGTAGCTAGTATCGTTTAGTCCCGTTGGTACAATCAGTTGAAGCAACAAGATCGTATCAGAATGAACATCCAGTATGAACTCTTTTAGATAAATAGAAAAATAATAACTATACTCAAATACTATTGTAATAACTAGCTTCAGAAAATTAACTAAAAAAATCTAAGAATAAATATCAATTGACATTGACATCGTTGATCCGACTGGAATTTTTCCAACTCGAGCGAAATGGAAGATTTATTTGATATTAATTTTTAGTCAAACTAATAATAATCTAATTTTAAAAAAATCTAAACTTATTGAAAAGCAAGAACTCAGACAAACTGCAAAATTTTCGATTGTTTAGAGTAGAAAATTTAAGACTTCGGAACATAATTACAGAATTAGTTATGTATGTAGACCGGAATTATGAATCATCAGACTTTTTGAAATGAAGTTTGTGCTATGAGTGATCAGAATGCCTCAAGACATACATAAAACAAATAGTTGTGCTATATAAATTAAAAGAATAAAATCCGCAGCATCATCCTGAATATACTGCAGATTTAAAAATTCTAATCAATATAGAAATGGAATGAGTAAGTGTTTCAGACATAAATTCGATCAATAGTATTTATTTCGAAAAACAATTATCGAAAGAAAATAAATTTTTTAGTAGAAAGAAGGTTGCCCTAGAAATTTAAACGCTTGGCGATGCAAAAAAAAAAAAAAAAAAAATTGCGACTTTGTCAATAAAATTGAAAGTTGAAGAAAAAAATGTTAAAATAGCACCTAATTTATTATCTTTTTTCATTTCATTTTTATTTATTAAATACTTGTACTTTTACAAATAAAATCTGAAAAATCCAGTCACAAGTCTCACAAGCTTTAAATCATCGCTACAACTACTTAAAGACTATATTAAATTTTTACTACATCTTTGAAAAACAATAATTCTTTTCCACCACTATCTAGATAATTTTACAGAACTTCATTTTAATTTCAAGACGTGTTAAATAAAACAATTAAATCAAGGGCTTTTAACAATGCTCTGAAATACGAAAATTTCCCTTGGATCAGAAAAACAATATATTTTAATCGATAAAATGACCGAAGCAAGTACGTTTATGTCACCAGTATCGATTTTAAAGTTTAAGTTTAGAAAAAATGAATTTACTTTTTTTTTCGTTTGGAAACTAGTTTATAAATTCGGTGCCACTGCAATTTTCAGACTATATTCAATATTTATACCAATCATTAGGAAAAACAGCTGTGCTTCACACTTAAGACAAACGATAAATCTACTTTTGCTTGTGACTATGTATCATGTATTTCGAAAAATTCTCCACTTTTCATTCACGAGGTACAGTTTGATCCAAGAAATTTAGATTTAAACTGCGATTTGAGGACCATTGGAGTTCTTATGTTCAGACTGACGAATCGTCAAAATTCTCCAGGGTACTTGAAAATAGTATTAATTTTGATAATTTATTATTGCAATCAAAAGACTAATTCAAACTCTTGCCTTCTTCATTTTTGACATCAACTTTGGGATTACGTCTCTGGTACAATATCTTGATATTTTTCATTTTTAAACAAGTGCTTTCCTTCAGCTTGGTCAGTTTATTCTTAACTCTCATCTTGATTCCAACCTTGTTTCTTATTCTGCTGTACTTGATCAATTTCTGTAATCTTCTTATCCTCCACATCAACATGCGATATCTGATGAATCTCACCAGCCTGGTAAAATATTAAAATATACTTGTATTTTGTGAAAAAAAATTGATTTTTCCAAAGTAAAATTTATGAAAATAGAGGAAAATTTCAGAAAAATGACGAAAGATTTTCAATATAATTAATAGAACAGTGAATTTGTAGTGAGACTAATAATTTATTCATAATGACAGACAATTCTAGCGTGTGGCAATAGAACTATAAAAAGGATATGTGTTACTAATCCGTTGATCCACGGGACCAAAAATTAAAATATATTTTTCTCCATACCAGCCGCAAATAAAACGACACTTGTGACTTTGTTTTATAAGCTCAAGAACTTACAGCCATTTTATTCGCGGCTGGTGTATCTAGAATATTTAATTGCAAGCTGGCCTCCAAAGGGTTTGTATGCGACGATAATAAAAACCAAGTTATCTATAAACTTAGCTTTTCATTGTTTATTTCATATTCCCCGGAAAAAACTTCAATTTAACTTTAAATTCTTGCTACGAGTCTCGCAATTTTAGATTCGTAATAAAGATTTTTTGTGCCGTATTATTTTACTTTTTTAATGTATTTTTTATAAAGGCAAGGTTGCAAAGATAATTAACTATAACCTCGCGAAACTTAGATAAACAATTTTATTTTTAATTGTCTGTTGAAAAACAACAGAACATGAAAGATGTAAATTAATGGCGTTTGACACTCTTTCAAACTCGCCATTCACCCTCAATCTCAAAATATTATTTATTTCAAATTTCTCATGAAAAAAATTTAGTTTAACATAAAAATCTTAAAATGATTTTCTCATGACTTTTCTCTTTTGTCAATATCAGTAATTAAGATTTTTTTCACTTAGTTTAATATTTTTAGAGTAGTCTTACTTTTCTGGAATAATTTACTAATTAATATCGTATGAAGTTAAAAATGATCATTACCTGCTATTGAGAACGTCCGGATAGAGTTTTTTCAAAACCGGTAAAAACATTTCGACGAAATAGGCTAAACAAGCCATGGACAAACCAATGTACAAGATGGGCAAGAATTTAAGCTCGTTTACCTCTTCTAATTTTTTTTTTATTTCAGTTCCATCATCTTCTTCTACGGTCACAAGTTTTCTTTTATAAATCAACATTGGCACCCGCAACAAGCCACCTTCTTGAATTCTACGATTTATTTTATCAATTTTCGATGCGTAAGGAGATGCATTTTTGAACAACCAATGAGTATTTAATTTATCAAATAGAGGTGGCTCGGCTATAAGGCTTTTTAATAGCAGACGACATCTAGCAGTCAATTTTAGCTCGGGATAAAACAAACTGCCGCTACCCATTGCTTTAGCATGGGGATAAGTACTTTTTATTTTTTGTAAAATTCGTGAGATAAATGTGTTAATAAACCGGATTCGGAAAAAATTTATTTAAATACTTTAAAAGTCAAAGAATCGATAAAAAATAATAAAAGTCTTGAGAAATCCGTCAGTAATTAGGAAAAAATTTGTTAAAAAAGTGAGAAGTGAAGTGAACATAATAGTTTAGGTTTTAATTCCAGGGAAAAATTTATTTATAAATTTGTTTTCATAAAAAATGAAAAATCTAGGTTGAAAAAGCTTTAAATAGATATTGTCAACAGTTTCAAGAGTTGATTTTTGAAAATTAAAGTGTTGTTAAAGTGCTTAACCTAAAAACAGATTCAAAATATCAAAGTGTAAACAATAAGTTATTTTATTTTTATTGTAAAAGCATTAAACATAAGTGAGTATATAAATTAAATTGTAATTATTAAACATGGTGCATTCATGTGGAGTGGTTGGCTGCAAGAGTCATTCTGCAAAAAATCCTGAAATCAAATTTTACTCAATTCCCAGTGTCCTATCCCTCAGTTGCAAATTCTATAAGAAACATGAGCTTGACTATATGATAAGTTTATCAAAAAAAAGACAAGAAAAATGGGTCAGAGTGCTAAAGCGTGGGCCTCTTTCAGATTCTCAGCTAAGAAATCTTAGAGTTTGCTCTGATCATTTTCTAAAAGGTAAATTTGTTTTTATTCATTTATATAATGCAACAACATAATGTTTGGCTTTTTGGCTTTACTCCCAGGATGTCCAGCTAAACTTCCCAACGAAAGAAGTCCTGATTGGGCTCCATGTCAAAATATGGGATACACCATTGGCAAAGAACTAAAAACTGGCTCAGATCTAGCCAGATACGAAAGAGCTGAGAATAGAGTAAGTTTTGCTAATTCATTTTGAATTGAGGAAGAAGTGCTTATAGTTAATTTGATTCAAAGTTATTATTAACTTATTATTTATTTTAGTCTTGTGTGTCCATCTCTACTCCAGAAAAAGCAGACAATCCTGACAAATCTATCTCACAATATCATGGCGATGATTCTGTTGACTCTGGTTTAGATATGTCCTTTATGAAAGATGCCAGTACCCAGACGGATATAAGTATGGAGGATCTAGAAGGCATACTGGAGGAGATCACAGAACTTATGAAAGCACTGGATATATCTGACAAAGAGAAATCAGATGTGGAAAAAAAATTTGATCATTTCATGCTTACTGAGGAAGCATTTAGAAATGATGATATAAAAACAAAATTTTTTAGTGGTCTTGCAACTAGTAAAACCCTTTTCCTGCTCCACGAAGCAATCGATCCTCACCTTGCTAATCATTGTAGATCCCTCTCCACCTTCCAACAATTAATTTTAACATTAATGAAACTGAGGCTTAATTTATCTTGTTCATACTTGTCTTATAGGTTGATAAAATTTCAAGCAAAGGAATTTCCAATTTAAGTAAGTAATATAAATTTTTGATTTTTAGATTTGGAATCTGTACAACTACGGTGAGTAGATATTTTAGAAGATGTGTGAATGTAATGTATGACCTTTTCCATCCCTTCATCCATTGGCCCGATAGAGGTACCCTGCATGCAACCATGCCTGAGTGTTTTAAAGAGTGTTTTGGGGAGTCCATTACAGTCATTGTGGACTGTTTCGAAGTATTCATTGAAAGACCACAAAATTTTCTATCTCGAGCTGAGTGTTGGTCAAATTATAAGCACCATCACACAGCAAAAAATTTGATAGGTATAACTCCTCAAGGTACGGTTTGCTTCATCTCAGACAGTTACGGTGGGAGGGCAAGCGACAAAATTATTACAGAAAAATCTGGATTTTTGGATCATCTTGTGCATGGTGATGTGGTTATGGCTGATCGTGGTTTTTTGATACAAGACTTTGTAGAAAGTGTGGGAGCTACAATGAAAATTCCAGCTTTCACTAGAGGTAATGACAATTCAATCAGAATATTTTTAACAATATTTTCTTTATTATAGTTCTTTCAATTCAAAATTTTTTCAGGAAAAGACCAACTGCACCCAATGCAACTTCAAGAAACCAGATCTATTGCTAATGTACGCATACATGTGGAGAGGGTGATTGGGGCCATTAGACAAAAGTATCAGATTTTATCTGGTACCATCCCTGTTACAATGTTGGTCAGTACGAGTAAAGAAATTAGTCTGTATGACCAAATTGTTCATGTGTGTTGCTTTTTGATGAATTTATGTCCCTCGATGGTCAAAAAAGAATAAATTTTTGAAGAATATTAAGATATATTTATTGAAAATATTTGTATCATTTGAGTAAGTATATCTATGATGTAAATAAAATATGTTTATATATATTTAAGAATAAATACAAATTATTTTAGAAATTGAGCTTAAAATTTAAATTGTGTTATAATTTTAAATACCCTGTAGTCCTTTTAAAATATAATAACCAATGATAAGTATGTATTGAAAACACGTTTTTATTTTATATATATATTTACAAGACTGTTAGAATAAACTAGTTTAGGAATAATTTTCAGACAAATGCTATTTTATGTACTAATATATCACTTTAATTATCACTTAAAGTACAATATTCAAATTCAGTTAAGCTGAATATCAAGTTTTATTTTGTATGATCTTGTACTAAAAAATTCAAATTTAAAACCTATACTTAGACTAACACATAATTACAACTTGGCATGAGCAGTTGAATCTTCGTAGTTCAAGGAGAGTTCCTACTTGAAAAATGTTATTTTAGAAACTATGTTGCTGTTCACTTTCTGAAATGAAAAAATAAATTATTGATAGAAGAAGAAAATTTTGAAAAGATTTTATTTAAAATTTGATTTTATTCTGACCTTATTCAACATTATTTTCACCATTCTCTGATACTAATTCTAATATCTTTTCTTTCGGTGAAGTAAAATACCTAGCCAAAAGTTCTGGAACAATAATGTTTTTATGAAAGAGTTTGGCTTTTAATATATTTTCAGAGAGAAAATCAGTTTCAATATCTGTACGAAGAAGTACAGTTCTTCGCTTGGACCAAACAACAAAATCACAGTATTGAGTTTCTGCACAGTACATCTGAAGTTGAACTTGAAAGAAATACTTGTGTGATGGATTCATGAAAAATTCTCCTTCTTCGTTTTTTAGTATAAAAGGATCTTTCATTTTTAGTAAATCTTCAAAATCTTTTGCAGGATCTTTTAAAGTGAATGGGCACTTAATCTCAACAATACCTGGTCCACAACAGTCACAACGAACTAAGGCATCTGGTGATGCACCTAACATGGGGTTTTCCATGGAAATTATTAATCCACTACAAATGACGACGAAGTTCCTGTGTCTTGATTTCATATTTTCAGTATAATGTTGCAAAGCAACTTTTTCATGATCTATGCCCCACTGCATAGAAGGAACTTGTTTAGTCATTTTGACAGGATAACATAATACTTTGATGAGAGAAATAGATGGTTTTTCTATAGATGTTGAGCAAGCACTCTTGAAATTTGAAGCGGTGATCCTACCAGCCCTTAATTGATACCAACTTTTTTTTCCTGCTTGTTGGACTGTTTCAAAAGCTGCAATCTCGTTGATCTGCTGATCGGTGACTGACAAGTCAACTGGTATATTTCTGAGCTCATCTAAACTCAGGTTCCGGTAACTTTTATCATAAAGTTCAGTTAATAGTGGGGGTAAATTTGTAGTTGCGGTACTGATTCTTGCTGAAGCAAAAGGTTCAATTACACTAAGAATTGATGCCTCAGGATCTGCTTCATCCAATTTTTTTAAAAAATTTTTCAGATGCTCTCCTTTTAGAGGCTCTACTTTCTGCATGTAAATATCTAAAAAAAATTTTATTTTGAAAAATTTTATTTTGTTAATATTCAAATGATGAAAATAGAAGACTTACCATCATAACTTGTACAATTCTTCCCCCAATCTATGTGATTAATTTTCTTAGCTACCACATTTAACTTTGTCTTGGGCACTGTCCAAGTGGATAATTTATCTGTGCAAGATTGTTCTTCATTGCTAGTACCAAAGTGCAAAGCAAAAGCGATAGCAGCTGTGTGACTGCAACACTCGCTTAATCCTGCCATGCAGGTGCAGTGAGCACTTGAGATGCTACCATTTGGTAAAACAATCAACCACGCCTTTAATAGTTTCTCATTCATCCTTTGGGAGTGCATGATCTATTAAAAGTTTAAATAGTAGTGCATTATCTAATAACAGTTGAAATAGTGTTTTATATCATATTCATGTATTTAATGTTGACACACACCTCACCTAACACAACAAAAATTTCTCCAACTTTTACAAAGTTCATATTTCTAATGAAACCTGCATCATAATACTTCCAGCCCTCTAAACTTTTAAAGGCTTTTAGTTGTTGGTGAGAACAATATGGATTATGCGAGTGCACTAAATAAGCAGATATATCTATTAACCAAATGGTTGGAAAATCTTTAACTTCAGTTAAAAAATGGTCTTTTGAAAAAGTATATGGATCATAATTATTTATCACAGATATTTTTTCCACATATCTTAACTTAATGTCTTCTGGAAGTTTATGGTAAATTTCACTCATTCTTAAAAAGTCACTGCAAAGCCAAAAGAATTATAAGTTATAACTTTGAAAAATTTATCATTAACATACATTGTAAGGTCACCAAAATTTGACAACTTTTTACCTGTAGATACTTCTATTTCATCCAACTCTAACGACTATTGCTGCAATAAAATTATAATAAACTTCTAATTATTTTTCTCAATGCAACTTCAACTAGAAACCAAGTATACACTAACCTAGTAGCATAGCTTTAACTTTTAACAAATTTTTACCTAATTACTGACGGATTTCTCAAGATTTTGATTATTTTTTATCGATTCTTTGACTTCTTAAGTATTTAAATAAATTTTTTCCAAATCCGTTTTATTAACACATTTATCTCACGAATTTTACAAAAAATAAAAAGTACCTATCCCCATGCTAAAGCAATGGGTAGCGGCAGTTTGTTTTATCCCGAGCTAAAATTGACTGCTAGATGTCGTCTGCTATTAAAAAGCCTTATTTTCATCACAGGATGTCCATAATATTTTTCAGACCCCAAAGTGTAATATCTTGCGATGATTTCTGTTGTCAAATATGATATATTTTTTGATTCTGCCAACATTGATAAATCTTTACGATAATTAGTACTTATAATGGCATTTTTAAGTATTGTTTTCAAATCTGGATCTCTTGTTTCAAAATTTTTAATTGAAGGATCTTCTATGTGCGGAGCATAATTCAACAAATCCTTGTAACTCTTGAATGGAATTTCTCTATTTTCGAAGTTGACTTTGATTAAATCCGTATAGAAATCATTCAAAAATTTTCCAAAAGCCAGAGTCATGCTTATGTAAATTATTTTATCTGCCAAAATAAATGGCTGCCATCTTATAGATTGAGATAAAAATAACCTAACGATGTCGAATACTTCTACCTTCTTAAGAATTTTGAAACGATAATATTTCATCAGCAGGACTAAGCTCATCAGAGTAACCAAGAAAGTTACAATGTAAAATAAAAGTTCAATAGACGTCGTGATTTTAGATGGTAGAGGTATTATTGGAACCAAAGCAACTTTATTATCAGTTTTTTCTCCTGTTGGTACAATCATATCTTGAGAATAATCAGGGTTTATAATCATATCATAAAAAACATCTAAATTCCACTTTTTCAAGTAACCAGAAAAAACATGATCTTTATAATTATCAAATTCAGGTGATTTTTTATAAACCACCTTAAAATTTAAGATAGTTATTATATAGTCCAATAAATATCGTTCAGTGCTCAAAAATTTCATCATTCCCTTTGACTTAACAACAAAGATATCAATAAATTCATAATCAATCTTCGACCTGAAAAATGGATAACCATTGACATTCTGCAATTTATCCGGAAAGATCGGAGTGTAACTGTTGTTTATCAAATTTCTTGAACTAGTGGAGTTGTAAAATGGATTATGATGGTAAATTGTGAAGTTTGAGTCGTCGATTTCAGCCAAAGAAAAATCTAGGAAAGACTTGCTCCAAGCGTATTTAAGGACGTTATCAATCTTAATTCGTTGTTTTAAGCCGATGTAATTGTAAAATATAATCAAACATTTTGGTCGCATTCTTACAGGCGATAATGATCTGACTAAATAATCGATGAAGCCTTTCACCTCAAGGAGGTTACTCGTGTGAAAAATAATCAATTCCTGAAGCAATTTTAGATTGTAATCAACTGGTAAAGTCTGCAGATCGGTAACGTTTGCTTCTTTTTGCTTCGAAATATTCTGGTAAGACAATATGGTCCCAACAGAATTATCATAAATCTCTGCTAGCCCACTTGAGCTTGCTTTACTCTTAGAAATGGAATCGGAAATAATGACAGTTATTGAATGTGGATTAACTTCTTGAAGGATCCGATCCATTACAGATCTAGTATTGGACCAGTTGCAAATTACATGCTTGAAGAAAATTGCAATATAAAACATGGAAGGAAACGAGATCTTCATTTTTGAAAAGTCCAAAGCGTATTTTATGTTTGAACAAGTGTAAAAGAAGTTTCATGGTCTGAAGACGAAAGAAAACTGACGACACTTTTGAAGAAATATTACCCGGGTAAGCTCAATTGATTATCAATTTTCGAAGACTCCTTGAAGGTAAAAAAAAAAGTATCGATTTTTTCTTACCAGAAACAAAACACATTCAAGAAGCTTCTAACTTTTGAAACATTTTTTCAACTAAAAAATTCTTAAATTTCCAACAGTGTTCAACATTTAAATGTCTACAAAAAGTTTATCCGCTAAGCAAAACACGATGTCCTGTACTCAATACCGCACCCGAAGTACCTTCAAATAAAATAATGTTTTTATTGATAACATTTTACTCAATTAGAAAACTAATCAAAATGAATAACTCGTCCACATAGCTTAGTCATTTTGTGATTCTAAATAAATCCTACCAACCCTTTTAAATTTTAGAATATTTTAGTAACGCGGCAGATGTATTCTTTTTGTAACTGATTAGTGTAATTGGAGCTGTAGCAATTATTTGTTTATCTTTTAGTCCTGTTGGTACAATCAGATGATTAATCAAACAACGAGATCGTATCAGAGTCCACATCCAGTTTGAACTCTTTTAAATGAATACATAGAAGGTAATCATTATTGTTATAAAATTTATAAATAAACTAAAAAATCTAAGAATAAAATCTAATTGACATCGTTCAGGTTAATTAGACTAGAATTTTTCTAACTCGAGCGAAATAAAACATTTATTTGATAATAATTTTTTTTTTCAACTAATAATAATCAAAGCCAGCGGTAGCTGGCTTAGGGAGCCCTATTAAAAAAGTTCACATGTAAATTCACGTGAGTATCCACGTGATTCATCCAATCTATAAATCCACTTGACCAAATTAAAAAAAAAACTAAGTTCCGCATGTAAACATTTTATAACTTATTTAATTTTTTTACTAACAAAAAAATTTTTTCAGTTAAATGAAATATTCCAAGTTGAATTAAGTACTTTGATTTTTTTCTACACTTTTAGGAAATTAAAAATTTTGACACTTATAAATTCTTCGGGACTTGATAAAATTATGAGTTTCGAACTTTTTTTAGAAATTTACAGCATTTAGAATTTTTTAGGAACTTGGAATTTTCATAGGCTTATAATATAATTGTTGTTGACTTGGAAATTTTTCGGTCTGTGGGATTTAAAAATTTATCTAGTCTATAAGAAATTTTTTTGGTTCTTTCGGACTTAAAAGATGTTCAGTCTGTTTGAATGTGCAGACTGAGAAATTTTTTGAACCGCAGACACTTAGAATTTTTTCAATCTCCGGAACTTAGATATTTTTCGAACCGAGAACAATTAGAATTTTTTCAGTTTCTGGGACTTAGAAATTTATTTTGTTTTCGGACATGGAAATTTTTTAAACCGCAGTCACTTTCAAAGTGAGTTAAGCCTGTGAAATATAGAAATTTATTTTGTTTTTAGACTTTGAAATTTTACAAACCGTGTAAAAAAAATTAAGATCTTAAAAAGATCTTTTGAAGACATATCTTAACTATGGGCTATTTTTGAGATGTTTTAAGACAAAAAAATTATGTTTTATTTTTGATATGTATCATTTCAAAAATGTCTGAAAAAGTTCTTTTGAAGGTAAAAATTACTTATTTTTTCGTTAATTTTTATATGTATGATACGAAGATGATTTTTAGATCTTTAATCATTTTGAGATAAATTTTAGATAAATTTGAGATATTTTTTTTACGTAACCTCTTCTCTTAAAGATATTTATAATAGTTTTTAGAAATGATAATAAGGCAAGTGATAATAATTGCAAGATTAACTTTGTGTATTTAAGATTATTTTAAAGATCATTTTGTGATGAACTTTCGATATTATTTATGCGCGTTTTTTTAAAGATATATATTAATATCTTTTTAAAGATAGCAAGATTCTTTAAAATAAATTTTATACGATCTTAAAAAAATTTTCAACCAGCATTTTAAATATTTCAAGATTTTTTTTTAAAACAAATTAAATTTCATATTTTTTTCAAATTAAAGAGTTTACCGTGAATTAATTTCGTAGAGCCCTGAGGACTCGGGTACAGTCTGTGCATGATCGCGGCTCACCTTTATTTTTCTTCAATCGAGTTCCTGAAAAAGGAAAAAAAAATTGCCACAAAGTATCATTCAATTATTAAACACCAAATTTAAATTACTGCTGCATATTGAAGACTTATCTGATCGTATATTCTCCGGTAGAAGTTCAAACGGATAACCAACTTTTATTCGCTCTCTTGACTTCTTTCGCTACTTTGTATCATTTGTCTGTTGATTCTGTATTTTTACTAGTTGTTGAACACATTTTTATTTTTATTTTATATAATTTACATTAAAAAAATATATCTTGAAAACTTAGCAATATTGGTTAAACTTCGTCATCTCGGTATGCTGAAGTTTAACCAACATTATCACCAATAACGACGTGTGCACAGGTCGTTGTTATGAATACGTTCGATTCGATCGATCGTCTTAGCAGCCAAATTCATTTTGTTTATTCTCGTATTTTTTGTAACCATACAAAGACGGTAAAATATCACCAATATTTTTTTGAGTATTCAAGATATATTTTTTAAATGTAAATTATATAAAATAAAAATAAAAATGTGTTCACCAACTAGAAAAAATACAGAATCGACAGACAAATGATACAATGTAGCGAAAGAAGTCAAGAGAGCGAATAAAAGTTGGTCAGCCGTTTGAACTTCTACCAGAGAACATCCGATCAGATAAGTCTTAAATATGAAGCAGTAATTTAAATTTGGTGTTTAATGTTTGAATGATACTTTGTGGCAATTTTTTTTTCTTTTTCAGAAACTCGATTAAAGAAAAGTAAAGGTTAGCCGCGAAAATGCACAGATTGTACCCGAGTCCTCAGTGCTCTAGGAAAGTAATTCACGGTAGACTCTTTAATTTGAAAAAATAATGAAATTTAATTAGTTTCAAAAAAAGGTCTTGAAATATTCAAAATGCTGGTTGAAAATTTTTTTAAAATCGTACAAAATTTATTTTAAAGAATCTTGCTATCTTTAAAAATATATTAGTTTACATCTTTAAAAAAACGCGCATAAATAATATCGAAAGTTAGTCACAAAATGACCTTTAAAAAAATCTTAAATACAAAAAATTAATCTTGCAATTATTATCACTTGCCTGATTATCATTTCTAAAAATTATTATTAATATCTTTAAGAGAAAAGGTTACGTAATTAAAAATATCTAAAATTTATCTTAAAATGATCAAAGATCTAAAAATCATCTTAGTACCATATGAAAAATAACGAAAAAATCAGTAATTCTTATCTTTAAAAGAACTTTTTCAGACGTTTTGAAATGATACATATAAAAAATAAAACATTTTTTTCGTCTTAAAATATCTCAAAAACAGCCATTGTTAAGATATGTCTTCAACAGATCTTTTTAAGATCTTAATTTTTTTTATGCAGTTTGAAAAATTTCAAAGTCTAAATAAAAAATAAATTTCTAAGTCCCACAGACTGAAAAAATTCTAAATGTCTGCCGTTCAAAAAATTTTTATGTTTCACATACTTAACTCACTTTAAAAGTGTCTATGGTTTGAAAAATTTCTAAGTCCAAAAACAAAATAAATTTCTAAGTTCCAGAGACTGAAAAAATTCTAAGTGTCTGCGGTTCAAAAAATTTCTAAGTCTTAAAGAATAGATAAATTTTTAAGTCCCACAGACCTTAAAATTTTTAAGTCAACAACAATATTATATGAAAATTGAAATGTGAAAATTCATCCTATGAAAATTCCAAGTTCCTAAAAAATACTAAATGCTGGTAATTTTCGAAAAAAGTTCAGGGCTCATAATTTTATCAAGTCCCGAAGAATTTACAAGTGTCAAAATTTTTGATTTCCTGAAAGTGTAGAAAAAATCAAAATACTCAATTCAACTTGGAATATTTCATTCAACTGAAAAAACTTTTTTGTTTATAAAAAAGTACATAAGTTATAAAACTTTTACATGTGGAACTTAGTTTTTTTTTTTAATTTGGTCAAGTGGATTTATAGAGTGGATGAATCACGTGTATATCCACGTGGATTTACATGTGAACTTTTTTAGTAGGGAGGGTTTTAAGACTGGCCAGTGCTACTGCGCTTTATTTACAGAAACAGAAGTTACCGTAACCTCACTTGCACTTTTATTTAAAGGTTTTATGAAATATTTTTAACTATTCACAATTATGCATGACACTTATTGTTTAGACCATTTTTGTAGTTTCACATCTTGGAATAATTATATTAAAATTCCGCGTTTTTGAAAACAGCCGAAAAAATTCTCTGCACTTTCTGTGGCGACCCGTGGAAACCCGCCACAACAAGCACAGCGGCAACCGCGCAAGCAGAACCTGGCACCGCGCGCTGTGTACTGTGCGGCGCTCATGGACAGCGCACACACCAACACCGATGCAGCAAGGCGGCCCTTTTGGGCCTGAGCGTCCCTGTTCGCAGGGGGCCCCCCTAGTCAGTCTTGCACCGCCACGCACGCCGTGCAGAGCCCAAGCCACGCTCAACCGAGTAGCTTGGTCAAAATAATCTTTATATTCACTTAAACTAAATACATTCTTAACTTGTAATCAGTCAACATTAATTTTCATTTTATCATTAAACTACAGTTAACCTAACAAGTGCTTTTATTATTTATCAATCCCTTTTCTCACTCACTGATATAGAACACGCCTAAGTCAAATTCAACCGCCCGTCAAGCTGGTAACTTGACGTGCATGAACCCTAAAATACCACATTGGTGACCCCGAGTTTTGAAACATTTTGTGAGTGAAAAAAGCGTGATTTTAAAAAACAATAAACTTTGTGAAAATTCGAAAGTGAAAGTGACGCCGCGTCAGTTGCCGCCATTACGGCGTCGGTTTTCTGGAATTTTCCACGCCATTAGAGCGTCTCTCTCCCTCCCCCACAAGACGCTACCGCCCCCACTTCAGTTTCCCGCCACTGCACCGACGCGCTCAAAGTGGCTTGGCTACGCTTACTGAAGTACGCGCGTGAACATTTAACAAACAGTGCAAAATTTTAACTGTGCTGTACATTTTTTAAAAATAACTTTGGGTTTTGGTTGCATAAATGTGGCACATGATGTGTCATGTACCATACACCCCGACAAACACGTGCTGCTGCTAAGCGCCAAGTGGAAGAGGAACACCGTGACACCAGCGAGCTGCAGGGAGAACAACCAGCCGGTACGCCTCCACCTGCTCCAGAGGAAGAGCTTGCCGTACAAACAACCAATCCTCCTGACCAAAAACTGGAAAAACTTTTTGGTGACCTCACCCTTGGAGATGACAAACCGTCCACTCTGATGAAACGTATGAGGGAATTAGCTCAGGGTACATTGGACGACAAGGCGCTACGAGTGAAGTGGTTCAAGGCCCTCCCAAGCAAGGCTCAGATGATACTTCAGCCACTTAAAAAAAGCAGCATAGACGAGCTCACCGAGGCGGCCGATGAACTACTGGTACTCATCCGCAGCAGCCCCTCAGCGGGAGTTTTCGCCGTCCAGCCTGAGCCACAACTTCCTCGAGGCTCTTCTGTAGCTGCAGCAAGTCACCAGGACAACAGCCAGCTTAACGCCATCGCCAATACAATGGGTCAAATGCTTGCTGCAAATCTTCAACTTTTAGCTGAGGTACGCGCGCTGGTTGCAGGTCAGCAGCGCCACAACAACAACTTCAACAACAACGGTGGTGCACCACGTGGCCGCAGCCGCAGCCGCAGCCGTCCTCACAGCCCTGGACCTGGCATACCGGGAGTATGCTTTTACCATTCAAAATTTGGCTCGGCTGCCAACAGATGCCTGCAGCCCTGCAACTTCAATAACGGCCAGCCTCTGCAGCAGAGGGAAAACTAAGGCCACTGTCGTCTGTTTCGGCGGTAGACGACAGGCAACCAGTTAAAACACCTCAAGAAAGCCGCCTCTTCATCTGGGACCGGAACTCAAACAACACCTTCTTAGTGGATTCCGGCTCAGTTTTATCTATATTACCTGTTACAGCTCTAAAAAACACTCTACAGCCCGCTGGTCTCAAGCTGCACGCCGCAAACGGGACCACCATCAACACCTACGGTCAGCAGTACCTGGAGCTTAACCTGGGCATCCGAAGGCCGATCAGGTGGGCCTTCACCGTTGCTGACGTTGACAGACCCATCATTGGCGCAGATCTACTGACCCACTACGGTCTGGTCATAGATCTGAAACAACAACGACTACAGGACCCAGAAACCACGGTTTCGTCTGGAGGCTTCACAAAACCAACTAACCTCCACGGATTCTCAGTGGTTGCAGCTTCCTACGTTACGGACGCACCCAAGCAGTACCACAGCCTTCTCAGGGAATTCGAACACCTTTCTCTTCCCAGAGCAGCACCCAACATGGCTTTCAACTCGGACACCATGCACCACATTGAAACTAAGGGACCACCAGTTTTTCAACGAGCCCGGCGACTGACTGGCGAAAAACTGGAAGCTGCGAAGCGAGAGTTCAAGCTACTTGAACACCACGGCATCATCAGGCGCTGCAACAGTCCATACGCCAGCCCCATCCACCTGGTGCAGAAAAAAAATGGTTCTTGGCGCATAACCGGAGACTACCGATGGCTCAACAACCAGACCATACCGGACAAATACAGCATTCCTCGGATCGAAGACCTGCTTGCCACTAAAGTTCACGGTAACAAAATTTTCAGCGTCATCGATCTCGAGAAAGCCTTCTACCAGATCCCTGTGGCGCCAGAGGACGTACCAAAGACAGCCGTCTCGACGCCCTTCGGGAACTGGGTCTTCTTGAGAATGCCACCAGGTCTCAAAAACGCCACCCAGACCTTTCAACGTTTTGCAGACTTAATTTTTCAAGACCTGGACTTCGTCGTCTGGTATATAGATGACATTATGGTAATGTCAAAGACGCACGAAGAACACCTCGAACACCTGCGAATCATCTTCGAGAGACTAGCAAAATACGGTCTGACAATGAACGCCAGTAAGTGCTCTTTCGGTCAAGAAGAGGTAATATTCCTAGGTCATAAGATCACTAGCACTGGCTACTCAGCCCCAGATGCCAAGGTTGAAATAATAAAAAATTTTCCCTTGCCTGAAACTTGTCATGCCATGCGCGCCTTCCTAGGCACCATAAATTATTTCAGATCGAGCATGCCGCATGCAGCACAGCACCAAGCCGTCCTCAATGACTGTCTCAAAGGCTCCACCAAGAAACGTGACATGAAACGCATCATTCACACTCCGCAAACACTTGAAGCCTTTGAACAGTGCAAGCAAGCACTCATCACAGCCACAAAACTCGCTTATATTTCACCAACTGGACAGCTGGTGCTAACAACAGATGCTTCAGACGTCGCCATCGGTGGAACACTTGAGCAACACGAAGGCAACATCATCCAGCCGTTGGGTTTCTTCTCTCGCAAACTCACGAGCACAGAGAAGAAGTACAGCCCTTACGATAGAGAACTACTTGCAGTTTTCGCTGCCATCAAGTTCTTTAGACACATACTTGACGGTCGTGAGTTCCGAACCCGGACCGACCACAAACCACTGGTACAAAACAGCCACAGACGGCCCAGCGAAGACTTGTCACCAAGAGTCCTGCACCAGCTCGACTTCATATCGCAGTTCAACACCAAGCTTGAACACATCAAAGGTGAGGACAACGTTCCAGCGGATACTCTCTCCCGCATCAATGCAATCACGATGCCCACCTTACTCGACGCCGCCACCATCCGTGCAGCACAGCAACTGGACAACGAGTTGGAGCAAGTGATCGGACAAACTTCGCTGAACCTGCAACTACTGGACCTGGAGGACAACCCCGTCATTTGTGACGTCTCCACTGGCGTCGTGCGACCCTACCTGCCCGCATCTTTGCGCAGGGTTGCATTCGACGTCATCCACGGTCAAGCTCATCCCAGCGGTCGAGTGACAGCTCGAGCGCTGACACAAAAATTCGTCTGGCCTGGTATTCGCAAAGACGCCATCCGATGGTCGCGCGAATGCGTTCCATGCCAAAAATCAAAAATATCTCGGCACAACAGGACAACACCACAACACATCCTTGTTCCTGGCACGAGATTCAACCACATCCACATCGACATTATTCTGCAACCACCCGCCGACGGTTACAAATACTGTCTCACCATCGTGGATCGCTTCACCAGATGGCCACAAGCAGTACCCATGAAGGACATGCTGGCCGAAACAGTCGCCTGGGAGCTGTACCGACACTGGATCTGTCAATACGGTACCCCCATCACCATAACATCAGATCAAGGAAGTCAGTTCGAGTCAGATCTTTTCAAGTCCCTTGGCCGTCTAGTGGGACTTTCCAACAAAATCAGAACGACTTCTTGGCACCCACAATCAAATGGCATGTGTGAGCGGATGCACAGGACACTGAAAGCCGCCCTCATGTGTCACTCTGACAAATTCCCGTGGACCCAGATCCTTCCGACAGTTCTGCTTGGTCTACGAACATCTTACAAGCCGGACCTCGGCGCGTCACCAGCTGAAATGCTATATGGAGCAACCATCCGCATTCCTGGTGAGTTTTTTATCACTCGTGACTTACCAGTAAACCCAGTCACTTTCTTGCAGAAAATCCGTGCACATTTCCAAGCCTTGCAGCCTGTACCCTCGGCACATCACATAAAGCCGGACAAGCAGTTCGTCTTCAAGGACTTGGCCACCAGCACACACGTTTTTCGTCGTGTCGACGGAGTCAAGCCCATGCTGACACCTCCGTACACAGGACCACATAAGGTCATTCGGAGGTTAGACGAAAAACGCTACGTCATCGACCAGGATGGTGCAGAAAAAACTGTCTCCACTGACCAACTTAAGCCTGCATACCTGGAACGTCTGGATCATGTCAGGTTACCACAGGTGGAGCACAGCCAAAATCCTGAACCTCAGCCCTCAACCTCAACCCAGGGCAACAACGAGTCTGAGCCACGGCAACAAGCTGCTCCTCAACAAAAACAAACAAAACAATCTAAGACACAGCATCAAACTACCCCTCATCGACAACAACAACCAAGCGCGGAGTCTGAGCCACAACAAACATCTACTCCTTCGTCATCTCAGCAAGAACCTTTCCAGTGGAACCTTGGCCACGAACTTCAACAACTCTTTTCAGTTCCTCAGCAGCAACAGCAACAACAACAAGCTCCTCAGCAACAGCAAAAGCCACCACGGAAAGTTCATTTTTCGCTCCCTTCGCTCCTTCGTCCTGCGAAGCTCTCTGGAGAGGGGGTAGCTGTGGCGACCCGTGGAAACCCGCCACAACAAGCACAGCGGCAACCGCGCAAGCAGAACCTGGCACCGCGCGCTGTGTACTGTGCGGCGCTCATGGACAGCGCACACACCAACACCGATGCAGCAAGGCGGCCCTTTTGGGCCTGAGCGTCCCTGTTCGCAGGGGGCCCCCCTAGTCAGTCTTGCACCGCCACGCACGCCGTGCAGAGCCCAAGCCACGCTCAACCGAGTAGCTTGGTCAAAATAATCTTTATATTCACTTAAACTAAATACATTCTTAACTTGTAATCAGTCAACATTAATTTTCATTTTATCATTAAACTACAGTTAACCTAACAAGTGCTTTTATTATTTATCAATCCCTTTTCTCACTCACTGATATAGAACACGCCTAAGTCAAATTCAACCGCCCGTCAAGCTGGTAACTTGACGTGCATGAACCCTAAAATACCACATTTCCACCCTTCAACGTTCGATTTTTTAAAAATTTTCGGCATTTCAGATGGATTCCGATAGATGGCGTGAGAGCGCCTGCGTTGCCAAAATCTAAATCTTGAAAATTAAAATTTTTAATTTTTTCAATTAAGATGTGTTGATCTTATTAAAGAAAAAAATTTTAATTATAAATTTGACTATAAATTTTCGTGAGAGGATCTAAAACATTTTTTTTCGTAAAATTGATCTATCTCATGTGAACGTTTTGATGCGGCCACCGATGCCGAACAGTGATGAATTCGAGAAAGTGGACATGGGGACATAGCGGTTACTTCAGGTCCTAGAAGTCCGACCAAGCGGTAAGTTCAAGTCGTAGCGTCGCGGCTGACGATAAAAATAGGTCTGTTCCGATATTTCTCCTAACGAAAAATAAAAATATTGTCTGCTGGCGCAGTGGCTCCTGGCAGACCAAAATAACACACCAAAAATTTTCAGTTGTAGTTGTAACGCAATAATAATATTTTGATAAAAGTTTAAAAAACATTAAACCTTAATTAGTGGTAAGTTTATAGAACTAATTATATTTTACAATTTAAATGATGTAAACAAAATCAAATTTGATATAAATTTATTTCAGAGTTTAATTTTTTATTGAGACTCTGCCAGCAAAATTGATTTGATTTGTGCAATAATGATTTATTTTTCCATTATAATTGATCTATAAAGCTCTTTGATAATAGTTAAACTTCAAGATAATTTAGCAGTTGCACAGAGAAGAAAATAATAGACCTATGCAATGGTTTTACTTTGATGCATTTTCTGAAGGAGAGTATAAGATGAACTTTAATAATGCAGTACTTTCTAATACAATACTGCAAGAATTTTAGCAACATGTATGTATTTGATTGGTTTAAAAATTATTGAAAAAACTAGATTTTTTAATTTACTGAAATTACTGATTAGGTACATTCTTCAATTACTATATAATTAAATTAATTCAAGATAAAAAAATAATTTCTGGAAAAATATGCTTAAACAGTCATTTCAAATTGGTGTACGCAAGATTAAGAAAAATAATGGAAGTAAGTTTAAAAAAAGGTCGACCAAAAAATATATTGTTGCTTTTACTTAACTTAACTCTTAATCATAATATTTTACATGTATCCTGTTATATAATTTTCTTATAAATTTAAAAATAAACTTGAGTATATAAAAAACATTAAAAATTAAAATTTTTTATTTATTAGTTTGGTCTTGTCCAATGATAATTTATTGAAGAAATTTGGTACTCGGGGGTTTTCCAGGCTGCTGATCACAAATCCAACATTCATTTGACCTGTGTAAATTCTACTTATTCAAGGTTGAAAGTTATTTTTTCTCAGGCTCTTTTCAGACTTTGATGTCTGTGATTGATTAGAAACTGAGTAGTCGCAGGGGTTTTTGGGGTTGCTGATTACAAAAGTGACCTCTATTTTCTGATTTGGCCTATGTAAGGGCTACTTACTAAAAATTCATTTTCAACAGTATTTTTTTAAAGCTTCACAAATGGAAATTTTTGGGGTTGCTGATTACAAATTTGAATTTTATTCTTAAAATTGAAAGTAAAAGTAAAGGGCTACATATGTAGGGTAAAAATTTATTTTCAATAGCATTTTTTTGAAACATCATATAAGAGGGTTTTTGTGGTTGCTGACTATGAATCTGATATTCATTTTTAAAATTGACCTACGCAAGGGTTACTTACTTAAGGTAAAAATCTATTTTTAATAATTTCTTTTTCAAACTTTGTCTACGGGGGTTTGTAAGGTTGCAGATTACTAATCAGACATTTATTTTTTAATTAGGTCCACTTAAAGGGATACTTATATAAGGTAAAAATTCTTTTTTAATATCATTTTTATCAAACTTCTTGAACGGGGTTTTTAAGGTTGCTGATTAGTAATCTGACCTTCATTTTTAAAATTGACCTATGTAAGGGCTATAAAAACAATATACAATTTCTTATAAAAATTTTAAAATTTAATATATTTTGACATGAATTTTTAACATTATATTTTATATACTTAAAGTAATAATATATTTTTAAACTTTTAGTTTTAATTTTATAACAAAATAATAATTGAATTCTCAAGTTTTTCACTGTTTATTTATTATCTTCTGTCTCTATTTGAATCCTTTGAATACCAATTATTCTTACGATAGTTTCTTCTATCATTGAACTCTTTGTTCTCGGTAGAATCTCTTGTAAAATTGAAGTTACCGCGATTTTCTGAAAAAGAATAAAATATTTATATCGATTATACATTATACTATGAAGTTAAGATATAATAGAGTTGACAACTTTTTGAAATTTATAATATTTTTTTGCTTATTTAGTTAAAATATCGAAAAATAATCGACACGTATTTTTTCTTTCTTTTTCTTTTTTTAAAAAAACCAAAATTAAAGGAAATAGAAGTGTTTAAATTTTTTAAAAGTTCGATAAATATATATATATATACTTAAAATGGAATTTCGGGCCGATGACGTCATCAGCCCGTACAACTTTTCTTAATTTTTTTCTTACTAAATTTTGATTTAAAAATTCTAACAATCAAGTACTTTAAAAAAATATATATTTTTAAAGTATCAGTTGCCAACCTAACAGAAAACTCATTACGTGTTGATCGGCCTAGAGCCTTGACGAGAAGTGAAGTTCCTTCAACTTTGATTTTTTCCTCTGCTTCCTGCCATCGATGTCTTTGAAAAGCTTGTTGACGGTTTTTCACCCATCGTCCGGCTCGGCTGTTGTGAAAACCTGTTTATGATAGAGTTTAATGAATAATTGACATAATCAATGTAATTCTTATGATTTTAATTGCACAACTATCAAAACAAATTCAAATATAATTTATTTATGAAATTAAATTTTTTATAAATTTTTTTCAAGGAGACGTTACCACCTTTGAAAGGCTAATTTGTAATATATTTATAAAATATTTTTTTATGTCTAATAATGAAAAAAAAAATCATTAATAAACTAAACCCAACAGAAATTTTGAGCATGATGCATTCTGCACTCGTAAGTTGCAAATTTATGGCAGCTTTTGCTGCCATTAAAGCATTAAAACAAGCGTAAAGCTAAACTTGAGCCGTTTGTCTGATGAGAACTAAAGAATTGATAATATTTAAAAAATGTCTCTACTAAAAAAAGAATACTTCAATTTTACGTAAATAGTTGTCAATTTTGAAAAATATGTTTACCAGACAGCAGTCAGCAACACTAAACTACCTTAAGGTTCTTTAAGGCTAACGACATTTATGTGGTGGCGTGCATTGTATAAAAGCCTTAAGAGTTACTTTGACACTGCAGCAGACAGCTGTTTGTATAGAAAACTAATGTAAATATAAAAAGTCTTAACTGTTTGATTGTTTACCAACGAATGAAATTTATGTATTTCGGAATAAAATTCATCAGCCTATGCTAAACAAAGTATGAAATATAGGAAGAAATTGTTATTTTGTAAATTGCAACTACTTGAAGAAGAAATTAATAACACCAGCTCATATTACTTAATATTGAAGAAGACATGCTTAAAAATAAAAGAATATGAGTTATTTAAAAGTATGTAAGTTCAGCAATTGGGAATTAGTTATTAGTGATTTTATTCATCTCTAGAAATAATAAATTTTGATGACTTTTTTTCCAAATAATATCTCATTTTAAACTTTCTTTTTAATTGCAGAATCACAAGAATCCATGGGATGGATTTATGGATGTCTTTTTTTTTTGTGAATGTATAATATTGTTTCATTTTTCACTTACTAAAGTTTTTATCCTTCCACTGGGATTTTATTTTATTTTTTTTATCATTCAAATGACTTTGAGGCTGCCTGTATTCAGTTGCAGATGTTCCTGATATAAATGAAATTATTTATTAATAAATTTTATGATTAATAACCATTTTAATTATAGTCAACAATAAAATTTCATCAACACAAATAAACAGATGTTAACATATTATATTAATGAAGAAAAAAGGGTGAAAAATTGTAATCAATTGCAAATGATAGATAAAATTTCAATTTATCAAACATTTTTCTAATATATGTGAAAGATCTACTATGCATATATTTAGATTCTGACTAATTTTTGTAAAAACCTTGACAATGATTTTATTTTATAGAAGAATCAATTTTTTGTCCAAGTCATCTTACTGAAATATCTTTTCTTTAGGTATAAAAGTGTTTTCATAATTTTACCGCTCTTTTCTTTTTCTTTCTTTTCCTCTAATTTTTTTTTTTTTTTTTCCAATTGTTGTATTTTGTTATCTAGTTTTTTGGCTTCTTCCAGTCGGCTTATTTCAGCTTCAAGTTCTGCGACTTTTTTTTGCTTTTCATTCATTTCATCTTCGCTGGCCATTGCTTCTGTAAAATTTAATGAATTTTTAATTGATTAAAATAAGCCAATAAAATTTCCCTGTTGCATTGTTATTTTTGATTAAGCTGTTCATGAAATAAAAAACTTGGATGATAATACTTTTTTCTGCTAGATAAAAAATACAAGTTCATTCATGTTCTTTAGTAGTACTATACATAAAAGTTTGTTTTATGATTATTTGATTTTAAATGAATGAAAGATTTCATAATTTGCAAACAAAAATAACTTATTTTTTTATTTATGTAAATTATAAAAATATGACAAATATTCAAGTAAATATAAATTAAAAAAATAAATATTAATTAGAACCTCAAAAATTAATTGTTGCAATATCTTTCATTTTCTAAAACTTTGTTTTCTATAAAATTTAAAAAAATGTTATTTTAAAAATGTTATTTAATTTTTTCAAAAAAAAATATATATATTATTATAAATATATATATATTAAACAGTGATGGTGTATTCTACCAACTTTTTTAAAGAAGTAAATAATGTTTATTTATTTTAATTCATCTTGCTACTTAGGAAAGCTTAAGAGTGTTAGATGTATCACTGTAAGTAGATTGATAAAATAATACTGTAGTGAACAGTGCAACAAATTTCTTACAACTTACTATGTTTGCATAATATTAATTGATTCTGTCTTGAAACAAAAGATTTTGGTGTGGAGCTAATAAACCATTACTGAACACCAAAACAGTTTTTTTTAATCAATTTTCAAAATATTCATGATATAAATAATGATTCTAAAAGCAAGCAATTACTTTTTATTTTTCTTTTCTTCTTTCTTATTTTAAGTCTTACAATTTTTTTAATATTTTAAAAATATTAAATTAATTTTCATTCTACTTTTTATAATTTAAATCAAAACAAATTTTTTATACAACTTGATTTACAGTAGTTATTATTATTTTTTTTTTATCATTATTTAATAATTAAAAATAATGAAATCTATGATTAAAATGTAACTGTGATAAAATTTAGATCGCATTTTTGAAACAGGTAATTTTTAAAGTACGTCTTATAAATAAAGGTAAAAATAATACAAATTAATATGAATATTTTTACAGAGTAAATAATTTCTTTAAGCAACAATTTTACATTTTACAAGTATAATTTTAATCCTGGTTACTAGAAATCAAACATGAGTAAATTTTAAAATTTTATAAAGTTAAGTCTAAATATAGTCACTAAACCTATTTAAAAAAATATTTTATGTAAATAATGCATAATGATTAATTTAACAAATCTATTGTTTAACAATCGCAGCTTCTTAAAATTATATTTTTGACACATTTATCGAGTTATATACATAATATACGTAAAGTATACATAATAGTAGCAATAATAAATATACATTCAATATTAAGTATTTAGTCACTGTGCAATACAAAGTTTTTTATTATAAAATGGAAAGAAAATATCTAGATTTTTTAGACTCATGCCTGATTTAAAATGTAAGTGTATATTATTTCCGCGGGCCAGAGGGTTCAATTTGGCCTCCGGGAGGTTTGCGACCCGAGCCTAAGGCGAGGGTTGCAACGAGGTGGCCAAAACCGTTTCCTCTGGTCTAAGGGAAATATACTATTTTTCGTCCTTCTAACCGAAAACAAGGGGAGAAGTTCCGATTTTGGGGTTAGAAGGGCAAAAATAAATATTTTTTGTCACACTGCGATGAAAACTCAAGTTTTCATCGCACTTGCTAAACTAAAACTTGAGTTTTCGTCGTCTCGTAACAAAAAATAATCTTCGTGCTTATAGGCGATACTCTCGTAGGGCTCTCTAGTAACTCGAGATATCGCCTACAAGCACGAAAAGTACTATACTATCGCTGGTAGAAGTTATAATCAAAGTAAGGCATATAATGGCTTGTTTCTGGCCATTTATTGAATTGAGTTTATCATATGGCTAAAAACTAGTGGTGCTGAGTAAATCCGAGTAATTTAAATATTCGAATAGTTCAAAATATAGATAGCTCGAAATTCGAATTTCAAAATTCTAATAAATATATGAATTTTTTAACTGCATGATTTTTCTTTGAATTATTTTAAATTATATTATAGAATATTTTAAAATTCGAGTATCGGGTAATTCGAGTAATTTTAAATTAGATTTTCGTATTTGAATTTCAATTAATTGAATAATTATAAATTCAAATTTTTGACTGAAAAGAAATCCGAGAACAAGCCATTAAATAAATGCCTAATTTATATTTTACTTCCACCAGGGTTACGAATCCCGAAGTATTGCTAAACATAGCCAAGACGTCTTATATCAACCATGAGTGTAAATAAAAGTTCAGTCAAGGCAGGTGGATTGCGTGGCTGTAGAAAAATAACAATTGTGCTAATTTGAGCCAGAACGACTTATTCAAACATAAAAGCACTGTAGATATTTAATGCTGTAGTATTTAAATTTATATGTACAGTACACTGTCGTTTGAGGCGTGGCTTTTAATAATAGGATTCTTTTTGATTCAATATATTTGATATTGAATGCAGCCAACACGACTTACTGCAGCTAAGTACATACTTTACAGAATAAATTCTTTTAATAGAATTTAAAACTGTAATTATTTTCTGATGCGTGGCTACTGATAACATTTTATTTTTATTAATTATTTTTTATGTTCAATAATAATTAGAAGAATTTCGCCACTAAATTTTATAAAAGCATAGAAAAAAAAAAATTGTTAACTATTTTAACAAAATTAATTTTTTCTTTTTTTTTTTTCGTGTGTACAAATTAATTAAATTTATTGACAGTTTCATTTGTTTTTACTTTTTTTTTTTTACTTACGTTTTTAATATTTTTATTTAACGGCTGTTTCAACTTTAATTGTACGACACAAGTATTAATGGCTGATAGAGAAAACAAAATAGAAAAAAAAAAAAAAAAAAATGGTAACGATTGAGTTTAAAATATCTTTATTAAATATTTATCAAAAAACTTTTCAATACTTGTGTTTTGCTTTTTATAAAAATCTAGTGGCATTTCTAAAGCCAAGACGACTTACTTCAACTTTTGATATGCGTGGCTCTGCGTACATAACGCAAAAAATTCGTTGCTATGAAAATTCACTCATTTTTAATAATTCTTTAAAGTTAGCAATACAATTAATAAAATCTTTATGAAAACACTGAACTGTATTTGATGTTATTCATAAAAATAATTACGAAATTTGTGATACGTAATGGATTTATATTTTTGAATTGTTTGATAAAACAACTATCATTTAATTTATTTTTATTATTTAAATCATCAATTATGAATAGCACAACAGTTTGATTTGAAATGTACGATATCTATTCTTTGGGCTTTTATGCTTTTGAACAAATTCCCTTTCAACAAAGTTTTCAATTATTAATTGATTATTTGACATGTATTTACACTTTATCTCAGTAACTAGTGAGATAAGATTAGCCTTTTTAATTTGTTTGTTTGTTTGCTTGTTTTTTTTTTAAATAAATTAATATTTCAAAAGAACTATAGAATATGTAAATTTGCGATAGCACGTCAGGTAATATTTTACAATTAACAATTTAGTTTGTTTTTAAATTTTTATCCTCTCGTGACAAACGTTCGTCAAAGCATTTGAATAATATTAATTTATTCAGTAGTTTTAGGACCACCAAGTTGAGTTTTAGCTATTTTAAGCAAGTCATGGTAAAAACTTGGAGTCCGCAATACAATGTCAAGTTACAAGTTGGAAATTCAAACTGTTTGACTCTCGACTTCTGGCTCCCGAATCTTCAGACTCTGAGTTCCGGACTTTTCGGAAATCAGAGTCCACGGAGTAAGGAAGGGTATTACAAAGTAATACAGACTCAAGTTCAGAGTTAAAGTTATTGGACTCTCAAGTTAGGGTACTCGAATATTCGGACTCTGAAGTTCGGGAGTTAGAGGAATACATAGTTCGGATTAGTATACATATAATTTTTTTTCATCACTCGGAATTTTTGGACTCGAGAGTTCAAAAACTCATAGTCCGAGAAATACAGAGTCCGGACTTTAATTTGGACTTGGACTCCAGATTCTGGCTTTAAAGACCAGATTTAAAGTCCAGATATCTAAACTTTCGTGGAGTTAAAAACTCATGATTGAATCGCAGACTTGAAAATGTCAAATTATGATCATGATTATAACGAGTTCAAACTAGGGCTAGGCAAAAAGTTTTAGTACAGAGTACAGAGTCAACTCCGGAATTCAATATGTTGGACATCGGTAACATGATACTCAAATCCTCTGACTCTCTAGTCTGGGAGTCGGAGACCTAGGAATTCAAGTTCTTTGTGCTGAAGCATTTCGTGTACTTAGAAAAATCTTTTCAATTTTTAAAAAACATCCTCCAGTTAGAACAACTTGAGTTTCTCGCACTCAGACTTCCGAGTTCGAGTATTTGAGACTGACTCGGACTCCACATACGGGCTTTTGCCCAGGTCTAGTTTCAACGGTTAGAGCTCAAGCTCGAACTCTGAAATGCGAAAGGTTTTACCTATTTTTCAGTATAGCTCTAAATTCGAACTACCTGAGCTGTGATCACTTTAAAGGTTTGAATTAATTGAGTCGAGCCTTAAATATTTTTTTGCTCCTCCCGGCACGTCCTCCGCTGACGCGTTTTAGGCTGGGAGGTGCTACTTTTACTGACTGTCTTGTAGATCCTGCTCTCCGATTGGCTGCTCGACTTAACACTGCCGCTCGAGGCTCGAGCAGCCGCTGTCTCCGTGAGTAGCGGACAGCGTGTTGGATCTAATCTCAAAAACGTCAGCTTAATCGTAAAAACGAAGTTTATTGGATTTAATTATTCCAATATGGTTAATATTTAAACAAAAAAAGTAAAAATGGGTGAAGTTTTTGATGATGGAATTTTACTTTGAGAGGGAGATGCACTTGCAAATTTTGACAAGCGTTGTCGGTTAAAAATCTTTAGATTAATATCTACTTGAACATCACTCAAAAAAGTGTGAAGATGATAATTCGGAATTGAAGAAGCTGAGAAAAAGTTTTTTTTTGTTTACTTCAATAGCATAAGTAAAAAAACAATGATTTTGTGGTGTGTGTGAAGTGTGTTTCTTAACTATAGTATTCATATCAGCACCTGCCGCTGACTAAAAAGTTCATCAGAGATTTGTTATGTTGGTCGTATCGGCCGGTGGTCAGTGCCTTATTTTGAGTATGCATATCAGCACTTCATCTTACTAAAAGTTCATCCATGATTTGTTAATTATGTTTTGTTGCGCTGGCCGCTGCTGGCCAGTTTTTACTCGACTTCGTCTCGTGAAAAAAAAAATTCAGCGGCCCGCGTTGTCTCTCTTTCTCTCTCTCTCTCTCTCTCGTATAATCTCGCGGGCTCTCGGGCAAACCTTATGTGTGTATATAGTGGCCGCGTGGAGCGCTAGTATTAGTGGCAGCAAAAGTAGTACGGCGGGTTGCAGCGTGGCAGGGTTTTTTTTACAGTTGCATATTTTCGTGATTATTATTAATTTTGGACGTACTTTCGGGACGAGAGGAGGAAAAATAGTATACTTCATACGGCAGGGAGGTTAGATGCCCGTCCCTATGTGATTATAAGGCCGAGGCGAAGCCGAGGCGAAGCCGAGGCCTTATAATCACACAGGCACGGAAATCCAACCTCCCTGCCTAGTGGAGTAATATACTATTATAGCATTGCAGTTTAGAACACTTTTTTTTATTTTTTACGTAAAGAAACGGCTTCCTTTTTATTTATTTTTGTAATCATATTATTTTTTTCCAAATTAATTATACATGTACCACAAACAAAATAAGGTGTATTTATGTATGGATAAGTTAAACTTTCTTTATATGTTTTATTCTTTAGACAAGATTGATGTACATATCTTCTACAATAAGTGCAATAATTTTTTATTTCGTTAGGTGAAGAGCGCCAACATTTAAGACAAGTGTCTCTCATATTTTCAGATTCTTCAAGTATTAGGCTTGCAAGTTCAAATCTGTATATATTTATGTTCCTCATTATTAATAATTTACCTAAGCCGATACAATCCATATAATATATGATGTACACTCCACAATTAAACCAATCATTACAAGCTTGCAAGGACCGGCTCATTGCAGGATACTTGTTAACTAATTTCCAGGGAATGTTTTTAAAGACTTTGGAATTTTTAGCAAATGTTAGAAAACTTGCAAAACAGCTTTTTGCAGCAAAATCATTCTCTCCTTTAGGGTCTATGTGACTACATGTATGGTCGTCAAAGTCAAGAATGAAAATCATCCAGTGAACACCTGTACTATATGGAAGTAGGATTGTTCCTTCTAAATTATTTTCTAATTTAAACAGAAAATGATTTTTATCATAACCATCCTTTGGTGGGAAGAAAATATAACTTGCAAGACCTGTAAGCATAAATTTAGTTCTCTTCCATTTTTTTTCTAAAATACTTGTAACTGCATCTATCATTGTATCATTCAGCCACTTATCACCTTTTTCGAAACAATCAAACTCATTTGATGGTATCGTAAATTCAAAGTTTTCGCCATATATTCTACAACTTGATTTACTATAATCTCTTATAGGATGTTTTTCCATTGGTTTTACTCTTGCTACATTAATTATATGTTCTCTATACTTTTTAAATTTCAAATATTTGGCCTTATCCCGTACTGTGTCAGTAAAACGAATATCAGGGTGAGCAGACATGTAATATTTATAATCGGATACCACTCCGCTTTTGTTTATCACAAAAGGTGATTTGCAAGTTTTTTCTTGAGAAAACTTACTGGTCATCGAATTATCTGTTTCTGACACTGATTCACAAGTGTTGACTTCAGATAGTGTTGGTGTCTCGTAGCATTGTTGGCTAACTTCTTGTGAAAAATCAATGTTTTCGTCGACGTACGGATCAAACTGAAGATCACTACTCTGCTTTTTGAGAACTTTATTTAACGGTGAATCAATTTCTTTGGAATAACAATATGAATTCAGTAAGTTTTCGTATTCTTCAATGACCATTTCATTTTCTTTGTCAATTTTCATTTTTTTACACAAGTTAGGTTCTGATTCTAAAATTCGCCGTTTGAAAGAAATTTCACCTTCAGTCTCATCTACTATCGTGTTTTTCTTTCTTTTAGGATCTCGGTGTTTTTGTTTGAAAATGGCATCTTGGCTTTGACATTCATTTCTAAGTTCATCAGAAATTTCTACATTTCCAAATACGTTTACATCTCCTTCAACTCCTTTTGGTTTTTTTTTCAGTAAATCCAACGGTATCTTCATACGTCTCAGCATTTCAGGAGTAACAGTTAGAGTTGCAGTACCACCCGTATCGTGCAAAAACTGGGAAGCCAGCATTGCACCTCTTATATTCTCAAAGCTAAGTTGATTTCTTAAAAAAGTTTCAATTAAATTCAACTTGCTCCATGTTCGTTCCGGAGCAGCATTTGAATTAGGGTAGCACAAAGTGGTCAAGACAAAAGCAGCAACATTTTTGAATCTATTTACACCTTCATTGTCTTTAAAATCCCATAATTCGAACCAAAATTGATCAACGGGGAGGAATTCTTCCAATTTTTTTTTTTGGTCCGGTGTAAATTCGTACAAGATTAAGTCTTTCCATTCGTTGTCAACTACTTCCTTTGCTGATTCGTCTTTTGAAACTTGTAGTTGTCGAAAAGCGTTGAAAACAGGATCAAGACTTGGGTAGGAATCATGGATCGCTGGTTTTAAAGCATTTTTTGGGTGAAAAATAAATCTTAAATCACTATTCTCATGAAAATTGCACTTTTCTTTTAATGTTGTACACACTGCAATATAGAAATTTTGAGCTTGAGTGCGAAAACCTGTAATCAAAGTTTCGACATTGCTTTGAACATCTTCGTCTCCATTGAAAGCTTCAGGAAACTTTGCGGTTTTCAAAAACTCTTCAGTATCAATTCCTACGTTCAGTTCTTTTAAAGGTTTGTATGCTTCTGCATTTTTAGGGTTCAAATTTTCAATTAGAGTATTGTTGACGTATTCTTCTTGAATATAATTCTTTAAAAATTCAATGTGCAATTGAGCCATGTGGCTTCTGGATTCATGGTTAACTATTGGTTTTTCATATTGTAAAGTTTTATTTAATAAAACCATTCTGGATAAAGTGAATTCTAAAAATATGAAAATAGCGTGATTCACATCACTTTGCAATAATTTTAAAAATACTTTTGGGTGAGTTTTCTCTGAAACTTTATTTTTTGTAGTTTCATAGTAATTTACTTCACGTTCGAAAAAAATTTCAAGCACTTTCCATCTTCTCAGAAGATTAACGGTGCAGTTGTAAAACGATAACCAGCGATCAGGATCAAATTTTATAATTCTTAAAGGAGTCAAACCAAGTTTTTTTTCAAGAGTTTCATAATCACCTGTCCGTCTTCCACTCCCAGCGAGATAATCATGAATATCCCCATGCATAGTTTCTATGTACTTAGGAAAAACTTTGACACCTTTTTTTGCAGCCAAGTGCTCTATGTGACAACCGCATGGAACTACCATTATATCGGGATTTTCATCTTGTAAATTTACAGCAAGTGATTTTTTTTTTCCCATCATTACATTGGCAGTGTCAGCAAAAAAATAATTGACATTTTCCATCGGTACATCATAATTTGTGAAGCTGTCTTTGACCAGTTTGTAAAGACGCTCAGCATCTACTTTGATGTTTTCATCGTAACCACGGCATTCTTTAACATCCCACAAATAGTCAGTTATTTGTTTTTTATCAAAGCTTACCAATCTTACATTATTAGTGAGAAGTGAACGTTGCTTTTTGTCAGTCGTCTCATCGACCATGGTACAAAATGGTTGGGTTTTCAACATGGGAACTAGTCTTTCTTGATTTGCGGGTGCAATAACATGGGTAATAATTTCAGGAATACGCTGCCTGTATAGTTGAGGATCTTTTGCAGAATCAATTTTTTGTAAAGTAGGGCAGTCTTTGAAAATTTTCTGTAAGCCTTCTAAAAATAAGGCAGATTTTAAAAAAGAATTATCAAGTAAAGTGCACAGCTCAATGTACTGTATTTCTGCTGTATCTACTGCATCGTCGAAGTTAGTAAGAAAGTTTTTGGGACCATTACCATTAATATGTTTATCTGTAGACAAATGTCTTTTCATTTCAAATGAGGATGCACCAACTTCACTCTGGCATTTTAAACACGTTGCTCTATTTCCGACAAAACCAAAATCATTACCGTATTTTTTTTTCAATTTTTCGTGAGCTTGACTATAATAAGGGTGATCTTCTTCCACGAAACACATATTAGCATTATCTAAATCATTTATTGAATTATCGTCATTAGTTTCAACTACATTGATATCTCTCGGACAACATTCAACATTTTCAGAAATTTCCACAGTACCAAGAACATTAGGTTGAGCTTCATTAATTTCTAAAGATTCTATATTAGCTTGAACTAAATAACTGTTTTTCAACTCAAAAGCAGCTCGCATATTGTTTTTTTCTGTTTGTGTTTTCGACGAGTTGTCATTTATGTTTTGAACATCATCTGATGTGTTATTATTTACATTGTGGGTTTTTTCGTTGCTGATATTAAATGCTGGATTTTCACTGATTTTATTTAAATTATTTTTTTGAAATGCTATGTACTGAAGATGACGTTTTCCAGACAAATGTTGTTTAAGGTTTCCGGCATTTTTTGGAAGAGGTATGCCACATGGACACTCCGTTGAATCCATGGTTGAGCTACCACCTCTTAATATTTTGTTCAGTGTCTGCAGGAGATCACGCGAAAATGTTGAATTATCCTATTTTGTATCTAGCCCAGTTGTAATACGTCTTTTTTTACATTCCAGTAGATGTTTTTTCACATTGAACCAAGTTGGCACATCTATTATAACTCCGCACTGACACTGCTATTTTAGATTTTCCTTCTTCTATCACTTTTAAATTTCACATGGTTTAAAATTAAAAAATAAAATTTTGAAAAGCCTAAAAACTATAAGTATTTCACTCAAGTTTATAACAGCTTTATGGTACGGACATCGCAAAAATTAATAAATACAAATTTTTAATATCAAATTTTTTAGGACAAAAAGGAAGCAGGAAAATGGATTTGCAGAAGTTCGAAAAATATTAATTGGTCCTGAAATTAAAAATAAAAACTCTTAATAAGATTGTTCGCCTTGTAAATTTTATTATTTATTTATTTATTTATTTATTTATTTATTTATTTATTTATACCGAGACACCAAAAAACCCCACCGAAATTGATTGAAACCAATGTGGATAAAACTGGTGGAGAAGTCGGATATTTAAATACTAATTTGACGAAACTGGAGTGCACCAAAAGGTGAATTTTTGAGTTTTGGTTTTGGGATTCAACAGCATTACTTATTTTAATTACATCAACAATGAATCTGAAGCTGGCACCGACGAAAAGTAGCACCGATATATACAGGGTGTTCAACAAAAATTCATAGCACAAATTTTTTTTTTTTTTAAATGCAACTATAAACATGCAATAATACTGAAGTAGATGCAACATAAATTACTTTAAAGGCATGAAAATTAACAAATAACTTGAAAAGCCAACTTTATCCCTTTATCAGAGGGTATAAAATATGACTTCCTTTAACAGAGTAGTCGAAAACAGACCCCTGGTACTTTTCAGCTGATTTAATTAATGGATATGGTCGCGAAGGCTTTGAGGTGAATAAAAAAAATTATAGCAAGTCCATCGTCAATTTATTCTCTTCGAAGCCTCTGAAATCATTCCCAATGATTAAATTGGCTGAAAAGTCCCAAGGGTCTGTTTGATAATTTTTTAAAACCTAATTTTCGTATACTCAACTCGTCTAAAACATACCCCCCGATTGAGGGATGAGCGGCATTGACGATTGACTCACTATAATTTTTTTTATTCACCTTACAGCCTACGCAAGCATTCCTAATGTTTAAATCGGCTGAAAAATTCCAAGGGTCCGTTTGATAATTTTTTAAGACCTAATTTTCGTATACACAACTCGTCTAAAACTTACCCTCCGATTAAGGGATGAGCGGCATTGACGATGGACTAGCTATAATTTTTTTTATTCACCTCAAAGCCTACGCAAGCATTCCTAATGTTTAAATCGGCTGAAAAGTCCCAAGGGTCTGTTTGATAATTTTTTAAAACCTAATTTTCGTATACTCAACTCGTCTAAAACTTACCCCCCGATTGAGGGATGAGCGGAATTGACGATTGACTCGCTATAATTTTTTTTATTCACTTCAAACCCTCTGAAATCATTCCCAATGATTAAATTGGCTGAAAAGTCCCAAGGGTCTGTGTGATAATTTTTTAAAACATAATTTTCGTTTACTCAACTCGTCTAAAACTTACCCTCCGATTAAGGCATGAGCGGCAATGAGGATGGACTTGCTATAATTTTTTTTATTCACCTCAAAGCCTACGCAAGCATTCCTAATGTTTGAATCGGCTGAAAAGTCCCAAGGGTCTGTTTGATAATTTTTTAAAACCTAATTTTCGTATACTCAACTCGTCTAAAACTTACCCCCCGATTGAGGGATGAGCGGAATTGACGATTGACTCGCTATAATTTTTTTTATTTATCTTAAAGCCTTCGTGACCATTTCCATTAATTAAATCGGCTGAAAAGTCCCAAGGGTCTGTTTGATAATTTTTTAAAACCTAATTTTCGTATACTCAACTCGTCTAAAACTTACCCCCCGATTGAGGGATGAGCGGCATTGACGATGGACTTGCTATAATTTTTTTTATTTATCTTAAAGCCTTCGTGACCATTTCCATTAATTAAATCAGCTGAAAAATTCCAAGGGTCTGTTTGATAATTTTTTAAAACCTAATTTTCGGATACTCAACTCGTCTAAAACTTACCCCCCGATTGAGGGATGAGCGGCATTGACGATTGACTCGCTATAATTTTTTTTATTTATCTTAAAGCCTTCGTGACCATTTCCATTAATTAAATCAGCTGAAAAATTCCAAGGGTCTGTTTGATAATTTTTTAAAACCTAATTTTCGTATACTCAACTCGTCTAAAACTTACCCCCCGATTAAGGGATGAGCGGCATTGACGATGGACTTGCTATAATTTTTTTTATTCACCTCAAAGCCTACGCAAGCATACCTAATGTTTGAATCGGCTGAAAAGTCCCAAGGGTCTGTTTGATAATTTTTTTAAACCTAATTTTCGGATACTCAACTCGTCTAAAACTTACCCCCCGATTAAGGGATGAGCGGCATTGACGATTGACTCGCTATAATTTTTTTTATTTATCTTAAAGCCTTCGTGACCATTTCCATTAATTAAATCGGCTGAAAAATTCCAAGGGTCTGTTTGATAATTTTTTAAAACCTAATTTTCGTATACTCAACTCGTCTAAAACTTACCCCCCGATTAAGGGATGAGCGGCATTGACGATGGACTTGCTATAATTTTTTTTATTCACCTCAAAGCCTACGCAAGCATTCCTAATGTTTGAATCGGCTGAAAAGTCCCAAGGGTCTGTTTGATAATTTTTTTAAACCTAATTTTCGGATACTCAACTCGTCTAAAACTTACCCCCCGATTAAGGGATGAGCGGCATTGACGATTGACTCGCTATAATTTTTTTTATTTATCTTAAAGCCTTCGTGACCATTTCCATTAATTAAATCGGCTGAAAAATTCCAAGGGTCTGTTTGATAATTTTTTAAAACCTAATTTTCGTATACTCAAATCGTCTAAAACTTACCCCCCGATTGAGGGATGAGCGGCATTGACGATGGACTTGCTATAATTTTTTTTATTCACCTCACAGCCTACGCAAGCATTCGTAACGATTAAATCGGCTGGAAAATTCCAAGGGTCTGTTTGATAATTTTTTAAAACCTAATTTTCGTATACTCAACTCGTCTAAAACTTACCCCCCGATTAAGGGATGAGCGGAATTGACGATTGACTCTCTATAATTTTTTTTATTTACTTCAAAGCCTCTGAAATCATTCCCAATGATTCAATTGGCTGAAAAGTCCCAAGGGTCTGTTTGATAATTTTTTAAAACCTAATTTTCGTATACTCAACTCGTCTAAAACTTACCCCCCGATTGAGGGATGAGCGACATTGTCGATTGACTCGCTATAATTTTTTTTATTTATCTTAAAGCCTTCGTGACCATTTCCATTAATTAAATCAGCTGAAAAATTCCAAGGGTCTGTTTGATAATTTTTTAAAACCTAATTTTCGTATACTCAACTCGTCTAAAACTTACCCCCCGATTAAGGGATGAGCGGCATTGACGATGGACTTGCTATAATTTTTTTTATTCACCTCAAAGCCTACGCAAGCATTCCTAATGTTTGAATCGGCTGAAAAGTCCCAAGGGTCTGTTTGATAATTTTTTTAAACCTAATTTTCGGATACTCAACTCGTCTAAAACTTACCCCCCGATTGAGGGATGAGCGGAATTGACGATTGACTCGCTATAATTTTTTTTATTTATCTTGAAGCTTTCGTGACCATTTCCATTAATTAAATCGGCTGAAAAATTCCAAGGGTCTGTTTGATAATTTTTTAAAACCTAATTTTCGTATACTCAACTCGTCTAAAACTTACCCCCCGATTGAGGGATGAGCGGCATTGACGATTGACTCTCTGTAATTTTTTTTATTCACTTCAAAGCCTCTGAAATCATTCCCAATGATTAAATTGGCTGAAAAGTCCCAAGGGTCTGTTTGATAATTTTTTAAAACCTAATTTTCGTATACTCAACTCGTCTAAAACTTACCCCCCGATTAAGGGATGAGCGGAATTGACGATTGACTCTCTATAATTTTTTTTATTTACTTCAAAGCCTCTGAAATCATTCCCAATGATTCAATTGGCTGAAAAGTCCCAAGGGTCTGTTTGATAATTTTTTAAAACCTAATTTTCGTATACTCAACTCGTCTAAAACTTACCCCCCGATTGAGGGATGAGCGGAATTGACGATTGACTCGCTATAATTTTTTTTATTTATCTTAAAGCCTTCGTGACCATTTCCATTAATTAAATCGGCTGAAAAGTCCCAAGGGTCTGTTTGATAATTTTTTAAAACCTAATTTTCGTATACTCAACTCGTCTAAAACTTACCCCCCGAGTGAGTGATGAGCGGCATTGACGATTGACTCGCTATAATTTTTTTTATTTATCTTAAAGCCTTCGTGACCATTTCCATTAATTAAATCAGCTGAAAAATTCCAAGGGTCTGTTTGATAATTTTTTAAAACCTAATTTTCGTATACTCAACTCGTCTAAAACTAACCCCCCGATTGAGGGATGAGCGGCATTGACGATTGACTCACTATAATTTTTTTTATTCACCTCACAGCCTACGCAAGCATTCCTAATGTTTGAATCGGCTGAAAAATTCCAAGGGTCTGTTTGATAATTTTTTAAAACCTAATTTTCGTATACTCAACTCGTCTAAAACTTACCCCCCGATTGAGGGATGAGCGGCATTGACGATGGACTTGCTATAATTTTTTTTATTCACCTCACAGCCTACGCAAGCATTCCTAATGTTTGAATCGGCTGAAAAGTCCCAAGGGTCTGTTTGATAATTTTTTAAAACCTAATTTTCGTTTACTCAACTCGTCTAAAACTTACCCCCCGATTGAGCGATGAGCGGCATTGACGATTGACTCACTATAATTTTTTTTATTCACCTCACAGCCTACGCAAGCATTCCTAATGTTTAAATCGGCTGAAAAGTCCCAAGGGTCTGTTTGATAATTTTTTAAAACCTAATTTTCGTATACTCAACTCGTCTAAAACTTACCCCCCGATTGAGGGATGAGCGGAATTGACGATTGACTCGCTATAATTTTTTTTATTCACTTCAAAGCCTCTGAAACCATTCCCAATGATTAAATTGGCTGAAAAGTCCCAAGGGTCTGTTTGATAATTTTTTAAAACCTAATTTTCGTATACTCAACTCGTCTAAAACTTACCCCCCGATTGAGGGACGAGCGGCATTGACGATGGACTTGCTCTAATTTTTTTTATTCACCTCAAAGCCTACGCAAGCATTCCTAATATTTGAATCGGCTGAAAAATTCCAAGGGTCCGTTTGATAATTTCTTGAAACCTAATTTTCGTATACTCAACTCGTCTAAAACTTACCCCCCGATTGAGGGATGAGCGGCATTGACGATGGACTTGCTCTAATTTTTTTTATTCACCTCAAAGCCTACGCAAGCATTCCTAATATTTGAATCGGCTGAAAAATTCCAAGGGTCCGTTTGATAATTTCTTGAAACCTAATTTTCGTATACTCAACTCGTCTAAAACTTACCCCCCGATTGAGGGATGAGCGGCATTGACGATGGACTTGCTATAATTTTTTTTATTCACCTCACAGCCTACGCAAGCATTCCTAATGTTTGAATCGGCTGAAAAGTCCCAAGGGTCTGTTTGATAATTTTTTAAAACCTAATTTTCGTATACTCAACTCGTCTAAAACTTACCCCCCGATTGAGGGATGAGCGGCATTGACGATGGACTTGCTATAATTTTTTTTATTTATCTTAAAGCCTTCGTGACCATTTCCATTAATTAAATCAGCTGAAAAATTCCAAGGGTCTGTTTGATAATTTTTTAAAACCTAATTTTCGGATACTCAACTCGTCTAAAACTTACCCCCCGATTGAGGGATGAGCGGCATTGACGATTGACTCGCTATAATTTTTTTTATTTATCTTAAAGCCTTCGTGACCATTTCCATTAATTAAATCAGCTGAAAAATTCCAAGGGTCTGTTTGATAATTTTTTAAAACCTAATTTTCGTATACTCAACTCGTCTAAAACTTACCCCCCGATTAAGGGATGAGCGGCATTGACGATGGACTTGCTATAATTTTTTTTATTCACCTCAAAGCCTACGCAAGCATACCTAATGTTTGAATCGGCTGAAAAGTCCCAAGGGTCTGTTTGATAATTTTTTTAAACCTAATTTTCGGATACTCAACTCGTCTAAAACTTACCCCCCGATTAAGGGATGAGCGGCATTGACGATTGACTCGCTATAATTTTTTTTATTTATCTTAAAGCCTTCGTGACCATTTCCATTAATTAAATCGGCTGAAAAATTCCAAGGGTCTGTTTGATAATTTTTTAAAACCTAATTTTCGTATACTCAACTCGTCTAAAACTTACCCCCCGATTAAGGGATGAGCGGCATTGACGATGGACTTGCTATAATTTTTTTTATTCACCTCAAAGCCTACGCAAGCATTCCTAATGTTTGAATCGGCTGAAAAGTCCCAAGGGTCTGTTTGATAATTTTTTTAAACCTAATTTTCGGATACTCAACTCGTCTAAAACTTACCCCCCGATTAAGGGATGAGCGGCATTGACGATTGACTCGCTATAATTTTTTTTATTTATCTTAAAGCCTTCGTGACCATTTCCATTAATTAAATCGGCTGAAAAATTCCAAGGGTCTGTTTGATAATTTTTTAAAACCTAATTTTCGTATACTCAAATCGTCTAAAACTTACCCCCCGATTGAGGGATGAGCGGCATTGACGATGGACTTGCTATAATTTTTTTTATTCACCTCACAGCCTACGCAAGCATTCGTAACGATTAAATCGGCTGGAAAATTCCAAGGGTCTGTTTGATAATTTTTTAAAACCTAATTTTCGTATACTCAACTCGTCTAAAACTTACCCCCCGATTAAGGGATGAGCGGAATTGACGATTGACTCTCTATAATTTTTTTTATTTACTTCAAAGCCTCTGAAATCATTCCCAATGATTCAATTGGCTGAAAAGTCCCAAGGGTCTGTTTGATAATTTTTTAAAACCTAATTTTCGTATACTCAACTCGTCTAAAACTTACCCCCCGATTGAGGGATGAGCGACATTGTCGATTGACTCGCTATAATTTTTTTTATTTATCTTAAAGCCTTCGTGACCATTTCCATTAATTAAATCAGCTGAAAAATTCCAAGGGTCTGTTTGATAATTTTTTAAAACCTAATTTTCGTATACTCAACTCGTCTAAAACTTACCCCCCGATTAAGGGATGAGCGGCATTGACGATGGACTTGCTATAATTTTTTTTATTCACCTCAAAGCCTACGCAAGCATTCCTAATGTTTGAATCGGCTGAAAAGTCCCAAGGGTCTGTTTGATAATTTTTTTAAACCTAATTTTCGGATACTCAACTCGTCTAAAACTTACCCCCCGATTGAGGGATGAGCGGAATTGACGATTGACTCGCTATAATTTTTTTTATTTATCTTGAAGCTTTCGTGACCATTTCCATTAATTAAATCGGCTGAAAAATTCCAAGGGTCTGTTTGATAATTTTTTAAAACCTAATTTTCGTATACTCAACTCGTCTAAAACTTACCCCCCGATTGAGGGATGAGCGGCATTGACGATTGACTCTCTGTAATTTTTTTTATTCACTTCAAAGCCTCTGAAATCATTCCCAATGATTAAATTGGCTGAAAAGTCCCAAGGGTCTGTTTGATAATTTTTTAAAACCTAATTTTCGTATACTCAACTCGTCTAAAACTTACCCCCCGATTAAGGGATGAGCGGAATTGACGATTGACTCTCTATAATTTTTTTTATTTACTTCAAAGCCTCTGAAATCATTCCCAATGATTCAATTGGCTGAAAAGTCCCAAGGGTCTGTTTGATAATTTTTTAAAACCTAATTTTCGTATACTCAACTCGTCTAAAACTTACCCCCCGATTGAGGGATGAGCGGAATTGACGATTGACTCGCTATAATTTTTTTTATTTATCTTAAAGCCTTCGTGACCATTTCCATTAATTAAATCGGCTGAAAAGTCCCAAGGGTCTGTTTGATAATTTTTTAAAACCTAATTTTCGTATACTCAACTCGTCTAAAACTTACCCCCCGAGTGAGTGATGAGCGGCATTGACGATTGACTCGCTATAATTTTTTTTATTTATCTTAAAGCCTTCGTGACCATTTCCATTAATTAAATCAGCTGAAAAATTCCAAGGGTCTGTTTGATAATTTTTTAAAACCTAATTTTCGTATACTCAACTCGTCTAAAACTAACCCCCCGATTGAGGGATGAGCGGCATTGACGATTGACTCACTATAATTTTTTTTATTCACCTCACAGCCTACGCAAGCATTCCTAATGTTTGAATCGGCTGAAAAATTCCAAGGGTCTGTTTGATAATTTTTTAAAACCTAATTTTCGTATACTCAACTCGTCTAAAACTTACCCCCCGATTGAGGGATGAGCGGCATTGACGATGGACTTGCTATAATTTTTTTTATTCACCTCACAGCCTACGCAAGCATTCCTAATGTTTGAATCGGCTGAAAAGTCCCAAGGGTCTGTTTGATAATTTTTTAAAACCTAATTTTCGTTTACTCAACTCGTCTAAAACTTACCCCCCGATTGAGCGATGAGCGGCATTGACGATTGACTCACTATAATTTTTTTTATTCACCTCACAGCCTACGCAAGCATTCCTAATGTTTAAATCGGCTGAAAAGTCCCAAGGGTCTGTTTGATAATTTTTTAAAACCTAATTTTCGTATACTCAACTCGTCTAAAACTTACCCCCCGATTGAGGGATGAGCGGAATTGACGATTGACTCGCTATAATTTTTTTTATTCACTTCAAAGCCTCTGAAACCATTCCCAATGATTAAATTGGCTGAAAAGTCCCAAGGGTCTGTTTGATAATTTTTTAAAACCTAATTTTCGTATACTCAACTCGTCTAAAACTTACCCCCCGATTGAGGGACGAGCGGCATTGACGATGGACTTGCTCTAATTTTTTTTATTCACCTCAAAGCCTACGCAAGCATTCCTAATATTTGAATCGGCTGAAAAATTCCAAGGGTCCGTTTGATAATTTCTTGAAACCTAATTTTCGTATACTCAACTCGTCTAAAACTTACCCCCCGATTGAGGGATGAGCGGCATTGACGATGGACTTGCTCTAATTTTTTTTATTCACCTCAAAGCCTACGCAAGCATTCCTAATATTTGAATCGGCTGAAAAATTCCAAGGGTCCGTTTGATAATTTCTTGAAACCTAATTTTCGTATACTCAACTCGTCTAAAACTTACCCCCCGATTGAGGGATGAGCGGCATTGACGATGGACTTGCTCTAATTTTTTTTATTCACCTCAAAGCCTACGCAAGCATTCCTAATATTTGAATCGGCTGAAAAATTCCAAGGGTCCGTTTGATAATTTCTTGAAACCTAATTTTCGTATACTCAACTCGTCTAAAACTTACCCCCCGATTGAGGGATGAGCGGCATTGACGATGGACTTGCTCTAATTTTTTTTATTCACCTCAAAGCCTACGCGAGCATTCCTAACGATTAAATCAGCTGAAAAATCCTAAGGGTCTGTTTGATAATTTTTTAAAACCTAATTTTCGTATACTCAACTCGTCTAAAAATTACCCCCCGATTAAGGGATGTGCAGCATTGACGATTGACTCGCTATAATTTTTTTTATTTAACTTGAAGCCTTGATGACCATTTCCATTAATTAAATCGGCTGAAAAATTCCAAGGGTCTGTTTGATAATTTTTTAAAACCTAATTTTCGTATACTCTACTCGTCTAAAACTTACCCCCCGATTGAGGGATGAGCGGCATTGACGATTGACTCGCTATAATTTTTTTTTATTTATCTAAAAGCCTTCGTGACCATTTCCATTAATTAAATCGGCTGAAAAATTCCAAGGGTCTGTTTGATAATTTTTTAAAACCTAATTTTCGGATACTCAACTCGTCTAAAACTTACCCCCCGAGTGAGTGATGAGCGGCATTGACGATTGACTCGCTATAATTTTTTTTATTTATCTTAAAGCCTTCGTGACCATTTCCATTAATTAAATCAGCTGAAAAATTCCAAGGGTCTGTTTGATAATTTTTTAAAACCTAATTTTCGTATATTCAACTCGTCTAAAACTTACCCCCCGATTGAGGGATGAGTGGCATTGACGATTTACTCGCTATAATTTTTTTTATTCACCTCAAAGCCTACGCAAGCATTCCTAACGATTAAATCGGCTGAAAAATTCCAAGGGTCCGTTTGATAATTTTTTAAAACCTAATTTTCGTATACTCAACTCGTCTAAAACTTACCCCCCGATTGAGGGATGAGCGGCATTGACGATTGACACGCTATAATTTTTTTTATTTACCTTCAAACCTTCGCGACCATTTCCGTTCATTAAATCGGCTGAAAAATTCCATGGGTTCGTTTTCGACCACTTTGTTTAAGGAAGTCATATTTTATACCTTCTGATAAAGGGATAGTTGGCTTTTCAAGTTATTTGTTAATTTTCATGACTTTAAAGAAATTTATGTTGCATCTACTTCAGTATTATTGCATGTTTATTGTTGCATTTCATAAAAAAAAATTTGTATTATTAATTTTTGTTGAACACCCTGTATATATTGGTGCTCCTTCTAGTCGCTGCCAGCTTCAGATTCATAGATCAACTAGCAAGTTTGTGACTGGTATGTTCGCATGAGAGCCAAAAAGTTTTCTCTTACAAGGTGAGACTACACCCAGCGCGTCACAGATTCTAACTTTGGGGATCGTTTTCTAATATCAAAAAATGAAGAATGTCGATTCGCCATATAGCTCAAATGGCATTTTTTGCAATTTTTTTGTTTTTTAGCTAATTTTTAAAAAATTCCTGTTTAAAGTTTATTGCACTTACAGAATTTTGCAGCCTCGCATTCTCTTTGTTTTTTCATTTACTTTCATGTAAAAATATTCTTCTGTTCACTTTTGATGAGTTTGACTCTGTGCTAACAGAATTTCTAAAAGCATTTTTTAGGGTTTTTTAGGTTTATTCAACTTTAATTGTACCTGGACAAATTTATAAAAACTATGTCTAAGAATATTTTTCCTCAAAAATTCATAAAAAAACAAGAGGAATGCAAAATTGCAGAATTCTGTACGAGCAATAGGATTTGAACAAGAATATTGGCAAATCAGCTTGTAGTTTCTTAGATAATTTTCAAAAAAATCCTGTTCAAATCCTATTGCTCGTACAGAGTTCTGCAACCTCGCATTCTTCTTTTTTTTTTATGAATTTTCGAGAAAAAATATTCTTAGACATCGTTTTGATAAAGTTGTGCAGGTACAATTAAAGTTTAAAAAACCTAAAAAACCCTAAAAAATACTTTTAGAAATCCTTTTAGCACAGAGTCAAACTCATCAAAAGTGAACTTGAGAATATTTTTCCTTGAAAGTAAATGAAAAAACAAAGAGAATGCGAGGTTGCAAAATTCTGATAGTGCAATAGGCTTCGAACAAGAATTTTTGAAAAATTAGCTAAAAAATCAGAAAAGTGCAAAAAATGCCAATATATGGCAAATCGGTATCAAGGCCTCATTGGGCGGAACTATTTGTAGATTTCTTCATTTTTTGATATTAGAAAACGATCCCCAAAGTTTCGTTAGAATCGATGACCCGCAGGGTGTAGCCTCTCCTTGTCAGTGGTCCACTAATCCAAACACAAGCCCTCAAAATTGCTGAAGAGTTTGGTGTTGAATCATTCAAGGCCTCAGACGACTGGGTAGGAAGTTTTAGGAGATGGCATCAGATCGCTTGGAACAGTGCGTGCGGTGAAGCTGCAGATGTTGATCAACACCGATCCTAGCAAACCTTTGTTCGACGATCCGTGTGAAGAACCTAAGGTCAAAATTTGAGGAGAAGAAAGTAATACGTAGGGCTTGCGGCGATAAAAATATCTCTGAACCAGCACTTTCCCCGATTTTAACCTGCGCTGTTAAAAAAAAAAAAACACGTAGAAAAAATCACCCTTGAGTTCCTACCGCCAATAATAATAACACATCCGGGGTAAAAACGGGGGCCTTATTATGTAAAACGATATCCACTAGAGGTAAGTATATCGGGCGATATATGCGTACATATTGTGAAAGCAGCTTTAAGGTACTCGGGGAGACGGCTGGTAGCCGCTAGATCGGTGAAGAGGTTAGGTTCGCCAGATTTGGTTGAATTAAATTAATGATAACAAATAAATAATTAATAAATAATTAATCAAATCACTTCGAAAAATGAAGAAAAATTATTAATCTTAAGATGTGTTGCTTTTTTTTATTGATCCAATATTTATTTTGATCAAATTTTATAGTTAGCATTATTAATTTATACATCTTTTTGGCCACGCTCTAAATATTTTCATCATTTAGTTTTTTTACACTTGGTCTTAGCTCAAGTTTTTGACACTTGGAAATAATTTACATGGAGAGGATGGTTGCACCTATTAATTTTAATGGCTTTATTTAGCTGCTTTTTTACCCTTAAAAAATTTTGACATAAAATACTCATTTCAAAAACTTGTTAAAAAAAACTATTAGATCAATAAAAAAAAGCAGCACATCTATGGGTGAATATTTTTTTTTCTATTTTTCAACATAATTTTATAAATTATTTAATTTTTTAACTACTACTTATATTTAATACGATATAAAAAAACGATGAAGGATCCCTATAAACGAGCTCTCCTCATAGATGTTCAAGATCCCTATAAACGGGCTCTCCCCTGAGTGGGATGGATGATAGGGCCCTTAGACTTTTCAGCTCTGTCTGACTCGAGGGCTCACGGGGACCAAGAAGTGGCCTACCCAATCTAAGGTGTGAGACAACCGTGCCGAAGGATGCGTGGCACAGGGGTTGCTGTGTTTCAAACGGTTTCTCCAGGACACTGGGCCGAATTCCGGAGTACCTGAGGCCTTGCTCGTCATTGGTGGTCCATGGTGGGTAGACATTGCATATCCACCCTACTCGTGGAGTAAAAATTGAGACTGCAATAAATAAACAAAACGAGTCGATGGATACGGGTCTTAAACCGACGTCCACCGACGCAGAGACAAACAACCCTGGGGGTTTCAACTCCAAGGTCACCGAAAGCCACTCCGGGACGGTCCCAAGACCAAAACCAAAAAGTGGAGCGCAGCGAAGAATAATTCTTCTACAAAAGGCCAAGAAGGAGGGCAAAGCACCTCCCAAGTTTTCTAGGGGGTTGAAGCAACGGTGGGGTCAGGAGGAGAAGCGGACTAGTACCGCCTCCAATGACTCTGTCCTTGCAGTGACACCCAGCATGGCTAAGAGGATGGCCTCCTCAAGACTGAAGATACCCGAGAAGCAGGGACTGCTGAAGAGACCCATAGTGGATACGCTGCATCCGCGTCTAACTCTCCCAGAGTGGCCCTCACTTGTGGGGATTGCCTAGGAAAGGAGATGCCTGCTGCTGTCTGCGTGAAACTGCAGGAAGCTGTTCTCAGCAAGGTACTTGCTATCGAGGGGGAGGGGGCCTTCGTACCCCGTTTCCTGGGCTCTATCCCCAGAAAGGGCACGTTTGTCTTCATCTGCTGGCTGGAGAGTGGGTCACCCTATTTGACCTAGAGCAATCTGACCTAAAGGCGAGGATTTCACCAGAGGAGACCAAGATCACTAAGGTGATCATCTGGCTCCCACCGGGGGTTAAAAATGCTTAGGGCCTCATCAAACTGGTCCAAAGGCAGAACGGATCGGTAGCTTGGTCTAGATGAACCATTGGTCGAGATATTCCAGAGCCAAAACTTTTAGCTCTGGGTGGGGGTCGGCAAGGTTGCTAAACCGTCCCTCAAACAAGGCTGGAGAAAGAAAAAATGGAGTATTCCTCATGGCTACTTCCATGTTACACTTCTCCCAAATCACCTAGCATCATTGCAGAAGCGCCTCTGCAGTTCTAGCAGGGCGAACGACAACGATGCATACACACATAGCCCTTATACAGGAACCTTGGTTATACAGGGGCAAAATTAGGGGCTTGAACAGAAGTGGGGAACTGCTCCTGGACTCAAGCAATGGGGAAGCCCAAGCTTGCATCTCCATGAAGGGTGTTAACGGCATTCTATTATAGGAGCTGAGTTCTCGTGACTACACGACCGTTAGGATAGAGATTGCGGACAAGTACGGCAGTCATCTCGTCCATTTACCTCCCCCACGACGAGGAAGCTCCAACATGGAGCATGAGGAGGGTGCTTGAATACTGCAGCCGTAAGAATCTTGATCTGATCATTGGTGGCAATGATTTTGAGCTTGACTGGGCCTATAAGGCTAGGATCAGGGCCTACGAGAATAACTGCCCATTAAAGCCTGGCAAACCACTCAACAGCACCCCTTGGTGGAATAAGACACTGGAGGAGCCAAGAGTGGGAGTTAGACGGGCTTTCAATAGGGCAAAGAAGAGGGAAAACTTCTGAAGGCTGGAAAGCGTACAAAGATACGCTGAAGGCTCTCAAGAGGGAAGTTGCGAAGGTAAAGAAAGTATAATAGCAGGAATTCGGCACAGGCATGGAAAACCTGGAAGCCACTGCGAGGCTTGCTCGAATCCTGACCAGAGACAACAGCGCCCGTCTCCAATGTCTGAGAGACAGATCAGGTGCCTATACTGAAGGGTAGATGTCAACACCCCGTCCTTCATACCTGAGAGGGGGAGGGGGGATGAAGATTGGGACAAAGTCGTGGCCATAGAAAAGCTGAAATGGCCGATTGACTCCTTTGAACCGTATAAATCTGCGGGCCCTGATGGCATCTTTCCTAAGATGCTGACAAGATCCTTCGACTGCTATCAAGTATTCTGAGGGGATGCATCGCCACAGGACATGTGCCAACATGCTGGAGGGAAACGCGGGTTTCATTTATACCGAAACCCGGTAGGAGAAGCTATAACTCGGTGAAGGACTTCAGACCTATAAGTATAACCTCTTTCCTAATGAAGACCTTGGAAAGACTGCTGGACTGTTACATCAAGCAGGAAATATTGAGCACAGCATGCATATACCTGTGGTAAATACACGGAATCTGCATTGCACTCAGTGGTCAATTACATTGAGGAGGCTTTTGATGCGAAGAAAACCGTAATCGGGGCCTTCATAGACATCGAGGGGGCCTTTAACAGCACTACCAGAGCGCAGGGAGGGGTTCTTTCACCACTCTTGTGGATTCTTGTAGCGGACGAACTACTGCGCTTGCTAGACGAACTCAGATTCTTCACCATCGTCTATACAGATGACTTCGCTATACTTGTCAGGGGCAAGTTCGAAGAAGTTTTGCCCGATCTTATTCGGAGGGCGTTAGAGAGGATCCGCTAATGGTGCGAGGCTAAATCTCTGGCTATCAACACTGATAAGACAGAGATAGTCACGTTCACGAGGAAGTACAAATGTAAGATCAGTAAGAAAGTCTCTGTCAACGGAAAACAAATACCGTACGCGAAGGGCGTGATATATCTTGGTGTGTATCTAGATAAGAAACTAAAGTGGGGATAACACCTGTAGACTTAATGCAGCAAAGTCCTGAACATATTCATGCAGTGTAGGTCAGCAATCGGGACATCCTGGGGGCTAGAACCCCAGGTCGGCTTGTGGCTACATGAGGTGATTCTGAAACCGAAGCTGACCTACGCCACGTTGGTATGGTGGAATGTGACCGAAAAAAAGACCTCGAGGCACGTACTGGACCATGTTCAGGCTGTCGTCTTGAGTGACATTTACGGGCTTAGCACACCCACAGCCGCTGTCAGGATGTTGCTGGATGTCCAAAGTCTAGACTTGGACATCAAACTGGTTGCGGCCAGAACAGCCTACAGACTGAAGTGCAGCGGAGAATGGGTAGGAAACAGTTATGGGCATGCAACTATCCGAAGGAGAACGATGAAGGGCGAGGTCTTTTACTCGACCCAAGGCCGAATGGAGAAGACTCTACTGTTTGGGCAACGTTTCAAAACGAAGATACCAAACAGGGAGAAATGGAACAACAACCAGGTGCTTGGACACAGAGACATCTGGTTTACCGATGGATCCAAGACGAATGAAAGCACAGGCTACGGAATCTACGGATCCATCCTTAGGAAATCCTACGGACTCAGGGAATTCAACACGGTGTTCTAAGCCGAGATGGCTATGATAAACACGTGCGCCAACAACCTCTCTCAGAGGAACGTCAGCGGGAGACGCATCTGCATCCGCACTGATAGCCAGGCCTCCGTAGAGGCCTTGGTAAATCCGGTAATAACCTCGCGGTTAGTTAGGGAGGCAAAGTATACCCTCAATTCGCTGGCAAAATCTAACCAAGCAGTTATTACCTGGATACCCGGTTGCTCTGGGTTCAAGGGAAACGAAAGGGCAGACGAGCTAGCAAGGAGAGGGACATCAACAGATGCACGGCCGGAGCACAGGGTAGGAGTACCGTTCTCAGAGGGCTGCAGTATCTTGGAGAATTACGCGAAGAGGCAAAGATGGGAACTCTGGGAAGAGACCTAGAGTTACAGGTGGATCAAGGAACTACTGGGAGAACATATTACCGGTTGGGCCAAACTGATCACCAGACTAGATAAACGAAGGGCAAGAGAGGTCATGGGCATAATGACCGGACACTGTAACCTTCGATGCTATACATTCAAAACGCAGAGGCACAGTAACCTGTGTAGATGGTGTGAGTCAGAGGAAGAGACCCAAACAAATGCCCAAACCTGACAGGCCACCGCCTGAAATGGATGGGAACCAGGATCTTGGATCCTAAGAGCTTCTACGGAGTAAGTGTGGACAACATACTTGCTATTGCAGGGTGTTGGGACTCACGAAAACTTCAGAGTTATAGCAAGGGGGAAAGGGATACAATGGTGAAAACTAAGTGTCCCTAAGCCTAGCACCCGAATGCAATTTTAATAATAATAAATTATAACTGCTACTTATATTTATTACGATATAAAAAAAAAAAAACGTTTTATTCGTTATCATTAATTTGTTTTAACCATATCTGGCGAACCTAACCTCTTCACCGATGTAGCGGCTAGCAACCGTCCCCCCGACTACTTCGATAAAATTATGTCTTTCAAGCTCCAGCCACGAAAAAAGTAACCCCAGCCCTTACCTACTTACTTATTCCGTCTTTTGAGCACTGGTCACGATAAAAATAACCCCTGCCCTAACCTCGGTGAAATTTTTGTCTTTTGAGCCTCAGCAACTAAAAAAGAACCCCTTGCCTTTGTCTCGGGAGATTTTGAGTCTACCGATCGCTGGTCCCGATAAAAATTACCCCTGCTCTTACCTCGATGAAATTATGTCTTTTAAGTATCAGCCACAAAAAAAAAACCCCTACACCAACATCGTTAATTAATCGGCTCTTAATCACCAGTCAGGAAAAAAATAGCACCTATCGTTAACTCCTTCCATAACCTCTAAGATAGATATTTGTTTTTTTATTCAGGTGTTATTTTTCTCGCGTCTGATGTTAAAACAGAATAATTAACGAGATGAGGGCAACGAGACAAGGGCTATTTTTTTCGCTGGTGCTCAAAAGAAAAAAATTTCATCGAGGTAAGGGCAAGAGTTACTTTTTTCTTTTGCTGGTGCTCAAAAGACAAAAATTTCACCGAGGTAAGGGCAGGGATTATTTTTATCGTGGTCGGTGCTCGGAAGACTCGAAATATCCAGACAAAAGGGCAAAGGTAATTTTTAACGCGATCGGTGATCTCTTAAGGATAAGTTAAGGACAAGGGTCATTTTTATCACGGCATTCGCTCGGTAGACCTAAAATTTACCTAGCAAGAGCAAGATTAATTTTTATCGCGGTCGGTGTCAGTGAAAATGGTTTTTTTTTTTTTTTACGGCTGGCACTAAAATGTCGACATAAATAACTAGATGCAGGCATCTGACAGAAAATTCTAGCCGGGCATCTCAACCAAAAACAATACACACACACACACACACAAAGGCAAACCGGAGAGACTGTAAGGGGGCCAGGCCATCGCCGCGTTTCTTTTTTGTAGTTTTTGAGGTTCAGCTCGGCCATGCCCCGCACGGGCAGTAGAGGAGACGCGGGGGTCCAGACTCCAGCCCGCATAGCAACTCCCTGTCAGGCAGGTGTTACCCTTTTCGACGTTTGGGTTACTTTTGTTAAATTTGTCTCCTTTTATAGCCAGGACATGTTATTTTTATCGCCGGTAGGAACTCAAGGGTGATTTTATTTGTCGGGCCCTACAAAATAGTTAATGTGATATTTAAGGAATTTCTTATTTTTCGCAAGAGGTGGGTTGTTACTTTTATCTCCGCTACTACCATTGAAATTTTTTTTTTTTTTTTTTTAATACCGCAGGCTAAAATCAGGAAAAGAGACGGTTTCGAGATATTATTATCACCACAAGCCCTCCATGTTACGTTTTCCTGCCCAAATTTTGACCTGAGGTTGCCTTCGTATCGAAGGCATGCTATTTTTAGCTTTCTAATAAATAATTTTTGACGTATAAACAATAAATTTTTTTTCAATACATTGCTCTATTTTTTTCAAAATTCTTATGCATAGTAGTATATCATTCCCGCGGGCGAGAGGGTTCGATATAACCCTCTAGCTTAAGGGAAATATACTATTTTTCGACCTTCGAAAACGAGGAGTTCCGATTTTGAGGTTAGAAGTGCGAAAATAATCGGCAACATATTTACTGAAACCTATAAGGGTGAAATTGCATGGGATATTTTTTGGCCAGCCAAAGCTCAACTGGCCGCGCGAACTTTCAAAACCCAATTTTTAATTTTATAAAAAGTTTTTTTTTAATTAATTAAAGGCAAAAATCAGTTATTAAATGTTTTATTATTCGTAAATCGTATATAAATAGACTTAAGTAATGTCTCGTGTTACATACATAAATAATTAGTATTGGAATAATTGAGCTGGGAATCCCAGTAACATAACCTGAGATAATCTTGGTTTTAGGTTATGTTGCTGAAATTACAATATTAGTGAGTTTAGCGTAAATATTTACTCTGCATCATACAAAATCATTTAATTACTGTTTGTGTTTAACTTAAAAAACCATTTTCTTCTTTGGCAGTAATTAAAAAAAAAATTTTTAAATTAATTAATGATTCAAATTTTAAATTTCACGCAATGCCAAAGTGCCAAAGGTCAGCCAAGGTGACTCCCATGTAATTTCACTCTAAGAATTGTTTGAAAATTATTGCTATTTGTTTGTACAAGCTTCAGACAAAACATATCCAAATTTCAAGTTGATTCACACCTTGGTTAAAAAAATACAGTGGATTGAAAAAGACGTCCCAATCATAAACCCGAACAGAAATTATATGGGGGCACTAATAAGGTCTTCTTTAGATGCCGTGAGAGCTTAGTGGGGCCCTCTTTAGGGGACTCGCTTAGATAGCACGAAGCGTGTAACGGGGCGTTAGTTAGGCCCTAATAAGGGGTTCGGAAAAAAGATTTTTATAGTACTCCTGGTAACTCTAACCTCAAAATCAAATCGTGTTTTCGGTTACCCGTACTATAAAATAGTATAAAGTACGAGTGCAGTACGGCACCAGGGCTCTTGTGACCCGCCCCGGTGACGATGCGGCACCCGAACTATAATATAATATTTTTTGTATAGTATCATCTTAAATGTTTAAACAATTAATATGAAAAATAACATTCAAAATAGAAACAAAAAGTATGTATATTAACTAAGATTCCAAAGAAATTCTGACTCCGGAGGAGTAATGATGAATATCTAGTACACCTGATGGTAACTAGACCCTGGAGATAATTTCCCCAGGAAGTTTCGACTCCGAAGGGGTTAGGGTGAACACCTGGTGCATATAGGACCACGACTTAACTCTCCGGAGTCAAAAATTCTTGACTTGAAAAAATCATCTACAAAGCGCAATCTTCCGACCTACCAGGTGTCCGCCATTTGAAATTAAAATATCCTAGAGAAATAATCTACAGGGTGTACCCGCCAACCTATGCACCAGGTGCTGCCCTGACTTCTTAAAACATCCTGGAGAAATCATCTACAAAGTATAAGTGCCTACCTACGCACCAGGTAGCCCAGCATAACCAGAACTTCTTGGGAATATCATCTCCAGGGTCTAGTTATCACCAGGTGCACCAGGTATTCACCATAACCCCTCCTGAGTCAGTATTTCTAGGGAAGCTTATTTTATATACATACTTTTTGTTTATATTTTGAATGTTATTTTTCATATTATTAGGTACTATACAAAAAAAAAGTATTTCCGAACCCCTTATTAGGGCCTAACTAACGCCCCGTTACAAATCGGCCGAGGGCCTCAGAAGGCCGCCTAGCGATGGCCTTACACGTTAAATCAACGAATCCGATTTCAGCACAAGTTTCATTAAATCTATCTTAATAACCGTGTGGTGAATCCTTTTGAAATTTGGACACACGTTATTCCTTAAACCCAAACTAAAAGATTTCAATAATTTTCAAACGATTATTATGAACTTCGTAACGCGATCAAACGTTATAAAATAGATTCTAACTTAAAATGCCTCTTTCTAATATTTAACGTAACCTTCATTTTAGTAAGCCATCGGCAAAAATTAGTCGCACTAGATAAACTATAAAACGTGTCACTTTCCTAGAAAAAAAAATATTTGTTTAAGGCAAACCCTTAAATGATCCTTTATAGGGTCACTCACCTTAGAAATTTTTAAAAGTTGTCAACATTACTATTACTAGGTTATATTACAAAATAGTATTCATTTCCTATCAATGTTAGTTTATTATTAAAAAAAAAAAAAAAAAAAAAAAAAAAAAAAAAAAAAAAAGATTAAAATATCTTATTTATTATAACCTTAAAAATAATATTTTGTTTTATCAAAGTTTCAAGTATTTAAATTAATTAACATTGTGTACAGAGAAAGCTAATTTTTTACTCTGTATAAGGGTTAACCTTAAAAAGGGGTTTGAAATTGTCAACCTAAAAGATTGAACTTTTTTATAGAGAAGGCTTTAATATTGAAAATTTTATTTTTTGTAATTAATTCAGCTTATTTCAAAACTTTTAACTTATAAAACATACATTAATTTAATATGTGATTTATATACCTTTCAAAGATCTTGGAGACTTTTTTAAAGATTTCAAAAACGTAGTTTTTCTACCAAATACAGTGCGGTTGAGTACAGTGCAGCGAAAATTAACTTTTTTTTTTAAATTTTTTTTACAAGATGTTGATTTTTTGTATATTTTTTTAATAAATTACCTTGATATTATATTATTAATGTACAATACAGGTTGTGGGCGGCGAGACACAAGATAAACAAAAAAGAGTTAAAACAAAATGGTTGACATAAACAATTGCCTGTTTGGATATTCCAAAAATAATCTCGTTTATTATTCAAAAAATATTAAAAATAAATTTTTACCTTACATATGTAGCCCTTTACTTTTACTTTCAATTTTAAGAATAAAATTCAAATTTGTAATCAGCAACCCCAAAAATTTCCATTTGTGAAGCTTTAAAAAAATACTGTTGAAAATGAATTTTTAGTAAGTAGCCCTTACATAGGCCAAATCAGAAAATAGAGGTCACTTTTGTAATCAGCAACCCCAAAAACCCCTGCGACTACTCAGTTTCTAATCAATCACAGACATCAAAGTCTGAAAAGAGCCTGAGAAAAAATAACTTTCAACCTTGAATAAGTAGAATTTACACAGGTCAAATGAATGTTGGATTTGTGATCAGCAGCCTGGAAAACCCCCGAGTACCAAATTTCTTCAATAAATTATCATTGGACAAGACCAAACTAATAAATAAAAAATTTTAATTTTTAATGTTTTTTATATACTCAAGTTTATTTTTAAATTTATAAGAAAATTATATAACAGGATACATGTAAAATATTATGATTAAGAGTTAAGTTAAGTAAAAGCAACAATATATTTTTTGGTCGACCTTTTTTTAAACTTACTTCCATTATTTTTCTTAATCTTGCGTACACCAATTTGAAATGACTGTTTAAGCATATTTTTCCAGAAATTATTTTTTTATCTTGAATTAATTTAATTATATAGTAATTGAAGAATGTACCTAATCAGTAATTTCAGTAAATTAAAAAATCTAGTTTTTTCAATAATTTTTAAACCAATCAAATACATACATGTTGCTAAAATTCTTGCAGTATTGTATTAGAAAGTACTGCATTATTAAAGTTCATCTTATACTCTCCTTCAGAAAATGCATCAAAGTAAAACCATTGCATAGGTCTATTATTTTCTTCTCTGTGCAACTGCTAAATTATCTTGAAGTTTAACTATTATCAAAGAGCTTTATAGATCAATTATAATGGAAAAATAAATCATTATTGCACAAATCAAATCAATTTTGCTGGCAGAGTCTCAATAAAAAATTAAACTCTGAAATAAATTTATATCAAATTTGATTTTGTTTACATCATTTAAATTGTAAAATATAATTAGTTCTATAAACTTACCACTAATTAAGGTTTAATGTTTTTTAAACTTTTATCAAAATATTATTATTGCGTTACAACTACAACTGAAAATTTTTGGTGTGTTATTTTGGTCTGCCAGGAGCCACTGCGCCAGCAGACAATATTTTTATTTTTCGTTAGGAGAAATATCGGAACAGACCTATTTTTATCGTCAGCCGCGACGCTACGACTTGAACTTACCGCTTGGTCGGACTTCTAGGACCTGAAGTAACCGCTATGTCCCCATGTCCACTTTCTCGAATTCATCACTGATGCCGAATTCTGGCCGAATTCGTCTGCCAAACTCGGCAACGACACGAGATCAGTCGGGGGCGTGGCTGCGTTTTCGATAAGTTCGTATAGAATTTACTGAACAATTATGTCCTTGAGATTATTTTCCTGGCCTGGGAAGTATTTACTTCAGAAGGGTCAGGATAGACAGCTGGTGACAACGCCGGTAATAACGCCGTGAAGATGATTTCTCAAAGAAGTTTTAACTCTGCAGAGGTCCTTCTGCACAGCTGGTATTCTTGAAGACGATTATACTGTGAAGATGATTTCTCTAGGTAATGAATTTTGACTATGCAGGTGATGTTTACTTTTATTGTTTTTGTTTTATCAATTTTAAGTTTAGGAGGTTATAACCTCATTTGTAATCAATCAATCAGTTCTTTGTTCAAAAAGAAATTATTGAATAAAAAAAAAAAAATAACCATACTAAATTAATAGTGTTTTATGAGTTTATTTTATATCAATAATAGCATAAAGAACTCCTTAAAATCGTAAAAGATTTTAAATCATCCCTATTAAAAAAGCTCACATGTAAATTCACGTGAGTATCCACGTGATTCATCCAATCTATAAATCCACTTTACCAAATTTAAAAAAAAACTAAGTTCCGCATGTAAACATTTTATAACTTATTTAATTTTTTTACTAGGAAAAAAGTTTTTTCAGTCAAATGAAATATTCCAAGTTGAATTAAGTACTTTGATTTTTTTCTACACTTGTAGGAAATTAAAAATTTTGACACTTATAAATTCTTCGGGACTTGATAAAATTATGAGTTTCGAACTTTTTTTGGAAATTTACAGCATTTAGAATTTTTTAGGAACTTGGAATTTTCATAGGCTTATAATATAATTGTTGTTGACTTAGAAATTTTTCGGTCTGTGGGATTTAAAAATTTATCTAGTCTATAAGAAATTTTTTTGGTTCTTTCGGACTTAAAAGATGTTCAGTCTGTGATACTTAGCAGATTTTGAATGTGCAGACTGAGAAATTTTTTGAACCGCAGACACTTAGAATTTTTTCAATCTCTGGAACTTAGATATTTTTCGAACCGTGAACAATTAGAATTTTTCAGTTTCTGGGACTTAGAAATTTATTTTGTTTTCGGACATGGAAGTTTTTTAAACCGCAGTCACTTTTAAAGTGAGTTAAGCCTGTGAGATATAGAAATTTATTTTAAGGGGTTTAAGTCCCACAGACTAAAAAAATTCTAAGTGTCTGCCGTTCAAAAAATTTTTATGTTTCACATACTTAACTCACTTTAAAAGTGTCTATGGTTTGAAAAATTTCTAAGTCCAAAAACAAAATAAATTTCTAAGTTCCAGAGACTGAAAAAATTTTAAGTGTCTGCGGTTCAAAAAATTTCTAAGTCTTAAAGAATAGATAAATTTTTAAGTCCCACAGACCTTAAAATTTTTAAGTCAACAACAATATTATAAGCCTATGAAAATTCCAAGTTCCTAAAAAATTCTAAATGCTGGAAATTATTGAAAAACGTTCAGGGCTCATAATTTTATCAAGTCCCGAAGAATTTACAAGTGTCAAAATTTTTGATTTCCTGAAAGTGTAGAAAAAATCAAAATACTCAATTCAACTTGGAATATTTCATTCAACTGAAAAAACTTTTTTGTTTATAAAAAAGTACATAAGTTATAAAATTTTTACATGTGGAACTTAGTTTTTTTTTTTAATTTGGTCAAGTGGATTTATAGAGTGGATGAATCACGTGGATTTACATGTGAACTTTTTTAGTAGGGATCAGTAGGAGGTAATCGTCTCCAAGAGCAAAGATTTTCCGCACTGATCACCTGATGTTAAAACTTCTTTGAGAAATTGTCTGCAGAGCGTAATAATGCACCAGGTATCTATACTCCGATCATTCAAAAGTTGAAAATATCCCGAATAAATCATTTTTGGAGTATCAGGTCTGTACTCTGACACCCTAAAAGTCGAAACTGCGAAGAAACATCTACTAAAATTTTTTTTTTTAAACTTAAAAATGAAAAAAAATGTACTGTTGTACCGACTGCGTAGGTATTGAAGGAAAGTGTATAGGAAAAAATATCCTAAATGAGAATTTGCTTACAAAAGTTCTGAAAAACTGATTAAATTTTGGAAAAACTAATTTTGCAGATATTGAATTTTTTGAATTCGAAAAAAAATTGTAACCAATCCCGAGGGCTCTGGGAGGACACCTGATGCAATGTTATTAAAAGATTTGAAACTTGTGAAAATCAATCAAAATTTTCTAACAAAAATGAGTGATATCCCCCAAAAAAACCTTGACAAGGTAAACAAGCTTAGGAGGGTTTTTGCCATAGTTAATTTAACAAAAAGAAGTGATATCATTTAAAAGATTTAAAGTACTTCAATTTATTGGTCTAAAATCAGATCAAGCAAAAAGAGATTTGAAATTTTTTATTCTATGAGATTTCTTCAGAATTCTACAAAACTCTGCCAAACCATTTTATTGGTTCTATTTTATCAAATTTTGGCAGAGTTATGTAGAATTTTGAAGATATCTCATAGAATAAAAAATTGCAAATCTCTTTTTGCTTGATCTGATTTTAGACCAATAAATTGAAGTACTTTCAATCTTTTAAATGATATCACTTCTTTTTGTTAAATTAACTATGGCAAAAACCCTCCCAAGCTTGTTTACCTTGTCAAGGTTTTTTTGGGGGATTTAAATTTACAAAGACCTAAGCATATTCAAAAACATGAATTATGTCAAACAGTAAAACTGTCGATTGTTAGAGTATGAAATTTGGGACTTCGAAACATGATTACTGTAGCGTTTCCCAACCTATTGGGAAAATACCGTACAGTCCCAAGACTGAGTGTCCATAGAATTTCAAATAATCTATTTATTAAAAAATATATTTCGAATGCGGTAGGAAAATTTGAGATCGGGAAAAAAAGAAGGAAGTTACAACTTTCTGATTCTAGTGAGCGGTGACCACTGCGCGAGATTAGTTCTCCCGTCAGTTGCGACGCGTACAATTCTCTCTCGGTACTTAAATAGTTCATTGAATGCTCCTGGAGGTTTCACTCGGTATAGTCCAAGGTCTCATCCTTCCGTCTGAGCAGACGTGGTGGACCCAGCGCCTATTATCGGAGTCGGTGCGATAGGGGGTATGAATCAACACCTACATGCAAGGATGTATAAAAAAAAACTGCCAAACCTCTCACTTCGTCAATCCAACAACCAATTTCGAATTTTAAACATGTCGGTCATGCTCATTCAAATCTAAAATAAAGTAGCATACTTTATTAACAAATAATTGTTGGACTTTTATATTTAGTCCACGGCAAGTGGGGTACCTTGCATTACAGAATAAGTTCTGCAGACCAGGAATAACGAATCGTCAGGCTTTTTTGAATGATATTTGTGCTATGGATTATTAATAAATAGCAACAGAATGCCTCAAGTCATATATCGATTGCCTTTATACGAAGAAAAACCTTGGACCAAAATCAGCTGATATAAAGTTGTCCGTAAGGCGCTGAAAGAAACTGAAAAGCCAGTTTTGATAAAGAATTCTATCAAATCGGTTCCAAATTATTCAGATTCCTGATTTTTTCTGTTTTTTTCATTTTACTCAGTCTTTGATTGATTATTTTAAATCGTCTGATTTCCGGCTAAGGTTTTTCTTTGCACGGGCAATCGATATAAAAAGATCATTCACGCTTATAAATGTAAGGAATGAAATCGCAGCAGCATCCTGAATAGACTGCAGATTTGAATATTCTCATCAATATAGAAATGGAACGGTGGTGATCCAGGTGATCCAGGTTCGTTTCCTGGGTGGGTAAACCAAAATTTTTTTATCTATCTCAATTTAAGTATTGGGGGGGGGGGAGGGATATCTATTTAAATTCATTTTTAATTAAAATTTATCATTTTTTTAGAAATTTTCTTACGTTTGGGAGGCTATGCTTCTAAAGTGGGAATGTTTGCGCGAAATATGCCTGGATCGTCAATACAAAGTCACACTGAACTATTATTGTTATCCGTAGGCAATACAAAGTTGTTTAATAAACTTAGAAATGGAACGAGTAAATATTTCGAAAAACAATTTTCGAAAGAAAATAATTTTTTAGTAGAAACTAGGTTGCCCTAGAAATTTAAACGCTTGGCAACGTGAAAAAAAAAAAATTGCAACTGTGTCAGTAAAATTGAAAGTAAAAGAAAAAAATGTGATAATAGCACCTACAGATCAAGCTGCAATTATTTGATTTTCATTATCAATACTCACGCGAGTTAAGTAGTCATTGTCGTGGGTTTTGTAAATGATTAAACTACTTAATTTCTTATATTTTTTCATTTCATTTATATTTATTAAATATCAGTACATTTACAAATAAAATCGGAAAAATACGATATAACATGCTTTAAATCATCGCTACAACCACTAAAAGACAATATTGAATTTCTACTACATCTTTGAAAAACAACAATTTTTCTTCAACCACCATTCAGATAATTCTACAAAATTTTATTTTAATTAAAGGACGTGTTAATTAAAACAATTAAATCAAGGGCTTTTAACAATGTTCTAAAATACGAAAATTTCCCTTGGATCAGAAAAACAATCTATTTCAATCGATAAAATGACCGAAGCAGGTACTTTATGTCACCAGTATCGATTTTTAAGTTTAAGTTTAGAAAAAATCAATTTATATCGATTTTTTGTTTGGAAACTACTTTAGAAATTCGGTGTCACTGCAATTCTCAAACAAAATTCAAGCGATCTCACTAAAACGCATTTTATACCAATTATTAGGAAAAACAGTTGTGCTTCACACTTAAGACAAACGATAAATCTACTTTTGCTTGGGATTATGTATCATGTGTTTTGAAAAATTATCCGATTATCATTTTCGATGTACAGTTTGATCGAAGAGATTTCATATTTTAACTGCGATTTGGGGATCATTGGAGTTCTTATATTCAGACCGACGAATCGTCAAAACCTCCTGGAATACCTGAAATAAGTATTAATTTTAATAATTAATGATTGCAATTAAAAGTTTAATTCAAATAAAATTCTTGCCTTTGTCATTTTTGACATCAACTTTGGGATGACGTCTCTGGTACAATATCTTGATATTTTTCATTTTTAAACAAGTGCTTTCCTTCAGCTTGGTCAGTTTATTCTTAACTCTCATCTTGATTCCAACCTTGTTTCTTATTCTGCTGTACTTGATCAATTTCTGTAATCTTCTTATCCTCCACATCAACATGCGATATCTAATGAATCTCACCAGCCTGGTAAAATATTAAAATATACTTGTATTTTGTGAAAAAAAATTGATTTTTCCAAAGTAAAATTTATGAAAATAGAGGAAAATTTCAGAAAAATGACGAAAGATTTTCAATATAATTAATAGAACAGTGAATTTGTAGTGAGACTAATAATTTATTCATAATGACAGACAATTCTAGCGTGTGGCAATAGAACTATAAAAAGGATATGTGTTACTAATCCGTTGATCCACGGGACCAAAAATTAAAATATATTTTTCTCCATACCAGCCGCGAATAAAACGACACTTGTGACTTTGTTTTATAAGCTAAAAAACTTATAGCCATGTTATTCACGGGAGGGGTGGAGAAGAAATATTTTTTCGCCAATGTGTACCTACAGATTGATAGTTAAGGTCATTTTTATAAGTTCAATAGCAGACTACAGTCTGAAATTCAGTTAATTTAATACTTATAAAAACAGTAAATCGTAAGCTAGTAGATACGACGCGAGAGAGAACGCTATACCTGTGCAAGTAAGACCCAGAGCTCTTCATCTCTCTCGCACAAAATATTAATTATATTTCTCGTTAAAAAACTTTAGTTTATAATATAGAAATCTAACAGTTAAAAATAATAAATACTTGGTACTGAGAAAGTGCTGATAGAGTTTTTTCAAAACCGGTAAAAATAAAACGACACTTGTGACTTTGTTTTATAAGCTCAAAAACTTACAGCCATTTTATTCACGGAAGATGTATCGAAAATAGTTAATTGCAAGTCGGGCCTCCAAAGGGTTTGTATGCGACGATAAGTTGAAAAAACTAAGATACCTACATATTAAGTCAGCTTTTCATTGTTTATTTCATATTCCCCGTAAAAAAACTTCAATTTAACTTTAAAATCTTGCTATGAGTTTCGCAATTTTAGATTCGCAATAAAGATTTTTTGTGCCGTATTATTTTACTTTTTTAATGGTCCTTTTTATAAAGGGAAAAGTCGCAAAGATCAACTATAACCTCGCAAAACTTGGATGAACAATTTTATTTTTAATTGTCTGTTGAAAAACAACAATACATGAGAACCTGTAGAAATGTGCGGCACTGGGGGGCGCCACTGGCAATAGCCTCCTCTCCTTGCAATTTAGACTTTAGCACGCAGCAGACGTTTGTTTGTGTGCACGTGCGTGTGACGAGACTGACGACACACACACACACACACACACACACACACACACACACACACACACACACTGAAACATATGCTCCATGCCAAACTGCTGGGAGAGAGGAGGCTATTGCCAGTGGCGCCCCCCAGTGCCGCACATTTCTACAGGTCCTCATACGAAAAAGTCGTTTGACACTCTTTCAAACTCGCCATTCACCCTCAATCTCAAAATATTATTTATTTCATATTTCTCATGAAAAAACTTTAACATAAAAATCTCAAAACGGTTTTCTCATGACTTTTCTCTTTTGTCAAGACTAGTAATTAAGATTTTTTTGCTTAATGTAATATTTTTAGAGTAGTCTTACTTTTCTGGAATAATTTAATAATTAATGCCGCATGAAGTTAAAAATGATCATTACCTGGTATTGAGAAAGTGCTCATAGAGTTTTTTCAAAACCGGTAAAAATATTTCGACGAGACAGGCTAAACAAGCCACGGACAAACCAATGTACAAGATGGGCAAGAATTTTCGCACATCTACCTCTTCTAAATTTTTTTTTATTTCAGTTCCATCGTCTTTTTCTACGGTCACTAATTTTTTTTCATAAATCAACATTGGTATCCGCAAAAAGCCACCTTCTTGAATTCTACGATTTATTTTATCAATTTTCGATGCGTAAGGAGATGCATTTTTGAACAACCAATAAGTATTAAGTTTATCAAACAATGGTGGCTTGGCGATTTTCATCACAGGACGTCCATAATATTTTTCAAACCAGGAAATGTAAAGTCTTGCTTTTTTTTCATCTAACAAATAAGATATATTTTTTGATTCTGTCAACATATCTAAGTTTTTAGAATGATCATTACTTATAATAATATTTTTAAGTACTGTTTTCAGAACTGGATCTTCAATTTCAATATTTTTAAACAAAAAATTACGAAAAAAAAAATTATGCAGAGGATAATTCAATAAATCCTGGTAGCTTTCAAATGGAATCTCTCTATTTTCCAACCCAACTTTGATTAAATCAGTATAGAAATCATTCAAAAATTTTCCAAAAGCCAGAGTCATGCTTATGTAAATTATTTTGTCTGCCAAAATAAACGGCCGCCATCTTATAGATTGAAATAAAAATAATCTGACGACATCGAATGCTTCCACCTTTTTTAGAATTTTAAAACGATAATATTTCATCAAGACGATCAAACTCATTAAAATAAGCAAGAAAGTCATAACATAAAATAATAGTTCCATAGATGTGTTGATTTTAGATGGTAGAGGTATTATTGGAACCAAAGCAACTATATTATCAGTTTTTTCTCCTGTTGCTACAATCATGTGTTGAGAATAATCAAGGTTTGTAAGCACCTCATAAAAAATATCCAAATTCCACTTTCTCAAGTAACCAGAAAAAACATGATCTTTATAATTATCAAATTCAGGTGATTTTTTATAAACCACCTTAAAATTTAAGATAGTTATTATATAGTCCAATAAATATCGTTCAGTGCTCAAAAATTTCATTATTCCCTTTGACTTTAAAACATAGATGCCAATTAATTCATAATCACTCTCTGACCTGTAAAATGGATAACCATTGACGTCTTGCAATTTATCCGGAAAAATCGTAGTGTAACTGTTGTTTATCAAATTTCTTGATCTGGTGAAATTGTAAAATGGATTGTAGTAGTAAATTAAAGTTGATCTTGAGCTCGATTCGCACATTTCAATTAAAGAAAAATCAAGAAAACTTTCATTCCACGCGTACATCAGAAATTTCTCAACGCTGATTTTATTTCCCGAGCAGAAGAAATCGTAAAAAATAATCAAGCATTTCGGTCTCATTCTCGCCCCCAACCTTGATAAAAAATCAACGAAGCCTTGAATTTCTTGCAAGTTGCTCGTGTGAAAAATAATCAATGAATGTTGCAAGAATCTGTAATTATCCAGGGACATTAATGCAGTTGAGTTTTGCGGATTCTGACTGTTAGAGTATGATATTTGAAACGTTGGAATCTGCTCAGAAACAGCAAGTGCACAGCAAGAACTACGATGTGCCAGACTTTTAGAGACAATGTTTGAGATTTGATATGCATTTTTAAGTGCATCAGAGTGGCTCAAGTCGTTGGTTAAACAATCGTTTGCTTTCACAAATTTAAAGGAAAAAATACTCGGCATTAAAACGAATAAAGTGTTGATGAAATTCATTATGAAAACGTGGATTTTGAACGGAAATTCTTTGAAAACTGAACCCAACATTTTGAAAAACAGTTGCTTAGAAACTTGGTCGCCCTAAAACGATAATGCTAAAAGCTTTTTGAAAACTCGCTTTAAAAAGTTTTAAAAAATTTTGAACACCAAGGTAAATTCTTGATACTTTTATAAAAAAAAAAAAAACAAAAAAAAAAAAAAAAAAAACACAAACAGTTTAACTTCAGCAGTGTCATGCCAATTTAAAACCTTATTAAAAAAAAAATTTTCTTTTTTGCTATTTTGACCGATAGTGATAACTCAACGTAGAACAAGAAGAAATAATGATGGACGTAAGATTGGCAAGACAGAACGCGACTTGTTCTTTGGGAAACAGATTTTAATGAAACTTCAGAGATCGTTTTCTTAAATCAAAGACAAACATCGATCTTTTTTACTTGATTTCAAGATCTTTTTATTACTTTTATGGTTTTTAGTCATTTATCTAAAAATTTATTCTTTTTGCACCTTTAGAGTTTTAGAACTGACATTTTCTTTACTTAGTTATAAATTTTAAATTTAAGTTAGACCAAGTTCAATTGAGATTGCTAGAAACACTTTTTAGCTTTTTGAGTCTTAAAAACTCAGAAATAGTTAAGGTAAGTTAAAAAATAAGATGTTCCTCAAACTTATGGAATCGGTTAAATATCGTTTTTATAAAATTTTAAAGTAAAATTCATCTTGATAAACTTAGCCATACGTCCCCATTCTTCACCAAACCTTTAAAATGGCCCAAAAATCTGAAGCTAATTAACTTTTGGCAAGGTCTAGATACTAAAATAAGTGACAAGATGAGCCTTGAAAATGCAAATGAATGAAATTATTGTCAAAGACAAAAATTTCATGCCACTTGACAGCTTTTTGAAAGGGTAAAAGAGAAAGTTGTCCTAGGGAGATCATCCGACCGTATATAGTGAGGCCAACAATTTGTAGAAATAACTGTATTTGATTAGCTGTTTCGTAGTGGTAGTGACAGAGGAATTAAGTTTGGAGTCTGCGATGGATTTTCTAATCCTACGTTTGTTGTAGGCAAATTTTTTTTATTTATTTATTATTTTAGTATGTTGCGGTTGATTTTAGAAGAAATAAACATAGCGGTGAACCACAAAATTTTAAACTCTCGTCCATTTGCCAAAAAGTTTATTACTTCAAACATGTGTCTATAGATTACTAACAATGCAATTGATGTCGCAAATAAAAGCCGTGGAATTAGAAATTTAGAAAAAATAACTGCGATAAAAACTGGTATTTTCGAGAGGTATGACCATGTAATAATCCATGGTTGTTAAATTTTTGTTAATGAGGAAGATGCACAATAAATAATAGAAATTTTTAAATTCACGAGGGCTTGAATTACCATTTTCGTCTATCATCTGAGAAAACTAAATGCGGTGTTGAGGGAAACATAAGAAAAATTTTTGATGGTACGCAAAGTCCAAATACTCGAGTTTTGATTGGTGAAGTTTACGTCACAAAATATTCTGACGGACACGCTCAAGCAATTTCACTTATGAACAACCTTGAAACTGTCCCAGCCAAGAAAAAAGGAGAAAAATTTCTAATCAGATGAGTTTGGGGATGAGTTACCAAAACAAGGTTAGAAAGAATCCAGTTAAGAAACTAAAGAAATCATCTCGTATCTCTACATAGACTCTTACTAGAACGAAAATTTCAAGATTGGACTGGCGCATAAGAATCAAAACGGCGCCACTGGAATTCTAAAAAAAAATTCAAGTGATTTCACTAAAACGCATTATGTCCTGATTAGAAGAAAATGTTTATGACATTGTGGTTTACGCGATTTAAGTTTCGTGTGTTTAAGGACGGTTATTCTTATAAAATAAAAATTTAGATTGACGAATCATTGAAAGCTCCTACTGGTCTTGAAAATAGCATTAATTTTTATCATTTATTATTGTAATTAAAGAATAAATTTGAATAAAATTCTTGCCTTCGTCATTTTTGACATCGACTTTGGGATGACGTCTCCGGTACAACGTCTTGATATTTTTCATTTTTTCAATCATTTCTTCTTTCTTTAAACAAGTGATTTCCTTCAGCTTGGTCAGTTTATTCTTGATTCTCGTCTTGATTCCAACCTTGTTTCTTATTCTGCTGTACTTGATCAATTTCTGTAATCTTCTTATTTTCCACATCAACATGCGATGTCTTATAAATCTCACCAACCTGGTAAAATATTTAAATATCCTTAAAATCTTTTTATGGTTAATTGAATGTAAAAATATACGAACACACTGTCAGAAAAAGAGCCAGTAAAATAATTTATTGATATTTTCGAACAATAAGGAATTTCAGTTGATTTCTTGATATTTGATAAAGACTGACTCATGTTGCTCAACTATACGCATGTAATATGTATTATTACATGCGTTACCAATGACTTATTACTTTGTCATAATCTAAAAGATATCAATGCCACCTGATGAGGTCATTGAAAATGATAAAACATCGTGCAAAACGATATAATTATTTAATAATTTTTATGTTTTATTAGCCCTTCAAATATCAAGTAAATAACCAAAATTCCTTATTACTTTTAATACAACTAAGAGCAAGTAATCAACTACCTGAGTATTGATACTTTTTCATACAAATTTATGTAAACAAAAAGAAACATGAACAAGCTACAAGTTTAATAAATTTGGCAGTGAGTTCATAGCATGACTTTGAATTTATTTGCACTGAGGTACTACTCGAAAATGTAAAACTCAATGATGCCTCAAAAGAAATTGGAAACAAAACATTAGGATGCAAAATAATTTGACTGAAGAATTTTTTTTCTTAAAATTGAGACCGTAAAGAGGTGCGTAGGATGTCCACCAAAAATTATACTTAAGTTACTTACTTAGTTTTTGAATATACATATTGTTAAGTCTATTCAAGAATGTTAAGAATTTTTTTTAACCACGATCGTAGGCAATGCATCTATGTAATATTTTAAAGTGACATACAATGTATAGTATTTAGTGCACCAAGTGTATGATTGTTTCAAGCCGTTCTTAAGCCTCTCAGATGCGACAATGACAAAAACACGCATACTTTCGTAAAGAATAATAATTACCTGGTACTGAGAAAGTGCTGATAGAGTTTTTTCAAAACCGGTAAAAATATTTCGACGAGACAGGCTAAACAAGCCACGGACAAACCAATGTACAAGATGGGCAAGAATTTTCGCACATCTACCTCTTCTAAATTTTTTTTTATTTCAGTTCCATCGTCTTCTTCTATGGTCACAAATTTTTTTTTATAAATCAACATTGGTACCCGCAATAAGCCGCCTTCTTGAATTCTACGATTTATTTTATCAATTTTCGATGCGTAAGGAGATGCATTTTTGAACAACCAATGAGTATTAAATTTATCAAACAGAGGTGGCTCGGCTATTTTCATCACAGGATGTCCATAATATTTTTCTGACCCCAAAGTGTGATATCTTGCGGTGATTTCTGCCGTCAAATAAGATATATTTTTTGATTCTGCCAACATTGATAAATCTTTACGATAATTATAACTTATAATGGCATTTTTAAGTATTGTTTTCAGATCTGGATCTCTTGATTCAAAATTTTTAATCGAAGGATCTTCTGTGTGCAGAGGATAATTCAACAAATCCTTGTAGCTCTCGAATGGAATTTCTCTATTTTCCAAGTTGACTTTGATTAAATCCGTATAGAAATCATTCAAAAATTTTCCAAAAGCCAGAGTCATGCTTATGTAAATTATTTTATCTGCCAAAATGAACGGCTGCCATCTTATCGATTGAGATAAAAATAATCTTACGACGTCGAATGCTTTGACTTTTTTTAGAATTTTAAAACGATAAAATTTCATCAAGACGACTAAACTCATTAAAATAAGCAAGAAAATTACAACGTCAAATAAAAGTTCCATAGATGTGTCGATTTTAGATGGTAGAGGTATTATTGGAACCAAAGCAACGAAATTATCACTTTTTTCTCCTGTTTGTACAATCATATGTCGATAGTAATCAGGGACTTTAATCATATCATAAAAAACATCTAAATTCCACTTTCTCAAGTAATCAGAAAAATCATGATCTTTATAACTATCAAAAGAAGGCGTATCTTTAAAAACCACGTTAAAGTTTAAGATACTTATAATATAGTCCAATAAATATCGTTCGGTGTTCAAAAATTTCGTCATTCCTCTTGATTTAACAACAAAGATATCAATAGATTCATAATCAATCTTTGACCTGAAAAATGGATAACCATTGACATTCTGCAATTTATCCGGAAAGATCGGAGTATAACTGCTTTTTATCAAATTTCTTGAATTAGTGGAATTGTAAAATGGATTGTAGTCGTAAATAACGGTTGAAGTTGAGGTGGCTTTGCACACTTCAATCAAAGAAAAATCAAGAAAACTTTCATTCCACGCATAAATCAGAAAATTCTCAACGCTGATATTATTTCCCGAGCAGAAGTAATTGTGAAAAATAATCAAACATTTTGGTCTCATTCTCACCCCCAATGATCTTGGTAAAAAATCAATAAAGTCTTGAATTTCTTGTAAGTTGCTCGTGTGAAAAATAATCAAAGAATCTTGTAAGAATCCGTAATTATCCAGGGACATTAATGCAGTTGAGTTGTGCGAATTGTGACTGTTAGAGTATGAAATTTGAAACGTTGGAATCTGCTCAAAAACAGCAAGTGCAGAGCAATAGTTACGGTTAAACAGGCTTTTAGAGACAAAGTTGGAGATTCGATAAGCGTTTTCAAGTGCATCGAGGTGGCTCAAGTTATAGGTTGAACAGTCACCTGCGTTCACATATTTAAAAGACAAAATACTCGGCATTAAAACGAATAAAGTGTTGATGAAGATCATTATGATAAATAAAATTGACAAACGTGGATTTTGAACGAAAATTCTTTGAAAACTGAACTCAATATTTTGAAAAACAGTTGCTTAGAAACTTGGTCGCCCTAAAACGATAATGGTTAAAGCTTTTTGAAAGCTCGCTTTCAAAAGTTTAAAATTTTTAACACCCAGGTAAATTCTCGATACTTTTATAAAAAAAAAAAAAAAAAAAAAAAAAAACACAAACAGTTTAATTTCAGCAGCGCCACGCCAATTTTCACAAACAGTCGAAGTGAAAAAAAAAAATAAATTTTTTGAAAAAAAAATTTTATATTTTGCGTGACGTCCTGGACGTCTTATATTTTATGTGATAGGCTTTCGATCGCTCAGGCAAGCTGAGTGATACCAAAGGAAATGGGATGGTCTCAGGGAAGGATTGCTTATAATTTTAATTATGTTGCACTTATTAACTCTTTTATTGCGCTTTATTCCCAAGAGAGGGTGTGTATTAGTGTGGCGTTTGTACAAAATCTGCGCTTGCGGCGTCTCCACGCGAGCTTTCTTTCCCCCAATTCAGCGCTCACGAGGCCTGGAGTCCCGAGCTTTTGACATCGAATGTTCTGATAGCTTTTTGTGCCCACGTCAGCGCGCAGTCAACGCTCGCAGCTCGAGGCCACCGATCCTCTTGTAGCTCGCGTGGCTAAGGCCTCTTTAAGGCTCTTGGAATCCATCGTACGCTCGTGCAAGGGGCAGTGCGTACGTGACATTTGCTATAATAATTAATAGGGACAATTCAACGTAGGACGAGATTGAATATCGGTGGATGCAAGATTGGTAAGCTAGAGGACGACCTGTTCTTTGGGAAAACAGATTTTATGACGTTCATAGTACTTTTAGACAATTGTCTAAAAATTTATTCCTTTTGCATCTCTAGAGTTTCGGAACAGCTCGTATTTTGTTAACTTATTTTTAAATTTTAAATTAAAGTCAGACCAAAAGCAAATGAGATTTCTGTAAATACTTTTTAGCTTTTTTTTGTCATAAAAAATTCAGATATGAGAAGGTAGGTTAAAAAATAAGATTTTTTATAGTGAATTTAGGAGTTATCGCTCCAAGGTCAAAATAATAAAACTTGATAGTAATTGTCGATTAGAATGATAAAAATAAGATATTCCTCAAACCCAAGGAATCGGTAAAATATACTTTTTATAAAATGTTGAGTGAAATTCATCGAATAATTGGATTTTACTAAACTATCTTCTAAAAACTAAATCGTGACAAACTTGCAAAGAGAGGGCCAGACATTTGGGTCATAGATTTGGCTAAAACTTGGTATATGGGCTCCAAATATGCTGAAAAGAAATCTCCAACCGTCAGTTTCTCCGAATGAGCTTTTTAAAGTCATGTTCCCTCTACACCTCATGCTAAAAAATCAGCATTTTCAATAAAAAGCTGTTTTTGACCTGATTTTCAAAATAATATTGCTCAGACCCTATTACACTTACAGAAATCCGGAACCTCGCAATTTTTTCGTCTTTCTAAGTACTTTCTGGAAAAAATTATTTGAGATTTTTTTTAAATGTATTAGACCATGCAAAATTAAGATGTTTTTCGGCTAAAAAAATGCGAGGTTCCGGATTTCTGTAAATTTAATAGGGTCTGAGCAATATTTTTTTGAAAATCAGGTCAAAAACAGCTTTTTATTGAAGATGATGATTTTTTAACATGACTCAGTGTAGAGGAAACATGACTTTAAAAGGCCCATTCAGAGAAACTGACAGTTGGAGATTAATTTAAGGCATATTTGGAGCCCAAATCCATGACCCAAATGTCTGGTCCTCTCCTTGTGAGTATATTTAAATATTAGCAAAGCTAGTATGTAAGATAAATGTTTAATTTAAATTCAAGTGATCTACCTGAAAGTGAATAATCGTTTATTATTGGCCAGCTTATAATTATCAAAAAAAGAAGGTAGGAAGAAAAGAAATTTCCACGATAAAGTTAACGAGCGTCCATCGAGTTATTACAGGAGATAAGAGCTTTGTTCAAAATAATAAAAAGTTTATATTTTTATTGGATCTTTAAAAGCAGCCTTTTCATAGACTACCTGTATTAAATATCAAACGATTGGATGATTTTTAAGGAATGTTGTAAAAAAAGAAAAAATATTCTCGAGTACACAGGCATAATTTACTGATTATATTTTTGAAAATTTTTCCCGTGAAAAAAAAAAGTCTTTTTTGTATTACGTACTCATTATTCCACCATAAAATTTTTTAATTGTCGAATTAACTCAAACTAATGACCGCATTGAGTTTGGAAGGAAAAAATAGATGGATTTAGATTATTTTGGAGAAAAAAATTCAATAATTATTTTTTCTCACTGAAAAAATCTTTTTTTTGTGATCTCGTATTTTATTTTGCAGTTTTTTGGCCATAGCATCTACGGATCGGTGAAAACTGATGGTACCTTTCAAATTAGGAGAAATAAATACATCGATAGTTGTAGTTTCGGTATAATCATTTTTACCTCTTTTTTGACGTTCAAATCCAACAGAAAATTTCAGGGAAGAAGGGGTTCCAATAAATTATTCTTAAGAATCAATGTTACGGAGTGGACCACTATTCACTCGTAAATATTTCGGCTCATTCGCTCAACTTTAAATTGATAAACTACATGGCTCCATCTATGAGTCTAGGCGGGGACTTTAGTCCCAATTCTCACTACCGCGCGCCGTAGTGCTGGGCAGTACCGCTGTCGCCGTTGCTGCTGCCACAGGCCTCGCGTGCTGGCTTTTGGTTTTGGTGCTCAAGTGTGTGTGTGTGCAGCAGAGAGTTCTCCCGGCTTTTTCACGGTTCTTCTCAACGGCTCTTCTCATCGCCTTTTTCACCAGGTAGTCCCGGAACCTGCCTTTTCACCGTGCACCAGCTCATCCGGACGATCACAGACAGTAATTCCGTGATCATCAACAACCTCGGAGCCGCGCCATTACCACGGGTATCAGCTACTCTTCAACGGTGGTCCACGGAGAATTTGTCTGGTTCAAGGACAATCCTCACTCATCAAACATCTCCAGGTATTCAGGTGCAAGGAACAGTCATTTCCTTGCCCCTTCTCACTTTTCATTTTCTCTAGCACAGAATTTACGACTCTGTGCTGATTTCGTCTATCTCAATGTGCACAAGCACGTAGCCATTTCGGCCATTTTCTCTCTCTCTCTCTCGGGTTATCTCTCTCTATTTTCAAGGCCACTCTCTGCTGCTACTCGACCAACGCTCACACCTTTTAACGTAAATAAGAAAACTCTCATAATTTAAGTTCAAATCAATATCGGTGTTTACATTTACTCATGACTTGACTGTTACGCTCGGGCCTCTCTCTCTCTCTTCAAGACAACGCTCGTGAATAGACGGTTTCACTCGCCATTTTGTGAAACTTCTCAAGTTTCTCTTGGTTCTTTCTCGTGACTCTTTCTCATCATCCTCAACGTAGTCATCTCATCAGTACAGTCAACTCGACGAATCATCTACTTAGTGTTGGCTCAACTCGGAAGACATTTGATCTTCAATTAACTCAAACGGCTTGGCTCAATTCAATTCTTGGGTTACTTGCTCAGCAAGGAGAGCTTTCACGGCGTGGCATCTTTAGGTATTTCGCTCAGAACCGGTAACAATAATTTACCGGTGTTTTTACATTGCCCTTCTCACAGCCAGAAAATCAATAAAATTACTGTGCATCCTTTTGCTCTCTCTCTCTTTTCTTTGTGCTGTCTTACACGCAGCCATTTTCTTTTCTACTCTTTTCAAGGCCATTCTCTGTTGCTTTGTTTACCTCAACTGTACTCAAGCAAAAACTCGTATTTATGGCTTGAATTAATATAATCAAGTCCATAAAGAGTTTTGATTAGGCGGTTTCTCAAATTAATTAATTTTCTTTACACGGAAATTAATGCTGGCAATTCTCAATTCAACATATTCTCATATCTCAGTTTCTCTCTTTAATTAATTATTATTCTCCTCTCAACGCTCAACTGGTCTACTCTCAAAAGGATCTACTCATCTTTAACAATCACCCAAGGACTCCGCTCAACAACAAAGAGGTTTTATCATAACTGCAAGCTCATTCATCAAGGTATACATCAACTCAAATGAGTTGATTGCAACTCTTTATTATTGTAAATATTCAAGTAAGGTGTACACTATTGTTTAACTCAACCCAGAAGGTCTGTAAATACTGTAAATAAATAATCAAAATTGTATATAATGGTAACTAATGGTTTACTCAATTTATTTGACAACCCTCCCCTACTAGCTTTTAATCCGGCAAATAAAAATAAAAATTAATATTACGGCAAATCCGTAACAATCAATTTCCACTCGGCACCCATGAAAAAATAAAAAACAATTAGCCCCCGTCCTACTTACCAGTCATTAAATTCTCATTTGCCATTTTCTTTTTTAGATTTTGCTATTGCAAATGCGTCTCATTTAAGCCATACGAATTTTTATAAACTTCCCGCGTAAAAAAAGTTAAGATCTTAAAATTATTAAAAAAAGATCTTTGTAAGATATATCTTAAAAATGTCCGGTTTTAAGATATTCAAAGATGAAAAAAAGACAAGTTTTCATCTTTCCTATCATTACGCTCAAAAAGATCTCTGAAAGATCTTTTGAGAGTGACGATCATTTTTACATTTTTTATGTTTTTGAGATTTTTTTCTGATGTCGTTGAGATGAATACAAGATGATTTTCAGCTGTCACGAGTATTTAATTTTTATACTTTTTGGAATTTTTAAAACTTTTTAAAGATGAAAATAAGATCATTTTGAGATGTTTTGTTTTTTTTTATTTTTACCAATTTTTGTGACTTATAGTTTTCTGAGACGTGGAGGTTTTTAAGATGATATTAAGACTATTTTAAGATCAATTGTGATGAATTCAATAACTATACTTTTTAAATTTTAACGATTTTTACCTAGTGTGTGGATTTTTGGAAATTTCAACATAAAAAATTTTTCTTTTTCAGGGACATCTTACAATTTACGAGATCATATCACTTTTCACAATAAAACTGTTTATTGAATAAAGTTTTCTATTAACATTGCTGTTAATCTCATAAATAATAGATTAATTTTTTTTTTTTTTTTTTTTTTTTTTGAAAAGATCTCTTGCAAATTCTGAAGAGTTGATTTATAGTAGAAATTAAAAAAAAAAACAATATCATTTAAAATTTTTTATTCATTATTAATTTAAAAAAAAAAATTAATAATTAAATAGTTGAATTTATTACTCGGTGACATTAGATCAATATAAAAACGTTAAAATTTTTTCAATGAACTTCATGCTGGGTGTACTTCTGACTGAAGATAGTGCATGGACCACATGACTTAATCATGCCATCAACCTTGTCCGGTAGAATTTTTCTCTGAAATATAAAAAGTACCCAAAGAATCAATTCTTTAATCAAAGCATTTTATTTAAACGATTTTTCAACTAAAATAACTTATCTGATAACCGTTGTAGGCTGACTTTACTAGGGAGACGTAAACTTGAACTGTGGTCAAAGCTGATCTTTCCACTGAAGAACTGGCACCCTGGTACCGAAATTATCCTAACCTATCCAAATCGATAGTCGGTGCTCCAAATTTTGCACTATTATTAATTGCCCACACTTGAAAAAATACTGTAAAAAGTTAGAATCAATATTTTTACCTATTTATAATTTGAGCGCTTAATGTATATTATTTTTTTAATTCAATATTGAATTATCAATGTACCTGAGATCTCTAGTTTGTCTAGCTGTTTTGGTTAGATTTTGGTTAGAATGAAAAATTGACGGTGAACAAAATGAAATTCGTTCAATTCGAACAGAGAGATTTTTTCGAATCCTCATGCTTCAATTTAACAATGTCAGCGATAATCTTTTTTAATTTTTATCATGTATAAGGAAGTTATTTTATTGATAAAATTTTTTTAATTACCTTTTAAACATTTAAATTCATTAAAATTTACTCTTTATTTAAATTCACTCCAAAAAACTATCAGTTCAAGCCACGACGATTAAAAAAAAAACTCTGTTCGAATTGAACGAATTTCATTTTGTTCACCGTCAATTTTTCATTCTAACCAAAATCTAACCAAAACAGCTAGACAAACTAGAGATCTCAGGTACATTGATAATTCAATATTGAATTAAAAAAATAATATACATTAAGCGCTCAAATTATAAATAGGTAAAAATATTGATTCTAACTTTTTACAGTATTTTTTCAAGTGTGGGCAATTAATAATAGTGCAAAATTTGGAGCACCGACTATCGATTTGGATAGGTTAGGATAATTTCGGTACCAGGGTGCCAGTTCTTCAGTGGAAAGATCAGCTTTGACCACAGTTCAAGTTTACGTCTCCCTAGTAAAGTCAGCCTACAACGGTTATCAGATAAGTTATTTTAGTTGAAAAATCGTTTAAATAAAATGCTTTGATTAAAGAATTGATTCTTTGGGTACTTTTTATATTTCAGAGAAAAATTCTACCGGACAAGGTTGATGGCATGATTAAGTCATGTGGTCCATGCACTATCTTCAGTCAGAAGTACACCCAGCATGAAGTTCATTGAAAAAATTTTAACGTTTTTATATTGATCTAATGTCACCGAGTAATAAATTCAACTATTTAATTATTAATTTTTTTTTTTAAATTAATAATGAATAAAAAATTTTAAATGATATTGTTTTTTTTTTTAATTTCTACTATAAATCAACTCTTCAGAATTTGCAAGAGATCTTTTCAAAAAAAAAAAAAAAAAAAAAAAAATTAATCTATTATTTATGAGATTAACAGCAATGTTAATAGAAAACTTTATTCAATAAACAGTTTTATTGTGAAAAGTGATATGATCTCGTAAATTGTAAGATGTCCCTGAAAAAGAAAAATTTTTTATGTTGAAATTTCCAAAAATCCACACACTAGGTAAAAATCGTTAAAATTTAAAAAGTATAGTTATTGAATTCATCACAATTGATCTTAAAATAGTCTTAATATCATCTTAAAAACCTCCACGTCTCAGAAAACTATAAGTCACAAAAATTGGTAAAAATAAAAAAAAACAAAACATCTCAAAATGATCTTATTTTCATCTTTAAAAAGTTTTAAAAATTCCAAAAAGTATAAAAATTAAATACTCGTGACAGCTGAAAATCATCTTGTATTCATCTCAACGACATCAGAAAAAAATCTCAAAAACATAAAAAATGTAAAAATGATCGTCACTCTCAAAAGATCTTTCAGAGATCTTTTTGAGCGTAATGATAGGAAAGATGAAAACTTGTCTTTTTTTCATCTTTGAATATCTTAAAACCGGACATTTTTAAGATATATCTTACAAAGATCTTTTTTTAATAATTTTAAGATCTTAACTTTTTTTACGCGGGTTTACATTAAAAATTTACTTAAAATTTATTTATTTTTACATGAAAACTATCTTTCCAATAGAATAGAAAGGTCACACTTAAATTGTCAAAAGTAAAAATTTCAACAAAAATAAAAAATGCTGATCGAAGCAACTTATACGACGCATTTACCATTAAAGTAGCTTTTGCACACTGATCAGCTGATCAGGATTCGTAGTCATCTCATCAATTTTATCGATTGTTTATAAAAATTTGTTAATAACAATTTTTTGACAATCCTAACCAGAAAATTTATAATCAGCTGGAAAAAAAAACACAGAAATCGTTTGAAATATTGGCAGGGCCTCAGAAGCCTACGAGTGCACGGTTATCCATGAAATAAAATAAAATCTGAACCACAAGAACGATAAAAGCGAGGTAAGCAATAAAGTAGAAGCAGAAAGAAAAAAAAAAGGGTAAAGGAAATAGAGATGTTTTATTGCGAGATGATGAAATATCGGATAGCGACTTACAAGCTCTTATAATATTTCCATCGAGCTTTTATGATTCACGTCTTTAAAACTCTCCTTTATAGGCACGGGCAATAAAATTGGTTTTTTTTTTTTTTCCGTGACAGTGGATTTACTTGACATTTTAATTTTTTTTTTTTAATACGAGCAGCTGGAATTTAATTAAATAAACTTTGAGCAGCTCAGTAAGTGAATTAGAGTAATTAGCACGAGTTCTTGGAGTTAATTTGAAGCTAAAGCTTTTATTAACCTCGAGTATGAATCACGGATTACAGCTTAACGTCAAATAAGCGTCAAGCATATAATTTACTTTTCTTATTATTAATAAAAGTAGGTATTGTAACTGAAGTTCGTGCAAACAATTTTTAGTTTATTAATACGTTATTATCTGGCTGTAGCCATGAATGGTAAATGAGTTTTGAGATTGTGGAATTAATTCGATCCAGAGTCTCTGGACTCGAAAGGAAAACTAATTTTCTCTTCTCTTCGGATGCAACAGATCCAATACGCTGGAGAAATTCAGACTTTTGTGTGATTTATGGAAAAGTAATCAGATATCAGCTGCACCCGAGATAATGAAAAGTTTCCATTTTTTTTTTTTTTTTAACTTTAAAGTTGAATGTAATCAATCATTTTTGAAACCTACAAGTCAATAATTATAAATAAATAAATTCAAATTTGTTAATAAATCTGCAAAAAAAGGTATTAGTCTCATAAAGGAGACGAGTTAAAAGACATTTAAAATCCATCTTCGGTAAGTGGGAGAAAAAAAAGAGCTTGCAAGCATAACCGAGTCCCTTTGTTCTTCCCAGTTGAGCAGTTGCAGGGAGGCTAATCTTGAGAAAAGTATTATTCAAGCTTTAAAGTAAGCTCGAGAATATTTGGCAGCTGTCTGCATTATCCAAGCGCACTTTTATCTTCTCTCTTTTTTATTTTAATCTTCGTTCTAAACCTATCGATTACTAGATGTATTAAAATTAGTGGCTAATAAAAATTATTGGATTTGTTTATTTTAATATGCTCTTTTAAATAGTCTAGACAGTTTATTAACCATTGCTGTATATTAAAGTAATAATTTTCCCAAATGAAGCTTGGATAGCTTTGAGTTCATTATGATAGATCGTATAAATAGTGTCAATGGAAACATCTGTACACATAATAGGAACATTTTGGTACCTCGTACAAAAAAAAAAAAAAAAAAATGTACAAAAGAAAGATTACAATAGAGGAAATAAACAACGTACTGATCCAATTATTGTCAGTATAAAAGAATTTTTGTGCCACAGACATAAAATTCAAAATGTATAAATGAAACCAATTTTACAAGTAGTTTGTTTATACTTTTAGTTTGATATAAAATATATTTGTTTAAACAATGATTTAGAAACCACTTTTTCATGTTCCATAAAACTGTTTTTTTTTTCCAAAATCATCCGCCATTTCCCCTGTACAAAAAACATTGACTTTCTGGCGATATTCTGGTGAGAAACCTTGCTAAATTTCCGGCCAAATTCGTTTGATCTGGCCAGTTTGTACAAAAAATCAATTGAAAATTTTTCACAGGTATGATAACCAAAAAATAATAAATAAATAAACGACTGTTTTTGTAAAATTAAATAGAAAGAGAGTTGATAGTACAGAGAAGTAATTTGGGATTGTATAGCCGATATCGAGCGAGGCAGTAACTAATCACTCTATATATGGCATTGTAACGGTAAACCACGAGGATTCTTACGAGAATATGTAGATTATTCCGGACAGGAAGTATGTAAGTTAAGGACGACTTTCAATTTCCGGTGCTACGGCTAACTTACGTATATAACCTGTCCGCCAGACGTGACTAGAAATTTATTGCCGAAATACATGCGAGTACTCTTCTCCATCTTGTCCCTCGCAAACTATTCATTTCAGTACACTCATATTGTTTATTTATTGGTTTACATTAAAAAGATCTATTCGTAAGTATGGTCCAATTTGATCTTGAAACTTGAAATTTTAAAATCCATTAAGAAACGATCTTCCCTCTTATACCTTGAAAAAAAGCCTAAAATAAGAAAGAAAAAAGATAAACGAATTAGAGGTCAAAGCAGGACGGATGGGAAAAAATCTGGGACCAGCCCCGGGCTTCCGCTTCCATAGGCTCTTTGGTTCCTTCTTATTTAAGCTCTCGTCGTGCTCTTTCATCATGCTTTCGTCCTTCTTTTAACGCCCGGGGAAGGCCAAATTAAAAAGCTGAGCTTTTTTTCTTTGGGTTTCTTTTTTTATTAACCTGCACCATGCCTCAAAATTTCGGTAAAAATGTAACAGTGCGAAAAGTTGTAATCTTTCATTCCAAGAAGACAATGGCAATAACGATCAATTTGAAGAAGATTAATTTTTGGAAAAAACGTCATATGTGCACCTTTTCCGGATGAAAAACTTCACCGGAGACTTATTAACTTTTTGGGTTTTTCATGTAGAAGTTTTACAGTCCTTTAGGACTTTTCTTACAATATTGAACCTAAATTTTTATAAAATAACAATTATTTATCATGTTGTTAGGTACAGAGATTATTTTAAAAACATTACAAAAAGGTCCAAGTATTTTCGTCTTTTAATTCAAAAAATTTACACAAAATAAACAGCTATTAAAGGATTTTTCGGGCATCTGAATAAAATGTAAAGCCTAAAAACGTGTTTGCAATGAGCTCGTGTTCATTCGTAGTTTTCATAAGGCAGCTTTGTAAACGAGAATCCGAAGCAATTAGAGAAACGACGGGAAATGAAAATTCTACAGGCCTCGTACATTTTCAACGTAACGTCTCCCCTCGAAATCAACAGTTATCTGCCCAATTTTCAGTCTCCTTCAGTTTAAAGTTAAAACTAATTTTTTGTATGATTTTAATTAAAATTAGTTAATAAGGTCAATGTCCGGGATTTTTTGGACCCCGAAAAAATATTCCAAATTTAGTTTAACCACTCGAATTCGATTATAACCTTGAAGCTAGCTCCAAACTCACTTCCAAGCGAGCACCCCAAAAAATTTTAGACACTACATACTTAAAAAATCTCTGGACATAATTAAAAAAAATAATAATAATTAAAGTATTGAGGGCCTGTGCACTTCAGAGCAAAAATCAGTGTTTTTTATTTATTCATTTTTTTAATTTTTTTATTTTTAAAATTATTTTAAAAAATTCTTTTAAATGACCATACTATTATATTAGATGGATTAATATAAGTACTTTTTTTTTACGATAAAATTTTATTGATAAAAATCAGAACATAGAATAATCTTTTTAGTACTTATTTCTCTAATTGATCAAAACTTCAGCACACATTTGACATTAAATATAAAAACATTTTTTTGTTTATTAATTTATTGATATCCAAAAATTGTTAAAAAAAGTAAAGACATCTTTTGGGTACATTGATCATAACTTATTTAAAAGATTTATTTTTTGCACTTGCAGTAGGGGTAACTTTTAATATTATTGTAAGTTCCTGTTTTTGAAATCACCACTTTTTTGGGTGATTGACACATTGCGATAACATTTTTTATCGGAATCTTGATAGCTTTAGTGTTTTTGCCAAATTTGAAAAGGCAGTTCTCCCCGCTTGCCGTAGTTGCTGAAAATACAGTTGAGATAGGAAAAAATTTAAGCTTAAATTTGATACACATTATTTCATTTTTTTTTCAAAAAATATTAATTTAGTAATCAAGTGTTTTAACAAAAAATTCCTTCTGTAGCTACTATACAAGTCAAAAATTAATTTTAAAAAATTGTTACAGTAAATTTTTATTCTCGACTGACCTGAATTTTGGCATGCAACCAGGGTGCAGATGAAAAGAACGAAAATAACTGTAATACTCTTCATTTTCATTAGTACGGTTACACTGCTGTTGCTTCACGCGAGTCTCGTCTTTTATATTCCAAATTTTCGTTAATCGAATACGCAAGAGACATCAAAATTTACAAGTTTCAATTGAATTTCCAAGACGTTTGCGCACAAACTACACTGGAACATGTGTCAACAAGATAGTTCGAAAACGCGTGCGTATAAGGAAAAAAATAAGAGTCTTATCTTTCTGCCTGGTACGTTAAAATTAATGATCTGACTCATGAACCCTTTGAAATGATTCTCATGAAAGTGAATTTGCTGCACTGAGAAAAATATTTCATTGAATTAATAAGATGTACATTTAATCAATGAAATATCGGTTGAAAAAATTAATTTTATTAGCTCAATGAAATATTACTTCCAAAATAATGAAATATTTCATTAACATGAGTAACTTTTCTTCAGTTGTAGCTTCAATGAAATGATTTTTTTGAAACAATAGTTTTTGTTTCATCGTAATTTCTATTTTGAACGCGTCGGCTCGAATCCTGACCATTTTTTTTTTTTTTTTTATTTAAAAGTAGTGAGAGCAATTTTGAACACTTGTAATGTGTGCGCGAGATATTGTAAGACGTTTTTATGAGAAAAAAAATTTCATTATTTCAATAAGATGTGCATTGTTTCAATGAAATATTTAAATAAAATCTTGTTGTGATTGCCGGCAATAAATTTAATTTCTTAATAAAGTGTTCGTTAAGACCAATCACAACAAGATTTTTTTTATTTATTTATAATACAACGAACAATCGCTATTATCTATTTATCAATGAAATATTGTTCAATAAAACCAATTTCAGTAGCTCAATGAAATATGACACAAATAATAATGTAATATTTCATTAACGCTAATCAGATTACTTTATTTCTACTTTATAATATAGAATATTTCATTGGCCCCATAAAGTTATTTTTGTTTTGATGAAACTATATTTTTGTATCAATAATTTTTGTTTCATCTAAATATTTTCAAAAAAGTAATGAAATATTCCATTGAGATAATCAAGTATTCTATTTATTGAAGTGTGGTTCTACTGAATTAAAAAAAAAATTTTTTTTTTGGAACTTCAATGAAATATATGTTTAAGTATACATAGTCTGATATCATTGGCCGAATGGTGTTATTATTTTTTACAATGAAATTATTTTTCGGATCAATAGTACTTGTTAAACCAAATATTTTCAAAAAATTAATGAAATATTCCATAGATGCAATGAACTATTTTATTTATTCAAGTTTAATATATTGACTTTGAAAAAAAAATTTCGCTTGAAACTTCAATGAGATATATGTTTGAGTTCATAGTTTGATATCATTGACCGAATGGCGTTATTACTATTTTTTAATGAAATAATACCAGTTTCAGCCATATGACATCAGACTATGCTCTCAAACATATATTTCATTGAAGTTTCAAACGAAATTTTTTTTCCACTTGATAAAATGAAATATTTCATTACTTTTTTGAAAATATTTGGTTGAAACGAGTATTATCGATCCGAAAAAAAATTTTATTTAAAAAAAACAAAAACACCAATTAAGTATAAGAATTAAAAAAAAAAATGTAATCCACCAGGAATTGAACCGATGACAGCAAAATAAAAGAGGCGCGTACGCGCGTAAGCTGCCGATAGCAGCAGGTTGTTGTGCACGCGCGCAGTCTGATTTAGAGAACATCGACTATTTTGTTTGTTATCAGTTTAAATGCTCGGTTGCGAGCAATTGATAATTCGTTACCGTGTTAATTAGTAATATTGTATTAGTTTTTAAGTTAATTACTTTTTTTTATAAAATATTGAAAATTAACTTGTGCGAAACTACTGATTTCTAAACCGGTGTTCCTCGTACTCGATCCCATAGCCCGCGCCCACCTACCGAAATTTAAATAAATCGTGTAGGGATTTATAAACGCGGACGGTATTTTTCCCTATTTCAGGAAGTTTGTCGGCACGGAGCCGACTGTGACAGGAGATTATAGTCGCTGGCATCAAGGACAACGGGCCTTTGAGGGTTGTATTCCCGAGTCCACTTTTGAATTGCAGCACTATAACAATAGTTGTAGTTATAAAAGCGTAAAATTTATTTGTCAATTAAAATAATGAATGATTAAACTACTGGTTACTTTAAATCAATGAAATTATATCATTCTTTCAAAAAATTTAAATTATTTAGTACGTCGTCTGAAAATTAAAAAATTTGTTTTTATATTTTGGTGTCAAACCAATGAAATATTTCATTGTAGCACTAGAAAATTCATTGACACAAGGTAAACTGTAAATAAAATGTGTAATTAAATAACTGATCCGATGAAATAATTCATTCAAGGAATTACATATTTTTTGTGCAAGTATAAAATTTACACTTTTAAAATGAAACATTACATTGAGTGAATGGAATTTTTTTTAAATTTAATGTACAAAATTATATCACTAGCCGGTGATGAAATTTTTTCATTGAGGCAATATATTTTTCATCGATACAAAGAAATTTAATTTCTCAGTGTATGCTAAGAATGAGGATCATTTCAAAGGGTTCATGAGTATTTCGTCAGATCATTAATTTCAACGTTCCAGCCAGAAAGATAAGACTCTTATTTTTTTCCTTATACACACGCGTTTTCGAACTATCTTGTTGACACATGTTCGTCAATGTTACGTTAGTTTCCAGTGTAGTTTGTGCGCAAACGTCTTGAAAATTCAATCGAAAGTGCGATTGACGAAAAAAAATCTTCAACTGCCGTTCTGCGTTTAACTAAGTGAATTTTTAATCAATTTTCATGATTTTTTTTTTTTAAATTACAGCTTTTTAATTTCTCTACCCTGCTACACAGCTCTTTTTAAAAAATATTTTCTTAGTTAAAATCTATTCATCAAAAAAATTCGCCTGACTTCCCCTTAATATTTAATTTCAAATGTGTACTGAAGTATTGATTAATTAGAGAAATAAGTACTAAAAAGATTATTCTATGTTCTGATTTTTATCAATAAAATTTTATCGTAAAAAAAAAGTATTTATATTAATCCATCTAATATAAAAATGCAAATGAAAGTGAATTAGCATATCGTTGATAGATTATTTAAGAAAAATTTTTTGCCACACCAGCCGCGAATAAAATGACTCAAAGTTATCAGCTTACGAAATAGTCGGAAGGGTCATTTTATTGCTGTGATATACTCTACGTATGAGTAAATGATGAAAAGGTGTAAGTTAAATTGAAAAAATGAAGCGAAGAGACAGGAAATTTGGGGGGAACTTTACGATGTAAGAAAAAGAGAAGCCGGGGGATCCTGGCTTTTCGGTACGGAGAAAAAATTGTCTTTCGACTCTTAGCCTTATCAATCCTCACCAGGCAGCCAGGAAGGCATAGTAGTACATGTATGTGGTTATCCGTGCTTTCTGGGAGAAATAAGAAAAAAGAGAGAAGTTAAGAAGTACCGAGTGTGCGGTGCAGATAAGTCACCTAAGTCGCTGCTATCATTTATTCCCTTTACATGCGATTGTTTTTTTTTTTTCTTTATATTTTTGGTCAATAATAATAATAATAACACTATTAATTTACATGGTTAGAATAACTATGACATGTACAGTATATTAATATTTCAAAAAGTAGCTTCATTTTTTTTAAAAAAGAAAAACTTGCCTGTTATTATTTCAACTAAGGTAAACAAACTAGATAATTGTTTTATTTATCTTCCCTAGTTGGGTAAGGTAAAATGAGACGAAAGTTATTCAGAGACAAGCAAGTAGTAGATGTCAAAATCTGGTCGGACTACTAATGTAAAAAAAAATCTCTGAATTATGTCAATGATTGTGTATCTCGCGATTACGATCCTACTTATTTTATTCAAAATACTTGTCTATTGTTAAAAAAAAAAGTTTCTATTCTATGTCCAATTAAGCCAAACAAAGTTAAAAAATTTTTTGATTCATCTTCACAAGATGGTGAAGGTAAAATGAAATGAAAGTTTATTGTAGTAAGGAAAAGTAAGGAAAGTAGTAGAAGTCGCCATTTGGTCAGACTATCTTGTTGAAGAATGAATGATTTTAAAAATATTTGTTTACTTACCTCCTAAAAAGTAAAAAGTAAGTGTGCATCTAGAGGTTTTAATCACGATGGTCCCCCCAAATGCGGTGCGCGCATTGTTCTTCTCAAAAGAGAGTGTGTATCGAGGCGGTATTTTTCTACTGTTTGGTCTCTCTTTTGCATTTCAAACGACCCTTTTTGTTGGCGACCTCTTCTTTCTTTCATACCCAACATTCGGCTTACTTTTTTCACGAGGGTAAATATCTGTTTGTCGTTTTTTAGATAAACTTCTTTATTTCGAATCGGATCGCCTAGAGTTATTCTTATTGTTTTTTATTCTGAAATTTGGTATTTTTTGAAAGACGAGCAGGACTCAATGTACAGTTTTACTTGAACTGCTAAGAGTGTAAGGTCATAAAGTTTTTTACAATTCCTTATGTTGAAAATGACAAAAACTTTGTTTTTGGTAAATAATCACACAAGATAGTCTGATTATTAAAATATTGATTGCTTAACTTGTAAGAGTATTATTCTGCTAATACAGTTAGCAACTTTAAAATCAGTTAACATGGGATCTTAATCATAAATTAGTGAGATTTTTAATTATTTACATTTGTTACATTATTTTTTGTTGTAAGAACTTAATTGATTTTCTTATCTTGTGTAGATAACAAATTCATTAGTCTGATGTTTTTCAAGTTTGGATTTTGACAGCAATTTTTTTACCTTAGCTAAAGTAAATTTTTTGTTATTATCAAAATAGAATTTTTTACGGTTTACTAAAAGTTAAAAGGTATGACAAGCCAGTTATACAGTTTATTTAGATGATAAAGTACGAAGGTTGTGAATAATGTAAGGGGAGGACATTAAGGTATTTCAATTTCCTAAAGCCATCAATAATGGCGTCATTAAGTTGGTAGCGCGTAAGTTTGGCGGCTTGTATCTTCTTTCCTCATGCTTCTCACGCGCATCCTGCAGCCAACTTTGAGGAAATTACTTGGTGCGGTTGCACACCTCGATACCTATAATCTTTCTCTCTCTTCCCCCAAGCGGTCTTATTTATGTAACCGCTGACACTTTTTCAGACCTTATTCTCTGTATCTTACTTCTGCAGCTTCGTTTCTGTACATGAATTTACGAGGTACTGTAATTATTTGTAATGAGCCACTGGTTTTTTTAATTTCTATCTTTGTAGCTTCCAAATTTTTTTAAAATAACTCAAAATACAAATAAACATTAGTTACTTGTTCACTTTGTATGAGTATATTAATTTTCAGTAGATTTTGGTGAGAGATAAAAAAGACATGATAAATACATTTTATTGAACTTCTAATTCAAGATCTGTCAAAACGTTGTCAACTACAATAAAAAATGACAGCAAACTAATATTTGTTTGTTTATTTATGCTCATCAAAATATACTGAAAATTCATACACATAACTAAAAATAAGTATTTTGAACCTCAATTGATTTACAATTTTAATTTTGGTTCTTGAATTTTTTTTAGTAACTACCCTATAAAAAAATCAATAAGATTTATGACCGTTAAACAGCTTGTAATAAAAATCCAAATCAATTTAAATCTGTAGTAATTGGCTTAATCAAGTTGCAGTAACTCAATGGATGAGTTAAAAAAAAAAAAAAACAATAAATTTACCAGGCGTTAAATGAAAACGAGAGAAAGGCAGTTTTTCGATAGTGTGATATTTCATTGTGCCTGTACAACACGTTAAACATAGCAATAAACTAAATGACCAGCCATTAACCTGTGCGATAAAAAATAAAATTAGGAAAAACTTTAACTACCTTACTTAACTGGCTTTTTTTTTTACAAGTTGGTGCTTTGGAGTCATCAAAATGTTAGCTTACGTAAATGATAAATTCGACGGTCCCAGCGAAGAAAAATCTTAGCCGAAAAACTGCAAATTTAAAATTACCAATAAAAAGCTGAAATAAATAAATAAATTAGAAAAAAATTAAGAATCTAATAAGTCTGCACCCAATTAATCCGATTTTTACATTGTCTTAAATTTTTTAAATCTTTTCAGCCTCTCATTGATAATTTTAAATCTGCAGATTTTCGGCTAAGGTTTTTCTTCGCTGGGACCGTCGAATTATTCTACAGTATGGTTGACAAATTTTCAGAGTCAATAATATTCTTATTAAAAAAAAAAAAAAAAAAAAAACTGCTAAAATTTCAATATACACTTAAATAGATTGATAAAGAACGTTATTTCTGTCTAGTAAAAAATATTTTCCAAGTAACGACTGATTAAAAAAAAAAAAATGAAAGTCAAAATAACAATTTTGGACGTAATCAAAGAAAAAGAGAAGACGAATAAATTAAAGTGAAGGAAGCTTAAGATTGAAGAAGTCGGAGACAGCTCGTAGCGGGATATTTTTCAATATCTCACAGCGACGCACGATGGCAAACAAGACATTATTGCACATATTTTTTTATTGCGGTCTGGTAATAAAAGTCGTTTGGTTTTTATCTTTGAAACGCGGCGAGAATAATATGACATAAAGCCCGCAAGCCGCTAGTTTTATAAAACGCTTTATTCAATTCAACTCAAGTGAATATCTTCACCCTGACAATTTTCATATTTCCTTCTTCTTTTTTCTTTAAGTTTTACAAGTTGAGAGACTGCAATAGTTCGTCGCCTTGGAATAAAAAGGTACTCTCTCAGAAATTTTTATAGAAAGATACTATCTCTCTATAAAATTGATACGAGATAGTATCTTTCTATAAAAATTTCTGAGATAGTACCTTTCTATTCCAAGGCGACGAGTTGATGGTAAGAACCAAAATTAAAAATTTTTACTTTCGATTTTTCATTTCAATGATTTTCTGATTATTTTTAAGGTTTTATAATAGTTATTAGTTATTTTTAAGTTATTTTAGTGTTTTCTAGTAACTACTGGTGTTTATTAGTGACTTTCAAGCTATTTGAATGGTTTTTAGTTACTGATTTCTTGTAATTTCTCCGTTATTTTTCAAATTTTATAGTGACTTCCAAAGCTTATTAGTGACCATTAGCGATTATTAGTGATTAATACTGTTTTCTTGTGATGCCCGAGTAATTTTTTATATTTTCTACATTCTAGTTATTATTAGTGATTACTTGTGTTTAACAGTAATAATTACTGATTTTCAAGTTATTTGAGAGTTTTTTTAGTAGCTAATAGTATTTATTAATGATTAATACTGATTTCTAGTGATTCTAGTGATGAGTTATATTTTTTATATTACCTAGTGATTACTAGTGAATATTAGTGACACCGCTGAGCAAATATCAAGTTGTCAAATACAAAAATTAAAAAAAAAAAAATTTTTGTCCCTTTTAATATTAAAACAAAAGCTGAGAGCAAGTAAAAGCTCGGCCAAAATGATTCGACGATTAGGGAGTTTTTCCCATGGCAAAGATTTATCTAAAGGTACATTACACTTTCCGCCCCCCGCATTAAACTCATCTTTGCAGCTGCAAAGCTTGCTTGTAAATTATCCTTAATGACTTACACTTTCAAACCTATTTTAACTTTATTTTCCTAAAAAATTATAATTTAGATCATGTCCGAGATGAGTACAGAATGATTAAAAAAATTTCGTATTGTAATTCAGTAAGCACAGTGGGGAGATTACCGAACTAGCGTCGGCGCAGGGAAACAAGGGGAGGAGAAAATGTCGCGCGCGCGCAGTGTTACGAATCGCACGTGAGGAGCTCGAGGCTTGCTGAGTTTTCGCGGTTCAGTGTCGTGTGCGAAGCCGACTCGTGCACACTTGGCCTTCTCGTCTCCGAGTTTACTCTAAGTTACCGAGAGTTTGTGTTGTGACTGAAAGTAATATTATTTTATTTATCATAATAGCATGAATCGCTCCGGTTTATGGACCTTCGAACGTCTCTCGAGGTGACCATGTAAGTATTAAACTATTTAATCTCGTACAGACAGTTGAGCTATTTTAAAGTCGTTGTTTATTGTTGACGGTACACATTATCAGTATTTTATAACATTGTTTTAATGTATGGATTATTAGCTGAGTCGCCTGCAATACAATTTGAAGAAGAAAAAACTTTTTAACTTACAAGGAGAGGACCAGACATTTGGGTCATGGATTTGGCTAAAACTTGGTATATGGGCTCCAAATATGCCTAAAAGAAACCGTCAAGTGTCAGTTTCTCTGAATGGGCCTTTTAAAGTCATGTTTCCTCTACACTGAGTCATGTTAAAAAATCATCATTTTCAATAAAAAGCTGTTTTTGACCTGATTTTCAAAAAAATATTGCTCAGACCCTATTAAATTTACAGAAATCCGGAACCTCGCATTTTTTTAGCCGAAAAACATCTTAATTTTACATGGTCTAATACATTTAAAAAAAATCTCAAATAATTTTTACCAGAAAGTACTTGGAAAGACGAAAAAAATGCGAGGTTCCGGATTTCTGTAACTTAATAGGGCCTGAGCAATATTTTTTTGAAAATCAGGTCAAAAACAGCTTTTTATTGAAAAATTCTGATTTTTTAGCATGGGGTGTAGAGGGAACATGACTTTAAAAGGCCTAGTCAGAGAAACTGACGCTTGGAGGTTTCTTTTTGGCATATTTGGAGCCCATATACCAAGTTTAGCCAAATCCATGACCCAAATGTCTGGTCATCTCCTTGTTAGTAACGAAGATTCAAATCAAAGTTTCGGTATTAAAGTTAAGAGTTTTAATTTAATGTCTATCGAAATTGAACAAAAATAAAATATTATAATATATGTATGTACAATCCGAACATTATTCATACAAACAAAACCATTTTGTTCGTATGATAAAGTTTTTGTTTAGAATTTTTAGCCTAAGTGCAAGTAGCACTTGAATGAAGAATTATTGATTAATCATTATTACATACATAACTGTTTTTTTTTTTTTTTTTTTTTTTTTAATAATATAATATCCATACGGAGTAGATAATACTTTTTTTGATTAATTAAAAAAAAAAAAAAAAAAAAAAAAAAAGAGCAAGCAAATAAATTCACGTATTTTAATGTCAGTCATGTAATATTATTGTATTATTGTGGCTCGGTACAGACATCGAAAAATGGAAAAATAAATAAATAAAAAATCTCGTATCGTCAGTGAAAATATCATACCTTTATTAATTAATAAAGCAAACTCTTTGTTGCGCGGTTGAAAACAGAGTTTATAATTTCAATACGCGCCAGAAAATTATTATTTTTATTTTACCGAAGTCTGATTTTATTTGTTTATTTTTCCAGCAACGGTAAAAAACAAGCTGAACAAAAAAATCAATCACATTAATTCATTGAAAAAAGCCAGTTTGCTTTTAATGATCGATTATTTTGAAATAAATCAAGAGTAAAAATAGGTTAGGAAAATTATTTATAATGGGAGATGCTTAAACCGAGATTAACGGTCGGAAAATTGAGGAAAAACTTTTTCCAGCTCTCTACCGGTCGGTTCTTTTTTTAAAAAGAGAAGAAAAAAAACGCCCGGGGCTTTATCAAAAGACCGCATAAACTGTTTTGTCAGTTCTGCTGGGTGGATGGGGATGGATATGGGAACTTTCTTCTTATTCTTCTTTTTCGTTTTAAATTACCATGGCTGCTCTCACCGGCAGACCTTAGTTTTCAAATTATTGCAATAACTTTTCCAAAACTTTAGAAAATATGATTGAACTTGTATGAATTACAGCTTATTCGATGAATCAATCAAGCTAAATAATTTTATTTTCATTGAATTTCCATACTTTGGTAAGGCAAATAAAGAGACAGGCAAGTAGTAGATGTCGGGATTTGATCAGGCCAAAAAATGCTGAAAAATCTCGGGCAGAAAAGAATAACAGATAAAAATCAAATGGTAATTTTATTTAAAGTAAAAAATGACTAAAGCGAAGGACTGTGCACAGCAAAGTGTAAATTACAAGCATCTCCATAATAAGTTGTTTTACGCTTTCATGTTACGATAGTTTAAAGCCTCAACCTCCCCCAAGTTAAACTACAGAGCTGCTCGAAGTTGAAAAAAGTAAAAAGGGTAGTATGCTGCGATGGATCGGTAAGTCAAGTCGATAATTCGTCGGATTAGTCCGGCAGTCGTAACCCGCCTAAATTTCGGGCTACGCATCCACCGTAGATGATGCATCGACATTACTAATGCGAGACCCAAATTTTTCTACGTTTTATTGATGATGCATTGACGCGAGCCCGATATTTTACTACGTTTTTTGGTCTGATGGAATCCCGACTTTTACTACTTGCCTGTCTCGCTATGATATCCTTTGTTTTTTTTTTACTCTACCTAAATAGGGAAGATTAATAATATTATTTAGTTTCGTTTGTTTCATTCTACTGTAGATAAATAACTTTTTTGAAAAAAAGCTATAACTACTTTTAATCGATTGACTCTAATGAAACGATTTTTAATATTAATAAAATTCAATCTACAGTAACTTTGATCAAAAAAAATTTTTTAAATCTTTAAATTCATTAAATTTTCATTATTTTTTCTATCCTCAAAAAATTCAGATTCCAAAATTGAAATGACAATTTTGAAAAAAAAATGATTGAACCGCAAATCGATCGTGGGAGAAAAAAAATTCATACCATTTGCAGGTGTGTTGGTAAAAAGAAAAAAGAAAAAAAGGGAGCTTGGTGTTTTTCCAATCTCAAAAGCCACCGGGTGGCTGGAGAGAAATAAAATGCCGCCGTCGCCGCATTATTTATGCGCGGTGCTGAGATAACTCGAACTTTTCCCTTTTTTCTCCCTTGCGAGTCTATGCCAAAAGTGAAAAATAAAAAACAAGTCAAGACTCAACTTTTTACTTTTTTTTTTTTTTTGGAGCAAAGTATTAGCGACTGCCATTTTTTGTTTACTATAGTATATTTCAACGCCCAAGTGCTCTTTCTTTATTCATTATAAATTAATGTCAAAATTATAGTTAAAAAATTTTAAAGTCATTCGATTGAACCTATAAATGTAAAACTTTGTCTATTTAGTTCAAAAAGTTATTATTTTGTTGTAAAAAAAAAAAATTATAAAAATGAAACCTTTACCATAACATAATTTAAAACTCGTTAAAGTCATTGCAGGTGAAAACATTCGTTTGAAAAAAAATGTAGATGCAAAATTTAAAATCTTCTTTCGGCATACTTTGAAAATTAAGTGTATAAAAACAATTATACCTTAAAAAAACAAATAAAAAAAAGGCAACTTTCGTAGTAAAAGCACTTTTAAAGTTTTTTTTTTTGTAAATGACGTTACGAAAGCTCAAAAAATGTTTTAACAGTTTATTTTTCAGCGACAGTTTGAAGGATTGAAGTTTGATAAAAAATTAAAATTCGAGAAAAAGTTTACGAAAGAGCAACAGCAGTGTAAGTGCACTTTTGAAAGCAAAAAAAAAAGTTTCTATAATGTTATGAAACCAACAACCAATAGTATTCATCTCCAAAGACGAACTTTTTTGAATTTTTTAAAAAGTCTTTGACGTTAAAGGCAAGAGTTCGAAAGAGCTAAGACGCTGACGTTAAATTGGAAATATTTTTTTAAATAAAAGTTTGAATCTTTGAAAAAATTCAAGGTTTTTTGAATAATTTTTTGATTATTAATTATCGTGACGTTATAACTTATAATTTGACTAGTCCGCTCATTTCGGAAACTTCGAAAGTACAAAACTTTAATTTTCATTTTTTTCAAAGACAGATCGATTATTTTTAAATCTATTGTCTAATAAAGCCAAACAAACCAAATAAATTTGTTTTATTTCGTATTTCTTAGAAAAAATTTCATGGTGTTTTGGTGGTATAAAAGGAGAATTTTCTGGGAAAAAAAACTTGCGGTTTGCAGAATCGAGTACAAACAATCGAAGCAAACACTTGCGTATCGCCGCAAACATAGCTCAACAAACAAACGTTGCGTTATATCGGCTCAACCGTAACACAACCATTGCTACAAAGTTTTGTAATAAATAAAAAAGCTGAACTTTTTACGCAATAATGCGTTATAAATCAATTTTATTTTATTTGATGTTCTCATCAAGGGTCGCTAAGTAAGTAAAAATCACGATATATGAATACTTAAACCTATGGATCATTTTGAGTATTGTTTTGATCCTTAAAAATGATCCATAGGATGATTTCAAGATCTTTTAACATGATCTTAAGGATCAAGACAACTCTGAAAATAATCACAATACGATCCTGGAAAGGTTCTTGAAGTGATTCTATGGATCTTTTTTATGGATCACGAAACAATTCTTTGGATCATTTTAAAGAATCAAGACAATATTTGAAATGATCCATAGGCTTAACTTTTTATAGATCATGATTTTTATTCATTAATGATCCTTAAGGATGACGATGGCTGTTAATAGTTCAAACACAATTATTAAAGGCAGGCAGGTTAGTATAAAGTCTGATGATAATAAAATGTCAGAGACGCGTCTGGAAACTGGGGAACCAACGGAACTAATGGAACTAAACTCCGAGTGAGTACCGCGGTCGGTAAATTTTATCAGAATTTGATTCGTTAATCCTGTTTAGCGAAGCGTGTCTAGTTGGACTCCTGCTCCCTTAACAGCTCCGGCCTCTTCTCACTTTTTTCCCCTTTTTTTGTCATGTTTTTCCACACAGTCACCCCTGACTTTTCTTTTTTAGTTACAGTCTAGCTATTTTTGGTAGGTATTCTATGATTGATTTGAGTTTTTGAGTGATTCGGAATAATTTATTGGAGAGCTCACGCTAGACTAGCTCTATCAAACCTCTCGTTTTTTAAATATTTATGTATTTTAAAATGGTTTTACGGGTGCGCATTGAAAGAGTATTTTTTTTCATCTATAAAATGCGGCTGTTATTTAAAAAAAAATACAAATAACAAAAAAAAAAAAAAAACAGAGAGTTTCGTCATTTTAAACTAACGAAAATCAATACCGGGCTAAGCCAGCTAAATCTCTCGTATATGAGTCGTTTTCGATAAAAAATAAATATAAAAAAGTTTTGAATTATCGTTTGTTAAAAAATGTATATTCAGCAACAAAGTAAAAAAAAAAAATTGTGTAATGTGAGTTCCAAGAGTAGTTGTAGGTATCTTATTACTACAGTCAAGGTATAGAACAATTTACAGGAAGTAAGTTGATATGCGCGGTAGAATGGAGGGGTTAGATTGTGGAAAACAGACTACACTTTGAATTCCGCTTGTGGCTTTATTCCATGCTCTTAAAAACAAAATAATAAAAATAAAAATAGTAAACAGTCGGTGTAATGAACTTATCAGGTATCTCATAGTTTGATTTGAGCTTTTTGGGATTTATCGTCAACACAGTAGTTGACCTCTTTTTTTTTACTTCGGGAATCCGGAATTGAAGCACGTGCGGCTTGGCTTGCAGGGAACATAAATTTAAGGATGCTTGGTTCTGTATATATATATGCACAGCTGTCAACCGTTAAAGTCAAATCAAAGTTTATCCCAAGACAATCTTTCTTTGACCTGTTTTCTTTATTTTTCACAATAATATTTTTGAAATTTTAGACGTTACAGTCTATGCTGCATTTAAGTCAGGATCGCAAGATTGAATTTTTCTATCTTCTTTGATTGGTCCCGAAAAAGCCAAAAATGGATTCAAAGAACAAAATCGAGCTTTGCGGTTAAAAAAAAAAAAAATGCTGATTTACAAGCAATCCAAGTTATCCAGTCTGGTTTTTTTTTTTTTAACAGCTTTTTTCAATTTTTTAGAGAACCTAATTTAAAAAAAAAGCAAGTTTTTGATTATGGTACGTATGAAAGCCTTTTGAAGGCAGCTAGTCCAGTTAATTTGAACGCGCCATTTTTTTTTCTTGTTCCAAGTTGGTAATCTTAATTTTGGCTTTCAAAGCTTTCAAAAAGCTCTCGACTAATTAGTTACAAACTAACTTTACTCACTTTCTTAATCAAACTTACTCTTTCGAAATCGTCAAAAGCCCCTTTTTATCATTTATTATTCATATTTTCAGTCTCTTATTACCTGACTAAAAAAAAAATCATGCTCAAAGTTATGGTGTTGCTTTTTTTGTTAACTTTCAAATTTTAAAAGTTTGCAAGTTGTTTTAGACTTGTAAATAATTCATTGTTTTTTTTTTGTTTTTTTTAACTTTAAAAAGGGAAATATTTATTTTGAACTTTAGGATAACTTTTTTTCAACACCACTATAATTACAGATATTCTAATAAATATTCAAAGTTACGCGTTGAACTTTTAAATGTCAAATTCAAAAAGTTGTTTATTTCGGAGCAAAGGATAATTCAAGTTGACTGTCAAGCAAAGTTTAATTCACCTTCTCCAGCTTCTCTCGCCATAGTATAACTTTTCTCGTCACGCTATATGGTAACAACTGGCGGAGCAGCAAAAGTGTCGGATAAATATTTTATGATATTTCATGCTACGGTGACGTATTTCGCAGGTGTCGCTAGTTTACATTATTCCTTCGAACTCCTTGACTTTGAAATTATCTCTGTTTAACTATTTTCTTGAACTCGTATTGTTCTACCCTTTACAGTATTTGCGAAATTCAACATTTAGATTGCCCGTATGAACGAAATTACTAGACCAAAATTGACCGCGAATAAAGTCACAACGAAGATACTTTCAGCCATTAAAATTTCTCTAAGTTTTTTTTTTTTTATTATTTTAGCTTTTGCTGATTTGTAGATATAATGACATTTGCTACCGTACCGCTAATAAATATAAAAAAATCGCGGCTGGCATGGAGAAGAATTTTTTTTTTTTATTTCAATATATCAATGGTATGGTAGCAAAGATCATTTTCTACCAATCAGCAAAAGCTAAAATAACAAATAAAGTCTTTTAGAGACATTTTATTGACCAAAAGTACCAATTAATTGTTACTTTATTCGCGTCAAATTTTGGGCTTACTTTTTTTTTCGCACGGGCAATCAAATTATTCTCAATCAACTTATTTTTATCTGGTAATAAACAATAGTAATAATTTATGAAATGAAAAAACGAAAGGTGGTAACGGACGCATCAGGTTAAAGCCCTCGAGCTAAATCGATTACTTAATTGTACGATTCAAAAACGTATAAAAAAAAAAATAATAATAATAATAAAAAGGAAGATGAACGTCGATACGTCGCTTCGGGGCGGTATCGCGTGAAATTCCGTGAAATTATGCATCTGCCGCAGGCCAATAATTTATTTATCGAGCTCACGCTCGCCGAGGATAATTTTCCAGATTTATCTTCGTTCACACTGTCGAGTTTTGCTTTTGTTTCGAAATCATACCAATTTTAAAATAAGGTTTATTGATTTAAAATGTTTTTAGTGATACTTAATTTAGGTCTACACTCAAAGGTATAAAATAAAAAAACAAAATTCTTTTTAATCAAATTTAATTTTAAATACTGTGTACGTTCTAAATTATGTAGCACCTTTGAGGTAAATTGAGTTTTCTCAAGTTTCACGTTAAGATGTACAAAGACACATTCCTATAAATTCTGCAAACAAGCTCGGCGACACTAAGAGATGATGACGTTTACACTCTGAATATAGCCAGCTTGTATTTGCCTGCTACATGACACATAAATACTTTATGTTTTCATTTGCGCACTTCCCTTCTCATCTCATTTTGGTTTTCAAATCAGTAATCTTTCTTACTTCACTTTTTTTCATGCATCTTTGATCATTTAAAATTTGATATAAAGTTTACGTCAAATTATAAGCTGCCTGCGGACTTGTTAAATAAGGAATAGTAATTACCTTTTGAATTTATAGGCACTTTATTGCTTGCATTCTTGTCTATTGGGAATATTCTATTGTTTATCTGCCGAATACGATTAGCCATGAATACTAATAATGATTGTCTGACTATATTCACACCTTTACTACTAGTTAATCATAGTCAGTTAATAATTTTGATACGAAACATTTTACTCAGCTAAAATGAAATAAAAAAGTTTGTCTGACCATACATAAGTTTACATCACTGAAACAAATAAAAAAATATATTAATCTTCGATTAAAACGATTAACGTTTGATTTGGGGGCGAGAGAGTAATTATCGAATACTTAGGAATGTTAACTATAACTCAAAGTGACTAAGTGTACGAGGTGAGCAAGAATCTTGAGATTAAATTCCGTAAACTGTAGGCTCGTGAGCAAAGGTATTTCATTAATTTGCCTTTTTTTCATTGTCCAATCCCAGAATTATCTTAAAAATACTCAGATAATTCAAGATTTACCTTACAAAACGGAGGGAGAAAAATCTAAAAAAAAAAAAGATGAAAGATGAATCACATACGATTGCTATCCTATTGAAATTTTTGGGTTTTTGGCTTATGAAGTCATTTGAGCCATACTATTTGTTGACAAAAAAAATAAAAGTAAGACGACATCAATATCTTATTGTATCGACGTATCGGAAAATCCAAAAAATGAATACAAATTGGCAGCTCCAGATGACGCCAGCCAGGATCTGTCTTACCTCTTCCTTTTGTTTTTTTTCCAATACACAATAAACTTGACTTATTTACAAATATAGTTTTTTCCCAGAAAAATGAAAAACAAAAATAAAAGCAGTAGAATTGAAACGAAGTTACGGATTGAACCTAAATATTTATCTTCAAAAACTCCAACGGCAATACCAAAGTTTTTTAAGATAATAAACACTCAATTAGTTAAGAGAAATCAGTTTTATCATACTTTGAAAGTAAAAATAAAATATAAAGAATTTTATGTTGGTTCAAATAAATTTGAAAAATAAAAAAAATTAAAAAGCTAGCTGGTTTTTGATAATCCTCATAAATTATGACATTAATTAGAGGCATTACATATTATTAAAAATTCAATAGAAAATTTTTTGCTTTGTTTTTCAGAGCGATGATTACAATTAAGTCCACACAAGTCCCGGAACCAAAGTGAGGTAAGAACAACATTTAAAAAATAATAAAAAAGCTTATCGCTGGAGCAAAGTTGAGTCGCGTGACGAAAGTTGTTTTGAGCCGATATGATATTGCAACTAACACTTTGACGAATTTTAGGCGTAATAATCGATTTGATAACGGTTGCCGTTCATAGTTGCGCCTGGAACCGTGACTAACTGCAATAATCGTCGTTAACTTTCTAAGCTATTATTTCTACCATCACATTCAAATTTAATTCAACGGATTTTTAAAAAACATCTTTTGAATTTATTGAGCTATGATTAAAAAAAAAAAAAAGAAAAAATATCGATTTTCACAGATTCTTAAGAATAAGAGTAACTCTAGGGCGACTCATTTGAAGCCAGGAATTTCAGTGCAGCCAATTTTAAAAGTGTCGTAAAAACTCGTCCTGGCCTCTTCGTTCTTTTCGTTTCGGTCTTCGGGTCTTGAAAGTCTTTCCATTCTATTGGCCATCTAAAATAGCTTCGATTTAACAACTCTCTTATTTTTATTATTTCAAATAACCGTTTTCTACTTAAAGATATCACTCAAAGTTCCTATATATATTTATTGAATATTGATGACCCAGCTGCACATAAAAAGATAATAAATAGATATTCAACAAAAAAGTTGGTCATTGGGATTTGATAAAATTAAATTAAAAATGATTATCTCGGGTATTTCAAAAATTGAGCAAAGTTTTGAATAAATTGGAACACTAGTTAAATTTCAACAAATTCTGGATATTAGAGTATTAAGATGTGCAGGAGAAGATTCAAATAAATAATAATTAGTGAAACGAAAAAAAAAGGTGATGTGATTATATTGAGTTTTTATTGATACATCGAATAAACAAATAAAAGCCTCGCAGTTATTTGGTTACGTTATTCGAAAATTAAAAATGAATTTAAGTGAGATTTTAATTTTAAAATGAATCTGTAGAAGTGATTGCAGCCGGTAAAATAAGGAAGAGGAATATCAACCGACGGAAATAATTTTTCAGAAGACTTGGTCGTCGTCCCTATTAATAATCAATTGGAAGTTGAAGAAGTCGCTCGATGAATTATTAAATGCTTCCTTCCGCTTCTATATCGAGCTTTTGTGTAATTTGCTGGGATTTTATTCCCTTCATTGTGCTGTTTAAGCCGGCTTCAAAATCACAGCTACACTTCTTTAATTAAAATTTTTGCAAAAATTGCTTTTTTTTTAAATTCAAAATCTTTTTTTTCAACACTATTTTATTTTTAAATCGCTTATTATAAAATATCGAAACACTTTCGGCCTTAAATCAAATACTGTACTTCAAAAATACAATAGGCAACTAGGTGTAAAATTGATTATTTCTTACCAAGGACGAAAAAGTACACTTTTCTCCCTAGGTACGAAATATAAAAGTTCCGAATCCTTCTGAGAATAGTTTTCTCATATTCAGTGTAATACTCCAAAGAACTTGTACTCTAAACCACAAAAAAAGTCCAAATATTTCAGATTTTTTTTTCAAGACAACACGTACGATAAAAATAATCCATCCGGATCAAAAAAGTAGTACCACAGGAGTAAAAAAAAAAAAAAAAGCTCTAGGTTGGTATCGTCGATGCGGTATAATGTAATGAAAGGGATAAAGCTCTTAGTTGGGTGTCGTATAAAACAACTAGATTAGGCCGAAACCAACGCGGGATTCCGAGCTTACAAACTCCAAACTTTATTCTTCCGTCCGGCTAACTATACACACTGTCACCACCACCACTACCACTACTACCAACACGAAATCTAATTGACCAAAGTTGGTTAGACTTGGATTAACTATTACCAAAAACTTGCTTATTACTATTTCCTTGTTTTTCTGTTTTTTCCAAATAAATTATAACAAATCTTTTTCATTTTTCATCGTGCTGAAAATTTTTTGATTATTCAAAGAACAGTTACATACGAGCATTAAAAAATTTCTGTTCATTGTAAAGAATGATAAAAATTAAAATGAAGATTGAACAATAGTGATATTAAACACGAGATTTCAAAGTAGAATCCTTTGAACTGACCATTCAATTAGCATACTCCTTTATTTAAATTTGAAGAAAAAAAAAAGACATCAAGGTCGGCATAACAGAAGCCATTGTCGGTGAGAATAATGACGACACCGGTGTTTTATGCGGTTAATCCAGCTGCGGCTGGGGATAAACTCGGTAATAGATATTATTAAACAAGAACAACAAGAACAACAACAATAACGAGAATAACAAGTAGTTCAAGATTATACAACTACGGGGCCAGGGATAATCTGCATCCTAATCCGTTTTGATCCCACTCCGGAGTCGTACCAAGATATCTGATACTTACCCGGGGACCAAGTTATCAACTATATTTTTCATTACTTTTGTTAAACTAATTTTTTTTTTTAAATTGTTAAAATTCGGTATATTTTTTTTTAGCCAAGATTTTGGAGAATAGTTTAGACCTGGAAGAACTTTGAGTTTTTGCATAGATTTTTTTACTCGAAATGATTTTTTGAAAATTCATTTTAACAATATTAAAATAACCAACACTTTAAGTTACGTGTTAAAATTTTCACTTTATTTTTGTCAAATTATAATATTATTATCGTGACAATTGTTTCGGTGCACAGCACCTTCATCAGACGACTTGGATCGACTAAGTCATTACAGTAGATTGTACGCTTTATATACATGAGGTTGTTTACAAGTGTGGGGTCAATAACCTACGTTTAGAGTTAACTGTTTAATAATTTTTCATTCAGTTTAAATCTATTAATTTCCATCGCTTCTAAAAAGTCTAGTTTTTTGCCTTTATTACAAACATGTAAAATTTTAAAATTATCATTGTAATCATGTTCACATTCTATAGCATGTTTAGCGTAATTAGAAAATTTACTATATTGATGGTCCCAGCGAAGAAAAATCTTATTCAAAAATCTGCCACGAATAAAGTTTCAACGCAAGTACTTTTAACAATTAAAATTTCTCTAATTCAATTTATTTATTATTTTAGCCTGCTGAATGACCTTTGCTACCACACCGATGCTATATAAGTTTTTAGCTTATAAAACATCGCAAAGGTCTTTTTATACGCGGCTGGTGTGTCGAGAAATTTTTTTTTTTAACTATAAAATAGCATTGCTATGGTAGCCAAGGTCATTTTAAAATATTTTTCTGCAGGCTAAAATAACAAATAAAGTGGTTTAGAAAAATTTTAGTCGAAGAAAGTACCGATCAATAGTTTTTCTTCACGTAATTTATTCCCTCTAAATTGAGTTTGAATGCCTGCTTGTTTAAGAGCCTCGTAACAGCTCGCGGTTTTCAATATTTCCCCGCAAACAGAGACACAAAAACATAAAAAAACTTTGGTGCGCGGTTGATTTTGCGGGTAACCGACAAGACCGATTAACTTCTACAGAGTCGAGCCAAGCTATATCTTTAAACTAGCGCAGCATCGAACTAGCACCAAAATTGATTTAGAATCCGGCAAGCTTTTAGCCGGTCCGACTTGGGATTTGCAAGCTTAATTTACCTACGAACTACTGCTTTACTCTCCAAATCTGTCCAAGCTTTTAGTCCCTTACGATATTACGATGTGTTCGTATTGCCGGAGCTGGACAACTTGATTTGCAAGTGGGACCGGACCAAGCTTAATTTGTGCATTTTCAACGGATAAGCTCTGATGGGACCTGCTATGCTACGTTTTAAAATTCAATTATTTTTTTTTACCTAATTTAGACGAAATATTTGAATGAAGTATGATTACTTCGAGCTAGAAACTCTTGTAACGAATGTTTAAATTCTCACAGAAATTTTTTTTACTGAAAAAAATGACTTGAAAGTCTCAAATTTTTTAGTGAGTGAAGTTCCATTGTTCCTATGTAAAAATTAGAACCTCAAGATTGAACGATACGTTGTCCATAAAATAAATTTCATCTTTAGGGTATCGAAGCTATATTTTCAAACTATCAAAAAAATATTTTGTTTCTAATAATTCAGGAATAGAATGTCAGAGGTTGTATTTCCAAACACATTGTTCCATCTTCGCACGAAATATCATTCCAATGCTTTTAACTCGGTGAATATGTATATTTCTGTTATGAATTTAACGTGTGCTCGAAAGATTATATTTAACAAAGATCTCGTGCTCATGAGCCAGCGGTAATGAATGCGCATACATAACTTTGTCTTCTTGTTGGTAAACTCGAGGAAATTAACGGTTCAATAAGTGTACAATAAAAAAAAACTTTTAAAAAATGACTTTGAAACGCTGGTCTGACAAATCCCTTTCCCGAGTTAGTATAAGGTGAAAGAGATAAAGCAATCGGCTGGGATTATCGTAACTTAAGCTCCTAATTGCGTCCTACATTTTCGGATAAACCGAATTTAATCGAAAGCTTTCGGTGTCGTTTTACTGCTTCCAGGTAGAGCTTAAGAGTCAGCATGGCGGCGGCCTCCACATCGACGAATTCCGCACCGACGAGGGACGCAAGGCTTACGAACGGGCGGAATGTTTACAAACGGTGCTTGTATCTTCTGGTGCTCGGACTCGGCGTCGTCGTCGTGCTCAACCTTGGACTTACCCTTTGGCTCCTTAAGGTCATGGACTTTGGATTGGTGAGCTCACTTTTTTAATATTGCGATTATTTCTCTTAAAATTGGACCATTAGCAACTTTTTTTTTATTTAGAATCTATATATATGTATAATTAATAGACCGCTCAGCCTCCACAAACTGGTGAGTTGAAGACACCATCTTAGGTTAATATACCTATAGATATTTTAGTCCGTTCTTAATTTTAATCAAAACTGTATATGTATTTTACTCTTTTGTACAGTTTTTGTAATCTGAGTTGTCGTTAATCAAACTGTTTGACTTTACTTAACTTATCGATGACATTCGATCTTGGTTCAATGTTTGTATAGAGGGAAAATTCTTTGAGAAATTTTGCCTTACTAATGGTTCAAAAATCTCAAGTATACCAAGGTTCGGCAAGATTTTTTAAGAAAGTCCATATTCATACGGGTACCAAGCTCTTAATTACTTTCTTGTTTCCCTTGGAATCCAATGATGAAACTCTTTTTTCGTGGTAGAAAACGTTTACAAAGAACAATCTGTTTAGGAGAAATAAAAAGTCTGCTCGAGGGCCGCGAGCCAACGCACCGTGAAACGAGCGTATCGGAAAATCGACACACAGATATCGGTAAAACAGAAAAATTAATGGCTAAAAAAGAACAAAAAAAAGAATTAATACCCAGATAGAGACAAGAAAAAAAAGTAGGTTGAGTAAGTTTATTTTAATACCCGCGGCAGGAAGGATTAAACTCGAGTGTAAATTGAAACCCTGGGATCGATATTCGCTCGTTGCGGTGGTGGACCTTGCTATATGCCCTTTATACATATACCAACCTACCTGGTATTTTCAATTCAAAACTTACCGTCAGAGTATTTTTATTTTCTTCAACCGCGGGTATTTTAAAAATTCAGGTGTGGAAGAGAAACTCGGAGTAAGTAGGTCGACTAAATATCTCAGGGGAGAGGAGGAGGAAAAAAAACATCAGCTTTTTATAAAAATAAATAGAAAATTGAAAAAACGAGGCGTGGAACTGTTTTTCACTGATTCGGAGCTGTGATTACCGAGTTTGGGAGGAATCAAATTCGTAGGAGCAAAGTAAATTTTTTTAAAAACCGTGTCGATGCTTATCCCGCGGGAAATGCTTGGCGATATAAGATTTCATTTTCGCAACCTTACGAAGCTAGAACTTGATTTTGAATGTAAGTTTCATCGTTGTTTACTATTATACTAAGCTTTTGTAGAAAAATTCTCATAATAGATTAACATTGTAAAGTCATTTTTATAACAGATGATTAGGAAAACATTTATTGAAGACAAAAAATATTACAGTTTTGGGAGTTAGCTTATAGACTTCTGCAACCAATGAGCGTGATTCTATATCGGAATACAGTCATAAGAGAAGATTTGACTCGAGCACTCAAAGTTGAACGTTATCAAATTACTTCAGGAAGTAAATTAATGGTTAAACTGACCGGAAGTAAATTAGCGAGATTCATTGATTTGATTGGATATGATGAATTTATTAATTGTACGCAATGTTGTACAAAATTTATAAATAATCAACAAGTAATATAATAAATAAACAATCTGATATCATATGAAATCTATATAACTTACTATACATATAATAATAAATAATATAAACTTAATCTAAAAGCTCATAACTCAATAGTATCGGGGAGGGGGATGATAAAAAGAGTGAATTAGTCCCAGAATCACGTCCTCTGGTTCGAACTTCGAGAGACACAATAGCGTGGGTGCATCATCATCATCGTCATTGAGCCGCAGTGCCAGTGTGTAGGGTAATCGTCAGCTTCGCAGAGCTATTAGCGGTTAACAACAAGAGACAGTACTAGTTTCTCCATTCCCGACCAGCCTGCCTGCCTGCCTGCGAACAGATACGTGACTGACACGGAAGCTCCCTGATTAATGCCATACGCTGATCCGCCCCGCCTTACCCCTTCGATATAAGCTTTATCAGCCATTATTGAAATACTGGTTACTGTCAATTTTTTTCCATCGTTCGGGCTACTAAAATCATCCCTCAAAAAGCTGACGGTTCATGATAGATCTCACTTATTTGATCGATAACGTTTTAATTAAAATTACCATTCTTATTCAATTCACCCAAATATTAAAATCAAATCGAATTAAGCTAAGATGAGTGTTTTAAAAATAATTTATCTGAGTGGCTTCATTAATTTTCAATCGTAATTGATGGTCAATGGAGAATTAAGGGGGAAGCGTACTAATAAGAGAGAAAAAAATTTGATGTAATTTCGATCATCTCCATTATAAAATAATCATGCTCAATTTGTAAATAATAAGCTCGTTAAAGTAATTCATCATTTTTAATAGTATTTGATGTGATGTGTTTCAGGAAGGGATTGGCTCCCTAAAAGTCGTCCCAGGTGGACTCGAGCTCAGAGGCCAGGCCGCGATCCTCGACGAGCTCGTAGCCTCGAGTATAAAGTCCAGAAGGGGGAGCAACCTCCTCCTCGAGTCCTGATCAAACCTCACGGCCTCGGCCCGTGATGATCACGGGCAACTGTTGGCCAAACTGACTCTATGTAATTAGTGCCTTATCTACTTACTTTTGTTTCTTCTACTAGTATCTTACAGCACGAAAACACGTACATTTAATTAATTTTAAAGTTTTCATAAATGATAAATTCGAGTTGTTATTATAATAGCTTTAAAACTTGCCAAGAATTGTTGAGGTGACCTAACCTATAAATATTGAAAATTCAACAATTCTTTCGTATTTCTTATCTAGTTGTAAAGTCTTATGTTAGTAACCATTCACAATCATATAGAATCAATGACAATTAATTTTGATCTAACTTTAATATTACAAACAGCCGAGGACAAACTGGAATGTTTATCGAGGTCTTTCAAGGTACTCGACCCCAAAGGCGAGCTTTTGTTTTCGGCAAACAACGAGCGAGTCACAGTGGGCGCCAAGACCTTAAAAGTCAACGGCGTAGGTGGCGCTGTGGTCGACGGTAGCGTCCAGACTCAACGCGTCACCTCCGAGCCAGGACGAGATTTAAGGTTATGTCACTAAATCACTCTTTTTAATCCCTTTCATATCTATTATTTTGCTGACATTTAAATGAAAATAGGTTGGAGTCATCAACCAGGTCCCTGGAGATTCGTGCTCCCGATCGGATAAACGTCGAGTCTTTGGCGGGTGGCATAAGCGCCACTAGTCTTTTGCATTTGAAACTCAGAAGCGAACAGGGCTCGGTCACCCTAAAGTCTCGCGATGTTTACCTCAAGGGCCTCGTTGGATCTTTATCTCCTTCAAGCAGCAGCAGTCGAACGGCCAAACAGAGGCTAGAGGGCGTTGCTGCTTACCAGGTCTGCGCGTGCGCGGACGGTGGTAAACTTTTTTTTGCTCCGCCAGATGGCACCTGCAAAGCTGACAGTAGCGTCTGCTAGTATCGTTCAATATTATTCTTACTACTTGTGTAGTCAAACCGACGGCTTGACCTTTTGTTGAAGCAGAGACTATATTCCATTTATAAAAATAAACAATTTAATATCTAGGAAAACATCGTTACCAAAAGTCAAGTCAACTAATATATTTAAGTCTTTTCAAGTGTATCAGGTTTTATTTGTACTTTTGTTAAATTTATTAATGACACGAAAGAAGCAGAGTAAAGAATGAATAAACGACTATTTTATTATTATTGATTTGAAACATTGATGTTATATCATAAAGTTTGTACATATGTAAATTTAAAGACTTTAGCAAGTGGCCATTTTTTCTAGTAGAGTCAATTATTTAAAGAAAATTAAAGTCATTAACTGAAAATAAGCAAAAACGCGTAGTGTTTATGCTTCTTCTTTTGCTTACAACTAGAACAATTTTTGTAAATCAAATAATCAAAAATTCGATGGATGTGTAACATTTAGTAGTTAAAATAACAATCGTGTGCGAGGAAGTATCATTAACGTAAATTAATTTTTTTTTTTTTTTTTTTTTTTTCGTCAAGTTTGTGTTTTTGTATTTTTTTACTTTTTTTTTGTATAAGTAACTACTATAATCGTACAAGAAAATAAAATTCAAAAAAGTTTTTTTTTTTTTTTTTTTTAATAATTCAGAATTAAACGAAATTTGCTTTAAAGCTGAATTTCAAAAGTATGAGTAAGTTTTCGTGTGTTGATAATTAAAGCGTTTGTGTCTGCAGGAGTTCATATATTTTATCAAATGTACATTATGTTGTACAGAAAATTGTAAAAAAGAGGAGAAAAAAAAGCTTTTAAATGAAAATGTAGGAAAATATGTGTATGCGTTGCAAAGTTGCCAAAAACCAGCTACCCGCAATGTATAATGTTTTGTATATCAATAAAAGAAAGCTGCTTGGCTGTTAAATATATTTCCATCATTTCATTCAAATTCAAAAAAATACGATAAATTTTCAGCTCACCGGAAAGTTGAGTTTTTATTTGTCGGAACAACTGACGCTGAGTGGATGACAGAAAAGAAGAAATAAAAGAACTACCGCCAAAGAAGAATTATAGAAGTTTTCCCAAGTGTTTTATGAGAGACTTTTTTATTTTGCTCCTTCTACAACTTCTTTTCCACCTCAAACAATTAAGAGCAAAAATGAGATTGCAGGTAATCAAACTTGAAACGATATTAAATGAATCAATCCACGACTACCGGAGGAAATTATAAGAGCACGAGGCTTTTAAATTTTCATAATTGTCCTTTCCAGCTGGGCTTTTAAGCTGTAAGCAATCATTTATTCTTGGCGTTTTAATTAATCTCGCTTCGGGTTTTTATATTTTTATTGATTGACGTTTAATTTAGATCTGGATACTTTTACCATTTTTTTAAACTGTGGTAATAATAATAAGTATTTGCTGGAAATAAAATCTAATCCTTATTTAGCATCAAATAAAATTAACGATTAGTACGAAGACTTACAGAAATTGGAAACAGCAAAGCGAGTGATTGATAACGACCAGAGTTGCACATGCCAGCCTCGAGTTAAACTTAGACGGTGCAGTTGATCAACTGAACTTATCGTTGCCAGCTGCCTCTTATCACTTTAATTAATTTAGTTCTGATGTTATTAACTCGATTAACTTTTCTTACCCGCCACTGTTGTGTCTCGCTATAATCTCTTACTACTACTTAGATTCAATTAAATCAATATTTGGTCTGATTACAATCTCTTGCTACTACTTGTCTGTGGATTATTGGGCTCTTTATTTAAAATGAAATACCCTGCAATTAATTTTGAGTTCCAATTAGTTTTAACATAATTTGATTATAAAAAACTCTAACATTAACAAACAAACAATTATTAATCTAACGATACATTCAACTCACCTTCGAAACATTCTTTAAAAGTTTTTCACCCCTGAATCCTTAATAGATCTTCTTCTTTAAAAATATCAAACTCGTTTTACTTATATTTTTCGTTTGTTTTTCTTAGGAGTTTGAAAAATAAATATTTAATCAGAGAGGGTAAATCAAATAAAAGAGGGGGGGGAAGTTGCGCATGCACAGTGAGGTCAATCGCACGTGAGCTTAAAGCTGACCGAAGCGAGTGTTTTAAGTGTGAGGAGCTCTGGCAAGAAACCGAATTTTTTGATCTAGCTTCAGCATTGATTTTTTGGTCCTTTGATTATTTCTTGGATCGACCGTGGCAACTTATAGTAAAATTTTATTTCTTTATTTAAATATATCTGTTTAAAATCTGTCTGTTTCAAAAATAAAATATAATCTTAAAAACTTACTTACTTAAAAACAAATATATTTAATATCAGCTTTGTAATATGCAAATTTTGTTGCTTCATTGATGAATGAAGCAAACTTTTTGTTGCTTTGGTTGAATTCGGGTACACAGAGTTTAAAATTTCAGTATGCAACGAACGGTTGTTACTACATTGGAGTTTGTTTTTATTTGCCTTTTTTTTTTAGCAGATTTAAAAGCATCGAGCCTGCTTTTTAAAAGTTAAGTAAAAAAAAAAGTAAAAAACGCTCTGTATTTTTATCCATAATTCATTGAGTAAAGCCAGTTTAAAAAAAATGAAAAAACTGCGTGGTTCTGATAACGTAAAAAATGATGATCAAGCTTTTATTTTGCGCACTGCTGTTTGATACTTATGATTAAAGATAAAAATTAGAGGTGAAAGAGGCGAAATTGTAAAAAAAAAGATGTATAGGTAGGTACAACGGAGGGAAGTCGATAACCCGGTGTCGGAATCGTCGAAGCCTGACTCAATTAACGTCGTCCAGCTAGACGCGGGTACGATTGATGCATCGCTCCGTCCGAAGTACACTAATGCACCTAAATTTCAAAGTTCAATGGATGATGTATCGACACCACAAATGCCGACAAGATTTATCCCCGAAATGGCTGACCTAATCCCGACCCTTACCACTTGTCCCCCCTCCCTCCCTCTAAATCATTGTTTATCATTTTAGCTAAAGTTTTTAAAAAGAGTAAGTAAGTTTGAATTGTTTGACGAAATTCGAGCGGAAGAAGAAGCTGAAAGCCAAGTTTGGGTCACAGCTTGAGCTTGCAAATCTGTGCTTTGGGCTTATTTGTTATTCATCGTATTTCTTGGAGCGCGATAAGCCGAGTATAACTCCAGTCTTAAGACTCTTGAATCCTCCAGCTTTACTTTCTCACTAAACATAACTACTACACTTGTTATTTATTAAGGGGGGAGTAGGGCAAGAGTATTGCATGCATTAATACTGAATTTTAAAATTTAACACTTTAAATAATACGTAAATTTTTGAATTATGATTATTTATTATTCCTAGACTTTAGATTCTTTGCAGCACAAAAAAAGGGCTTAAGATAGAGTAAAAATTCAATTAGGTCGATGTAATGGAACAGAAGACGTTGTATGAAAAAGCTTCAATTTTTCTTGATCTCGCTATTTTATTTTCGGTACGGCTTGCAGCAGCAGCTGCTGTTATTTCCTTGGCTTTCTTTGGGAGCAGGATAAATGGTTTAGCGCGGAATTAAAGTGCCTCTGCCGTTTATTCTCAGCTGACCTCTTCTGCTCTTTCCCTTCCTATTCTATTGATGTTTTCAACTTTTCCATCTCGGTACATTCAAGTCTTGTTTAAAAAAAAAAAAAAAAATCAATTACACGTATACAAGTTTAACTTGTAATTGGTACCTTCTTTTAATTATTTATGAGATTTTTATCAAATTCAACAAACTAATGGGATCTGTAATAAAAGTAGAAAATATGAAAAATTAATTTGGCTTGTACAAACTAGTAATTACATTTAAAATTTTTGATTCTATCTAATATAGAAAAATTGGAAAAGCTATTTACCCACTTATATATAAGAGTAAATCATAAAATGTTAGGGGCTTTTTACGTATACACCAAATTTAAGGTGTAAACTCTGATTTATGATAGCGTGTACTGCAAACGTAATATTTGTAAAAAGTGAGGATGAGAGGAAGATTCGTTAATCCTGGCTAGCGAAGCATAAATGGTTTAGCAGCGCCCCTTTAAGTCGTCTTCGCGGATCGCTTGATTCCCTAACAGCTCAAACTCGTTCTCGCACTTGACTTTTTTTTCTGCCTTTTTACGCGACAGATGTTCCCTTGAGTAACCCAAGTCTGAGGTCTCGCCTTTTAAGGGGAAGTAGTTTTGATGATTACTTTTGTAAAATACGCTTGCTTTTGAAACATTAAATCGATCAAGTACCAAGTTAATCTGGAAAGTCTTGGCCAAGAGTAGTCGCAGATTTATCATAACCACCATTAAGAAAGAAGCAAGGAGTAAGTTGATCCAGGGTAAAGCAGACTGGATTTCACATTGGATCTCGGATTTCCCCTGGCGCTGATTTTTCTTGCGGCTATGTTTCGTCCTCCTACGCTTCTTGTGCGTTTTGGTATTACCAAAAGAATATCGCAATCAAGTCTTATTTTTACTTACGTGGATCCAGTTTTAATTATTCTTCTTGTTGACTAAGACTTTGTTAATGAGAATTACGTATAAATAGAAATTCATTAGTTTTGAAGTTCTTGAAATTTTTTTTTTTTTCACTAAGTTGCGTTGGAAAGAAAATAAGGGCAAGAGAGGATCAAGTGTTGCTGATTTACAAGTTAAGCAGTACTCAATTTGAATAGTCAAGTTGTAGAGTTACAGTCTTATCGTACCTCGACATGCACATCCTGACTGACTAATCAACATTCTTGTTTTCCCGTAGGATTTAACTTACCTTCTTCTTCAATTTTTTACTTTCCACTATTTAGCTAGTTGACAAATTTAAAAACTGGAAAACAAGAGAATAAAAACGTGTTGAGAGAGTAGTAGAACATTGAACAAATAATAAAATATTATACTTCAAAAGCAGAATTTGAAGTTAACCAATGAACCACAATCGGAAATTTCGAAAACATCGTAACTTCATATTTTAGTCTTTTATTTCTCTTAAACAATCAAATTTACATTTATTAAACAAGGACTATTGATTTTTTCTGTCTACTGACTCCAAAAGTTTACAAGTTTTCGAGTTGTTGTTTTCAACTTATCAATATTCATTTGTTTTACAACTGCGGCTGAAGAACTTCGCTCTCCGCGCAGCCAGGCAGTTTTTCTTTCATTCTTTTGACGAAGAAAATTTTTTTTTTTTCAAGCTTTTTATAAAACTTTGAATTTGTTGCATTCAAAGTGGAACTGCTTTACTTTTGTTTTTCTCGTCCAGCTCCAGGGGCGCTTTTAAGTGGAAATATTAAGCGCTTTTTTACAAACTCGTTATTACAAAGCTTCTAATGAAAATTTCACGTTTTTCGCTATTTTTGATATTTTATTTTTTCGTTAATATCTCTTGTAGCAGTTAAAAAACTTGTTTATATTGAAGTGCAGGATTTTTCAAAGGGTATAGCCGGGTAAGCTAGTCGAATCGGCCCCCAGCACTAACCCCTACAATATATATATCATTCGAAAGAACATGAAAAAAGAAAATTTTTGGCGCCAACCAGAATTTTTTATACCCACTACTGCGCGTGCGCGCTCCAAAATAGTGATTTTTCAACTTTGATTTTTATCTCGAAATCTAAGAGGGTAGGAAAACGTGGTTTGCGGCAAAATTTTGTTTAAAAAAAATGTAGTTCAACCATATTTTTTTAAATCATTTTTAGCGCCAAATTCAAATTGTTAAGGCTGTTTTTCGAATTTTTTTCCCTAAAAAATGCGATTGAAAAAAAACGGTGATACATACCTCTCTAGAAAAAAATATGTCATGTATTTTAAGAAAAAATAGCTTTACAAATTTTTTCAAATTTTTTGAAGTGGTGGAAGACACTTTTTAGTCCAAATTTTATATCTAAATTACCACCTAGCGGCTGCATACTGCATTAAAATATAGCAACTTAGATTTCGAGATAAAAATAAAAATTGAAAAATCACTATTTTGGACCGCGCATGCGCAGTAGTGGGTACAAAAGATTCTGGTTGGCGCTAAAAATATTCTTTTTTCATGCCCTTTCGAATGATATATATATTGTAGGGGTTCGCGCTGGGGGCCGATTCGACTATCTTACCCGGCTCGGATGACGCATTTGCATGTTGACTTTATTCCTAACCTCCAATACTCTTTCTATCTTTTGTATTATATGAAGGAAATCAGAACCTTGAAATCAGAAAGAACTTAATTTTCATAGGGAGATAATTTTTTTTCTTCGTTTTCGAAGTGTTCGCATCCTAAGCCAAGAGGGCTTTTAGGAACGCCGATTCGAGGCAATAGAAGAAAACGGCTTTTAATGAAGTTTGAGAAGATGCAGATGCAAGGAGGTAGGTAGGAAGAATAAACGTTTATTACCATCGAAATTGACTCGAGAGTCAACTGCAATCAAGCCCCCTAGCATTTGCATTTTATTTTTATGTGGTTACTCGATAACTGCTTCACACTTATTTCTTTCACTCTTTTTTTTTTTCTTTGTTCTTAGGTCAGTTTAAAATTTTATCCGCAGACTATAATGCTTTCAAAATTTCAATCGATTAGAAAAATAAAAATAAATCATTATTGAGGTTATGAAACCAGCCTAGCAAGAATATATCTATTTTCTTCTTCTGCTATTTCAAAGTACGTTAAACAAGAGAGTGTCAGTGCCGTGTCTTACTTCAACAAAAGTCAGGTCCAATCTCCTAAAATCTACTCAGCTCAAGTGGTATTAATAATTACTGGACTGTCTGTTATCCTAGTCCTTCTAGTAGACGTGATTTTAAAAATTTCTTCTCTTTCCGTTTGAGGTTGCTTGAATAATAAACCAGCGCATCCAGTAAACAAGGAAAAAATAAATGGATGTTACAAATGATTCGGGGTTAATTTATGGTCTGAAAATTAGGAAACGTAATTCACCTGGAGCTGTGCAGAAAAAAGGGTATAGCCTGTTAAGGGGGGGTAAAGTGCCCCCAGAGCAAACCCCTACAATATACATATCATTCGAAAGGTCTTAAAAAAAGAAAATTTTTGACGCCAACTAGAAATTTTTATCTCATATACTGCGCATGCGCGGTTAAAAATAGTGCTTTTTCAACTTTTATTTATATCTCCAAACCTATATAAGATAAAAAAACGAGGTCAGCGGCAAAATTTTGTTTGAAAAAAATGTAGTTCGAAAAATTTTTTTTTTTAATTTTAGGTCAAAAAACGGAATTTTTACGGCGATTTTAAAACTTAAAATGCCCATTAATAAAAACCTGTAATGGCTGCAGTGCTAAAAAAAATTTTTTTATACGTATTTTGATGAAATTTTTTCACTTGAATTTTTTCAGATTTTTTCAGAGGGTGGAAAGCACTTAAAAAATTAAAAAACCGATTTTTTAAACGCTTTTTCGCTTTTTAATTGGTTTAAATCAAGTTATAAATTATAAAACTATTACAACTTCTTTTGTTTTACAAATTTACATATCACAGTACCATAGGTTATATTAAATTATCATTTAGAGCCTTAAAAAGGGCAAAAAAGCGATTTTTTAAACGCTTTTTCGCTTTTTTGTTACCATAAATTGAATTTAAAATTATAAAACCGATACAAAAACTTATTTTTTGTTAAATTACATACTAATTTACAGTTAAAAAAATTAAAACATTATTTTTAACTTAAAAAAGCCCGAAAAATCGATTTTTTCAACACTTTTTCGCTTTCTCGATACCTTAACTTAAATTTAAAATTATAAAACTGATACAAAAACTTATTTTTTGTTAAATTACATACTAATTTACAGTTAAAAAAATTAAAACATTTGTTTGGGCTAAAAAAAGGTCGAAAAAGCGATTTTTTGAACACTTTTTGGCTATTACGAAATAACCAATCGGTCATAACAACTTAGAAAATTTTATAAGAGTCACGTTTTACAATAATATAAACTAAGCAGCCATAAAAATAATTATAGCACATCTATGTGCCTTATAAAGGTCGAAAAAGTGATTTTTCGAACACTTTTGGACAGTTCTGAGCTTAAAAATTACTATTATACAATTTAAACTTATCTAAAGTCTACTTGTTTTCAATAATACAGGAAAATAAGTTGTTACAACAGTTATCTCACACTTATTTGCCTTAAAAAAGCCAAAAATCATTTTTTGGGTGTTTTTTTAACAATATGAACTTACATACTGTTCACAAGCACTCAAAAATTATTTTAAAACTACTATTTTATACTAATAAGAGTTAAGAAGTTACGCGAATAATTATTGCATAGCCCTGCTATTTTAAAAAGACAAAAAAGTTACTTTCTGACAATTTCAAACTCAAAAATTATTTAAAAGCTACTATTTCACAATGATACAAGCTTGTAACAAAGTTGTTACAATAGTTATCAGTACATGCCTTACTGTCTTAAAAATACAAGAAGGTAACTTTTTGGACAAAAATTAACTTGAAAAATTATTTGAGCCTTTTAAAATATGTATGTATCTCTCAGTCAAAGCAGTCTAAATAAATACATAATTTTTCTTGATAACCCGCCCAGATAAAACATTTTTTTTTAAACCAATTTGCGTTTTTTTTCTTCTGTTACCAAAGGATTTTAATTTTCTGTTCAGCGAGTTCAAAGCAAGAACAAGTGTTTCTTCTAGTAGGTTGATGATACAGCTAAGTAGACTGAAGTCAATTTTCACAAGTTGTAGTTTTTTGCATTGATTCAAAATTTTACCTATTAAAAATAAAAAAAATTTATTTTAATTATCCTTATAAAAAATATTGTAAATGAAAAAAATTTAATTAGCAAAGAATTAATCATTCAAGATGGAGTTATTTTTTTGAAGCTTCCAAGGTCAGGTGCAGTTCGCATATCAGGTGTAAAGATATTTTATTGAATCGCATTCCAGAATGTAAGTCCAAAACCTAAAAATGTGTAAAAAAGAGACTGTAAAAAAGGTACTTGTTTACTTTTTAAAGTTTAAAATTTTTTTATTCAATTGATGAAATTGTGTGTATGGGTTAAAGTTTAATTTTTCAAAACTAGTTTACTGTTTATACTTTACCTTCAAATATAAATGTGATGGATATAAGAGTAAGTATCAGCAAAAAAGATTGAGGCCAGTTTTGAAATAAAGTAGGTTTTTTGAAGCTTCCAATGTGCCAGGTGCTGCTCGCATGTTGTAAAAGTATTTTAGTAAACTTTGACCATCACATTGTACAATATAACTTCAAATATAAAAATATTTTTTTTTTCAAGCATTTGATACCAAAAAATTTGGCACTATTTTAATTTTTTTAACCTCGAAAATCTTGAATTTTATTGATGAAATTAATGGATTAAATTAATAATAATAATTAATAATAATTAATTAATGTATGTGTTAAACTACAATTTTTCAATAAGTTTCCGTATTTTTAACTAGGAATTTTATGTACTTTAAGTTAATTTTAATCACAACAACATAATTTTTATAGTCACGATAGGTTATGTTTTCATATGCTTCATTTTGATAATCTTAAATACTGTACACAATAATTTCCTCTTTGTTCAACTAGTGCTGTTTTTGCTGTCTTCAGTATTTATGATAATACATACTGTGGTAGAAAAAATAAAAAAAGCTAATGATAAAACAACGACGACCACTTTTAATTATTTTAAAAAATGACTTACGACTTACGAGTTTTAAAAACTCATGTTTCTGGCTTCTGCTCCAGACGGTTTTATCTCTCAAATCTTATCTCACCTTACTTCATCTGTTAAAAATCTTATACGATTATAAACTTACTAACGATTAGGAAAAATAATTTTTTGTCAATTTTTAACTTATATTTAAGTATTTTTCAAGAAACCAACTGAAAATATATGTGTTGCCTGAACGTGTGTACGTCCGAAAGATCTTACGAATAATTTAATTTTTTTATCAATTATTTTAAAAATTAGCTCATTACAATTTTTTTTTTTCAGTAATCAATGAAAAAATTATAAAAAGTTCAGAATTAAAATTAAATTTTAAACCTAAGAGTTCAGTTTTCTACCGTTAGTTAGCGCAAAGGTACTAACACCGTAGCCACCTGCCACACTCAGCCACAGCTTTATTCCCTCGAATGTCGTCGTTCTCGGGAGTTGGGACTCGGACGACTGCTGATTTTTTTTATGTTTTTGCTGAGTTTTTTTAAAAATAACGATTAAGTCAGAGTTAGTACTTATTGTGATTTGATACGCGTTATTTGTACATACACGTACATACGTTTACTCGGACACGAGTTTTTTAAAATAAAATTAAACTGTTTTTGTTCTTGGTTCGTGCTGCAATTAAAGAGTCTGTTGCTGGTAAAAATGTATAGTTAGGCTTGAATTCTGAAGGTGTAGGTACACTAAGTTTGGTTTTTTTTATTACTTCAATCTTTAACATTTGTAATTCTTGAAATGATTCAAAAACTTTGTTTGAGATAGTTATAGAAGTATTGAAATAAGCCTGAAAGTTGTGTGTACAGATCAAATAAGTTTTTAATTTTATTTATGTGAAAATTGTGAAAATAAACAGCCAAGGAAAGTCTATGACGTGTGGAAGGCAATATGTACCAAACTGTTTTTTCATAGAACTTTATCTTAGAGTAAAATTGAACAAGAATCTAAGAAGTTGAAGATATTATTAAAAATAAGTGAAAAAGAAGGTTGTTTGAGTAGTCAGGATTACTGGTGAATGAATTCTAGGTCAATTTTTAATAAAAACTATGTTTGATATAAAAAAAATAGTGCTGGAAAGTTAATATTAAGTGATTGGTTGATTGTGGTTAAAAATATCTCTATTTATGATCCAAATCATAAGTCACTTAAGGATGGTATAGTTTGAAACTTATGAATATTGAGCAAAGCATTATCATTTAAGATGAGATTACATAACCCAGAGTTTGGTACGATTTTCCCTCCACATGTCACTTAGACTTTCCTTGAAAATTTTTCATTACTACCATAGCACAATTATTTGGAATTTCTGTTTATTTGTATCAACTGCTGGAATTATTATATTTTATAAAATGAAATGAAAGTTTTACAAAAACTTTCCAATACTCATTGCAGTTGTGTGAAGCATAAACTTTTTTGGTTGAGTTATTTTTGAAATTATTTTATAGATTGAAACATGATATGCAAAAAATGATAGCTTATAATCATTAAAGATCATAATTCAGGTTCTTGAAAACAGCTTTTATCGCTGTGCAAATAATTTAATATAATCATTATGATATCATATGTTATTTAGTTTATTAAAAAGTTAAATTTTTCTGAATTTATTTGAAAAAGTTTTCATAACTTAATAAAACTAAAAATCAAAATTATGGTTTTTTGTTCAAAATTAAATTGTGTTTAAAATAATGAATTTTTAACCGCATACTTATTTTAAAATATGTAATACGCTTTGGCATAATTTTTTATACTATTATTTATTTATTTTTTTTTTTTGTAATATCTGAATTTATTTTTAAAAAACCCACATTAATAAAAATTTTATATCCGCAGCTATGCATGTTATGAAAACATGATACAGAGATGTCTGAGCTAATTCATATTGAAACTGTTTTTGTGGCAGCATCTGAACTCTGATTTTCTGAAACTGACGCAATCTGGATAATTTTAAAAAGCAGCTTAAGTCAACAAACTTATTATTTCTCATAGGTTACTAAAATTAAAAATTTTTAAACAAATTTTTTTTAATTATTGCTTTACTTAATATTTATTTTAATAGGTCTGAATATAAAGATTTCTTCAAAAAATTGAAAATATGGATTTAGAAGAGCAGAAACAGGAACAAGAAGAACTTAAACAGGATGATTCAAGATGTTTGAAATGTAATATAAATGAGCGTAAATTAAGAGCAAATGAAAAAAAAATTATCAATACACAAGAAGAAGCAGCTGAAATTACTGATTGGTTGTATGAAACAGTAGAAATAGGTGAATTCGTATTTAGAGTTGGAACCGTTGGTTGTTTTTTGTGTTTGAAGTGCTCTTCTAAACTGAGACTATATAAAACTAACAAAAAACCTAAGCTGGAAGAACAGCCACAATTTTCGCAAAGTCTCAACGATGCAGTTTCAGCCTTAACTGAAATTTTTTCACAAACAACTTCAGAGTCTCAATCGTCCCAGTCATCGCTGGATCCACCAGTGCAGTTCGAACCTGAACGAGAAAAGCCCGAAACAGTAGAAATGCCGATCAACAGAACTGTTGCCACTCACAAGTACTGCTGCCTTTGTGGTTGTACAGCCAACAATTTAGTTACAATTTCTTTCCATGCTCGCTCTCAAGCCTACTGTAAAACGCAAATATTCATTCCAAAAGGTACCCTAGATTATTTTTTAACTTATTGTATGTGCTTGAAGATAAGCCGCATTCGAATACAACCCCAACTTTTGACCTTTAAAAAAAGTAAAAAAGGCTTACCTTCAAATATATACGGTAGCAATCATTTTTAAATTTTTAAAATCATTTATAATTTTTAAAATATTTACAGGCAATCGAACTTGCAAGTCCCATTTAAGTGTCAAAAAACTTTTTTATGAAGATGAGCTCAGGCACTTACGTATTCATTTTAACTCTAGTGTAATAGAAGTTTCTGAACTAAAAAAACTACTGGAAAATTTTTCTGCACGAGTTGATAGAGATATTTTTTATCGAGTTTCTGACTTTTCAATGCCTGAAAAAAGCTTAATTGTGTTTACTGGTCTTAACTGGGAGCAGTTAATTCAACTTCGTGGAATGCTGACAGGCATGAGAGCCTCACACAATAGAGATGTTACTCAGGCGTTAGTAGTGTTTTTACTAAAATTAAGAAGTGGTAATTCGAATAGCATGATAGCAGCCATTCTAGGGATTCAGTGGTCGCAACAAATTTCTAATTTTGTGGAATCTGTTATTCAGTCGTTTAAAGTTGATGTCTTACCCAGTAGATTTGGTATCAATTCACTAACTAGACAAGAGCTCGTTACAAATCATATCACATCCATCGCTAAGAAATTGCATGATTTAAATGATAATCAGTTAATGATAATTGGTGATGGTACTTACCTTCGGCATCAAAAAAGCGCAAACAACGATTATCAAAGAAAATCTTATACAGGACAAAAAAAATGTCATTTAGCAAAGCCTTTTACAATCTGTATGCCAGATGGTCATGTCATTGATGTTCTAGGTCCTTTTGAAGCACATATGAATGATGCGCAGATTTTAAAACACTTACTAGAGACAAACCAAGAATTTTCGGATTTGTTACAAGAAAACGACGTTTTTGTTCTTGATAGAGGATTTCGTGATGTAGTTCAGTACCTACAGGATAAAGGTTACAAAGTTTTGATGCCTTCTCTTAAAGGTAAAAGAAACCAGCTGACTCGAGAAGAGGCTAATCATTCAAGGTTTGTAACAAAAATCCGATGGTCAGTGGAAGCGATACATGGAGTAATTGGTCAAAAATATAAACTTCTTCATCACCAATTTGATAATAAATCTTTACACAATGCAAAGCACTTTGTTAGAATAGCATGCTTTTTGAACAACTTTTTTGGGAAGCGATTTCACTCTGATGTTGGCATGACCGATGAAATTGTTGATCGTATGAAACTTCAATCTCAAATAGAAAATACATTACATCAAGAAGCAGAAAATGGAGGCTGGAGCAGAAAGAAAGTTACCTTCAGCGATCTAACATCAACTGACTTAAGTGATTTTCCAGAAATGACCGAAAAAGATCTGAAAATCTTTTTTACTGGTGGATATCAATTAAAACAAGCTGTTTCCTATTTGGCAGAGATGCTTGATATAAATGGTGTTCTTCATTTGAAATATCTCAAAGAATCTGAAAAAATCATCAGAATACAAGTACAGTCCAGACACATAAAATCGAAGACTTACAATTGTTACATAGAGTACAGTCCTGAAACAGTTGGTTGCGCAGGGATCAAACGGTGGTGCTGCGAGTGTGCTAATGGGCTACGAACAATTGGATGTTGTTCACACGTCGCCGCAGTAATTTACTATTTGTCCTGTGGAAGATTCAAGTCGAAACAGCTGAGTCCATCACAAATATTATCAGAACTTTTCGTCGAAGACGACACGATGCCTATTATAGATGAAGATAGTGATGATGATGATTGAATAAATTTAGTTAGATTGTTTTTGATTTTAATTTGATTTAATTGATTTTTAACTTGTATTACTATAAAATAGTAGTTTTAAAATAATTTTTGAGTGCGTGTGAACAGTATGTAAGTTCATATTGTTAAAAAAACACCCAAAAAATGATTTTTGGCTTTTTTAAGGCAAATAAGTGTGAGATAACTGTTGTAACAACTTATTTTCCTGTATTATTGTAAACAAGTAGACTTTAGATAAGTTTAAATTGTATAATAGTAATTTTTAAGCTCAGAACTGTCCAAAAGTGTTCGAAAAATCACTTTTTCGACCTTTATAAGGCACATAGATGTGCTATAATTATTTTTATGGCTGCTTAGTTTATATTATTGTAAAACGTGACTCTTATAAAATTTTCTAAGTTGTTATGACCGATTGGTTATTTCGTGATAGCCAAAAAGTGTTCAAAAAATCGCTTTTTCGACCTTTTTTTAGCCCAAACAAATGTTTTAATTTTTTTAACTGTAAATTAGTATGTAATTTAACAAAAAATAAGTTTTTGTATCAGTTTTATAATTTTAAATTTAAGTTAAGGTATCGAGAAAGCGAAAAAGTGTTGAAAAAATCGATTTTTCGGGCTTTTTTAAGTTAAAAATAATGTTTTAATTTTTTTAACTGTAAATTAGTATGTAATTTAACAAAAAATAAGTTTTTGTATCGGTTTTATAATTTTAAATTCAATTTATGGTAACAAAAAAGCGAAAAAGCGTTTAAAAAATCGCTTTTTTGCCCTTTTTAAGGCTCTAAATGATAATTTAATATAACCTATGGTACTGTGATATGTAAATTTGTAAAACAAAAGAAGTTGTAATAGTTTTATAATTTATAACTTGATTTAAACCAATTAAAAAGCGAAAAAGCGTTTAAAAAATCGGTTTTTTAATTTTTTAAGTGCTTTCCACCCTCTGAAAAAATCTGAAAAAATTCAAGTGAAAAAATTTCATCAAAATACGTATAAAAAAATTTTTTTTAGCACTGCAGCCATTACAGGTTTTTATTAATGGGCATTTTAAGTTTTAAAATCGCCGTAAAAATTCCGTTTTTTGACCTAAAATTAAAAAAAAAAATTTTTCGAACTACATTTTTTTCAAACAAAATTTTGCCGCCGACCTCGTTTTTTTATCTTATATAGGTTTGGAGATATAAATAAAAGTTGAAAAATCACTATTTTTAACCGCGCATGCGCAGTATATGAGATAAAAATTTCTAGTTGGCGTCAAAAATTTTCTTTTTTTAAGACCTTTCGAATGATATATATATTGTAGGGGTTTGCTCTGGGGGCACTTTACCCCCCCTTAACAGGCTATACCCTTTCCGATCTCTTGGGATGAGAGAGGAAGAAAAAAGTAAGTTCTCGACCAACCCAGAGAAAATGCAAATAAAACTCTAACTTAGCTTGACTACGAATGGTATGTTAAACTAAAGACCAACTTTCAAAGATTAAAAACTATTTTAAATAATCTAACTGAATTTATTATACAATTTTAATATTAGTTAAGTGTGCAATATCAGGACACTGCTTTACATTAGACACGTTCTACGTCATGTCGCACAATTAACATGACTTTTCCGATTTGGAATATGTATGCACCAGATAAAATCAATTTTTCGAAATTTTGACTTAGAAAAAGAAGCTTATTTTTAAAAATTCTAGAAATTCCGGGGGTTTCAACGGAATAAAAGGTTTATTATGTATTTGCAGACGGACTTGAAAAGTATTTAGCCGAAAATTAAATATACGAGACGCGATCATAAGGAAGACACGCAGTAATTGGAAACAGCAAAGCGAGTGATTGATAACAGTTGGGGAGGCTAAACTTAGCTGCCGTCACTACCGCGATACTTTATCAACTGAACTTATCGCCGTCAGCTGTCTCTTATCTTACCTTTAATTAATTTACTTTTTGTTTTATTAAATCTGCCTCATGCCTACTCCTGCCACATTCAACTTTTACAATCTACAAATAAAATAATGCTGTGGCTGACTATAATTTGTTACTACTACTTTATTTTTTATTTCAGCTTGCAAATAAAAATGTTAAAATGACCTTTGCTACCGTTGACATTTTGACACACCAGCCGCGAAAAAAAAAAATAAAAAAAAAATCTCTAACCAGAATATAAAACTTGTATCATTAACGGCCACAGAAAGAGAAAAATCTAAAAAAATGATGAAAGTTAATTTTGAAGCCTAATGAAGCACGAAAAAGTTTATTTAATAACCGTGATTTTCAATGAAACAAAAAGTGCGGTGAGTTTGGGTTTTAACAATGAACCTAATGAACTCATTCTGATGAAATTTTCGGTAACAAAGAATGGTATGAAATTAACATGGGGGTCGGGCGTAGATCAGAGAAATTAGGCGGAAAGTTTTGAAGCCAAGGGCGCGTGACGAGAATTAAATAAATTCAGCCTCAATGGGAAAAAATTTGGTTTAAAATATATTTTAAAAGTTTTACAATTTTAAGTTGAAATTTATAAATAAAAAAGTGTCGACTTTTACTTAAAATTCGAGCATATTTGAAGAGAAATTATTTAATTATTGGATTATACAAGAAAAAGCAGGGTCGTATTTTTGGATTGTAGGAATGGAATTATTAAAAAGATTTTTTTGCCCGAAAAGGTAAAATTTTAACATTCGTTAGTTTGTTATTTTTACCGTTGTGTTTTGGGTCACATCTGCCTTGAGGCTCAGAGTTGATTAAACAAGTTATTTTAATTAAAAACTCCACTCTCTTAATATTATTCGCTAGCTCATCTGTTTTTTTTAAATCCATTAGCTAATTTAATTTTACTCTCATAATTAGCTTATTTATCATATCTAGGTCCAAAAGCTTGAGATTAATAAACTTACTTATAAATAAATTAAAGCCTCATATAACTTTGATAATGTTGAGTCAAATTTTTTAGAAGAATGTATATTTTCAAAATAAAATTCTTCCAATTCGATTTAACTGATTTTTCATAGAAGAATTTTTTAAAGGTGTTTTTTTGTTGGTTCAATTTCAACAATCAAACTTGACCTCTATTTTAAGTAAAAAATGAAGTTATTGATTTTCTCAGATTCTTTATAATAGAAACAGCTAAGATTCGGCTCATTTAAAGCAAGGAATTTAGTGGAGCCAATCTTAAAAGGGTCGTAAAATCTCTTTTCTTTCTTCTCCGCTTTGAAAGTGTCTCCCCATTGTATTGGCCATCTAAAATAAAACTAAAACTTATCGACGAGTTTCCACTAAACTGGAACTTCCTTCAGCATCTAAAATCAAACTTTTTATACTTCAAATAATCTGAAAGCTTCATATAAAATCCACGAAACACTTATATAATGTACG